>PPKJ02000005.1:0-600000 GCA_003706095.2 Ogataea trehaloabstinens | reverse complement strand
AAAAGACAGAATGCGGCAGGACTAAACACCCCAACTGTTACTAATGGCGGAACTTCATCAAGACAGAATTCTTTAGGTTCGGCTATAAGAACGCTAGGCACAGATACTACTCCCTGCACCTCACATGGTGAGGAAAGAACTAAGAGCACAGCTTCCATGGAATATGCATCCTCACCGGCAAGGGTTGCATCACCTCAGGGAACAATGTCTCCACTAACTTTTGATTTACCCCGTCATATTCATCCACTTCAGCATTTTGACTTCCCTACTGAAAGTTCTGTTATCACTCACAATAACTCCGAACACAATGAACATAATGTTACCAATGATGGACACATGTCCCATTCTCCTCTTCTGGGACCCAAAAGGAAAACTACTATAACTGCGAAAACGGTTGTTTCTGCTCCTGTAGGACCTGTGGTTCCTTTCACACAATATCTCAGCAAGGAAGATGATCAGAAAATACACATTCTTATCGGCGCAACGGGGTCTGTCGCAACAATCAAAATTCCTCAGATAATTGATAAGTTGTTCAAGATTTACGGCGTAGACAAAGTATCTATTCAGTTAGTTGTCACGCAGGCTGCAGAACATTTTTTGAAAGGGTTGAAAATATCTACTGAGGTTAAGATTTGGAGAGAAAACGAAGAATGGTCTAACCCAATGACAAGGCCTGGAGATCCAATTTTACATGTGGAGTTGAGGAAATGGGCTGACATTTTTCTGATTGCTCCACTTTCTGCGAACACCCTTGCAAAGGTGTCTAATGGACTAGCTGACAACTTGATGACATCGATTGTTCGAGTATGGAACCCATCTATACCCATTATCATGGCACCTGCGATGAATACGCTGATGTACACACATCCTGTTACTAAGAAACAGTTGGCAATTATTAAGGAGGACTTCAAGTTTATTGAAGTGTTGCGGCCAATTGAGAAGGTTCTTGTTTGTGGAGACATTGGAATGGGAGGTATGCGTGAATGGAGCGAGATAGTGGATATTTTGGTTCGCCGTCTTAAGGTGATTCAGATGCAGAAGCGAGAGAGAATTCTCTCTGCGTCATCTGATGGTGATTCGAAGGCAGTGAAGGAAAAGGTAGTGGACGAAGATGACGATGATGAAGAAGATGACGAGGATGACGAGGATGATGAGGAAGATGAGGAAGATGAGGAAGATGATGAAGATGATGAAGATGAAGAGGAGGAAGATGACGAGGAAGAGGAAGAAGACACCCAAATTGATAGTGCGGATGATCCCGTAGCGTCCACGCGGCCTCGATCTCCAACCACAAATGGTTATATTGTGAGTAAGACTTTTAATAACGGGGTCCCAACATTAGAAGCCAAGCCGGCCTTCAAAAGCTTGAGCGACCTTGTTCTTGGCGAGCAGTAACTGAACATGCTGCTTTTATTTGGTTTAGGTGGGTGTACACACAAGGTTATGGTTTTACTGGTATGTATTAAAAAGGATTTGCCATGTCATAAAATTGACTAGTTGAATAGTAGATTGCTGGATAGAGAAAATAAACGACCAAGAAAAATGCATTGAATATATTTACATTTAAAACATATCCTTCAAGTATAGTTGCTTGTATAGTGCGAAGCCATAGGAGGATCACTGATTGTATCCCAACATGGCTTTCCCTTTACAATGGAAAATTGGCCTGGGCCTGTTGATTTCGTATAGCACGTACACGGGGTATGTTTACGTGAGAACTCAGAGGGAGATCTCGGCCAGACAAAGGGAAGTTGAAGAAGCGAAGGACGAGCTGAACAAGGCTTCGAATGACCTCAGCCGGTCATTATATGGAGCTCTAACAATTGCGGGACGGTTTGAAAACCCTTTTCCGGAGTACCGGCCTCAGACGCTGTTTGAGTTCTTTGCTATGAGGTTTCTTGATTTACTCGAGCTTGGACGCCGCGGCGGGCTTCCCTCTTCAGTAAATGACCTTCGAAAGGATGTTCCAGTTCGTCATCCAGATCTGGAACTGATTAAGGCGAACAGCAAGTACGTTGATGTTGCGGACGAGAAGAATGAGCTCCCTAGTCTTAAAGAAAGATTGACGTTCACTTGGTTTGGACAATCGTGTTCTCTGGTCCAGATTGCGAATGTCTCGTTTTTGACGGATCCAGTTTTTGAGAATCATCTTGTGAGCGCTATTGCAGGACCAAAGAGGATCACCCCGTCTCCTGTATCGCTTGATACTTTGCTGGAGGCCACAATTCCAGATTTTGTTCTAGTTTCACACGATCACCCTGATCATTTGGAGGAGCAGGCAGTGAAGAGGGTTGGAAACAGAAGTACATGGATTGTTCCCGTTGGGATTCGACATTTTCTGGCGAAAAGAGGGATTACAAATGTGGTTGAAATGAACTGGTGGGATAGAGTTCCTCTAAATGTTCCAGGTAGCAGGGATAAGTTTGAGGTGGTGTGTTTGCCAGCGATGCACTGGTCGGGCAGAAAGTTGATAGATACCAACAAGACGCTGTGGTGTTCATTTATGGTTTTACGTAATGGGAGATCTGTTTTCTTCCATTGTGGAGACACAGGATATACAGAGGGTCTCTTCAAACTAATTGGCCAGCAGTACGGACCCGTGGCATTTGCCGCTCTTCCAATAGGACAATATTGTCCTCGTTGGCACCAAAAGCCACGTCATATTGACCCCTGGGAGAGCTTGAGGATTGCCGATGATATCAAGGCACGGTTAAGTGTTGGAGTGCACTGGGGTACCTTTATTCTTAGTTCTGAAAAGTACTTGGACCCAAAGCTGGAGCTGGAGAGCCTTGCAAAATTACAACAGAGAGATCTCAGTGTTGTAGTTCCTGAACACGGAAGAACGATGGTGGTAGATTTGGGTACGCAATCCGAAGGTGTAAGCTCCCCGAACATGGCTAGAGATGAAAAATGTATTGTGTACAGATAGACTGTGGAGTCATTATTTTATAGACTTTACGTGGTCGAGAAAACTTGCATACTCTTCGTCCGAGATGGCATACCCTTGTTTTTGATCGTCAGGATATGATCTCGTTTTGACGTCTTCAGAATACTGTTGCAGAGCTTCAACTCCTTCTTGATGAAAATGAGCATACCTTTTGACAAACTTAGCATTCTTACCATCCAGCATTCCCAAAACATCGCTTTGGACCAGAACCTGCGCAGACGTGTGACTTCCTGAACCGATTCCTATGGTTGGAACAGATGTATTTTCCGTGATATACTTTGCTATCTTGGCCGGAACACATTCTAGGAGGATCATAGAGCATCCTAAGCTTTGCAGATGAAGAGCCTCTTTGAACAAGTTTGCCGCATTGGATCCTGTCTTCCCCTGTACCTTATAACCACCCAATGCGTTAAACTTTTGCGGGGTCAATCCAATATGCCCTGTGACAGGTATTCCCACTTGAACCAGTCGTTTGATCTGGTCGGAATACTCGTAAGCGCCTTCTATTTTCAATGAGCCTATGCCTCCGATCTTCATCAGCTCGATAGAGTTCTTTACACAGTGTGAGACATCAGCCTCAAACGAACCATATGGAAGATCTGCAATCACAAACTTAGATTCAACCCCTCGCACAACAGACTTACAGGCGTAATAGTATTCCTCAAATGGGATTTCCAGAGTGGAAGAGTACCCTTTAGATACCATCGCCAGTGAATCGCCGATCAGCACAATGTCTATTCCGCTGCACGAGTCAGCGATTCTTCCAGTGATATAATCATGTGCCGTTATAACTGATATTGGCTCTCCTTTCTTATACAACTTTGAAATGCTTGCCAAGGTTGATCTTTGGATCGGGTCACCACTAGCACCGGTTCTTACATGCGATGAATAACTTCTGGCTTGCTGTGGAATTGATCTGGCGACGTACGATGTGACTTTTAGCATTATTCTGTCACTTCTCACAGCAGTACGGATACTAGATGTTCCTCCGTATACTTTAGTCATCGCTAAACGAGAGTGACTTTTAGTATGGGACATTTTTCAGTCAATTTTTTTACTCGTTTAGCATCGTCGCGTCGATACGACCGACAGTCATACGCAGCATTACAGTATCAGCACAAAGAAGGCTCATATCTACCGTAAAGCCTCACAAATGTCGCTTGTTAATAAATATAAGAGTGTTTATACCACGGAACGTGTCTAAAATACTATGAAGCTCTTTAAATCACCCACAAGCATCTAAAGCTTACCCTCAAGTTCTGCTCTGGCAAACTTGTTACCGCAGTATCCGCATGTGCCAACCTTGTCCTTATCTAGATTGATGAAGATCTTCGGGTGACCCTGCTGTTCATCGGTTCCTCTACAAACAGCAATGTTTCCATGTTTGAGGTAATGGATAGGTTGTTGAGCAATCAAATCTATAGCAGCTTGCGAGTTAGGCTGACTAGCAATATCTTTTCCAACGAACCGGACAGAGGACTTGAGCACATCATCTCTGGATATTTGAGAGGGAGACCAGGTGGCGGCTCTGTTGGGAGCCTGTGCAAATGTCACTTCCTGTTGATCCTCCTTACTGGCAGGCATTATCTTCGGTTCATTGCTGGTGAGCGTTTTGGTGGAACCGGAATTAAACCGCACCAAAACCCCTCTTTTCCCAATGCATGACTTTACTGTGTTGAAACGCAGCATCTTCAGTTCTCTCGGCGGGAACACAGACACCGTA
This sequence comes from Ogataea trehaloabstinens, assembly GCA_003706095.2. Taxonomy (NCBI): domain Eukaryota; kingdom Fungi; phylum Ascomycota; class Pichiomycetes; order Pichiales; family Pichiaceae; genus Ogataea; species Ogataea trehaloabstinens. The sequence continues at coordinate 595,330 of PPKJ02000005.1, read as the reverse complement.
CAGTAGTCTGACACTGCGATGCCTATGTTCACCAATCATATTATTTATTTATTTGCTTTACAAGTATCGTTTGGCAGAGACAAAGACCGGGTAACTGTGTACCAAAAAGTGCTACGGAATACTCGCGTTTAGATGGTGTATAGATGTAAGATGCCAGGTCCTATAAGGTTTGGCTGTGAGTCCGGGGTGATAAAGAGACCGACTATTAAATGAAACCACCACCGAAGCCTCCAAAGCCCCCACGTCCACCTGATCCACCTAGTCCACCTGATCCACCTGGTCCACCTAGTCCACCAGGTCCAGGTGGTCCACCGGGCGCTCTCCTCAAGTTCGAGCTGCCACCAAGTCCCATGGAACCGGGGAGTCCTGATCCTATAAGTTCAGGGTCGTCATTTGGGCCTAGCAATGGATCATCAAAGCGGATTCCCGGATCACGGTTGTTCTGGGACTCAAATCTGCTGAAAAGAGGGTCGGAGGAAGTTGGGTGCATACCTCCTCCGGAAACGTCTCTAAATGGGTCGTTATAAGGATTGATTATAGGATTTTTGATTCCAGCAGGGTAGAGGTCATTACTACCCAGTTCTGGATTTTGTCTGTGAGGAATGCTTGGGGCTTTAGGCCCTGTGAGAATCTCTAGCTCATCGTCAAACTTAGGAGGTGCAAGAGAATCCGGAATGGGTTTAGCAGATCCTTTTGTCACGTCAAGCGGGTCAAGAGACAACGGAGGTTTTGATTTCAAGGAAGAGGCTTCATGCTGTGGGACTGACGTAGGAGCAATGTATGTTTTAGCAGAAGGAAGATCAACAGGCTTAGAGTTTGAAATATGATCAACGAAGAATCCAAGCTTAGAACTGAAGGCGGTATACAACTGCGTGATGATCTCATGGTCCGCAGCTGTGAGATTATAAGGATACTTGATATTTTGGAAAAAGGGGCACTCAATTACTGTAGAGAATTGGGTTGAGCTGGTGTCAATCTCAAAACGTACAGAGTACGATCCAGGCGACTGCGCAAGCACATCTGCATGACCTAACTGTGGGAGAACCAGATGCGCTTTATTGCTGGAGAAGAGAGGCGAGTCAATCGAGAGCTGTTTTTCATTGCGGAGGAACTGGTACAGCAGCCCGGAAAATAGCTCCAACGGAGAGTCTGCTGTGCCGTCAGTATTGGACATTACGATCAGTGGCTGTTTGAAGTCAGAATCAAGTCTCCGTTAAGACAGGACCCAATCTATAGAAACGGCGCACAACAATGTCGGAAGAATGCGGGTAAAAGCGGGGAACTTGCGGATACAAGTGCAGCAGGTACGTGTAGCTATGGGTGTAGCTGGATGTGGCTCTATCCGGAGTCTTCAGTCGTGTACGGAAGCTGCGTGATTGGCTGAAATGGCCTGGGCAAGCGATAGTTATTACAAGCCTCTATACCGGAATGTCTGAATTTCTTTATCAATTGAAGGCAAAAAAATTCAGGTAGAAGAGGCTAGAAAAAAAAGACAAGGAGATGGTTGCTTTATATAAGGATCTTGGAAAAGTTTTAAGACCTGTTTAGGACTAATACAGCGTGACATAACGTCCGTATCGTGAGATAAACATATACGCATAAAGAATTGGCGGTCATTGTTGGAGTCTTCAGTCAGATTGACCGCTCCACGACAGAAAAGTCCATTGGCTCACGCTAGTATCAGGAAATACGTGACAGAAAAGATAACAGCAATACGAAAGAGGCATAAGATACATTTAGGATAGAGCTGCCAGAATGACAACGGCGGTTCCGTTAATATACTCATTTCCGGAGTTCTCTGGTGTTGCAGAGGCAGTAGCAGATCACATTGTCTCTGCCCAGAACAACGCTCTTTTCGGAGATTCGAATCGCAAGAAGTCTGTGTCGGAGGGTAGCACGGTTGGTTCCACCCTCGTACCACCAATGTTGGGATCTGGAGAGAAGTCGAGCTCATCAGTATCTGTCACTGGATCGGGCACATCCTCGAAGGAACAACGTAAGAAAAAAAGAGAAGAAAACAGACGATTCCGTATTGGGCTGAGTGGAGGATCACTTATTAGTGTTTTACATGAAGGTTTACTCAAACGAGATGATGTTGAATGGTCAAAATGGGATGTGTATTTTGCAGATGAGAGACTGGTGCCCTTTGACTCTCCAGATTCAAATTATGGAAAGATAAAAAGACAGCTATTTGACAAGATACCTGAGGGAAAAGGGTATCCAAAAGTATATCCAATTGACGAGACATTACTAGATGATCCGCAGGAGTGCGCAGATATGTATGAAAAGACGCTGATCAAAGGGTTTGCATCCAAAGACTCGGTCAAATTGCCAATGTTTGACTTGATACTGTTAGGGTGTGCACCTGATGGACATGTCGCATCTTTATTCCCTAACCATGAAACCCTCAGAGAGGTTTATGCATGGTGTGCACCAGTACTTGATGCCCCCTCAGGTCCCCAAAACAGAATAACACTTACTGTCCCTGTGATTTGCCATTCTCACAGGGTGTCGTTTGTTGTCGAGGGTGCCACGAAAGCCCCAGTTATTAGTACAATTATGGAAAGACCTGATAAGGGATTGCCTGCAAGCATTATTAACGAAAAGGCTGCTGGCAGAATTGCCTGGTTTGTTGATGACGACGCTGTTAGAGATGTGGTCGGTGTAACTAAGAAAAGATACAAGTTTTTAGTTGACACTTCAACCACAGACAAATAGGGAGTTCTCTTTGCTAATGTGCTACTTAATCTTTTCTCTTTTTTATTTATTATCCTTTCTTTCTACATTTGTGACTCATATCTTGTATTCTCTGATCGTCTGATCACCTGATCATCTTTGCTCCTGTTACAATGGTGTACCTGCTAGAGTTCAACGTTATAATTATCCTTGAGCATTGTAGCACAGCCACATCCACAAGCCACGAATTTTAATAACTTTTTTCTGCTTCCTTTTAAACAGATCTACTGTATCTTGTGGCGACAAGCTACCTGTATTAGACAATAAGCCTACAAGTACACGTCTCTATCAATTAACCGCATTGCTGTGAAACATTGTTACAAGACGCTGCGTAATAACAGCGTCTTCTATACACAATGGTATGTTGCTCACACAAGAAGAATGCTTTCCTCTCATATTAATACTGACAATGAATTTCTTTAGTGGATCCCTATAACACTGTTTCTGCTGCTGACGTTTATCACTGCTGCTGCATCGGTTAATAAGTTCATACGATTGAACAAACAGCCACTGTATTTATCATGTGTGCTAGTACTATCTCTTTTCCTGCCCTTTTCGATCATCTTTCTTCTCCCAATTGATCTTATATCATCTGCCAATGACGCTTCGGGAGATCCAGGCAACTCCTTCTTCTATTTGAGTCAACCCACAGTACTGTTCTTATGGAGGTTTAACTACTGGTGCACCTTCTTATTGACATGGGTTATCCTTCCATTTGGCCAGTATTGGTTTGCATCTGGATACTATAAACGGCTAGACCGATTTAAATATGCTGCCTTTGAGTTGCTAAAGTTCCAAATGGTTATGATTTTGTGTGGTGCTATTGGTCTGTTCTATATCGTATTGAAGCATCGTAGCTGGCTTAGCTTTCAATTTTTGAAAGGGCTGGTGATCACAATTAGTCATATATACTCACTGACACTTGCTCTTTGGCTGATGGCTCACGGTTTAGTTCATATACCAAGACAGAAATGGGAAAACTCAGGAAACTATGAGTTCCGACTACACAAAACATACTTGAAGATACCTCGGTTGAAGGAAAAGCTGGAGGACACCAAATTTGAGTTGAAGGAGTTATGTGGAAGATTGAAGTCTTTGGAGCGGCTGGACAATATAGAGTTTAGGGATTGGATTATTAAACTGGTTTCCTCTATACCTGAAGAATTCCAGACAATGACATATCATGGAGTGGAAAATTTCACCAGCGATGAGCTGAATCTCAAATTGATGGACAGATTGTCAAGGAACATAAAGCAACTCAAGTGGAGATATAATCACAATAAGGTTAGTTTGAACTCAGCCATTGAACAGGCCATTCTTTTGGAAGATAAGGTCAATGCACACCTGTTGAGAGAGCTCATATTGAGAGGTAGAAGAACGACATTTAACAATCCCAAAGTCGACTACTACATTTCGGAGATTGTTCAACCAACGATTGGGAGATTATTCGCCTTTTCTCTCTTCCTATTATCAATTGTTATTGTTGAAAGCGAGACGTTTCATGGTCTGAAGTTTTCTCTCAGCAAGATAATTGCCAGTGGATTAACTTCTGGCAGATCTCACATCAACATCCAGATTTTCATTTTGGCTTTTACGGCTCTCACATACATCGTGATTTGTGCGATGTTGTCCTTGGCAGAAATCAAGATCTTTAATGTTTATCACATCGAGTCAAATCAAACATCTGATCCTGTTTCGACTATATTCTTTATCAGCTATGCGTGTCGACTTACAATTCCTCTGTCGTACAACTTTTTGATGCTGTTAGACTCGAGTTTCACTAAGAACTCTGCATTCCAGCTTTTCCTAGGTAACTCTATCCAGCTGATTTCACTTGGTAACTTTCTGAACGATATGCTACCAAGACTGATCATTGTGCCGATTCTGTTCACGGTGTTCAGAATATGGGAGAAGCTCAAGAATGTGTTTTCCGGAATGTTCTTATTTGATTATGTTTTCAGTGAGCTTGATTTTGATACCGACGAGGACGCTGACGATACCCTCAGATCAGACGTGGAGAACATTTCTGAAGGCGGAAGTAGAATTAATCGTGAGAACTCCAGAGTTCATGAAGCCAAACAGATCATTCAGCGAGCACTCAATAGCGGTGAAAGACAGCTTGCGTCGTCTTCTCCTCTGATACGCCCACTGACACTGTCTTCTCTTGGAAATCGGTCTGTGGATAGTTTCCCTCTCTTAGGTTTGACGGACTTATCACCACTCAAGAGAGCGTGGGCAGCAATAACTGGATGGACTTCTCGATTGTCTAGAAATAGGGAGGACATGTATGAAGGATTACGATCTTACAACCTGAGTCTTGGGGGAAGTGAAGCTTTGAGTCGACGGGTCAGCTCGGAAACTGGTATTTCATTGACAACAAACAACTCGTTTGATAACGACAATCGATTACTACGGGACGACGATATCATGTTGCTTGATGATGATGACGACGACGACCGAATTGTCTTATAACTATATTCTGTACATTACAACGCCCGCGGCGGTGAGGCTTGCTTAGGCAATTTTTTAGATAATAGATCATCTTTTCAAATATAAGAGTCACTTGATTTTATCTTAGGCTCTTCTGTAAATAACACGATAGGACTGATCTTTGCTTCAGGGATCGGCTAGAGATTGTTATCAATGAGTGTGACCACTGCGAAGCTTTATGGAGGAGCAATTGAGGTTGATTTGCCTGCTGGACTTATCGACGCTTCGACGTTGCGCCAAGTTCCTGATACTCAGGAGGTATTTCTATCTGGTGAAACTTCTGACTTAGGGCCTGAAGACACAATTATTGTGGATCTCATGGAACGTGTAGAACAAGTGGGAGAGTCAGATGCCATAGGTTATCATGCTGGAGAGATTTCGAGATTGAACGGAGTCGAAGCAGGTGAAGTGAAGATTCTTGTCAGTGAAAAAGTGAAAGTGACGGTGATCGATGGATCTACAGGGTATGTCGCTGTTGCCCTGGAAGATGCGCGGAAGTGGGGTAGAGATCGGACCCCTTTGGTGCTGGTCATTGGGCTACTGCGGTTGCCAAACGTCAAGACTGATGTCCTTGTTTCGTACAATCTTCCAGTCACAACTGAGCAGAGCGTAGAGCAGCTGAAGCAATATTTGGCTTCTGTGGAAGCAGGTGCCGCCGAAGGTACCAGCAGTGTTATTCAGAGAATCAAGTATGCCAAGTCTGTTGTTCAAAACGCTCTAGAGACGTTCAAGGTGGAGGACTGGAAGCTATTTGGGTGACTATATCGAGGCACTTAATGGAGTTCTGAATGTGGCTGTGCAATTAGTAGCGTAGCTTTGTATGGAATTAGGACACTAGTTTTTCTTTGGAGAGGAGAACGGGTTAAGGAAGCAGTTAGAAAGGGAAGGGGGGTTCCGGCAGACGAAGAGCACTCACCGGAGCGATGGGGGCTTGGAGGCCGACAACGGGTCGGATGAGGCTTACTGGAAGGTGTATGAGGTTTGTTTCACAGCATCTGACGATTGTGGCAACGCAATCGACGCAGAACTCTCACCTCAACTTTAATGTGAACCTGCTCAAGGTGCCGTCGAACTACGGCTACTTCACGTCACGGGTGAATCGGATGTATAATGAAGATCGCCATCAGGTTGGTGTATTGGATGTGGATTTGCAGGATACGACTATCGGAGGCCAGTGCAGGAAAAAATCGGATAACAATTCCGTTGAGCAGCCATCAGACAAACCAATAGACGAGTTATGTAACCAAGCACTGGAAAGCCGAATAGACGACCCAGAGCCGCCAATATACCTGAATTCTTTTCATCACACTCGAGTGTTCTGCTTCAGCATATTTGATGGTCATGGTGGTGCTGAATGTAGCAGTTACGCCAGCAACCACCTGCTGGAAAACGTGGAGAAACTACAGCTGACCGAAAAGGCGATCAAAACTATGTTTACATTCTATAGAAAGAGTATTGGTGGATATTGGAGAAGGTGGTTGCGCAGACCGAACCTGAGATATATCACAGCAATGGGCCTTGATAATTACTTGATATCGGAACAGACCAATGCTCCACTGATTCACTATCCAGGATTGGAAGATCGACCGTTATGGCAATATGATGAGTTTCAGACACTTATCAGAGGAGAAGACTTCTTCAAGCTCCGTATATTTCTCAGCTTTCTCTACACCGACTACCAATTTCTGCAGTACGAAGACCATGTGAATAGTCAACACACAAGCGATACCAGTGACAAAGCCAAGGAGAAAGATATCCAGCATCATTCAGGATCAACCTGCACGTCTGCCTTTTTTTATACTGTTGATCAGCAGCCGAACGACCCCAATGGATTCTTCTATCAAGATGATGTACTCAGCAGAATGGTTGTTGCACATATCGGAGATACACGCGCCCTTATCTGTGATAGAAAGGGAATTGCACATTCGCTAACACGCGACCACCACCCTTCCAATCCAGTAGAAGCACGTAGGCTTACTCGATATAGTACAGAGCTGATGATGACTGATTCGTTTGGTGAAGAACGTCTACTGAACTTCGCAAATACCAGGTCGTTTGGAGATCTGATGGCAAAAAACGTTGGAGTTTCTGCCGAGCCTGAGATATCTGAATTTTTGGTAGGGAACTCTACGCTCATGAACAAATATAAGAAGAGTAACAAGGACTACCTAGAAAGCTGCAATATTACCGATTTTGGTGGAGGTGAATGCTTTTTAGTGTTAGTAAGTGACGGAGTCACAAACGTTTTAACAGACCAGGAGGTAATTGACCTGATCACAAGTACCACCAACAATAAGGGGGCCCTAAAAGGAACACCGGAAGAGGCTGCGAAAGAAGTAATACAGTTCGTTGAATGCGTTGGAGGTGATGATAACGCAACTTGTTGCATAGTAAAACTTGGAGGCTGGGGTAAATGGCCTTTAGTTGATCATACTGGAGACTCACGTGAGGCAAAAATGATGAGTGCTTCAAGACGCACATGACATTGCAGTGTTTATAGATATCGTATTAAGACCGTATATGTACAGGAAAAAGGTATATTGACAATACTCATTTGTTTTTGGTTTGAGTGTACTTGAATCTTTTTCTGGTGTGAGCAAACTCCCCGAGTTTTGACCCAACCATATTCTCTGTTATTTCTACCTGAACATAGTCTCTTCCATTATGTACTTGAAACTTAACGCCGACAAACTGAGGTAGGATGGTGCATGATCTCGCATTTGTTCTGATAGGAGCTCCTGTTTTCTTGGCTTGAGCGATTGGAAGAGGAACAACATGAGGACCTAATTAATCTGTTAGTAAGCATGTTCAAGCGCAGAAAGAAAAGTTTACATACCCTTCCATGACGACCTAGCAAGGCTTGCAAGTGATGCTCTCATGATTTGAATTTGGCGCCTGGCAAAACTGACTTGGAAGAGGCCGACTGATTAGCCTGATGTTGAATAGGTGAAGAAGTTGAAGAAGATATTTTTTTAGGTGGAGTGGTTGTGTAGCCCTGGGAACAAAAATAATGTTTACGTCGAATGGCGTCGATCGGGCTAATACTACTCTGTTTTAAGGGTGAAAACTGGCATTTGCAATGAATAACAGGAGACTAGTTGAACAGGATCCGTATTGATAACTAGGGAATGTTCCACCTGGCTAAGAGTCTATACGATACATACAACCAACGAGATGGTAAGTGAGACATACCAGTTTGCTCAGAGATATAACTAACAACAACGGCAGAGTATTCTATTCTTATTCTGGGGTTGGATAACGCAGGAAAGACCACGTTTCTAGAGCAGGTGAAGTCTATGTACATTCCTAACTATAAAAGGCTTCCGGCGTCACGCATTTTACCAACTGTAGGACAGAATGTGGGGACGATTTGTGTTGGAAAGACTTTACTGAAATTCTGGGACGTTGGAGGTCAAGATAGTCTCCGCGATCTGTGGCCAGAATATTACAGTAATGCACACGCTATCATATTCATCATCGATTCGTGCGACAAGGGTCGACTGATTGAATGCTCAAACTCCTTAACAGGTGTTGTCACTGATGAGCAATTAGAGGGATTACCGGTATTGATGTTGGCTAATAAGCAGGACATTGAAGACCAATCAAAACTAGAACTTGTTGATATAAAAGAGATTTTCAATCCTATAGCTGAGAATTTGAATGCACGAGATTCACGTGTGCTTCCTGTAAGCGCTATGACAGGAGATGGAGTACGAGAGGCAATAGAATGGCTGCAAGTTCGACTTGTCCGCAACAAAGGTAGTCGACCTCCATTAAAGCATTAAGAACATACTACAGACTGCATACAGAATGGTCGATGCGGTCGATAGTCGCCAGTAGACCTTGAGCAAATTTCATGTTCCACTGAATTTTCCCGGTTCACCAGCACCAGAAAAGTGAGCAAATTAGCCGAGCTGTGGGTATATATATACAATATCTGCTCAGAGGTCTAAACAGCCAGTTATATTCTTTCACATCACAATGGCTGCTAAGCGTATATATAGAGGGGAGATTTCCAAGGTTGGAGAAGAGTGAATTCAACAACAAAGAGTCGAGAAACGCTGTTAAGGTTCACACAAAATGGATGGAATGAGCATGTCTTCTATGGACATGGGAACAAGCACAACTATGGACATGGACATGGACATGGGAACAAGCACAACTATGGATATGGGAACCAGTACGATGTCAATGAGCACTTCCACATCAACAGGAATGGACATGGACATGTCAGAGATGTCGATGAATTCGTATTTGACCACAAACTACGATGGCTATCCTGTGATCTTCAAGACTATGACTGCCTCTAATGGTGGGGCTGCATTTGGAATCTTCTGCGCTCTCTTTTTTGGGGCTTTCTTCCTTAGAGGATTGTTCTTCTTAAGTGCATATCTCGAGCAAACTGTGTTCCATAACTTGACCAACGCAGTGGTGATCCAAGATGTCATTGATAATTGTGCATGTGGACCTGACGAGGAAGAATTGAAACATGAAATTGAAAAACGTGCTGGAGGGTCTGCACCTGCTTTAACGTTTGGTCAGGCCATCAAGCAGACACTGTTTCCAGGCTTCAAAGAACTGCAGCATGACGTGGTGCGATTACTGATCGCGTTTGTTGCTACCATGTTTGGATACGCATTGATGCTTGCCGCTATGAGTTTTGTATTGGTGTACTTTTTTGCTCTGTGTTTGGGAATGGCGTTTGGGGAAGTATTCTTCAACCGTTTAGCAATCGTCGTGGGTATTAATAAGAACAGCTCTTTATGTGGTTCTCTTCACTAGCTACTACCTCATTGTCTAGCTTACATAATATACTAAATCTTTATGAGTAAAATCAGCACTAAAACGCTATATAACACACTATTGAGCTAATAGCAACTACTCATCATCCACAGGGAGTGTTTCTAACTCATCAACAAGAGACGCTAGCTCACTCACAACGTTCTTGTGATAGTTCAGTTGGATCTTTGCAAGTACTTTGAGTAGATTCACAGCCTCTACAGGCTTAATCAGGCTCTTCATGGATTCAACAGCAGATTCAGTTGCATTTACCAACTCATCCTCTGCATTTTCCAGTTTCTTGGACAAATCTTCAGGAACCTCGATGGTCTCATCACCATGTTGAAAGGACTTTACCTCTGCGCGGACAGTATCAAAACCTAACCGGGAAGTCTCCACGTGTTTTCTGAGCTTCTGAGTATTATTGAAGTCACCGTTCAAAATGTTCTTCACTTTGTTGTTGAACTCACTAATCACCAACTTGTCCTGTTCTAACCGTTCATCTCCAATCTTGTATTGGTGTTCACTAATCTTGGTCAAAGCCCTAGATAACGAGGACTCGGAAGCATCATCGCTGATCATAGCAGCAGATTCACTGCAAACCTTCGAAAACTGATGTGCAAATGTCTTAGGAGTCTGATCCTTTGGAGATGCAAGAAGAACAGCCTCAGCTTCCGACGTAGTAGTGGCCTGTGAAAGACCCGTGAACTTCTCATTCAATATCTTTGTGTAATCCTGAATTGACTCTCTGAGATTTGGGGGATAATCGTAGCTCTCAATTTCATATTGCTGCGTGATAAGAAGAACCTTCTTGTAGAACACTCTGAGGTTGTCGACGCGTTTCTCAAGATCCTTATATTCCTGGGGAAGCTCTGAGATGTCGTCAATCGACCCAAACCGCTCCTGCAACGACCGCGTGGTTCTCTTGAGAATAGGCGACAGGTTGGAGTTGAGGCTCGACACCTCCTTCTCCAACTGCGAGAAGTTGTCTTGCAGAGTGGTTGTCAACTGCTGTGTCGTCTGCTGCAACGATTGTTGAATGCTAGTCAAATTAGGAAACTTGAAAGACATGATCTCGCTTACTTTATTGTGCAACGCCGGTATACAAATTCAATCGCTGCCCACCGCCAGACAATGTCTACTGTAGTCACTTCCCTACTGTTTGCACTCTGCAGCTTAAATTATCACCCTGTTCCCTTTTCGCCAACTGGCTGGCTGTTTCTCTTTTTTTGCTCAAGTTACCCGGCCTCCATATTCTCATCTCTGCTTTCCTGCCACCGGCTTCTCATTTCAAACCTGAAACGGTACACCTCCACCAACTACATAGCTTAGCTCTCCAGTTATTATTCCAGTTACAAAGTCAAACTCAATTACACTAAACAATTAGACGTTTCTCTTTCATTTCACTCGTCACTAATTCCCGCAGTGTACCCTTTCGGTGATTTCGAATGCTTCTCCTCTCTGATTCCAGCAGAATAGCCATGCGATCCCGAACGATCACGCCCCTTGGAAATTCCCGTAGTGAAGCCTTTAGGTGATGTAGGTCTCTCAATATCTCTGGCCCCAGCCGTATACGTAGACCCAGTGTCCGACAATTGCGGCGATAACCTTGGAGAATGAACTTCAATGTCGTAAGGCTTCGTCTCAACACCGCCACCAACTCCAGCAGTATATCCCTTGTTGCTATCAGGCTTTGTGCTACCATCCACACCTGCAGAGTAAGATCCTTTCCTTCCTTGGACGTCTTCTGAGCCGACCCCAGCTGTATAGCCAGAAGAGCTCTCTTTATTGAGCACTCTCTCGTGATGATGGTGGCTATCTTTTATTCCTGCGGTGTACTTTCCAGGCGATGACATGATTAATCTAGAAGTATAATGGATGCTTTGGCCTGTCTGTCTACTGTTCGTCCCAATTGAGTAGGATACTGGATTCTTTATATACGCTCGATCTAAAGTTGCTTCCCGTCAAGAACAGCACCGTCACCTGATGTGGACACTACTTATAATGTGCAACGCATGCGGCTTTTTTCGGAATGTTCGCAGACAGAGTGCATAGACATACGTCATCGGATATAAAGCTCAAAAAAATTACGTAAACATACTTTTGATCTTGGTTCCCAGCGTTCGTTTGGGCCGGCCTACTTCCGTCAGCACGCCTGGCTGATCATAGGGCTCACGAGAGTCATTCAATGCCGCGATGGCTGCACGATGGGCAAGATCATTTTGATCATCATTTAGCATTGGATTGGCTTCCTTATGAGTTCGGGGTTCTCTGCTATTCGCTCCTCGAGCCTCGTCAAGTCCACCATTAAACTGTCGAGTGTCCCCTCCCACCGGTTTTGGTAGCTCCTGGTATTGATTTTCTTTACGAGACGTATAGTATGTCTCTTGTGGCTGCCCAACTGTTTGTTCTGTCCTTGATTGCGTATATTTCTCTTCCTTCACCACTCTTGAGTTTTGTCCCGGCACACTGGATTGGAGATCTCCACCAGTATGTGCCATATTTTCATTAGGTGCAGAGGTCTTTTCCATTTCAGTTGGGATTCCCTGAGGTCCCCTTGTGGGACCATAATCGCTAGTCTCGGCCAAGCTCGGACCCTGTACATAGCCTCTCCCTGCATAAGCACTATTATCTGCACCTCTAGACACCTGAGGATTGTTTCTGTTTTGTGGATTTCCAACCTGAGAGCCATAAGTATCTGCTTGTGCTGACGCTTTGTTTGCTTTGGTTGAAGACAGATTATCGTGGTGAACATCTTGGTAAAAAGTACCGTATTGCACCCCATTGTATGGCATATCCGATTCAGGCTTCTTCTTGGATGATTTCTTAGAGTGCAAAAACATCCCCCCTCGTTTCAACAGTGACTTCTTTTGCTTCTTGGGCTCCTTCTCATTAATACCCGAGCCACTGGTACTCCTTGTATGCCCGCTACCGACATTCTTCGTGTAGTCATCACCTTTAACCCCGCTGTGACTATTTCCAGCATTCTTTCTGTAGCCATCAGTAGCACCAGCGACATTACCATCAGCTTGCGTATCATATCCTGAGCTAGCATTATGATTTGCACTGGAATTATATAGTGCATTCTTATTGGGGCCAACAGCATTGGTTTTATAACCATCAATATTATTATATCCATCGTTGGGTTTCATATCCCGCTTGCCTGAACCAGCTGCACTAGGGTTATTTCCTTTGAGATTTGAATTGGAGTATTCTGTGGCGTAGTCAGGCTCTTTAACATCCAACGAACCCATCCCTGCTCCCTTAGAACTGTACTCATTGCCTGACAAGTTAGATGCTTGTTTTCTTTCAGACTGATCATTATAACCTCTGGAAGTGTCCTCGTCTTGTAAGACAGGATCCACCATAGATGTGTAGCGTTGATTTGCTCCATCATTCAAACTACCATCATGGTCAACATTTTTCGGGACAACTTCCTGATAAGTACCATCACTTTTACGAGTTTTGTTAACGGTGCCAGTATCTTTTCTAAACCCTTCTTTATCAGCACCAGATTCATCACCAACATTCGTCCCAGTTTGATCCTCTCCACCTGTTATTCCAATTGCTGACATTAGCTTAGATGTGAGCGAAGTATCATTTTGCGACTCATCAACCGCTCCGGCATTCTGCTTATAACCACCAGTACCGGCTTCTTTCTGTTCCAAGGTATGACCTGATGGTGGAGCGTGGTCTCTAGGAGAATCAAAGTCAAACGTCCCGGGAACCTTGGCACCTGATGCCGTTCCTGGTGTGGTCTCATCCCCGAAAAGTCCTTTAACTTTATCCTCAAGATTGGTATTGGCTTGCTGATTTACGGAATGTAGCTCTGTCATTTTGAGAGCTATTATAATGAAATTACCTTACAATCTCAAGATGTATATATTTTACAGTTGACTACCATAAGTGAGTGCTATACGTCTATTTATAAGTTCCTTGTCCTGTATAGAACTTGAACAGCAAGCATAACAACCGACGGAAACTGCAGCAAGTTTCCTGGTTCCCCACATGCCTTTGAACATTTTTCTTTTTCCTGTATTCTCGAAGATGTTGTTGCGTAATTTGATAACCATCGGTAGCAACGGTAGAAGATACTCGAAGAAACAGATTCACTCAAGAAATACTCTGTTAAAAAGGAACGATGATAGATTACGTAGAATTGGGATAGCCAAAATAAGGATCAATGTATGACTCAAAGATTTACCAAAAGAAATTACATGAGCATTACTCGTTCCCTCTCATCTTAGCTAGGCTGAAAGCATATCATCTGTATGTACAAAATGGTCTGCTCCGATTCCTTCCTTTTGGCACATCGATCGGAAAATACCACCAGCATTTTGGTACAGCATGTAGGTGAGTAAGCGTCACCAGATTCCATTCACCCAACCTAAACGATAGTTTATCGGGGTCACCGATAACGTTAAACTTATTTCAACAGGTTAAGGTTCACAATGTAGTCTTAATAGCACACTGCTCGCTTCTCTTGGCCGGAATTTGCATCACAGAAATACCTCTATATTTTGTGAATTCTAAAGGCCGAGGTGAAGAATTCGCATATTAAATACGTCAAAAATGTTCAGTATGATAAGAACAAAGACGGGTGATAACGTATTCCCTCTTTATCTTTTTGTTCTTAACTGCAATCTACTATGTAGGGACGTTTGCTGGTTCAAAGACCCTTCAGAGGTCAATGTTACCTCTGGTGGCCCAGTCCTTCTAATGAGTGATTTTCTCTGTACTAGGTCGCTTGTCAAAGTATATTACAGCTTCAGATGTAACTGACAGAAATTGGGATATCTACTTGAGCTGATTTATTATAAGTCGGCCCATCAAGTCCTACAATACGTTCTCCTCAGGATGGGTCTTTGTAGCGGACTTCATGCCAAGACAGCTCACTGCTTTCCACCTCATGTTTCCCAGATTATAAGGATTGCCTCCATAAGCTATCATCTGGCCTGTTTGAAGGATATTTCGAAGTTAACATGAGCTAAACCGTTCTTTACATTTTTGGTTATTGATGCTAGATATTTGCTTCCTGTTATATTGGAGCTCCTAATCGAGACAAGCTCAGCTTATCATGATTAGAAAACATTTGCATATTATTGAATGAGAATTATTGTTGAGATCTGCACACCAAAGATTGCATTATTTTTTAAACTTTTGGCTCATGAAAAAAGCTAGAGAAGTTGAAGATTCAGTGCTCCGATCTTTTATAAGATACGTAAAGAGCGTGTGTTTGCTAAAGGTGCACATAACTCTTTACGATGCCCAGTCTGACCAGTCCCACGTTGTTTCAGTGCGGAGTGTGTAAAGAGAAAGCTGAAGGATGGAGAAGCATTCGACGCCATGCTAACAAATTCAACCATTACAGGCTTACTGTGCAGACTACAGGAACATCTGTGAAGTGTGAGAAGTGCGATGTGTGCAACTTGAGTGATTTGTGTGTAACACGGAGCTCACCTAACGTGCTAAGGTTGTTTTGTAGCAAGTGTGTGAAAACAGCTGGAAAACCAATGGCATCTTACTCCTATAAAGAAAATGAGGATTTTGTCAAATATGTGGATCATTACTACAGAATGAAGAGTATTTGCTGTAAGGATTGTGGATCAAAGTCTGACTTAGTGCTGTCAGAAAACCACGTGCTTTGTGAACGCTGTTTTGGTCGTTCTGGCTCAGAGAGTAGAAAACACAACGAAGTTGCTAGGTTTTCAACAGATGAAGTTCTGTCTCTTCTCATGGACGAACCCAAGTACAAGCTCAGAAGTTCTGGTCGCAAGCCTCGAACGGGAAAATCGGCGCCAAAGAGCCGTTCTGATTCCAATACATTGAGAAGAACCGTTGATTCCCGTCCAGCAAAGCAAAGTTCTTCTTCCGGGAGCCTGTCTTCAAAGCCTGAGAGAGCCGAGGTTTCAAAGGTTCGTCTGCCTAAATCAAAACTGGGAAGCAAGAACGGTTATTTGTCTTCTGGAAGTACAAAATCTAATCCAAGATCTAGTTCCAAAACCAAGATTAGTGCCAGTTCGAAGCATAGTTTCAACACTGACACTAAGATGTCTTCAAGGATACCTCCTAAGACGAACATAAGCTCTCATTCCAAAGACATGAATAAGCAGAAGTTTTCTACAAGTGCCAAACCGAATCAGAAATCTAAAATTAGAGACAATGCACAGAATTCGGGACAGTCAGGGACCAAGAAAAGTCCAACGCCGGCCTCTGATGACACCCTTGCAAGCGATGTGAAAGATCTTACCATTTCAAGAACAAAAAGAGTAGACAATTTGATGAAAAGTACAGCAACAGAGTCACCTATGAAATTCGACTCTCTGGACCAGTATCTACAACATATAAGCTATTGTCTGCTTCTAGAGCAACTCTTTGAGACTGAGATTCTAACGGCAGTGTCCATCCAGTGGTCTCGGACAAATCCTACAGAAGAGTTCACAGTTATCGTTGATCCTAAAACTGTATCAAACTTGTTCACAAGTGAGAGTATGAAACGTCTGAAGGACTCGCCGTTCAACAACGGGCAATCGATATTCCTCTTGGCAAAACAAGATTGTACTCTCTCAGCTAAACCACAGTTCTGGTGTTGCTCCGTCAAATTTTCCAAGCTTGTCAAAAAAACAAGACCTCATAAGCTTCACATAGTACTTTCAGTCTATAGCTGGAACGAGACTCCAGTTCCGGCAGGTTCGACACCTTCTGCATTTGCCATACTTCCTTGTGGTGCTGTCATTTCAAGAGTGATGCAGGCCATGGACAGCTTGGAAAATCCTGAGTTCAAATCCATGCTCCTAGGGCAAACTCAGATCAAACAGAGATTTTTCAAAAACTATATTGGCTCTTACAAGAACGCTCTTAACGAGTCACAGAAGGTGGCTGTACAATCCTGTCTTAATAACGGAATCACAATACTAAGAGGTCCCCCCGGCTCTGGGAAAACATCCACCATATATGAGATTATATTACAGCTATTGACTCAACTGAGTTACTATCCTATTCTCGTCACTGCGGCATCCAATATTGCTGTTGATAACATTGCTGAGAAACTCATGAAAGATTACGAAGACGATATCATCAGGGTCGTTTCGGTTTCTAAGGAGAAGGAATATGATGATAGTCATCCTCTTGCAAGTGTCTGCTTGCACAACAAGATCAACTCAATACTACCTGAATCCGCAAAACAAACACAAGAACTTTTAAGGACAGGTAGAGTATCGGCTGTATCTAAGAGTCAATTTAACAATTACCTTAATCTTGTTAAATCATACAGCAAGCAACTTATAGCTCAAGCAAAAGTCATATTCTCCACCACAGCAACTATTGGAGGACCATATTTGAGAGACATGAAGAGCATTCCAGTGATCATTATAGATGAAGCAACGCAAGCGTCAGAACCCGGGTCACTGATACCGTTGGCTGCTTCTGGGATCAAAAAAATCATTTTTGTTGGTGACGAAGCGCAGTTAAGTGCGTTTACTCGGGTCAAGTCCCTGGAAATGTCATTGTTCGAAAGGACTTTGAAAAATGGAACCTATTTGAAGCCGTTTATGTTCGACACACAGTATCGTATGCACCCAGCAATAAGCGAATTCCCTCGAACTTTCTTTTATGATGGAAAGCTGAAAGATGGTGTCACTGCTGCTGATCGTACCCTTCCAAACATCGAGTACCCGTTGTACTTTTGGGATCACCAAGGAAAAAATGGTGCACAAGAAGTAAGAAAGTTCTCAAGAACAGTCGGAGGAGACGCAACATACTCGTATGTGAACAAAAAGGAAGCAGACTTTGTAGCTCGTATCATTGAGTTATTGATGGTTGATAAAGCAATAGAACCTAACAGAATTGGTGTTATAACTCCTTATGCCGGGCAAAGAGAAATGATCTCTTCGGTGTTGCAAAAAAATATCATCATCAACCCTGAAGAAGAAGATATTTTTGACACCGTTGATAAAGAGGATATTGAAGAACAAAAGGGAGACATAACAGTGCAGTCTGTCAATAACATTCTCATTGCAACAGTAGACGCTTTCCAGGGTCGAGAGAAGGATTTCATCATCATGTCTTGTGTGAGATCCAACTCAAATAACGGCATTGGTTTTCTGAAAGACAGAAGAAGAATAAATGTTGCCTTGACGAGAGCTAGAAACAGTCTGATTTTCACTGGAGACGCTTCTTGCTTGGAAAAAGGAGATCTGTTCTGGGAGAAATATATTCAGAGCTTACGAGCAAAGGATCTCGTTAAAACAGGTGATCTTTCTTATTGAACTTATACAACTTGGTTCGTTTGTAGATAGAATACTTTTATAGATAATATTGATTTTTGCGTTCTTCAGTCAACCACCTTTGAGTACTAACCAGTTAGTATATCGTTGTGTTTTCACTCTTGTCACTTGCTCTAGTTTCAGCTTCCAGTGGGCTAGTGATCTCGGAACTGCTTTCGTTCGTCTCTTTGTATTCAGGAACTTCTGGGTATTCCATGATATCACTGGTCAATATATCACTGAGGCGTCGCTCACCAATGATGTCATCATTTTCAACAGGACGTATGCTGTGAATAGAAGCGAAATTATCACTTGATGTAGAATCACTGATATGTCTATAATCGGAGTGAAGCGGGGATGGCAGAGGTGGTGGCTGTGCGTAAT
Organism: Ogataea trehaloabstinens; assembly: GCA_003706095.2. Classification (NCBI taxonomy): domain Eukaryota; kingdom Fungi; phylum Ascomycota; class Pichiomycetes; order Pichiales; family Pichiaceae; genus Ogataea; species Ogataea trehaloabstinens. The sequence continues at coordinate 576,677 of PPKJ02000005.1, read as the reverse complement.
CATCAAGACGATGGGAATTTTCTGGTGGTTGTCCTGGAAGTAAGGCTTGCTCGCGCAAAGCTAAGATCTCCTTCTCAGTCATATTCTGAGAAGATCCTGTTTTCGGTAACAGAGGATACTCGTTAGCCATTACATGAGACAGAGGAGACAGAGCTGTGGGTACGAACACAGGAGAGGCATAAACGGATGGAGTCTCACTTTGAGAAACTGAGGGGCTATTGTTGTTTGTGCTAGGAGTTTGTGGCGAAGTAGCAGATGTCGAATTAGGTGTCATGGCTGAACTTTCGACATTCGAAGGAGGATGATGCTTTGATCGTTTCTTAAGTTTCGAGATGGGTTTTCTTTCAGTGCCGACCACTATTTCTGATGTTAGTGACAAAACGTTCTTCATTGTCTTCAACCTGTCCACGTTATAAATGTGGGTCATTTGGTCAGACTGAATAACCTCATCATCTAGCATCTCAGTCCTTCGATGTAAAGGAATCTTCGAGTTTGAGAGATTGATTAATACCTCCACATAATATTGAAATGAGACTAATTTGGAAACAATAGTTGGAAAACAATCAACTGGAACTCTCAAGCTTGTTGAGACGTCGCAGGTTAATGACGATGGGTCTATCATCAAGGGAATGATCGATTGAGCGAGATCCTTCCGGAAGGACTGCACCTCATACTCCTCACCCAAATCAAGCCGACATATTCGAATTAGTGTTATTATAACTCCTTCCAAATTTGATATCTTTTTCAAGTGTTTGACACTTAGCTTCACGGCAATCTGTTCTCCTCGTAAGTAACCCGTGGAAGATATAGATAAGTGGATAGTGATGTTCCCGTCTGTAGTTGAGCCGTTTATGGCCTCAATAGAATGGTCAGATGTGATGGATGAGGTAGACGATACTGTCTTTTTGAGACCTTTTCTACGGCCTTCAAAATTCAAAATTTTGGGTTGTGGCTCAGGAAGTAGTGTCAGGTTGATCGGCTTGATAATGCTAAGAAGTCTCTCGCAGGAAACCACTGAGCTTGTGTCATTGTGTTTGTCCAAAACTGCGCACTTCAAGAGATACTTTATTTCTCCTCTCTCGAAAGTTATGCTCGTATAAACATTTCGTTTAGGTAGTTTGACGATAAATGGAAAACGATGTTCGCCTTTACTCAATGCAGTTTCTCCGTTAGTTGAATCTCCATAAAGAACGACGTCATGGTCGAATAAATACTGCTTCTTCACTGGAATGAGCGGTGAGGCCAGATTAATCTTGACTTGTCCCAGCAATGAGAGCTTGATTACGATGTCCAAGACATTCTTTTTCAAAACAAGGATTATCTGACCGGATACTTCTTCTCCCGGGCTGAAAGTCTTGTGAGGGTCATCAAGCTGTATATAGAAGTCATGAACAGACACTTTAGACTTTGAAGCGAGTGAGCCTGTCAGTATCCTAGAGCCACGAAGCGGCAGGATCTGGTTTACAGCCTTCTTCATGTCCGGTCCATGCTATATTTGGCAACTAGTATATTTAAAGGTGTGGTGGTCTCCAAGTCTTCTAATGAGCAGTGAAATTCAAAACGGTGCTGACTGACAGTAAATTGCGAATTGTTAAAGCAGATGTCAGTGTTGTGTATCAAGGCAATGCACACTAAGCATAAAAGCCTTTAAATGAATCCGATGCCTTTTTTAGTTTGTAATCTACAAAAGTGTTGTCAAAAACCACAGCCACACCACTGCACCAAAGGAGCACTTGTGTTAAGTCCACCGGAGGTGTTGGGCCAAACTAGTCCAGGAGCGAGACGAGTCTGGCGAGAATCTAATCTACTAATCAAGTGCTTCAACGGGGCTTCCTGCACCACGTCAGCGAGATGTTCCGTGGAGAGTGAACCTTGAACGTCGTGCATTTGCTCCCAACTTACGTGTGGCTGTGCCACCCTCGTAAGTTGAATGACAATTAGACGAGGTGAAAAATTATATAGAACCATCCGTAGCGTGTGGGGATTGAGCAGCGGTAGAAAGGGTGTCGGAGCTGTCTAAGTACTCATATGATGTATAATAGCCTGTTCTGCCGAGCACGGCTTGTTGTCCTGCCGCTTCCACGGAGACTTGCGCTGTTCGGACCAGGCATATCTCGTGGATTTAGCACCAGCTCAAAACTGTCAAACAGCGAAGCGGCTTCCACAACATCAGATGCGAAAGCAATAAAGAAACAGCTACCTAAGCTTTCCGCTGAGGAGTACCGTGAGTTGAGAGATCAATACTATCACAAAAAGGACCATTCCACGCGGATGAGTGCAGCTTACTACTCTGCTTCACTTGGATTGATCTTCCTGTCTCTTGCTTTTCTGTCTGTTCCTCTGTATAGAGCTATATGTCAGAAGACAGGATGGGCAGGAACTCCTATGACAGATCAAACGAGAATTACTCCAGACAAGCTGATACCAGTTGATACCGACAAAAAGATCCGTGTCTCGTTCACGGCTGAGACATCTAGGTTATTACCTTGGAAATTCACTCCTCAACAACGTGAGGTGTATCTAGTTCCTGGAGAAACCGCCTTGGCGTTTTACAAGGCCAAAAACACCTCCGACAAAGACATCACCGGAATGGCTACCTACTCTGTGACACCTGATCATATAGCGCCCTATTTCAACAAGATCCAATGTTTTTGCTTTGAGGAACAACGGTTGAACGCCGGTGAGGAGGTAGATATGCCTCTCTTTTTCTTCATAGATCCTGATTTTGCACACGATCCAGCTATGCGTAATATCGAGGATGTTGTGCTACACTATACATTCTTCAAGGCTGCACATGATCCAAACTACAGTCAGATCATGGAAGAGGCGGAGAGGGTGAGAGAAAACGTTGACAAAAAGACTTAGATCGGCATCTTGTACATAACTAAGCCATTATAATTACATAGAACTGAACATAACGGAAGGCTATATATTTATTCTGGTCCTGCAATCATGATTTTGATGTGTGTACCGCTTTTGGACGCTTCATAGGCCTTAACGGCATCTTCAAATTTAAATCTCTGTGTAATTAAAGGCTTGACAGCAACTTTACCAGATCCCACTAGCTCTACCGCTATTTTGTAATCATCGACAGAATATCTGAATACACCAGTCACGAGGAGCTCACGCTCAGCAACTGCTGCAATAGGGAACCCGTCTAAGGTAGGCTGGCCCATTCCTACTTGAACGTATCTTCCCTTCTTCTCAAGCAGCTTGATGGCATTAGCAATACAGAAACGGTTTCCCGTAGCATCCATAGCCACCGTAGGCAGTTGGTCATCCCATTCAGATTTAACGAAGTCCAAAATATCGTCGAACGACTTACCTTGGGAGTTCAACGCGTGAGTAGCATACCCGTTTTTCAATGCAAAGGCAAGTTTCTCTTCCACGATATCTATAATGCAAATACGAGAAGCACCAAAAGCCTTTCCAACGGCAGCACACAAAAGTCCAATCGGCCCTGCTCCAAATACAACAAGTCGATCACCGACAGTAACGTGAGCAAGTCTTGTGGCGTGAGTAGCCACAGAAAGTGGCTCAATAAGAGCACCTTCCTCAAGAGAAACATTTTCAGGAAGCTTAACACAGAAGTCTTCAGGAAGAAGGTAATATCTGCACAAAGTTCCATCATAAGGCGGAGTGGCAGCAAATGCCATCTCAGGACAAAGATTGTAGTTACCACTCTTGTACTCATAAGAGTAACGGGAAGGTATACCTGGTTCGCAAGCAACCCTGTCGCCGACTTTTAAGGTCTTCACTGCATCCCCAACCTCGACAATAACTCCCGAAGACTCATGGCCTAGTACCATTGGGGATGTCACTACAAACGATCCACAACACCCTTCTTGGTAGTAGTGTACATCGGAGCCACAAAGACCGGTGTTTTTGATTGCAATCTTCACATAATGTGGATCAGAGATCACTGGCACAGGTCTGTCTTCAAAAGTAATCTTGCCCACTTCCTGGAGCACTACACTAGGATTGTCCGACATGGCTTGTTATAATTACCAAACAATCTGACTGATTGAGTATTGGACTATGAATGAGGTCTTATGCTTCACGACTATCAAAGAAGAAGGGTGTTGTGAATTTTCAATCAGGTGCTCATTTGACGATATTCCTTGGTGTGCATCACACAAAGGAGAATGGATTTCCGGGGAACAAGGGAAGCATCCCTACACTTCGGAGCTGTGAAGAAAGCCAAACAAAGGAAGAGTAACAATGTGGTGTTGTCCTGGCATTGTTCTACTAAACAGCTAAAAGAGATCCTTGTATGAGTGGACGATCTTTATAGGAAAGAGTATGTTATTCAGAAGTATACAACAATAGCAGAACTCTAGTCCTTGTAGTATATACCGCGGAAGAAGTCCATGGTGTTGGTAAATACAACAAGCAAAATTCCTCCTCCAGGTCCGAGTCTAAGAACCTTAGGAAGGAACCCTTTGTAAAGGGCTGCGAAACCCTCTTCTCTTAAAACAATTCCTAATGAAGGGAATGTCCAGTTATACTTACGAGCAACACCCTCCACAATAGGAGTGTTCTGGATTCTCGACTTGACCACATCGAATGGAGTGTTCACCATAGTTCCTACAGTACCACCAATGGCTCCCGACACCAGGTCGTTCATTGTCTTCTCTGTGGAGCTATTGGCTTTTGGTAGCAATGATCTCACTTGGAAAATAACACCGAAGTATCCAGCATTCCAGAAAATATGTCTCCAAAGAGTGGCCTCCAGCCCATTGTAGAGTGCAAGAACACCCTCCTTTTGAATAATCTGCTTAACCACATCTCCCATTCCGGCATATTTTGAAGTTTTGTCCTGAAGTCTAATCTTGACAAGTTCAAACGGCACAACGACAAAGGACTCTGTGGCTCCTGCAGCAGCTCCTGTTAAAATTGCAAGTGGTTGGGTCATTTTCTCTACACCAAAGGCTCTGCGAAACACCTTTCCCCATTCATCATTCGCAGCAAACTTAGTTGCTCTCTTAGGAGCTTCCATCAAAATAGGTGCGGAAATACCTCTGTATAATCTGGATGCTCCCTCGTTCTTGACAATCTTTTTAAAACAGTCAACAACTCCTGAGTACTCGGCCTGTGCTCCAGAGCCAACTTGCAACTGGATCCGGGTCTTCACAACATCCAGTGGGTACATAACCAGAATCTCAGAGACACCTGCAAGGGCACCTGCGGCGAATTGGTAAATAAAAGGAAGCGCTGATCATACGAAGGTATTGTCTTGTTAGTATTCTTGTCGAAACAAGGGTGATCCTCAAGTGCTTTACAAGATAGACTTACGTCTTTGGTCGGCAGACATGTCTTTGGGGTCAGTGCTATTTCTGAGTAAAGCGGTACGTGAACTCTGGTCAGCTCTGTTCGTGGTATACTACTGCCCTCTCAACAGCCACTAGTGCTTCTATACGCCACAATGATTGTTCAATGTCTCTTGAGACAAAACCTTTTTAAAGAGAGTTAGCAAAATTTTTGCATGCCAGACTGAAAAACCTAAAATGGGGTTGCTCCTAGTTGATAAGCCGCTACACCCCGCGCATCCCTTCAGAAGCCAACTAAATGGGGATTGAGACTGCAATCGCCCGCGTGTGGTACTGCTGCGCTGCCCCGTAAGTCCCGCCACCACATCCCCTCATAGCCTACACGCGCTCGGTGCCATACGCGCTTGATAACCCCTCACTCTTGTTCCTCGCTCAGGCTTTTTTCTCTCAGCTTCGGAATGGCTCTGCCACAGTTTTCTCCGCCTGTACCGTTTGCTCTCCTACCCGCACATTTCAGATCCGTGGCGGTGTGTTGTGGTCCACGGGTGTTGCGTTACGCATTTAATCTCTACTCCCCAGACCGGGTAACACTGGAGCAGGATTCTGCGTGGGTTCTGTCTATTGTCTTGACCAAACAGAAAGTGTGACACACCTGGAACCTTTGCACAAACACCGATTTTGCTTTAGGAGAGAGCTATTACAAATAAAGGCAAAATAGAAAAAAGCTAGACCAACCCCGACTTTAGCTAATTAAAGCAAACTGTTGTTATTTTGAGTCGAAATCCCTCAGATACTGGAAAAGCACACACCTTAACGAATACATGTTTTCAAGACAAATGCTTTCTTACGGCAGATCGATCTGCTCCCGTGTTCCTAGAACAACGGCTTCAGTGACTCTTCTCCGCTCCTCGGCCGTAAAAGGAGTCAGATTCTATCATCCTAAAGTGATTGACCACTACCAGAACCCAAGAAACGTCGGAACTCTCGATAAGTCATTATCAAATGTGGGAACTGGACTTGTCGGTGCTCCAGCTTGTGGTGATGTGATGAGACTGCAGATCAAAGTAAATGACGAGACCGGAGTTATTGAAGATGTCAAATTCAAAACCTTCGGATGTGGTTCCGCTATTGCATCATCTTCTTACGCCACCGAGCTTGTCAAGGGTATGACTCTTGATGAAGCAGCTAACATCAAGAACACAACTATCGCAAAGGAACTTTCACTTCCGCCCGTCAAATTACACTGTTCTATGCTTGCTGAGGATGCAATTAAGAGCGCTATCAAAGATTATAAGAGCAAGAGAACCACACAGACACCTACAATGGGCTAGTCTGAGTTCGACTAATTGCCTATGACTTCTATATAACATTCAATCGATATATTCATTCTTTTTTAAAACCTAAATTCACACTGTGATTCTATTTTTCCAGTGTTTGCTCTGCAACACTTAGCAAGCCAACTCCGTCAATGTAGTCTTCCCATTCGTCTGAAACCTCTATCTTTTCCACACCGGTATCCCAGTCAAAGCTTTCTTGTAACCAATGGTCATACTCCTTGTCAGTAGTTCCCTCTTCTACCTGGAACGACCACAAAGACTTGAAGCAGCCTCCCAAGGCACAAGCGTCGCTCAAATCGATCTTATAATTGCCTTTAATAGGTCCCAGAATTTTACAGTATTTGGCAACAATGGAAGAGTTTTTAGAAGATCCTCCAACGTAGAAGACCTTGTTCGGCCGTGAAACAAGGGCTTGGTCTGATTGAACAGAGCCATCCGACTTGATAGGACCAAACTTGGCGAGCTTTTCTAGAACAGATTTCTGAAAGCTATTTGGATTGAATTGAACGTCACTGTCACCTGTATTCGCTAGAATAGGACCGGATCGTAGACGGCACGATAGCGCTTGTGACTCTATGATACTGCTGACATCCTCTTCAACAGACCAAGGCTCTCTTTTTTCAACTAGCTTTCCTTTAGAAACATCAAACTGAAATCTGCGCTCGCAAGGCTTTGAGTTAGGAATTATTTCTCCAATTGGGAAATAGATCCCCAGCTCCAGCTTATCGTTCAGTGGCTTAGAATCATCAAGAACCTTATTGAAGTGATCCCAGCTTTTCTCGGAATAACCATACTTCTGATTTAGTTTATCTCTTACTTTCTCCCTGGCAAGAGCGCCATTGCAGTAACAAAGCATACCCATATACTGGTTTGGTAAAGTAGGGTGTTTGAATATATGGTAGTATTCAGAAGCTTTGTAGTGACTTGTCACTAATAGCACAGTCGTCGATGTTCCCATGGAGACTAAGGTATCATTAGTTGCCAACGGTAGTGCTAAAATGGTTGCTAGATTGTCTCCTGTAAAAGAAAACACTTTGCAGTCAGCATTGAATCCAAACTTCTGCACGAAATAGGTACCAATGGTTCCAATAGATTGAGGTCCAACAGGTTCCAATTGGCCTAGTTTTTCCTTTAGTTCAGCAATTCCCTCACTATACTCATTATCAGAAGCACCATCAAGTTTTGGGTGGACTCCTGCAGCAACAGCAAGTAGAGTGTCATCGTAGCGTGACTTTGAAATATCATACAAATTCATGCCACATCCGTCACTTTCCTCAATATTCGTGATCTTGGAGGAGAGTAAGGAACTCAAAAAGCTCGAAATCAAGGATATCCTGTACGTCTTTTTGTAAGTTTCAGGATCCTTTCGAGTAGCAAGTTTTCTAATTTGAGGTCCTGTAAACCTATAGTGTGCTCTTGAACCAGTTATTAAGCTCAAATTATGACATCCACCTACAGCGGACTCAAATGCTTCGAGCTCAGGTCCAGTGGAATGGTCTTGCCAGTTAGGTGAAGTCTGTAAAGAAAATGCCTCTGGGCAGAGTTGTGACTTTAACGATTTGTTTGACGTCAAATTTTTAAGTAAATCGGGGGCTTTTGGTGACCAATACACCGATCCGTGCTGTTGGCATGAGCCACTCATCCCTTTTACCAAGTGGAATGGGAACCCGTCTCTCTTCATCTTTTCAAAGCAAAGATCAACAGCCTCAATCCACATTTCCACAGGAGCATATATTTCACCGGTTTCCTCAACAGAAATGACACCCTTCTTAATCCCGTAATGAGACAGTTCCGAATCAAAGTCTACTCGGAACGTCGCATGGTGGTTGAGGCTTGCATCTGTTGAGATGATTTTCAATTGCTGAGTAGAGAGGTCAAACCCTAGAAACAAAGAATCTGACATTGTGGTAATTTATTTCAATTCGATATTGATAGTTTCTGATGGTTGAAGCTTTAACCACTGCAGTTTGTTTTTTTTAAATGTCGAGTAAGGTGGAACAATCACAGCCAGTGTTATAGCAAAGAAGACAGCAAAAATGTAGAGAGAAATAACAAGATCTTGAAGAACAAAGCCTGTTGCAACGCTAACAATACACCCAGATGTAAGAAGAAGTACTCGATAATAATCCGCTAGTTCTTGGCCTTTGAAATCAATAGCCCCTTCTATATATGGCTCTATAATATCCATTCTATTTGGTGGATTATCACAGGCAAACTAGATGACTATAATTGGATTGAAACTGTTGTCTATTCAATAGAAATAAGTCCGATGCAAGAAATATGAATTGCGTATACGTGTAGCTTACCCATTTCCCCTCTTTCTTTGCTGGGTGAGAAAAGAGATATGTGGCTGTGTCGCACGACACCGCCCCGGAGTGGCGGTGCTGCTTGTTTATCGACTCGATGGACTCTGGGAGAGTTGGAAGACAGACTGGTACTAGAAAGAACACTTGAGAAGCCTATTGGTTTGATGAGTTTGTGAACTGATGTATAGCTTTTACGGAGATGCTGAGATGAAAGCTATAGAAGCTCTAGAATAAACTCAAATGTGTGAGTTACAAGAATAAGCCTTTTTTGACCGCTCTACAAAACTCGGTTGATCAAGAAAACATGGCCACTAGTTGAAGTATCTATCGATACAAATAATGCACTTGACTGTGTGGTAGTTCAGGGTCGGTGCTTCCACTATCTTTCGTTGCTTGTGTAACAAAGGTTATGCCGATATTTTTTTCTGCCCGAGGTGTGGGGTAAAACAATAAAAGTGCATATGATAATTTGAGAGCAATCCTGGGGAAATTTAGATACATGTGCTACTCTAAGCCGCCAGTCACACTGGTGGTTCTGATAATGCGAGGGGTTTGAGGGAAAAATACACCAGGTTCAGGTGGAACCACTTCCACAGGGCATTAGCATGTGATTTGTTAAAGTTATATAAATCGAATGGGTTCTCACTTGCGAAGGGTTCAGTGAGCACATCTAGCGTGAGTCGCCTTATAACCTGCAATCAGTCTGAAAATGTCACATACTGTCACTCCAAGATCCAAAGAACCTGATGCTTCTGACCTCATCTGGTCTGAGCGTTTGAGGACCAACTTCAACCTCAATAAAATGCATCAGTTTCTGGAAGGGTCGGAGGCCGAATCTATTGAGACGTTAAGAGTGATGCAGCAATTGGAGCGAGATCCTGTGCTGAAGACAGATCTATCGTATTATGAACTTGACAAGAGTGCACATCGAGAAATTACCGCCAAGAAAATTGCTAGAATGGCTCAATATATGGAGATGGACTTTCCTAACCTTGACCTTTTTCAAAAGCGACTCAATACAATTGCCATAGTTGATCCACAACTCGGAACACGTATCGGGGTGCATTTAGGCCTCTTTTTGGGAGCAATAAGAGGAAATGGGACTGAAGAGCAATTTAAGTACTGGGCAATCGAGAGAGGGGCCATATTTATGAGAGGTATATACGGTTGTTTTGCTATGACTGAGTTAGCTCATGGTTCCAATGTCGCTGGATTAGAAACTACAGCAACTTACAACAAAGCCACAAAATCATTTATTATTAATACACCACATCTTGGAGCTACCAAGTGGTGGATTGGGGGTGCAGCTCATTCTGCTACTCATACGGTTTGCTTTGCTAGACTGATTGTAGACGGGAAGGATTATGGTGTCAAGACATTTGTGGTTCCTTTGAGAGACTCGAACCACAATTTGCTGGCCGGAATCTCTATTGGAGATATTGGAGCAAAGATGGGAAGAGATGGAATTGATAATGGCTGGATACAGTTTAACAGCGTGGCTGTTCCCCAAGAGAATTTGCTTTCCAAGTTTACCTATATCGATGAGGATGGAGAGGTGGTAGATCCACCGTTAGCACAGTTGGCATATGGTGCACTCTTAGGCGGAAGAGTTACAATGGTCACTGATTCATTCAGAACTAGTGAGAGATTTATTACTATTGCTTTGAGATACTCTGTCGGTAGAAGGCAGTTCAAGTCTAAAGGAAAAAAGACTGAGAATCAACTGATCAATTATCCTCTTCACCAACAACGGTTGATCCCTTATTTGGCCTGGACTTATGGAATGGCGATTGCATCCGATAGTATTCAACGATTCTATAAGAAGATTTTACAGGAATTGGATGAGGGAGTTAAATCTGGTGACATGGGACAACTGAAGGCTGCCATTGATAATTTGAAGTTATTATTTGGAGACTCAGCCTCCCTAAAGTCAACCTGTACTTGGGTTTGTTTATCACTGATTGATGAATGTCGTCAATCTTGTGGAGGGCATGGGTACTCTGCATACAGTGGTTTTGCTAAAGGATACGTTGATCATGCAGTTCAGTGTACATGGGAGGGTGACAATAATGTCCTAGCTCAGAATAGTGGACGTATAACTATCCAAAAAGTAATGAGTTTCATGAAATCAGGGAAAGCCAAGGGAGCTTTTGGTTTTCTTTCAACAGCATCATCGTCAGATGAAGTGTTGAAAGAAAGTAATTGCCTAAACCTGGATTCGATTTTACAAGCTTACAATGCAGTCATACTTAGACTTGGTGTTGACGCTGTTGAAAAATTGAAAAAGAATGATGGTAACTGGGATTGCATTTCATCTGAGAAGCTTAGACTTTCCAAATTGTACGCAGTAAGGTACATCCTCGATAAATGGACTTCTCGTCTTCAAAAGTTGGAGAAGGACGATGATGACGTTGCTTCTCAATTAGTGAAGCTAGCACAAATCTTTGCTCTATCCAATCTTGACATATTTGGAGCTCAGTTTTTGCAGATGAATATACTATCGGCGACAACTTTTAAGGAAGTTAGAAGCAGACTTGACAAGCTATTGCTGTCTATCAGAGAGCAAGTGATTGGATTGACAGACGCGTTTAAATTCAGCGACTATTTTATCAACTCTGCTCTTGGATTCCACAACGGAGATATGTATAACAATTACTTTGATCTTGTGAAACAGCAAAATGATCCGTCTGATACCAAGGCTCCTTATTCATTAGAACTAGAGCAAATGTTGAACCGGGGTAGTTTGAACTCTAGCAAGCTCTGATCTATCGAGATCAGTATCTAAAAATAGGCATATGTCAAATGAATATCAAATCACAGTAACCGAGCCTGCGGTAGACCAGCCCCCTGACGTTCCTGCAGCATGATCCCCCGTTTGGGATTCGTTTGTGTTTTTATATTAACAAATACAGTAACAGAGTCTGCACTTTGAGCCACTTGCAGCGTATGTCATCGGTGGAGAAAAATGGCTGATTTCGAAGTAATAGAGAAAACGGTTTCCCCTAAGCAAACGGCAGATCAGCGAGGATCAATTATGCAAATTCCCAAATAGGAATAGTAATTAATTTTCTTAGAATTTTTATGTGATTATCTTTCCAAAAGCGGTAATAAAGTTTTGCAAGGCTCGAGGATCGCATTAATAGGACTTCTGGAAGACGCGCTTTGAAACCAGCCATCTTGACTTTCACGCGAGGAGGATGGTTTGATCTACATTGATCAGGTTTCATATGGCTATAAATATGGGAGGTTTGTATCCATAGGGTGTTTCACATATTTGGTAAGCTTGCTTCTTTCTCATCGAAGAACAGACAAAACTTCAATCTTTACACAGATCTTTCAGCTCCTTGAAGCTATTTATTATATTATTACACAAGACAGTGATTCACAGTAGCTTCGAAGGAAGGGAAGAATATCAATAGTAAGTCACGATGCAAACCAAATTATCTGTTCTAGGAGCTCTAGGGCTTGCTTCTCATGCAATGGCTGCATATGTTCCAACTGAAGCTTGGAGTACCCTTACTCCAGCAGCAAAGCCAACAGGAGCGACAGACTACACTTCTACTTTTGGTATTGCAATTGTTTCAGCAGGAGCCCAAAAACATAAGAGAGCTGTTGCCACTCAGATTGGAGATGGTCAAATTCAAGCTGCTACTTCTACCAGCACCAAGGCTGTCGTTACTCAGATCGGTGACGGTCAAATCCAAGCTGCTTCTGCTACTAGTGTTAAGGCAACTTCTACCAAAGCTGTTGTGACTCAAATTGGTGATGGTCAAATACAAGCTGCTACCACCACGAGCACCAAGGCTGTTGTGACTCAAATTGGTGACGGTCAAATACAAGCTGGTACCACCACAAGCACCAAGGCTGTTGTGACTCAAATCGGTGACGGTCAAATACAGGCTGCTACCACCACGAGCACCAAGGCTGTTGTGACTCAAATCGGTGACGGTCAAATACAAGCTAGCAACCACACCACTCCAGTTGTTTCTCAAATCAGTGACGGTCAAATTCAAGCAACCACCCATTCAACAAAAACCTCCTCCGCTCCAGCTGCTTCTACTTCAGTTTTGGTAGACACACCTGTCGCAGTTTCCTGCAAAAGTGACTCCTCGCTCGCTATGACTTTGACTGGATCTATTCTTTATGACAGTACCGGAAGAGTTGGATCTATTGTTGCAAACAGACAATTCCAATTTGATGGACCACCACCTCAGGCTGGTGCCATCTACGCTGCTGGATGGGCTGTTAACAGTAACGGTCTTTTGGCTCTAGGAAACCAGTCTGTTTTCTACCAGTGTCTATCAGGAAACTTTTACAACCTTTACGACGAATCTATTGGAGACCAGTGTCACCCAGTTTACCTTGAAGTTGTTAACTTGATTGACTGTTAAGTTGTTGAATCAAGATAGCCTTCATTCGTCTGTATTATATTAAGGACCATTAAATCTTCCTCGTCATGACTTCTGTTTGTTCACTAATTGCATTTTACAACTCTAGGTTTTCACATTATATATCGTTAGCGCTTCAAAAGCAGTCCCTCTTTGCAGTTCTTTGATTTCGAAGAACTCATTGACATCGACCCTATGTATTGAAAAAACATCAACCTTAGGCATTTGACAAACCACCAGATAACTAATCAATGTATTTATTTAGTAGCTTCCAGAAAAGGAAACATGTCAGCCCATCCATCTTTTTCACTACTCAGGCACACTCAAAAATGATATAGTTCGTAATTGTTATCGATCAATAAATTGGAACTCAATGTATGAAGAGTGAAACCACAGAGAGTCCTTGTTTTCAGTCGATCGACCGATATCGTCCTGTAAAATAACAATTCGATTTTGAAAATTTCCTCCCTTGCTGCAGGGCTCCTAACCTCCATCACCACTTCCATGACAAAAATCTGAAGAGTTTTTAACAGAGACAAATGAAGTCAGAGGTAAAGAGTAACGCAGAGCCATAATCAAGTTCGTATTCTATAATTGCCCCGTTTTTACTTTGAGACCATACTTTGCCAAATGATTTCGTCAAGGGGTGGACTAAGCGTAACTTCAAGCAGGTCTGCCTGCGCGACAGTGGGGAATTTTAATCAAGTTCGTTACAGAAGAACATTAGCTTATCCGTTTTACTCGAAGTCTGGTAATATTCCACCTGCAAGAAAGGACAAACAGACAGTTTTCAAACGGCTTATGGATGAATTCTTGGGTCCAAAAAACTACAAAGGCTTTTATTATTTGAACAAGTATGCATATCCAAAGCAAAATCATGAAACTAACTACATTGATCCTTTATCGGAAAGAGGGAGTTCATTGTTGAGTTCGACATCTTCAGAAAACAGTGCACAGCAATCCTCATCGGAGGGAGGATCTGATATATCAGAAGATGAAATGATGGAGGAAGTGTCAGGAGCAGATGAAGGAGGAGGTTTCGGCAATAGAAATGCGATGCAACCATTTCCTATGAACAAGCACTGTTTCACCAATCTACAGATCAGTAAACAGACAAAGAAGGACATTGTAAACGATATCATGAACCTAAAGAAGTCATCTCAAGAAGTTTCTGTCAAATATGGACTAAAAATTCAAAGAATAGAAGCAATATTAAAGCTTAATGATATTGAGGAAAGACTGGAGAGTCAAGGAATAATTACTAGGGACATGAAGAAAATGGCTGATGTGATGTACAAAATGTTTCCTCTTTATGACGCTGCCAAAAATGGAGAGAATTTAACTGAAATTCCTATTCCTCAAAAAACACTACACTCTCGTTTCTTGACAATAGCTGAATCTGAGCCTTTTGGCCCAGTCGATGCTGCCAAGGAATTTTCTCTTGAGCCTGCTGCTCTCACTCTTCAAAGACTGTCTGAAGGCGGTGAGCATTCATCACATAGTAATCTAACAGCAGAACACCCAGAAAATAAGGCAACCAGCTTTATAGCTCCTCTTCACGAAGGAGATAAATCAGCTTTCAAATTCACCAACGTCAAGGTAGGGCAAGTTGGCTATAGATACGGTAAGCCGCTTCGAGACTCTAGAAAGGACAGAAAGATAGGATTCGATGCTTCTGGTAAGATGATTTATCTCTTAGACTAGAAACTGAAAAAGCACTCACATAAGCTGTATATAGATTCCAAAGCGAATAAGATAAAAAGACATGCCCAGTTTTGAGTTGTAATCATATTCCGAATTTTAGCTGCCTGCCTAGTCTGTCAGTTTTGTTCCGGTGTACTCTCCTAACTTCCTTTTCAAGTATGTTACCTCTCGCTATCAGTTCCTAACAGCTCCCAGCTGAAAGGCGTACCGTGTAAGTTGATGCCCTGTGCATAATACCGTCGGCCGTTACAAGAAGCTTATAACCCTGTCTACTTGTCGCTCTACAGCAACATTATTGTATTGTTGCATACCAACTTCCTAATGGGGCAACGCCGTGCAGACACACTGCATATCGAGGAAACTTATTCTGGAGTGGTGTATTTTAAAAAATTTAATGGAAACGTTCACCGAGGGAAATCTGGAATGCCTCAAGCAAACATATCTGCAAAGCATTGAAGCGGTAAATGTCATGTAACACAGCGAAAGGAGCCGACAAGGTTCATAAAAAGGGTCCCGTGAAGCGAGCGGTCAGCTAGATGAATGACCTTAGAAAAGGGTCTCACGGTAGTTATTTTCAATAGCCGTGTGATTAAGTGACTTTGATTTAACAGAATGCATACAAATGTGTGTGGCTAACAAATCTGGACACAATTGAGACAGCGTCATGGAACATTAACTTCCTTATTGTGGGAGATAAGTGTTAGCGATTATCGTAAATACTTTATCTGCTTATTGTCATGCAGAAACTTCACCTTGATCACCCGCGTGCCCCCTCTTTCCTCAAAAGATAGCATCCCCCTCAGAGCTACAAATATGTAATATAAGCTTGTATTTCCCCATATTTTTCTGACATTACATCTATTTTCCCGTATCATTAGTCACCTGAACAACGACAAAAATGGAGTCAACAAGCTCGGCATTTGAATTCTCCAAGCCTGAAAACTCAAAGTATGAGTACTCTAAACAAAATGATCTTTCCGCTGGTATCATGGAGGTAGACTCACGCAGCTCAACTACAGAGTATACAACCCAAAGAGGTCTTAAATCTCGTCATGTTCAATTTTTAGCATTAGCGGGAGCTATAGGTACAGGACTTTTCGTCGGAAGTGGTTCTGCTCTTGCAACCTGTGGACCTGCCGCACTTTTAGTAGGATATCTCATATTAGTGGTATTTGTGTGGTCCATTATGAATCAGCTGGGAGAGATGGTAAGTTACATCCCTGCTCCCGGTAAATGCACAATGTACGCCCTTTGTGAGCGATACACTGGAAATAAATCATTATCATTTGCATGTGGTATAAATCTCGTTTATGCTCAAGCGTTATTAACCCCAGCAGAAATATCTGCAGCTGCCTTTGTTATAGAGTATTGGACTGATCTCAATGTTGCAATTTGGATTTCTATCTTCTGGGTCTCGTTGGTAGCACTCAATTTCTGTGCAGTGAAATTCTTCGGAGAAACCGAGTTTTGGATTGCTTCAATTAAAATTGTTACTATTGTTGGTCTTATTATCACGGGATTTGCTATATTCTGGGGTGCTGGTCCTGCACGTCATGGTATTCTCGGGTTTCACTATTGGAAACACCCTGGAGCATTCAATGAACATCTTGTCTCTGGAAATACTGGAAAATTCCTTGCATGCTGGACGTCAATCATAAAATCTGCATTTGCTTTCATACTATCTCCGGAACTGATTACCTGCTCCGCTGCTGAGGCACAGGCACCAAGAATCAATCTTCCAAAGGCTACAGACAGATTCATCTACAGATTGATGACCTTCTATATCGGAGGAGTTCTCACTATTGGAGTTATTGTCGGTTATAATGATGATAGACTTATGTCAGCTATCTCAGAAGGTGAATCAGGAGCAGCAGCTTCTCCATTTGTTATTGGTATCCAAAATGCTGGAATAAAAGTTTTAAATCATATTGTGAATGGTGCCATTCTTACATCAGCCTACTCTGCAGGAAACTCCTTCCTTTATGCCTCCTCAAGAACACTATATTCAATGGCATTAGCAGGAGACGTTCCAAGAGTATTTGCGAAATGCACAAGCTATGGAGTCCCTTACTACTCTGTGGCAGTGTCCTCTGTTATTGCCCTACTGGCTTACTTAAACGTTTCCAATTCTTCGACGATTGTATTCACTTGGCTCTCTAACATCTCTACTGTCTCGGGATTTATATCCTGGATATTTGTCTCAATCACATACTTGCGCTTCCGTAAAGCAATCACATATCACGGACTTGATGATAGAGTCACATATAGGCCAAAGTTCCAAATTCCAGGAGCTTACGCGTGTCTATTCTTCTTTAGTTTGGTTGCAATTACCAACGGATATGCTGTATTCTTCGACTGGAACACATCAGATTTTTTTGCTGCCTACATTACCATACCAATCGTTTTAGTGCTATATGCTGGACATAGTCTCATTTACCGTAACTTCAAGTTGTTTTCTCGTCCAGAAGATATTGACTGTTTGACTGGTTTGGAAGAAACAGAAAAGGAAGCAGCAGAATACATTGCTCCAGTTCCAAGAAATTTCCTAGAAAAGGTATGGTTCTGGATAGCCTAGTTGATCTACGATACAGCAAATAGTTATGAATATAATCACCTGTGTGACTAACAGTCGTATGTTTGCTAGCTTGCCATTAGTAGTGATAAACCTGTAAGCATGTTTTCCTTTAGTCTAACTTAGTACCGTTATATATTTTGGTGCACCCTTTAATCTGTCACGTGTCAGTTTGTCCGAGCGGTTAAGGAGAAAGACTTGAAATCTTTTGTGCTTTGCACGCACAGGTTCGAATCCTGTAGCTGACGTTTTTTTGCCTTCTACAACTTCTCCGTTGGGTGCCAAATGCCAACAAGGCGGTGCAGGACAAGCCCCTCCTTTTTTTAGGCCCCTTAGGGGCAAAAAAATTAGAAAAAATCAAAACGGCTGCTACAAAGAATTTTCCATACTTGTCTATCGTGTGTCACCAGGAAATAAACCCAAAGGATCCTTCTAGGCCGAAATTGAACAGCGTTTAGCCCCCTGAACGTGTATATCAGAAATTGGCTTGTTAGACATTAGACTGGTGAACAAAAACACAAATAGAAGATAAACCTTCAACAGTGAGTTTCGCGCTGTCATCTATTGAAGATCTAGTTCTCTCAGGTTGAGTTGTCAAATCTGAAAGTAAAGGACGTGTTGGTACCACAAACCTGTAAATCCACTGATCAGTGTCTGTTGGAAATAGCAAAAGTGAAATTTGTGTCTTGTTTACCCCCCGATCTCAACATTCAATGCACCGTTTACCATTTACTGAATATATTGTCATAATATCCACCTTATAAGCTTGAACTCAATACACGTTTCTGTTGTGGAAGCTACACTAAATCGTGGTAACTGGAGGATGTCAGACAAGGAGATGTTTCCCAGTGGCATCCCTGGTATCAGTATCGCGAACGTTAAATCATCCATCGACCCCCCGGCAGCAAGTCACGTTGATATAAACGGAAGTCATGAGTCAGCTGCCCCTAGAGATGTTCCACAAATAGAAGAGCCTCGCTCGGACAGTCTCTCTGAAATGAAATATGAGAAGCCTGAAGTTTTTGGGTTAAGTTCTAGAAGTACCTCTTCGTCCCATCTGGCAAGTAGCAGCATCGATTCTTTCAGGCAGGTTCCAGTGGTGAAGAAGACTTCTGAAAAGCGGCCTCGTGTTGAAAAGAATAGTTCACACAGTAAGCTTTCGGAAGTTGCACACAAAGTTGGTGACTCGCTCTCTATGACTCTTCATGCTCTACACAACACGCATTCTTCGTCCTCTCATCTGAAGTATCATAATTCCGTCTCAGAATCAGACAGTGCATCTCCCTCGTGCTCCAGAAGCGGTTCTTCTGCCTCCTTGGGAAAGTTCTTTGACAATTTACACCATCATAGCTCGTCGCACCTCAAGGCCCGGGTATCTACAACAGTTCTCAACAATGGCTCGCCTGCGCATGCGAGTCCCGTACGCAAGAATTCATTGGCAATTCCCAAACTCGAACGATCAGAATCTTTCAATTCCATTGCCTCCCAAGATAAATCTGCAAATCCTGCTAATGTCAAAGAAACGCATCATGTTCACGTTGAGTATGACCCCGTGACAAGAAAAAGAGTATTGAATACATACGAGATTTTAAGTGACTTGGGGAGTGGCCAACACGGTAAAGTGAAACTTGCAAAGGAGCTGAACTCAAATGAGTTTGTTGCTATCAAAATTGTTGATCGAACTTCAAAGCCAAAACTTGGACGACTGACGAGGCCTGGCTCCTCCCAAGAAGATAAGATAAGACGGGAAATCGCAATCATGAAAAAATGCTCGCATCCAAACGTGGTGAAGTTATTAGAGGTGTTGGATTCTGAGAATTCACGTAAGATCTATCTTGTACTTGAATATTTAGAAGGTGGTGAGGTTCACTGGCAAAAAGACGATGAGGAAACTGGCTTTTTACCCGAACCCTCACTAAAGCTATCGCGGACCAGACACATTTTTCGTGACATTGTAAGCGGCCTTGAATACCTGCATCATCAGGGGATTATCCACAGAGACATTAAACCTTCAAATTTACTTATAGGTGCTGATCAGTCCGTCAAAATATCCGACTTTGGCGTATCTTTTTCTGCAAACTTGGATGGGAATAACGATTTGGAACTTGCAAAGACTGCTGGTACACCTGCTTTTTTGGCTCCGGAGCTTTGTAAGACTGACGGGTGCTCTGTGAAAGTTACTTATAAAATTGATATTTGGGCTCTTGGTGTCACGTTATATTGTCTTGTGTTTGGTTGCTTGCCGTTCACTGGAGAGACGGAGTTTGTTTTATTTGATTCAATTAATACAGCGGCATTAGAATTTCCTGATACAACTAAGTGGAAGTACTCTCCACCTCTCTCTAAGCATGATTTCAGTCAAGTGAAGGATTTACTTTCAAAGCTTCTGCAGAAAGATCCAGATAATCGAATCGAGATAAATGAGATCAAACAGCATCCATTTTTCGTCGAAGGTCTATCAAGAGTTGATACAAATAAATACACCTCGAACTGGAAGAATGAGATGAAGATCGCTGTCACAAGCAAAGAAGTTGACGAAGCTGTAATTGGAATTGCTGGGAGATTGAAAAAGAAGTTTTCTGAAGTCTTTAGAATGACAGGGCTATCGACTCCTAGACAGAGCAACTCACTATACGTCCAGTCACTTAAAGGAAATATGGTGCCCTTATCAGATTCGGAATCGTCTACTTCATCGATACCTGCCAAAGGTGAGCATTCCTATCTACTCTCGGAAGCACCTGGTTCCTCGCAACTTTTTATTCCTAATAATAACCCTAGCAGTCTCTCCATGGCCACTTCATCTCCTTCTCTTTCCGTCTGGGGTTCGACAAATCATACAAATCCAACACTGTCAAGTCCATCATTACAAGCTTCAAAGTCTAGCGCGGCTCCTATTGATCACCGACGGTCGTTTGCAGCTTCAACAGATTCAAGTACAGCGGATTCCCTGTCAAGCTATTCTAGTCCCATTGAGACAAAGGATAATGTTGAGGCAGACTCCCTTATCATTCCAAGAAGAGATTCTACAGCAGCTTCCCAGCTTTCTGAGATCATGGCAAAAGATAAATCAAAGGACCCAGTTGGATCTCCTCTGAGTATTGCTAACCAAAGTGAGGCGACTTTGACGGCAAAGAGAGATATTCCGGAGATGGCGCATGGTGACACAGACTGCACATCATTATCAACAGAAAAAAACTATGATTACAGAGAGGTATTACAGAGAAGTGAATTTAACAAAGGTGTTGATTTGCCTGTAGTGCCTAGTTTTGCGTCATTAGACAGTTTTTATGATAATGGGGCACATGTGACAGGAGATATTCCACCTTCGGGCTCTTTTGTCAAGCATCAGAGTGGATCCCCCGGAAAGTCTGCATTCATGAACCTGTCAAGCTCAACTCAAAAGTATTCTCTCAAAAACGAGATTCAGAATGCAAGAGCCTTTAGAGGGCAAGGCGTACCTTTCAAGGAGCCAAACTTTGAGTCACTGCACTCAGTTGATTCGGCGGTATCAGTTCCAGACTTTTTAAGGCCCACGGATATGGATCCGGTAACTCCTTCCGTCACTAATGACTATTACACCAGTGTATCAAATAGTCGAAGACCTCCTGCATTGTCTCATTCACTCAAACATCCAGGAGCAAATGGTATCAACCGAGGAATCAGAAACGTTCCCAAAGACACGGGTAAGATATTTTTCTCGAATAGCTCTGATAGCTCGTCCTCTGACGATGAGGCTGGTAATTTGGAGAACACGCCTCGCAATACACAAATAGCAGGACAAGGATCCGTTGTCGATACAGGTCAACCTGTTAATACGTCAAGTCAGCAACAACAACTTAGAGAATCCGTATATGGTAAGAGGATACCTATGAATGTTTCAAGAGGAAACCCTAACGAGGACGAGTCTGATTCTGATGACTCTGCAGAGCTCACTTTAACTTTTGGTATAAGAAGACCACCATTTGATAGTGAAACGCATGAAAAGGTTTGTGCATCTAAAGAGGCAGCTCCCTCACGTTTGGAACCCGATGAATCAATTCAAGATGTTCCAAAGAACATCTTGTCACAACATGAAAATAAAATAGAAGTTGGTAAGCTGATGCCTGAGTTTGTTGAGTTGGCTTTAGATGACAAACGGCCGTGAAAAGAGTCATACATTTATACTTGAGACAAGACGTGATCAAATGCTAATCTGTTAAGAAGTGGTATGGTTGATTTTTGAAGCATATTTTTGAGCATTTCTTCATCTCGATTTTTCTCGATGTCTTTGAAAGACAGTATTTTGTAATCTGCACTGATCGGCTCCTGCCATTTGAGCAGTCCACTTAATGAGAATGAAACGGTAATTTTAAACTCGTCGTACTTGTAAAAGATGACTTCCAACTCTGATCCCTTGCGGCAGCAATCATATCGTAGCTTCAATGATTTAAGATCACTAAGAGCAGCTTTGAAAAATCTCATAGATGAATGACAGTTTGCTAAGTATGCCATCAGCGATTTGTGCTTTTGATGTTCCAGGCTTTTTAAAAATAAGTTGTATAAGTCAGAAAACTCGGGGTCTTGATTTATGAAACTGACTTTGGCACTGTTGTCTCGTAAGCTAATGTTTATATCCAATTCGTTAAACATAAGTACCTCCAACCTTTCATAAGAAAGGTACAACAACTTTACGCTGGAAGACGCCTGAAGAGCTGTAAATTTGTTGTGTAATGAGACGAGAGAGTCCTCTGATGGTACCTTGAATTTGGAAGTTTGTTCTTGCTGATGTATTATCTCCTCTTCAAGATTATTAAGTGTCTGCTCCAATGAGTCCAATGATGACTTTTCCATGACAAGATTTGATCGTTGAACGGCTATTTCAGCCTTTAAAGAGAAACTCTCTTTCGAATACGTTTGAAATGACGATTTTAATGCTTCAACCTTTGATCGGTCTACCGTGCCATGACTCTGCATGGATATTTTCATCTCTGAAAGTTTATTCATAAGAGTGGATTTTTCCTTGAGACACGCTTGATACTCTGTATTGAACGCTTCTTTGATGTCATTCATGTCTTTAAGTTGCGTGTCTATGGAGTTCTTTCGACTTTTGTACGATTTTAGAAGTCCTTCCAATGATTTTATCATAAAGACAAGATTACCATGTTCTGCTGTCTTTCTGGCCAAACTTGCTAGTGCTTGGTAATTAACATTGAGATCCTTTTGAATATCATCTGAACTTTCATAATATTCCCGTATAGATGTAGGATTGTTATTAATGATTCCTTCACTGAAATCGTCAATACTTCTCTGAGATCGCTCTATACCAGATTTTCTTTGGTCAATCAAATGATAAAAGTATTCGAAATCCGGAAATTGTGTCACTGCATCAACATACTCGTGTAAAGCTTGAGATCCTGTCTCAACGCTATCTACAGAAAGTTCACGCTCAGAGGCTCCAATATGGTCGTAAAACTGAACCTGTACCTGATTCAAAAATTGCGGCAATGTAACCTGGAGATAATCATCATCTTCTGCATCGTCAGATTGACCTTCTTGATCATCATTCATGGATGACATAGTGACCTCAGCCAAAGGTATTTTTTCGGAAATAATAAAGGATTCATCAATAGCACTAGAATTCATTCTGGATATCTCATCACCATGTGCACTGCCAATTTCCGATTGATCGCTGTCACCTGCTGCAATCAGATCCTCGAAAGAGGAAATGTCAGAATCTTGAGATTGTGTCCTCTCGGAAGGTCCAAAAACATCGAGGCTGTTTCTTGGTTTGAGTGGTTCAGCTCCTGCACTATTTGGGCCATCATCATCTGAATCTATATCCCACATTTGTTTGTTCTCGTTGATGGAATACGAAGTCACTTCTGCGAGGTCAGGGTTCGGATCAACTGAATTTCCTTGGTGATAAGATTGTGTAGTGGACTCAATAGGGTTAATGAGCTTTATTTTATCTCCTTGATTATCTTCACGGTTCAATGATACAATAATCGGCTGGGTGAACTCCATAGGTTCTTCATCTTGTTTGGGCTCATCAGATTTTACTGGTTGAGTCAATTCCATGGGTTGACTACCTAATATGTCAGTGTATTCTTCTGGACAAGGTAGACTAGGCACAACAACTCCATCTAGTGTATATGTCTCCCGTGATGTCTTCTCAGACTGGTGCTCATCGCTGGTTGAACCAGTTGAATCAACTAAAAGTTTGGCTTTTCTGATAGGAGATGTTAAATCCATTGTGCTATTGTCATTGTCAACTGCTTGGTCCAGTCTCTTGAATACCTCTGTGATATCCATAATCTCCATCTCTGAAGTTTTGTCTTGTGAGCTGTCTTGGGAAGAATCGGTAGTACTATGTTGCTCTGCAGAACTGACTCTCGCTGTAAACTCCATTGTTTCTTGGTCATTATCCTGTTCAGCGACACCTGGAAATGGAAATTGAATCTTGACTCGCTGAATCGAATGTGAAAAGTCATCTTCTGTGTTCAAACCCTCTTGAGCTACATTCTCACTTACTGGGCCAGAGGATTGTGCTGAAGTCCCACTGTATGACGGAACTATTTGACGACACTCACGTCTCCGAGGAAGGAAACGGTGCCCTGTTTCAGGCCCAGCGCTTGATTCTCTGGGACGACGGATAATATTACGTACATCAACATCAGTGGCAAAAGAAACTCGACGTCGTTTAGACTTGTTCCGTGGTATTATGGCAATAGTATTGTTTTCATCAAGTGAGGACTTCAATATCCCCCTGGGAGCAACGGGAAGAAGGGTGTGCCTTCTGTTCGGTTTCCGAGGCTTATACTCAAACCCATTTTTGTCGAGCTCAATGTTCTCCTTATCGGGCACGGGATATGTACCTGATGACATCCTTGTGGGCTGTACACTTTGAATTATCGTACGCTCTAGTTGATCTTTTATCAAAACATGTAAACAAAGCTTTGTTCTAGATCGCGTTTTAGTAGAAAAATATTTATTGCTTGTCACGTGACTATACATGCTCAAACTCAAACTCCCATGTACCACTGATTGGATCATAGCCAACAAATTTGGTGTTCGGAATGGCGTGAAGTTTGGCAATATGCTTTTTTACAATTGGATGACGGGGATTGGTAATGGGTTTCCGAGTATCTTTAGACATCGGAAAACAACCTTCTAATGACACTTTGGCGGGAAGGTTAAAGCCTTCTCCAACTTTTGGTCTAGTTTTCAAGTCGGGATAAAGCAAAAATGATTGCTTGTCAAAATTGATGTAATCTTTGATCCGGTTGAGATTTATAGATGTCATATCGACAGGTTTCAAAAACTCAATGGAGCCATAGCCTTTGCATCCAATAGTGAACTTAACAGAAGTAAGTTGCACTGGAGACATTGCTTTCAGCTCTTTCAAACTGGGACTGCTCCAGTAGCCTTCAGGAAGATTAATGTCGCTGTTTTCTTTATCATCCGAATTGACCTCCTCTGATTTCAAATCAATTTCCTTTTTCCCTTTGGCACCAATATCTGAACTACTTCCTGAGGTGAAAAGAGAGCTTCCTGTTTTTACCTTATCATCCAACTTCACAGCTTTTTCGTTGTCTGCTTCTGCAGAAGGCCCCTCTACACTATTATTAGGCCGGAATGAAACCTGAGTAGGTTTGTTATCTGCTCCCTCAATATGACCAAATTTATGATCTCGTTTGTTCTTGTCAATAACCAAATTCACCACATCCTTGGAAGGGGTGAAAATGTAGCTGGACAAGATAGCATTGTCCAGTGAGGAGTCTAGGCTTTTGCTCGATTTGGAGTCCTCAAGGAGCAATTGGCCAGCAGACGACGGCAATGATTGTTCTGAAGATGAGCTCGAGCCCGGCGTGCTCACTCCTCCATGTCTTACTGAAAAACTATCAAGAGGCGAAAATAGAGGTTTTGGTGAAAGTCTGTAGGCTGATACCAATGATAGTTTCTTCTTCTCTACAGTAGCAACAGGTCTAGCAATAGGCAGAACGGGCTCTGTGCTAACTGGATTTGAAAGTCCGCCAGAATTAAACAGAATGTTATTCGAACCATACGCACTCTGGCTCAACAGTTGATTTGGTTGTGGCTGTGACTGCTGGCCCAAAATCTGTTGTTGTGACTGCTGTTGCGGTTGTCCAAAACTAAATGCTGTTGTCGATTGTGGTAAACCATTTCCAGAAATTCCACTAGAAGCTGGTTTGGAAAAAAGTCCGGTTTGCGTACCGGATCCAGCTGCATTGTTGCCAAACAATGATCCAGTGGTTGTCCCAGGTTTATTGAAAAGGTTTGTGGTGTTGCTTGAAACATTATTGGTTCCAAACGAACCAAGAGTACTACCCACTGGCTTTGTTCCAAATCCACTGCCTAAAGAATTGTTGTTTCCAAAAGAAGTGGTCTGAGGCTGAGCTGTAGGTTTTGATCCAAACGCCATATTGGTTCCAGTGGTAGAGGAAGCTCCAAATCCTGTACTCAAAGCAGAAGGTTTGTTTCCAAAAGTGGATCCAGTAGAGTTCTGATTGTTTCCATAACTAAAACCAGAAGGTGTAGATGATGTGTTGTTGCCCGCGAATGCATTACCTGTTGTAGGTCTATTCGCTCCAAAGAGTCCAGTACTTTGATTGTTAGTATTTGAGGCTCCAAATGCTCCACTAGATTGAGCGCTGTTTGCATTTCCAAAAGGACTAGTATTCTGAGTAGTATTAGAAGCTCCAAATATACTCGGTTTTGCGGCCCCAAATGCATTCGAACCAGAGCTTTGGTTTCCAAATATTCCACTACTAGTATTATTTGGATTCGATGCACCAAACGGGGCCGTAGTCTGAGTGTTATTGCCAAAAGCAGAAGTGGAGTTTCCAGAGTTGAAGCTACTACCAAACGCCTTGTTCGCAGTGTTGCTTGAGCCACCGAATAACGAGTTTCCAGTTGTCGCTGTTCCCCCGAATGCATTTCCTGATGGCTGGGTCGAACCAAACAAACCTCCGCCGGATTGATTTGCTCCAAATGCATTAGTGGTGTTCTGCTGGCCGAAGGGTGAGGAGTTGCTGTTCGCAGTGGTTCCAAAGGCTCCTGCTCCTCCAGAAGAAGCGTTATTTTGGCCAAATGGAGAGTTTGCATTATTATTATTGAAGCCCGTTGAATTTTGTTGTCCAAACGGAGAAGTATTATTCACCTGGCCGAATGGAGAGCCAGAGTTTCCTCCAAATCCAGCAGCCGTGTTATTGCTTGCCTGACCAAATGCAGAACCAACATTGCTGCTATTTTGTCCAAACACAGATCCAGTATTCGTGCTGGATGCTCCGAAAATACCTCCTGCCTGATTGCTTGTATTTCCAAAAGGGCTATTTGAAGTATTACTGTTTGCAGCTCCGAAGATACTATTTCCAGTGTTGGCATTGGACTGTCCAAAAGGCATGCTTCCTGTATTGGTGGGGTTTGATGCTCCAAACGTATTAGATGAAGTTCCGAACGTAGAGTTTTGTCCAAATCCGGAACTGCCATTGGCAGGAAATCTTCTACCGTCAATATAATCTTGTACTCGCAACTCCTCAAAAGAAAAACGGGAATACTCAGGCATTGCACTGATACTTTCAAAATATTGAGTTCCCAGCGTAGCATCCTTCTCTGTCAAAGCTGTAAATGGCTTGGTTGAAGTTCCCCTGTTTTGTAAAGAGCCTCCTCCCAGAGCATTTCCAAAATTGGAGGTATTTTGACCAAAAGGCGAAGATGAAGGGGCCCCAAAAGCGGACGTATTTCCACCAAAGGCATTTCCTGTGTTGGCTGCTGGAGTTGATCCAAAGGCAGGATTCGAGTTACCGCCAAAAGCTGAGGACGAGTTAGAATTGAACACATTAGAACCTCCAAATGGGCTTCCAGAAGTGCCGTTTACATTAGCAACAGTGCCGTTTGCAGTTTTACTTGCCCCAAAAATACTTGTATTGTTGTTAGAAGACCCAAATAGACCTCCTGCACCTGCGTTCGGCGCTGAACCACCAAAAGGTGACGTATTTCTGGCGGTATTAGCTCCTCCGAAAGGAGAGGTTCCTGTGTTGGTGTTTGAAGTGTTTCCAAAACCTCCAAATCCACTCGTGGAAGCACTGGAGCGCCCAAACATTGTTTATGGATGAATTATATTATCACCTAAACAAGCTACAGGGCAATGGAGAGCTGTCGGTGTTATCTCCCCTCGATCAAACTGTACCTATGACGAGCACTGAGGAGAAAAGCTTTTCATAATAACATTTTGCTTTTCCTTTCAAGAAGTCAAGAGGCCTTGTTCGATAGTTATTTCAAACTGTCAATGTTAATTACGTGCAAATAATATTTTAGATGCAGACTGGAAGACGCGTCATCAAGGGAAGACATAAGACTTGTGGTGGTCAAAAGGCGGGTGTAAAGCAGAGACTGTCTTATCAACGTACAGGGACACTAGAAATGGGAATCAAGGGCTTGAATGGGCTTTTGTCGGAAAATGGCCGTAGTGGAATCAGATCGAGCGAGATGAAGTCCTTTTTTGGACGGAAGGTCGCTATAGATGCCTCAATGTGTCTATATCAATTCCTCATAGCAGTCAGACAGCAGGATGGTAGCGTGTTGACGAATGAATCTGGGGAGACAACATCTCACTTGATGGGGTTTTTTTATAGAACAATAAGGATGGTGAATAACGGAATCAAGCCGTGTTACGTGTTTGATGGAAAACCACCTGTTTTAAAAGGTGGTGAACTTGAAAAGAGACTGAAGAAGAGAGAAGAAGCTGAGGAAATGGCCAAACAGCTGAAAGAAACGGGAACAGTAGAGGAGCTTCAGAAATTCGAACGTAGAACGGTGAAGGTGACTCGTCAACAAAATGAAGATGCCATGAAGTTGCTAACGTTAATGGGAATCCCGTTTGTTAAGGCGCCTTGTGAAGCGGAGGCACAGTGTGCGGAATTGGCCTCTAAAGGGAAGGTGTACGCAGCTGCGTCAGAGGATATGGACACATTATGTTATAGACCTCCTTACCTTCTTAGACATCTTACTGCGGCAGAGTCACGCAAGCTTGATGTGGATGAACTTAATATCGATCAAATCCTGCAGGAGATGAAGATGGATTTGACCACGTTTGTGGATTTGTGTATTCTACTTGGGTGTGATTATTGTGAGACTATAAAAGGAATAGGCCCGATTACAGCTTTGAAACTCATTAGAGAGCATGGCTCCATCGAGAATATAGTCAAATTTATTGAAGATGACAAGAAGAGCAAATACATCGTTCCAGAGAACTGGCCATACAAAGAAGCCAGAGAACTTTTCCTCCATCCTGAAGTGATAGATGGAAGCACAGTGGAGCTCAAATGGAAAGAACCTGATGCAGAAGGACTTGTTGAATATATGGTGAAGGAGAACGGCTTCAGCGAAAAGCGTATTAGAGAAGGGATTGAAAAACTGAAAAAAGGTCTAAAGGGGGGTACCCAAGGAAGATTAGATGGGTTTTTCAAAGTTACTGGAACTCTGTCGTCCTCTAATAAGAAAAGACCTGTGGAGCCGGCCTCCAAAAAGGGCTCCAAGAAACAAAAAAAGTAAATCTCGCATTATCTAGAACAGTTGATTTCTATAATTCTAAAAAATATCAATAACTTAAGATGCAGTTTTTGCGCTTGAAGGAATTGGCTCTATTTTTGGAGCAACACTATTGAAAAAGACACTAATCATTGATCCCGTTTCTGTAATGGCAGCAGACAGGGCAGCTCCCGAACTTTCTTTGATTGACATAGTTTTCCCCACAAATTTCTTCATACTTGAATCCATGCCAGAAAGATACCTCGCAATTTCAACAACAGGCCAAGGTGCGGCTCTTAGAATGGGGATAAAGTTACCGTAAAATGGGAGTTTGATTTCACCTCTTTTCCCGAGCTCTACGGCCTTAAATACAGCTTTCGAAACATCTTTAGGATCTAACTCGGGTGCTAAAAGCGTAGACGGCGTCCGAACACCTTCAAACATTCTGGTTTTTAATTGCCCTGGACACACTAGTAAGGTTTTGACCCCAGTAATATTGAAAGAGGGATTTCCCAATTCGTATGTCAGAGACTCATGAAGGGCAATAAGACCAGACTTTGTTGCTCCATAAATACTCAATCTTGCCGGTGACATGTACCCTAGAGTTGATGCGATAGTGACTATGTACCCTCTTTTGATTTGAAGCATCTGGGGGAGGAAAGCTTTGATAGTATAAAAACTAGACAACAGATTAACTTCCAAAGTCTTTTCTATTTCCTCGAAGCTAAGGTCCAAAACGGTCTTACCTGTTGTGATCCCAGCATTATTTATCAAGATTGTGACTATTCCTATTTCCTTCAAAACAAGGGCGCTTGCGGCTAAAACTTCCTCCCTTTTGCTGACATCGCATTTGTAGTAGTGGGCACCTTCTAATGCTTCTTCATCCTCCGGAAGGTTCAAATCAAACACAGCGACAGTAGCCTTGGCATGCAGGAAAGTAGTGACAATCTCCTTGCCCAATCCTGAGTTACCGCCAGTCACCAACACTACATCTCTGTAGGGATCAAAAGTAGCACCTATAAGCAGTTCGGAGATCACCTTCAGCCGCCAGTTCAACTGATAAAGAGCCGAAGAAATAGGACCTGTCATTATAATTTCCTTTGTTCTTTCCAATTCCCAAGCTATGCTACTGACGCTCGGTTGTATCAGAAGCTGGTTTGTGTTTATATAAAAGGGCAAACCTATTTAAAACAAAACAATCAGGACAACCTTGTGCCCTCTTTTCTCTTCAAACTCGAGGCTGTGTATATTAGTATGATGCATGATCTTAATTTTAAGTTGTAAAATGCACGTCAGGGAATGTCCCGGAGAAATGAATGTACTACAACGAGGAGGCGCGAGCGGACGTTAGGAAAGTGACAGGCTTACTTAACTCGAGTCACGGCAGGAAATATAAAAAGAGAGATTGCTAAGAATGTCGAGAAAGGCGCCACCCAAAGTGCTTCGAATCAAACGTAAGAGAACAGACGATCCTCTGCAAGCTCTTATTATAGATGATCGCAAATCCAAGAGAAGCAAGACAGCCAACTACTTTTTCAAGCTGGCTCGGACAGATGAGGTGAAGGATACTAGTGGTAATGCCAATGTTCTAGAATGCGAGCCTGATGCCGGTTCGAATGGGTCTAAAAAGATCTTCAGTTTGCGCAAGGAAAATGGAAATAGCGATTCTGTGAACCCGGAACTACTTCAAATGCTTGACAAGTATTTGAAGGAGAACACAAGTTCCGAAGATACTGTCAGACTACCTAAAAGACGCGTTTCTGCTACTCAGAGTGACAACGAGAAACCGCTGACGAATGTTGCTGGCCAAGCAAATGATGATAGCGAATATGTGTATGATGTTTATTATAGGGATAGAGCTGTAAGTGACCAATGGGAGAAGAGCAAGGTTGGATATATTCAGTTCAATGACGAAGATTTTGCGCGGCTACAGGGAGACGAAGATGAGTACACAACCATGCTCACCGATGATGAGGACTCTAATGATGAAAATTTCTACAGAAATGACTACCCTGAAGATGAGGACGGAGGCTATGACGTTGACGAGGACTCTGATGGGTTCAATAATGAGCCTAGTGATGATCAGGACGATGAGTTTGATATCATCCACGACAGAAGAAGGTTCAGCACCAACGATATTCGCGAGACTGAAGGACTACCTGATGAGGAGTATTCTAGTATTTATAGTGTTATTGGACGACGGTCAGATTATTCACGTGCTGAGATGGATGAAGAGATGGCCGAGGCTGAAGCAATTGATGAGTCCCAGCAAACTATATAGAATGAGTGTTCGGAAGGTGACTTGACATGCTAAAACAGTACATACCTTCTGTAGCTATTAGCCGGTGACCGATTGTGGATTGCGCACCTTTGCACCAAAGTATTCTAGAGTCCACATGCACAATGTTTCTTCCAAAGGGCTCGATCGGTAATCTAAAGATTGCCTTGAGCAATAGGGATTCACGTTTTGCGGAAGAGAATAGCTGGTGAGGGGTAGAAGACGCTAGTAGTTCTTTGGATAGGTGTGTTGTTAATAGATTGATACTGCCGAGATGTCGCTTCGGGGTGCCAAAAAGGCTCTTTACAGAACCCCTCATCAACTGATGGGCAAGAAGTCCAAAGAAGATGAGATTGTCAGGGCATGGGAGGCAGACCTACAGACGGCTGTTGCTGGCCTGGAGTTCTTACAGCAACAGGAGAAGAAGTGGGCGAAGTGCTGGGATACTATCCTGGATAACATTATGAATGCCATTGAGACATTCAAGAAGTTGCACTCACGGCTAGATGGCCATGGCGGTGATCGTAGCTCTAAGGAAGGAGACGACAGTAACCATGGTCCTGAGGAAGACTTATCTAATGTCACACTGAGTGAGATTAAGCAGGCTATGACTGTGTTCAGGGCGATATACGGAGAGCTTACGCGAAGGGTTAGTGCTGATAAGGATTCTTACTCCAGCAAGTGTGAGGAAATGAAAGGTCACTTGAAAGCAACTCTTAAGTTGATCACCAAGAGAAACCACAAGAAGATCGATTACGACATGCACTATAATAGCGTGGAAAAGATCTTGAGTACTAACACGATGTCTGATAAGGAGCAGCAGAAGCTATACAGTAACAAGGCTCAACTGGACGACTCCAAAGGCATTTATCTAGATCTTGATCAAAAAATGCGTATTATTGTTCCACAAGTCCTTGAAACTCTCTCTGAATTTATTAATAAGCTTACCATCAAGCTTTACTATCAGAACGTGGATATTTTGAAACTTTTGACCAAGCACTTGGGTAAATATTCCATGCTCCAAGGGCTGGTGACTTCACCCGCTGATCTCAACTATGAGTTAATAAAGTCCAGCTGGAATAGTGATGTGATTCAGGGTAAGAGTAAACTAGATTCTCTGGAGCTGCTGAAGGATTACAAGTCGTACCAGCGTATGAATCTTAAGGATAAGACTGCTCATGGTGTCAACAATGTCACGGGGCACATTGTCGAGTCTGCTATTGGTATAACAAGTACCATCTATACCAAGACAACAAACCCGAGCCAGAAGCTGAACATTCGAACTTTCTCTATCGACAACCCTGTTAAGCCGCATTCCAAAGAAGGACTGTTTGTGACTGCTTCCGACCCTCTTAAGTTTATTCTGCACGAAGTGGAGTCGCAGCAAGAAGCTTTAAACGCTAGCCAAACTCTAGGTGATGGTGATACAGTGTCAATTTCTTCTCCTAAGGGTGCTAAAGATCTGTCAACTGATGCCGTGATAACTGAGGAGGGGACACCTTGGATGAAACCACTCGCGTTGGACAAATCCAGAGATATTCCTGAACCTCCCGAACCTCCCGTCGGAGGCTGGAAGGAAACCAGAGCAGCCGACCAGTTGAGCTCTGCTGTTGATGGAGAAATTGCGGAGACGGTGTCAGTTTCTGGTGGACACCCTTCCGGTTCCGAAACTTCCACAAGCGGTATGTTGTCGTCCGTTGGGACTCTGTTTTCTCCTAAGACTGGTGAAGCTTCTAGTAGTCTCACTGCTCGATATGCTGCCGTTCCTGTTGAGTCTATTCGCTTGAGAGTAAAGGAAACGATGACTAAGCCTCGAATAACTGTTGCTCCTTTGACATCAGCAGACTACCGTGTTGACGCTTCGATGAAACAGCTGGTGACAGCTAATTCTAGTATTAGTGCCCAACTTTTCCGTCAAGCTGATGTCAAGTGAGAGAGGCTTTACTAGACATGCTGAAACTACTGTCAGATATACTCTACCACTGTTAGCTCATATTATGGTGTGGTTCCCCATAAAGTAAGGTGGATATTAAATATAGGATGAATCCAAAAATTAAAGTTCCCGCATTTTTGGCGGTGCGAAGGAGGCAGTAACGGCACAGGTAACAGGACTAGCTGGAAACAATGGAAACTGCCCCGCCTTGATAGCTTATTGCTTGTCTGTCGTTTGTTTTGTGTTGAAATGTTGTACAGGTGGCGATACCCCAAGACCTTGGTAAAAACTGTTCAGAAATGAACAGTTGAAAGAGTCGCCATTTTGTTGGAGAATATGCTCATTTAGCCAGTGCTGCGCTGAGCATCGCAGTCCGCAATAACATCTTCCCATGTAAGGCAACTTGTCATTGAGGTTGTGAAGCTTCTTTGCTTTAGGGTTTTCGAAACGGAAATGACAGTTCAAAAGGTGCTTTTTGAAGTCGTAGGGCCTGTTGAACTTTCCTGTTTTATGAACACATGTTTCTTTGGGGTACACACATTTGAACCGTGGGACAGACTCGTGGGTCCTAAGGTGTCTGGACATATCTCTAACTATATGTTTATTGCAAACAGAGCAAACACTTGAACCGGAGTTTACTTGTTGCTCATTCTTTTCTGAGCTCTCGTAGGAACTTGTAGTTGTTTTTGCATTCGGAGTTAGAACTCCAGCAGTGTCAAAAACACGAGACTGCAACAACTGGGGAGACCAGTCATCTTGTGCGAGTGTACAAGGTACAGAGACTGCAGGTCCTGTGGAGTCGAACTGTGCTTTGGAGTCTATAAAGGAAAGTTTTGTGGGCGTTGGTGTGGACGTTGGTGTGAATGCCGGAAATGTTTTTGGTTGTATTATTGTCTCTGTGCTACCACTTTCACTCTCACTATATCGGTCGATAGATGGTGGCTGGCAAGCTTTCGCTGGAACAAGATCACATCCAAATATGTTCTCCCCTACGGAATACCTTCCAGCAACTGAGTAATGCTGAGTAAGCGAAAGTTGTTCTTGTACTTCCTTTGTATACATGAAAGGAACAAACAAGGCAGAAAAGACTGTCTCAGTGTAGTCCATAGCTGATTAAGATCGAATTACTCTAGAGTTCCATGCAGTTGAGGTTTAAATATGTCTACGAAGCTTCTTCAAATATAACCCTACATATGGTTTATATATATACTCCGGTGAAGTAAGGTGCGTGGAAGTAAATGAAATGTAACCTGGTGCATAACCGGTACAAGTAAAAGTGGAAACATTCGGGCTGCTTCATGGTGAGACCAACGTTTTGTAAATTGTCGAATCGCGAGACAGAATCGCAAGCCATTGTTATGATATTGTCGCTGTGTCTGTACTTCTAGGTAGTAGGCACAGCATTGAAGGTAGAGATGGAAGCCACACGTATTTTGGGTAACAAACACCGCTGTGTTTATTGGTGCACTTCTGTAATCAGTATTTTCCATGCATGCATTGCACTGCTACACTGCAGCTCCCATCTGCATGTTTGCTTACAATTGCCAATCTGGGAGAGGCATAGTGAAGTAATATACGACTCATACCGTAGTTTGGAGACTAACAGTTGGCTTCAGCATGTATAATGTGGCCCAAACTAGTAGCGTAATATACTGCGGTAACTTCAAATACAACTATACCAGAATGTATAATCAGTTTAGGTTTGGTTTGTGTGTGGGAATTTGAAGCCGACAAGTCAAAAATATGCAGTAAACACAACATGACCAGTTCGGATATGCAATAGCCTCTCTCTCATATGCATAGAAGGCACTTAGCATGCGCTCATTGCAGGAAATTGAGAAAGGTTGAAAAAAACTGTTTAGGGCTCTTTGTTACGGTAAGAGTAGTTTGGCGGTCTACGAGTAACTGAAACCAAGGTCTCAGCGCTGTTTTCTATGATTTTCACAAGATGCATCACATTACTCTCCACGTCTGCTTGGAGATACTGTGCCTTGAATTTACGTAAACTTCCCAAAAAGTAACTAAAAAACTTCTGTTTCCTAGTGACAGTCCCTATACCTGCAGCTGTATGCAATGCACCCGAAGGAAACCGACAAAAGTAAGAGCAACAGTTCCTCTCTTTCAGATACGACAGTTTACAGAGTCCTCGTCTGATTATAATGTAACATCAGACACGGCATACTTCTTTTGGTGAACCGTATTGTACCTGTGACGAAAATCTCTCTTTGAGGTTACTTCGTAGAAGGCTTTATAAAAAGAGCGGAAACAAAGTCACCAGGTGCTAATAGTTTATTGAATTAGAATACTCCTTTGACCCCAAGCGTGATGCCTTGTCTTCCTTTTGAAGCTTATCACCTTTTCATTTGAAACATTTTGAGAGAAGAGGTCAAGGATTCTATGTTTGCACCTAGGGCGATGTTTTTATCTGAGATTAAACAGCCGAAGGGTCTGCGCCAGTTAGTGTGCATACGGCTAAAATTGCTGGTACATGA
Organism: Ogataea trehaloabstinens; assembly: GCA_003706095.2. Lineage (NCBI taxonomy): Eukaryota > Fungi > Ascomycota > Pichiomycetes > Pichiales > Pichiaceae > Ogataea > Ogataea trehaloabstinens. The sequence goes on along the minus strand of PPKJ02000005.1, from coordinate 540,868 downwards.
TGGATTATAGAGAAAAAAAGGAGGGATAGGTGTGCCGAGGCAAGTAAGCTGCGTCATTAGTTAGTGACCGATTGAAAGTGATACAAAAGTTGGCTTATGAAGACAGCCTATTCGCATTTGATAACACCCATACTCGAATGGTACTCAAAAACACAACCAAATGACAATCTTACAGAGATTTGGAGTATACAGTACTTTCCATGTGGAAATTTGGGCTCTGAATCTATTCTGCTCAATCGGTACTGCAATACCGCCATTGCATCACAGAATATGCATTTCCTCTTCTGTTGAAATCTACCTTGATTACTCAACTGCTGTCGGAAATTCTTTTGATCTCCCTGAATACCGAGGCGAAGAATTGACAACTTATGTAAGAAAACAAAGATGCGTCTCAAAAAGTCCTGCATAAAAACAATGATAACAGCCGAAAACGTCTCTCCTTTTCGCTGCCGCCCAAACTTTATCATGTGGTGTGCAGGTTTGAAGAGGTTTTCTCAATCAGAAGCAGCTTGTCTCGCAGTGAAGTAAGCGGTGCGAAGTAATTCGTATGTAGCGAAAGTATATTTTCCTGCCGTAGATACTGCAGTAGCAACGAGAGATTCCTCAATAAACTACTAATAATCAACTAGGCCAAAATTAATTAGGCCATCTTTACAAGTCAGTCAGTAGGATCACAATAGACGATTTATCGCCTACTTAATTTTTATTTCCTTGTTCCCCTCTCGCTAAGAGTAATAATGCAATAGCGGCTATGCAAGTTATCTTGGGCGTCTCTCGCTAGCAGAAAAGGTTTTACTCCCTCAGTAGTCCTTCGAACACCTGCAGAAGTCCCTTCGAAATCTAGCAAACTTGATTGAAAGCAGAATCTGTTGCTGATGTATCAAGATGGCTTGCTGAGTAGTAATAGAGAAATGCTTTAGTTCGACAGTGATGTCTGCTTGAAACACGCAAAAGCGTCCCTTCTACTGCTGCACAGAAAAAATACAAACATACTGAGCTGAAACAACACATTATTGACATGCTGTTGTCTGTGAAAATTGCATCTATTCACTGCCACGCAATCGAGACAAGCGTCTCTTTTGCGTTCCGCTTTGAAGACCTTCCTTATATCTCAAACACTTTGAAGCAGTACTGGAACCCAGTTTAACGAGGTATAAGGATTTCATGAAGGCATGGAAAAATAGTGTGTATATGTAGATTTCATTCGACAAATGGGTGGAAACTTACAAGCAAAACAGAAAACATGTTATTAGTGGACTCATAAAGTATCCTATAAAAGCAAAGTTACAATACAATAGCATGAGCAGCAATTCTCTATTCGATGTGTTCGACTTGCTGCTTCTGCTCCTCCCATTCTTTGTTTGAAACAGCCATTCTGTGCTTTTTGTAAAGAGGGGGCATTGGAGGAATGTTCTTTCTGAGAACATTTCTCTGTATCCAGTTGAGTAGACTCTTGGTCTGGTAAGCTGCGTGCTCTGTTGATGGCACATCAAAGACATCATCCAACTCCTCAAGAGTCAGGTTCTTGGTTTCTGGTAGCAACCATAAAACCAAAAAGAATCCAACCATATTCCATGCAGCATACCATCCAAACGCACCTTGTGGCTTGAATCTCTTAAGAAGTGAAGGCCAGGTCAGCGATAAAATGAAGTTGAAAAACCAGCATGTAGCCGTTGCAAAAGACATAGTCACATCTCTGACGTACAAAGCAGCACACTCGGCCGAATATGTGAACGGAACAGGGCCTTCAGATGAAGAGTAAACGATCGTGAACAAATAGATACCAAGAGCAATGACTCCAATTCTGGCATCTCTGTTATCTTCTGGAATCCAAAATGCAAAACCAGTCAACAATAGGAAAGCACACATCAAAGGAAATGCAAACAAAAGCAATGTTCTTCTTCCGAACTTATCTATGCTGAAAAATGCAGGAAGGGCAAAGACCCAGTTCAACATACCGAAACCCCATGATGCAATGAGGGCATCTCTTTCAGAGAACCCAGAGTCCAGGAAAATAGAGGATGAATAATATGCAATGACGTTAATTCCACAGAACTGCTGCATAAACATGACAACCCAGGCACCCATGGCACCGTTTCTGTTTCTTCTAATTGTGAACATCTCTTTAATCTTACGGAAAAATGGCATTTCATACGAACTCTCCTCTAATAGCAACACATGCGTGTAAAATGTATCTCTTGCTGCCTGAAGAGGTGAGTTTCTGATTCTGCTATAGGAAGCAAATGCATCTGCGTGTCTTTCTTTTCCCATTAACCATCTTGGTGACTCAGGACAGAATGGGACCTGCACTAAGACCAAAATTGCAGGTAAACAAGCGGAACCTAGCATTAATCTCCATCCTAATCCGTCTCCGATATTGTGATCTGGAACCTTGTAGAAAGCTAAAGAGAACACATATCCCATCATGATACCAAATGCAGTCCAAACTTGCCACATCATAACAAGGGACCCTCTGATTCTTGCAGGAGCACATTCAGACGAATAAACTGGAATGGTGGTAGATTTGGGACCAATACCAAAGCCTAGAAAGAATCTTGCAATGAATAAGTGCCACCATGTGTTCACTAAACCAGACCAGATACACGTGACAGCAGATATGACACATGTGAAAAAGATAGTTCCTCTTCTCGATAATTTATCATTGAGGAAATCTGTGGTCCAACATGAGATTGTCGAGCAACAAAGATATGGAGCGCAGTTGACCAACCCAACTAGCCAAGTATCTCTGTCAGATCCAGAGCCTATACCTAGTCTTTCAGGATAATAGAGCTGTGCACCATTAATAACGGTTTCGTCCATTCCTTGAACAGCAGCACCCATAGATGCCATCAAAATAAGCCAATATAACTGAACAGGTAGTCTCCAGGGGTGTTCTACCTCGTTATAGAGCGTAGCTTTCTGTTCTTCAGAGAGAAACTCCATCGAGTTAAACCCTGAAGGTTTTCTGGCGACAGCAGCACCCTTGGCAAATAAGTCGGGATCCAACCCATATTTGATAGCGTAGTTGCGCCCCATGTTCATTACCTGCTCTTCGGAATAATTACTAAGAATATTTTCCTCGGTCTCGACACTATTGGAATGCTCCAGCTTTTCGTCAGCGAGCGAGGAAGACGAGGACCCATGGCCTTTGCCCTTCTCAAAAAATCCTCCCTGATTAGCAGCCGGTACTGAAGTTTCTTGTTCCATCTTGATTGCTCGATTCAACAGGTGAGTCAATACAAATAATTTGCCTTCAATGAGCGTCACGGTATTGGGGTAAAGGAAGATAGCAATCGGAAAATCTCAAGATATTTATACTCCATACAATTCAACCTCGTAGCTGTTAAAGGCGGAAACCCGGTGGGGCTCGCAATAAACTATCAAGTCACATATACCTCAAACTTCAATTCTGACAAGCTATGACGTCACCAATTAATGTATATTTAGTTGCTGCAGATTATTTTTGTGGGGTGGTCCCTTGGATGGGATTTGCACGACAAAATGAGGAGTATGAGCTCACAAGAAACATATCTTGGCAAACAGACCGTAGACGCGTTGGAGGCTGAATATCAGGAAAACCTGCACTACGTGGCTAGATACAGATCTGACACTTATCCGGATATATAATGGTACAGAATTGCCTATCAAATGATGCGTCACCTACTCAATGTGTTCGACAGCTTGTTTCTGGCTGTCAAGTTCTGAACTTCGTAAAGCCATTCTATGCTTGGTGTAAAGAGGAGGGAGTGGCTCGATATTCTTTCTTAGAATATTTCTCTGGAAACCATTAATGAGAGCATGTGTTTGGTAAGCTGCGTGTTTGTACGTAGGGACGTCGAACACATCGTCCAACTCCTCAAGAGTCAGGTTCTTGGTTTCCGGCAGTAACCATAAAACCAAAAAGAATCCAACCATATTCCATGCAGCATACCATCCAAAAGCACCTTGTGGCTTGAATCTCTTAAGAAGTGAAGGCCAGGTTAGCGATAAAATGAAGTTGAAAAACCAGCATGTGGCCGTTGCAAAGGACATAGTCACATCTCTGACGTACAAAGCAGCACACTCGGCCGAATATGTGAACGGAACAGGGCCCTCGGACGAAGAGTAAACGATGGTGAACAGGTATATTCCTAATGAAATAACACCCACTCTTGCGTCTCTGTTGTCTTCGGGAATCCAAAATGCAAAACCAGCCAATAATAAGAAACCAGCCATCAAAGGGAATGCAAACAAAAGCAATGTTCTTCTTCCAAATTTATCGATGGCAAAGAAAGCAGGTAAAGCAAAGACCCAGTTCAACATACCGAAACCCCATGATGCAATGAGGGCATCTCTTTCAGAAAATCCCGAGTTACGGAAAATAGAGGATGAATAATATGCAATGACGTTAATTCCACAGAACTGCTGCATAAACATGCAAACCCAGGCACCCATGGCACCGTTTCTGTTTCTTCTAACAACAAACATCTCTTTGACCTTTTTGAAGAACGAAATTGTGGTATCACCTTCTTCCATCAACAACACATTAGTGTAAAAAGCATCTCTGGCAGCTTGCAGATCAGTGTTTCTTAACTGGATCAATGATTTAAAAGCATCTTGATGTCTTCCCTTACCCATGAGCCATCTTGGTGATTCAGGGCAAAATGGAATTTGAACCAAAATAACTATTGCAGGAAGACATGCAGAACCTACCATCAGTCTCCAACCCAAACCATCGCCGATTCCATGTGCAGGAACCTTGTAAAATGCCAATGAAAAAACGTATCCAAGCATAATACCGAATGCGGTCCAAATTTGCCAGTTCATAACGAGGGACCCTCTGATTCTTGCAGGTGCACACTCAGAGGAATAGACGGGAACAGTAGTAGAGTTTGGTCCAATTCCGAAACCCAAGAAAAATCTTGCAATAAAGAGATGCCACCAGGTGTTGACAAAGGCAGACCAAATACAACACAAAGCACCTATAACACAACAGAAGAAAATAGTTCCTCTTCTCGAAAGCTTATCATTAAGGAAGTCAGTACACCAGCACGAAATTGTGGAGCAACACAGGTATGGAGCACAGTTTACAAGCCCAAGAAGCCATGAGTCTCTATCGGAACCTGAGCCAATACCAAATTCACTAGGGAAGAACAGGTTAGCACCATTAATAACTGTTTCATCCATACCCTGAACACATGCTGCCATAGAAGCAGTACCGACGAGCCAGTATAATTTTTTAGGTAGCTTCCAAGGGTGGTGTACTTCATCGTGTAAGGCACTCTTTTCTTCTTCCGACAAGAACTCCATTGAACTAAATCCAACAGGATTTCTGGCAATAGCAGCAGCTCTTGCAAAAAGTTCCTCATCCAACTCATGCTCTCTAGCATAAGCTCTTCCGAGGTTCATCACCTCTTCCTGAGTGTAGTTGCACAACACATTATCTTCATTACCTTCAGGTTCAATGTTTGAAAGCTTTTCATTGTCGACCGAAGATGACGATCCGCCTTCTAAAAGGCCGGTATCGGTTGGAGCTTTGTTAACCTTAGCTTCAGACATCTTGCTTATTGACCCCAGAGAGAAGCCGCAGATTTTTCTGGGGAACTACGGGGAAATTGTTGAGGTATTTATACAACTGTATAAGTCTCGAACGGCTGTGATGATACAAGGAAACAAAGAAATAACGCGTGGCAAGCATTGTTCGAAAAAGGAGAAATCTGCTCTGCGGGGCACAAAACTCGCTGGTCGAGTTTTAATCCATGCGCCCCACATACTTTGGCTAGAGAAGCCACTATTGTTCTTAGCAGGACCTGGGGTTCACACATGATCACGAGTAAGAGTAAAACTATTTACGAAAGTCGCAATTTAATTAAGGACGGGCCTCGTCTACTATTAGCTACAAACCTCGTTGAAAAGATATGTGTAGCTGGCATGAATAGAGTGAAACTACTAGTCAACCAAATACATGACTGGTGTCGTATCATTATTTTGTGCACATTTGTTGAATCCCGAGCAGCTTCAAAAGCCATTAACAGGCTGTTATCAGCACTCTATTTCCAAGCCAGATTCCGGATCAACCTGTAAAACATTACCTCATCGTGCAGCAATATAGTCAAAGCTGGAAAAAAAAAACTAAGCACCTCTCCTTTCCGGACGAAATGCAAAAGTAATGGAAAATATGTATTTGTTCACGCAGTTCCGGAGGGACCACCCCTAGTGGTAAAATTCTCAAATGAGTATCTCACCCCAGAGAAAGGTTATTGTTCTCAAAAGAAAATCAAAGATGCGTGTCACCTCAGAGGTGGGCTGTTCTATAAAGTTGATCCGACGAACTGCAAGTAGTAATGTTTTGAGACCAGCACACTTAAGTTTGCCTTTGTATATATTTGTGTTACAATTTCAGTAAAATTAAACGAAGATGGCTAAGCACTAAATGAGTGTTACTACGGTAAAGAACAACTATTTGTAACTCCTTCAAAGTTGACCGAGTTCGGGTGGATGATTAATACTAGCCGCACACAAAAAGAACAGATTGTTTCTTTTTCTTTGCTTTTTATTAAATTAGAACAATAAACAATAACCCTTCAAGTTCGGAAAAAATTGTCACGGGGATCCATAAGGTCATGGAGTTCCGTTAGTTGGTCTGCCAGTTCTGTATTCCACCGTACAACCGAGGAGGAGGAGCTCTCTCTACAACCGCTGTGCTAGCAGAGAAGTTCCATAACAGTAAAAGCCTACGTATGTTACGGAACTACCACATGTCTCTATTGGAGATGAGAACCAGTACTGCCTGTGCTCGAAGGTTCAGCAAGATCTCACGGATCTCCGAAATAAGCTCTTTCCATTCCCACCTATTCCTGGCTAAGTGCATCTCGTCTATCCGAAGACACCTGATTGACCGGTCATAAAACTAGGAATAGGCTGCACGCAGGTGACTATCATAAAGTAGAGCACTCAACACTCATTTGCGTACCATCCCTGTCATAAAACAAGCCGAAGGCAGAACGGGAAACTAGCCGGGAAGGCACAGCTCTCCTTATGTAGGGTAAACTGATTAGGGAATGCTTGCATGTCACTTGTTAAGCTTCTGCTGTAAAATGTCGATCTCTTTGCGAAGCTTCTCGATATCATGTCGAAGTCTATCGTTCATCCTGTCAATTTCATTATTCTTGTCATTGTTGGTTTTTATTACCTCAAAATTAGAGAGGAGTCCATTTAGCTTGAACTCGTTTTCTTTACGCTTCATTCTCAGCAATCCGTTTTCGCTCTCCAATTTCCGTATTATGGTCTCGTTGTTGAACTTCTCCTCATTCAGCTGCTTATAGTTATTCAAAAGATCATCGTATTTGGCCTTCTTATCAACAGACTGCTGTGTAAGGTTCTCTAGCTTCTCACGCTGAGCTGCGAGCCTTCCCTTATCCCTCAGATGTTCAGTTATCTGGTCTGAATGAACCAAAGTATTGTACTCGTTATTGAATTCAGTCACATTAACTGGTATCCTTATGTTCAATGGCTCATCAGGACTTATTATGTACAATGCCAAAGTCCTGTAAATTGAGTAAAAGCCATATATTATCACTTGGTGAACAAAGTCACCGAAACACTTCTCAGAAATCAATTTGCTGCAAATGCCAACCCAGAATTCATTCGACTCAAGCATTTTGCTTACAATGTTAAAAGGATTCAGCTTCTGCTGTTCATACATTTCAACCAGTCCCTTCGGATTCTGATTCTCCATTTCCCGCACAATCAGAAATTTGAACTCTTTAGAACCCTTCACTATCTGATCAAAAAGCAACGTCAGTATCACGCTGATCTTAGTGGACCTCAACTCAGAGTGCACCATAGCAATCAATGCATTAATATTTGAGGTTCCTAAGATTTTAAGCACCACCAATAACTCCTTGTAGATATTATCTATGTCAAGTGTTGATATCTTCAAATCATGCAAAAGTTTCTTAAGCTGTTCGTTTTCTTCATACTCGGTTCCGTCGTCATCCTTGACTTTCAAGGCTTGAAGTACAAGCTCGTACACATCTTTTTTGCTAGGATTCTCAAATGACTTTGCTTCGATCTCACTCCGAAGCTCAATCAGTGTGTCGCTTTCATTTATTTTCCGGAAATATTCCTCGCGAGACGCTGTCCATTCGTCAGCCACACTCGCTACGGCATTGTTCACTTGAGTAGCCCTAGATGTCAAAAGATAATCTTTCACAAAGTCCAATAAAGTTTTAGACTTTGTAGAATCATGTTCATCCTCGGCCTCAGAGTCTCTGAACCTACTTGAAGTAGGAGAGTACAACTCCGAATCGGTTATAGTAGAGCGTTCAAGTCCATACGTTTTCTGAGGTTCTGAAGAGTTATCAGTAGTCAGTAGTACCGGCCTAGGCGGGAGTTGAGGGCCCGCTGCAGCAGTCGCTGTCTTGTTCACATCCGGGTGTCTGGGAACCTCAAAAGAGTCTGTGAGAGGAATTGGTTCCGTCGGGTGATGGTCCCTTGAAGGTAGAGCAGGAGGTGCTGCGTTTTGGGGGGAGCCTTCTGTCTTGTCTATTGCCGGTGGCTTTTCGGGATCAGTTACCGGAGATTCAGGCATTCTCGTTACTTATAGTTTGGCAGAAAATAGAATTAAGCACAGAAGAGTCTCCAGTTGTAAGGAAGCGAAATGTGTCCGTCTATAAAGGAAGTGCTGTCCCTATGCACAACCCGCAGTGTCTTTAGCAGGTGTATTAGTTCAAAAAGTTGATGATATGGTTATGTTTCTTGCTATGCAGAGATGTAGAGTTCTACAGGTAAGGCTTATCGAACCATAAACTGTGTTGGCAGAAACGATTTGTTAGCTTGCTTAAGGAAAATTTTATCTACAGAAATTTTGGGAGACAGAGATTCAGAGATGCAGGAGTGAGAAGCAGCGGAGTAACAGCTTTGTCCTCGATCATCACCCCATGTCCAACATCATTGGAATCGAGAGGGATCGTGTTACGAACACGACCGCAACGGATTTTCCTGGCTATTCTGCGAATGGAGAAAACGCCTGGGATTTCGACGAGTTCAAGAACAAGTTTGAGTTGAATATCTCCTATGTCACATCGAGAACCGCCAATTTCGATCTCGTCGGTATAGATTCATCTATCGCTAATGCATTCAGAAGAATCATGATAGCGGAGGTGCCTTCTGTGGCTGCAGAATATGTATATATTTTCAATAACACCTCTGTGATTCAGGATGAAGTTCTTGCTCACCGAATTGGTTTGATTCCTTTGAAAGTGGATCCTGATATGCTCACTTGGATAGACCCTGATGCTGACGAAAAAGACAAATTCACTGACGAAAATACTATTGTACTATCACTAGATGTCAAGTGCACCAAAGACGAGAACGCCACAGCAGGAGATAATAGCCCTGAAAACCTGTACAAAAATAGCAGTGTCTACGCAAAAGACCTAAAGTTTGAGCCAAAAGGAAGACAAGACGCTGCTTTTGCCAAATACCCTGTTGTTCCATGTGATCCTGATATTCTGCTAGCGAAATTACGTCCTAATCAGGAAATCTCGCTTAAAGTACACTGCATTTTGGGTATTGGGTCAGATCATGCTAAGTTTTCGCCAGTGGCCACAGCATCTTATAGATTGTTACCAACCATTGATATACTGGAGCCCATTGAGGGTGAAGATGCTTTAAAATTCCAAAAATGTTTTCCATCAGGCGTAATTGGAATTGACTCGAACGGCTCTGCTTATGTTAAAGATGCGAGAAAAGATACAGTTTCTAGAGAAGTTCTTCGGCATGATGAATTCAATGGTAAAGTTAAGCTCGGAAGACAAAGGGACAATTTCATCTTTAATGTGGAGAGTACCGGAGCAATGTCACCGGAAGAGATATTTTTTAAATCTGTCCGTGTGTTGAAGAATAAAGCAGAGTATCTTAGAAGCTGCCCTATTGGAAACTTGAATTGATTGCTCTATACGATGCTGTTGATATTTGCGAATCCTCTCATGGGATCGAAGCCACGCGGAAATTCGATATTAGAATAAGCAGAACCCCCTTCTTGTTCTTCTGCACCTTGACGTCTCGTTTCTTCCCTATAGTTTGATGCGAGCTCTGCTCTATTGAATGAACGTACACGCTGGTATATTTTCACCACATCTATTTGGCGCAGCAGTAGATCGCCTTGGTATCCATCATATTCTTTGATAACCTCTTCTGTGTTCTCTGGAAGCATATTTTCCTGTGTCTCAGTATCTGCATCTGCAGACTCCTGTTTCTCCAGCAAGTCTTGCTTGACAATAAAATTAAGCGAATACAATACAAATTGAAATGCCACCAAAAATAAATCAAGTATCAGTAGATAGCACAGCTTGCTGTACCAGCGTGAAAATCTATGTTCGCCTATCACATGTAGTGTGAAAAACCCATAGTAATAGCCATCACCCAAATCAGATGTGCTTGAAACAAATATATGTACCAGGATCGACACAGTATTGAAAACCAATGATATAGCAAACACCTTCTGAGCTAACAGTTTGCTAAATGACGGAGCCAGAAAGCTTTGAGATTCAACAGACCCGGGCGGGTGTCCTAACATGAACTGATGGAAGGAGCGGAAAACAAGCAGCACAATGGATGAGTCTGTCACATAGAGCAACATCAAGAAGAAGTAACACACGATGTCCAGTCTTCCAATCAGGCTCTTTTCAAACTCGTTCCTTCGCTGTTTAAGGACTTTATCGTCGTTTAGCTCTAATTCCTGTAAAACATGCTCGTTGAATCTCATTCTCTTTGTGTTTGCGTTTGATTCGTTATTCTGTTGGCGCGACTGTCCGAACACGTGCCGCGGCTTGCGAATGTCGTTATAATGTTCCTTGTTGTCGTCGTTATCTTCTTGGGAACGCTGATTTGCCATGCTTCTGTTCCAACGTAAAACTCTTAGAAAGAAAGCCTTGCTGCTGTGTATGTTATAATTCTGCTTAGTTCTTCATACATGAGCATAACACTTCAGTACAATTAGCACAGACACTCGCTATTATACAAAGATAGAGCCAGAATAACCACAGGGCTTTGTTCGAGCAGATTGTAAATGTCTTGAGATTTAATTTGATTTATTTCCGGTGATTCTATTTTATTTCACGAAACCGGATATCAGCAAGTACCGATTACGTATACTCCGTAATCATCAATACACCTTCCGGGAAATCGTCAAGTATACAGTGAGCAGTTACAATTCTGTAATACTAAAGTATCTAATTAGGGCTACCTTGGATGTTGCCAATTGAAACATTCCGCTCGGGTAGTGTGATCATTTCTGATCAAAAGACGAAACAAGATCTCCTCCTAGAGTTATTATCTGGTTCAAAGCAGAGTCTCTATTAAAAGTCAGTTGCTCGTCCTCCGTAGGTTTGACATCGAACCCAATATTAACTCTAAACTTCTTCTTTCCATTAGTGATTGTAGGTTTGTATATCCCTGCGATGACATTGCCGCGACCTCCTTTTGATAATCCAGTATACTTGCTGCTTGAGAGAATCATCACATTTTCGTACCGGGCCAATAGCTCTTTGTAATACAACTGTGCAGGATCTCTTGCAGGCCCCAGGTCATCTGGAAAAGATGTGGTCGTTTGAATTAGGTTCTTGAACTTGTTTCTCGGCAGGATCCCTGATGATGAAGTCAGGTCCGTAGGTGTGGCCAGTTTGATTATAAAATCATAATCTTTCAATGCAGGAGTGAATATCTTCTTAATGGACGCCTCGTCAACAACATTGGTTTGACCTGAAAGTAATGAAATAGCAGCTTTTGCTAAGGCTGTTAATCTTGAGGCAATTGGTAAGCACATACCATCCAACGATGACCACAGTTCCCCTGAAGGATCCTCATTAGAGCCAACAAAATACTGAACTCTATTCGCCTGAGGATCATCTTTTCTCAATTTTGCGAAATTCGAGTACAAAGTTTGGTAAGTGTTAACCGTCAACTTACCTGATAGATTATTGATGTATGATGATGAGTCAGCTGTGTCAATGAAATCCTTTGAGAGATCTAAAATCAACGGGTCTTCTCTCCAATTCCAGTGGCTTAGAAAACTGAGTGTTCTCAAAAAGCCAGATTGAACACTGGAAGGAGGAGAAAAAGGTGCAGGATCAACAAAAACCTTCAGAGTCAGTAGTTCAAGAAGCTCGTCGGTATAGTGATTCAGCAACAGCTGAGCATCAGCCCATCTTTTAATGAGTCGAACAGTAGCAGAATAGAAAGGAAACTGGGTCACTAGAGAATTTAATGCTCTATGGTGCTTGACTGATCCCATGTACCTTTGGTTGAACTTCTTATAAACCTCAGTCATGGTCTTCTTCTGTCTGTCTGTGCAATTATCAATGGCACGCAAATAGAGAACTTCATCTCGTTCAGTTAACAGTCTAAATGAGAAGCCAAAACCTTCAGGAGTGAGCACATGCAAGACAGTTATTTCTTTGTTGAATGGAATAGTCGCTTCATCATTCACCAAATAAGAGCGGTAATTAGTGTTCTTGTTTATTGATGCATCGATCTTCAACAAAAAGGCAGTTTTTGTTCTCTCCAAAGCTATTAATTCATCAGGCCATTTAGTTGATGTCTCAAATTGGACAATCGATTCGTTAAAGAAATCAGGATTGCCGATGGCAAACGGTACTGGCACTAATAAAGAGGTATTTCTCAAGGAAGAAGAAACTGGCATGATCGACTTAATGTTCAATGGAAGCTCAAACTTGAACAATGTCTTGCAAAGTTCAAAGTAGGCATTCTTCAAAACTTGGAAATTTGAGGGTAGAATGAGAGGTTGCGTGGATGGTCCCTGACTAGTTAATGGCACAGGTAGAAACGACGCAAGATGTGCTGCATTGATAACTAGGTTATCAGATACTTCTTTTGATAGATGACGATTGAAAATATGTTTCACAACAATAGCAACAGTGGATTCGGATGACGATGACGGCCACAAACAACTATACTGAATGTTTCCATCCTTATATTTTCTAATCTGAGCTTTTTCTCCCCAGAATGATACGAATTTCTGTCCATTCTCCTCATCAGAGTGTAATGGTCCTTTGGTTACCTTTTTCTCACATTCTGACGAGTTGAGATAAAGCCCAATATTGATCATTTCTTCATCCAAACTTGACGGCGGCTTTCTCTTATTTGTAGACCAGATGTTATCTTTTGATGTCGTACTCACATAAATGCAGTCGGCTCGATCATCTAACCCACGCTTGAGTAGTTTATAGATTTTGCTGCAAATGTAGTTCCCAAAAGTGAGAAAAGATATTTTCTCGATAGGCCCGAACCCTTTCTCATCACCCAACTCTTTGACTGGTATCTGTATCCACATATCAAATCTTAGAAAGTTATGGCTTGACTTAAGCAAGAAAATTGGCTGGAAACGGTCCTGGACCACATCGTCCAGCAATCCCATAGTTTCTGTAGCTAATCTTTTCAAAACTTCATATGATGAGGCAGTCATTTTCCAAAGTATATTTATCTTGGTGATCTTATCAAAAATTGTGGGAACGTTGAATCCTCCCTTTTTGTAAACGGATCCACGCTCTCCGATTGCTGAGCTAAATGACAAAAATCCGTCTGAGCATAGATCCTCTGTAGCAATGTACTTGATAGCACCTTTAAAAAGTTGATAACTTGAAAATCCGTGTAAAAGCACTCTGTTCTCATTTTCTCCTCCTCCAGAAAGAAGAGCAGCCATCAGAATAGCAAATTCAAAATGCCCAAACCCCCCCTCATCAATACGTGAGCTGAATCCTCTTTGTTGCAGCCAAACTTTTCCTAACACTGCAGCATCTCGGAAAGACTCTGTGGCTTTCTTATTCGCATAAAGGTATTTCAAAAAGTGGTGATAGGCAGTGGATGTTAGAACTGAAGAGTTGTATAGGGGAGTTGGTGGTAAACTCTGCTCATCGTTTTCTAATTGTATCCTGACACAATTCTTGTCGGGAAGAAGTTTCTTTGCATCAAAGAAGCCCATTTCAAAGCCAGCGATCAATCTAATGGACAAATTCGTTTTCTCAAATATCAAATCTGATTGATGGGGTTTTTCTGGAGTGAAGCCGTCAATTCGTATAGCTGGGCACATTTTATCGCCATTGACGTATTCATATGATAATTTCACAGGAAGGTGAAACTTAGATGAAAGAGACATCATTTTGTCTGCGAGGTATGCAACATAAAACGCTCTTTTATAAATAGCTCTATAATTCAAGTAGTCCTTAGGCTGCAAGAGAGTGGTCGGTATGGTAAGAGCAACATCGACAGACATTCCTCCCTGACGGTTGATTCCCGTTTTCAGTCCAAATGAACCAACTAGCGATATGTCCTGAGGAGTATCATAGCTTAGCTTCAAATTCGACGCAGAGGGTTTCGGATCAGGAAATGGAATAGATACACTGTTTTTAGACTTTGCGAAGTAAGTTTCAGCTTCAGTCAACGTCATATCACCGGAACCAGGTATTTCTTGAATCATGTCATGAATTCTATGCAATACTTTTTCAATCAGCTTACAATGAGATTCTTTCAGCCTCAACTCTTTGATGAGCTCATCTATTTCCAGTTTGAATATATTCGACTTGAAAAGCTCTGCTGTTTCACGAGCAATTTGCACATCTTGGCCTGTTAGCTGGGCTTTTGAAGGTTTATTCTTCTTTCTATCAGGTTCAGGATCACTTTCAGGATCACTTTCTAGAGACGATTCAGACTCAACTTCAGGGGAGTGAGCACTATCCTTTGACAGGTCACTCGCATTTGCCTGTTCATTAGCAGAATCAGTTGTGCTTAACGGCTCAGACAACCGAGGCTCCTCATCCTGTTCTTTAGAAGTGTGCTTTTCTTTAACGACTACTTCCGATCTTCTTCTTTTCGCCATGATCAAAGTCTTATTAATTCAATATGAGTACATTAAAGATCCTCGTTACGTTCAAGATGAAAGACACTCAGTGCTGTCCAACCGTCCGCAATCAGGATGTGTTGAAGCACCGTTGATTCCTACTAGTAGTCAAACTAAAAGCTTTATTCAAAAAATTTCGAGCATTACCCCTATTCGGCAATTTGTTACCGTGTTACAAAATGGCAGAAATTATGTATTCTCTTAGTTATCAAAACCCGAGTATTAAGGCAACTAACTAGTCTTTGGTCACTTTACAGGTCCAGCCTGAGCCCTTCTCAAGCAAAGGTAATGAAGCACCTAGACACCACCCGAGTTCATTGTCGCTTATCTTCTTTGCGGTTCTTAGCTCTCTGTTTAATGGAATGTCATAACCAGTATGTAATAAAGCCGTCATGAAAGAAAGATCAAGACACCATAATGGCTCGGACTCCAGCTCTTTGATACTCTCAGGCTGCACAAAGTACTGTTTCCAAAGAGAAGATCCCGAACATACGAGTTTGGTGATGTCTTTCATCTCTTGTAAAGTGAAAGATAATGGCATACCGATTGGTTGTAATCTGTCGTAGAAGTAGGAGAAGACAAACATGTCGGAGTAAGGAAGGAACTGATGTCTGAGAGAAGGTTGGTAAATTCCATTGAAAGAACATGACTTGGACTCACATTCTAGTTCTTTGTTGAGAATGGACTCAGCCAGGAATCTGCACTGAACAGAGGCTGAGCTTGCCAATGGATCAGAGTCTGATTTGGCTGGGGAGACAAAATTCACCAGGTAGGCAGATTTATCGTCTAGCTCAACTTTGACGTTTTCAGCAGACACCCCAGGAGGTAAGCATGGATGTTGTAGTGTTACTGTTGCCTTCTGGTTGGTATTTTTATCTGACTCGTGAAGTGGAGATAATCCAGAAACAGATTCTTGTAAGGCGGCTGAAACTAACAAGGAGTTTATCTTTCCTCTTCCTTGCATCAACCCGTAACCTAAGTGTGAGTATTGATATAAAACAAAATCATTTCCTCCAAAACTGATTTCATACTTGTGCTCTCCGTCAATCATTTGTTCTCCGTTGACCGGTTCAAAAACAATCTGTGTGGAACCGCCTCCCAAATCAAATACAGCAGCAGTGGCAGTCTTTTCTTTTCCACCAATGTTTCCCAACAAGTAGTTAGTAGTTATCCATGCATATACACCTTCATCGCTTCCTTCCATGATGGAAACGCCATCATCTTCCACCACAGGAAATGGATAATCCTCCTCCAGATGACGGCGTACTTCATCAAGTATGGCTTTTGACTTTTCGGTTCCTAGTAGCCGCAAACCAGCAGTTGCCTTAACAGCCACTGGTGTGCACGATCTTTTGGATTCAGGGACCGCTTTCAGCGCCACATCCATCAGTGGATCCAACGATAAAGCAGCAGCTACCTTATCGGTATCAAAAGACGATAAACCCGGCTTCAGCATCTCAAACTCTTCATTTACAAGCTTTGGTGGTGAAGAACATATATCAAAAGTGTAAACGTGCACTCTTGACCCGGTGGATCCTGCATCAATCATAATTACGTATTTTTCGTCGCTCACACAAGCAGCTGCCTTAACCTCATCGGAATACTTGGCCTCCTCCTTCTGATCGTAAAGAGGTTTGCTTGGCTTCTTAGCAGACGGCTGCGAAGAGGAGCCTAGTCCAGAGGGATTGGCATCCTTTGCAAGATCTTTGTTAGCAAAAGCACCTGTTGCAGGTCTATCAGCAGTCTGCTGGAATCCATAAGTAGGTTCAGCTTGCCCATAAGAAACCACATTCGGCTCACCCGACTCATCTGAATCCACCACTGGATATCCCTTTCCTATTCCATTCAAAGATTGTTGCAGATTGTCGAGGTCACTTTCAGTAGGGATGTCTAACACTTTAGGAGCAGCATTGGGTTTTGATGGAACCATAGAAAAGATGAGATAGAACACGAAAATCAAAGCACCAAAAACGACAAATTTGCTGTTACGGTTAGACACAAATCCCCCCATTTTGCGAGTTATAGTGTCTTTGGTCTTTTGAGGAGATACAAGAAGATAGATCAGAGAACTGTTGCTCTGTTCAGCAGGGATCAAAGCTGATTACTTGCTTTGTTCTAACGTGTCTTTCACGTTAAAGGAGCATCTTCCATTCAAGCAAAAAAATCTAATTAAATCTTCTCACGACAAATTTGGAGGACCGGATATATCCGTACTTGATTGAGAGTTTCCGGTACAGAAATTTTCCTTTTCTATTTATGATGAAGCGAAGCACAGAATGGTTTGAATACTGGAGAGAGTGTGTCAATCGCACCGTACAGGAGCAGTTTGCGGCGATATGTCTCGAAATTCAGAAAAAGCACAATCGCTTCTTCACCGATATTATGCTCAGCAAAGCAATCAGGTGACAACGAGGCCCAGAGCCACGAAACAGGCATCCACTGTTCAGGATGCAGAACGGTTTCGCAAGATGTGTTTACGAGAGATATCCTCCAAAGTTACGAGAATCAATGATATACTGATTAGCGAGTATCAGATTAGAGATCTCAATGATGAGCTGAATAAGCTGATGAAAGAAAAGAGGTCTTGGGAGTATCGAATCAAGGAGCTAGGTGGACCTGACTACTTACAGTTTTCAAGGACGGACTCACGACAAGCAGAAGCTGGTTCTATCAAAATCAATGATTACCGCTACTTTGGAAGGGCGAGAGAACTGCCTGATGTAAGGCGGCTAATTGAACTTACTCAGATGGAGAAGCGAAGGGTGGGCGATCTGGGGCTGAAGAATCGAAGCGAAAGAGAACAGTTCACTAAGCTGAACTCGCTAGATTTGGGACCGGAGTATTATGGGTTGTATGATGAGCTACATGAGGATTCTAGTGAGGCAGCTCACAATCTACCTTCAGAAGACGAAACAATAAAGCAAGTCCTGGATGCACTGGGTGGATCAGAGCTGTTAGAGAACGTTGTCACCAGCGGAAAGATTAAAGAGATGAATGGTGGTGGTGATTCAAGTACTGACGATGGTCTCATAAAGTATGAGATGCAAAGATCTAGGGAGCTGTTCAAAGATCTTGACCAATCTCAGATGAGCAAGCAGAGAAATGTAGGTTTTGATGAGCTTGATCAACACGTTTCACTGCAAGACGTGGAGAAGTTGCTGGTCTCGAAACGACGCGAAAAGCTACTCGCTACTCTCGAGCCAAACCAACGCAACTAATCGTATAAATAGCGTTCGCAGTTATTTGTCCTATTAGAAAATGTACATTATAAAAGAAGATTTAGCCCTTTGGCGATGATCTCTCGGAAGTTGCTGGCGTAGTTCTTTTCATCTTCCCAGATGATTCTGTCTATTTCACGACGTCCAGAATCAAAATCAATTTGATCCAGACGATGAATCTTCGTCCGTCTTCCAACTTTGTAGAGAATGTAGCAAGCTACAAACAGCATCAATGAACCGTAGCTAGACACAAAATACGCCGCTGACCAATTCCCCTTGATGAAAACCACAAAACCAACAACAACAACAAGACAAAAGGATGTTATCATGCCATAATATGCTAGGTAAGGTTGAAAGGGCGATTTGTAAGGATAATTTTCATCATCTCTGTTTATAATATCCGGACGGAGCTTCAGACCATAATAAAATCGAATGAATGATAAACACATCCCAGACCAGACAAGAAGTCCAGTTGTGGCACAAACGCTGAGGAATCTTTCAAAGACGAGTGCCGTGTTGTTGTTAACTGAGAGATACGCAAGCGATCCAAAGAGACCAGTGAAAATAACACTCATATAAGGAACACCACTCTTTGAGCAAACGGAGAAGATCTTGGGAGCCTTACTTTGAATGGATAAGTAATACAATGTTCTTGAGGAAGCGTATAGTTGAGATGAGGCAGCAGTCAGAGCAAAATAAACCAGAAATCCATTAACTGCTGATGCAAAAGTGCACAGACTGGCACTTTGAAGTGCCATCACAAAAGGAGATTGGTTACCGTTACTGAATCCTGCCCATTGAAGTAAATGGCTATCGCAGTTTCCACCCCCATTCAGTTCTATGATGTGTTCTTCCAAACTTTCAAGCTGTTGTCTTTCTTCACTATTCTGTGGAATCGAAGGCGTATAGTATCTCAACAATCTAGGATCACCACTGTAAATGTTCAATCCAATGATAAAAATGGCCAATATGTAGAAAATTAAGATTCTCCAGTAAATATTTCTAGTAGCTGAGGGGATCGCACGTCTCGGATTCCTAGACTCACCCCCAGCTATAACAACGATCTCTGTTCCAACGTAAGCATACGCAGCGACAATTGAGGCAACTAACACCTGACAGAATTGCCCTTTAGCTCCACCAATGCCATTCTCAGATCCCACACCAGTATCCTGTACATCAAATGTTGGTCTAAAAGGCCCATATATAATATGGTTGGCAAAGTCAGATTTGGAATATTGCCAAAATTTGAATCCTATTCTTGTATAATTGGGTCCAGAGCCTCCAACATTCAAAATCACCATATATATCATTAATGCAACCAGTATCAATAGCTTGATAACAGTTGAGAAATATTCAACTTCCCCATACACTCTGATATCACAAAGATTGATCGAGAGAGTAAGAACTAAAAAGAGTGTTATCCATCCAGCAGTGTTGGGGCCTGGTATACCCAGGCTAGGGTAGAAACTAAGCATAATCGAAGCCGCTGTTATTTCTGTGGGTAATCCAATGCAATAACTGAACCAGTACCCGACTCCTAATGCAAAACCAAAAGCGTCATCGACAAATCGGGAAGAAACACCAGAAACACCACCACATAGCGGAATCAATGTCACCATCTCACAAAATGACAACATTGTGGCCAATACAATTGAACCCGCAATGGTAAATCCTAATAAACATCCAAGGGGTCCAGCTATTGAAAATGCTTTCCCCGATGAAAGTAAAAGACCAACACCAAGTGTTCCGCCTAGGGCGATTTGATGGAGATGTCTTACATGAAGTTTTCTTTGTATCCCATTGTTCCTGCTAAAACTGAACTTGAGAAATTGAAACTTCCAACCCAGCGGATTTGAATCCGAACCATTCTTGGGTCGATTCTCTTCATCCGACTTTCGTATTCGCTCAAGATCGTACGCCAGATTTTCATCATTACTGACAATCATGTCAGCCCTTGATCCGCCATCATCCCAATGGAAACTGTCAGACCGTTTAAAAGGCTTCTTTTTATCTCTTTGAGTAGGCTTTTCTATATGCTGCATCTCAATTGGTAGCTCTTCCACGT
The DNA here is from genome assembly GCA_003706095.2 of Ogataea trehaloabstinens. Lineage (NCBI taxonomy): Eukaryota > Fungi > Ascomycota > Pichiomycetes > Pichiales > Pichiaceae > Ogataea > Ogataea trehaloabstinens. The sequence goes on along the minus strand of PPKJ02000005.1, from coordinate 520,686 downwards.
CAATACAATCGTCAATAAATGCTGTGTTTAGTGAATCGCGTGTGCTGCTGCTCTCATGAATATCATTTCTGTGTATATTCGCATGGATAGGTGAGTTGTTGTGTCGTCTATGTCGCTTAAATAGACTCCATCCTTTTCTTTTCGCCGCAGGTACTTTGGTGACCACATCTGCTCCTAAATATCCTCTGCGCAGGTCATCTTCATTAAGCGTAACAAGAGGATTCCCTACATCCTTGCTTCCATCAAATCGTGAGCTATTTATCTTTTTAACCCGTTGCTTGATTCTTTCCTCCTTCAATATCATCCGGTTGTACTTTTCAAAGTCAGTGATATCAGGCCTTGGCTCTGGTTCACCGTCGACCTTGTTCTTCTTCATGATTTCTTCATACAGCTTGCTGTAGTAGAACTTGCTATCACCATTTTCCTTGTCATTTTGTCGTCGACTAGCGGCTACCTGCTGAATAATGCTGCTTTCAAGATCGTTGTCAGAAGAGTCCTGTATATCAAATTCGTCTGCTTTCTCTTCGATCCACGATCCCTCAGCTGATTCATACTGTCTCATGCGGTTTTTCCACTCAAAATTGTTCCCGTCATCTGAAACACTGCGCGAGATGGTCTCAGTCACGCCATCGCCGTCGGGAATTCGTATTCGAGGAAACAAATCATTCCCGGAAGCGGTCTCGATCGTATCAGTTCTCCATGAGGACTTTTCAGAGACGCTGGCCTTTCTGAATAAAGAGTTCTCTCCATCAGAGTCTCCACCTGGTTCCTCATCAGCACCCATGGTAAAGCTCTGGGGCTCTATAAGTGGTAGAGGGCTGCGCTATTCACAACCGACTATCGCTTATTTCAACAAGGCACTTGGCATTCACTTCTACATAGAGGCGAAATCTTTTGAGGGTCGTGTGATTACCGATTTGTTTGAGCGCATCGAAAAAATACAGTGATCGAAAATTATGATCCTAACACGTTAAACAGCTAAACTGGGCACCATAGAGGCTTCATTCACACAGGCAGAAACAACACTCAACACCTGCACTGATCATCCCCAAGGTTGTTTGCTGTACATTTGTGACAGCTCGTGTTTTTAGCCAAATTCTGTCTGTTCAGCTGAGCGGACAAGTTGGAATTTATTACACTTAATTCTACCCTTGTTTGGCAAAAATGAACGGAGCCCAGCCGCTGGCTACCAGCTCAGCTTCTGGAAGCGCGCCTCCAGGTACACCCCAAATGCAAAGCGTGTCGGTGCCTGCACAAAAGAATCCTGCCGCTATAGCAGTGGCCAAGTTTCTCAGACACAATTCTCTACTAAAGCAAAGACAAGGCCTAAATATACTTACAAACGATAAACAGGATTTCTTCAGATACAAAAGATGCATGCGAGCACTACTCAGTGACGAATATAAACAAAAGCAGTCTAAGCAGCCATTGTTGCCTGTTGTGACCGACAACGCGCAAGCTCAGAAGGTGTTCATTATGCTCATACAAAACCAGTTGATCCAGCCAATTAATAAGTTGAAGACTGCAGATGCAAGACAGAAGAAAGCAAAGCTCGAAAAGGGAACTCCCTGCTTTGAGCTTTCAACAAGAGCTGTGCTGCAGCCAGATGAATACTTTGTATGGTTGTTTAACCCCCCAAACTCGTTGATGATCGTTTACTCCGTCCTGGGACTATTGGCCATCTTCACCATCATCTTGTTCCCGCTCTGGCCACTCTGGATGAGAAAAGGTGTTTGGTACTTAAGTACAGGTCTACTGGTTCTGATTGGACTCTTCTTTGCCACAGCGATTGTCAGATTGATAATCTACCTCGTCACTCTGATATTCCTACCTAAACAGTTCTGGCTTTTCCCAAGACTCTTTGATGACTGTGGGTTCTTCGAAAGTTTTCAACCTGTTTACTCATGGGAGGACCCTAAGGCTGTTAAAGATAAAAAGAAGAAAAGCACTAAGCAATCCAAATCCATCCCATCTTCAAGCGAAAAGTCTACAAAACAGCCGTCAGCATCAACAACCCAAAGCACAAAAAAAGTCACAAAGGCAACAAAGCGCACTGCTACAGTTGAAGAGCTAGAGTAATCATTCTTTTAATAATCACTAAACACAGATTATAACCTTTTATTAAATCAAACGTATAAACAATAACCGTTATCAACCTTCCCTATTATGCATTTAATCGACTTCCTCAACAGATGGGCCTTGGTCGGCACCAGGAGCTGCTCCAGCACCAGGGAAACCGCCACCAGGGAATCCACCAGGAGCTCCACCCTCAGGAACACCTCCAGCAGCGTACAAGTCCTTCAAAGCGTCATTTCCGACCTCTTCAAGCTCCTTACGCTTGTCTTCATACTCCTCGGTTGTCGCAGATTGGTTGGAGTCTAACCAGGAGATGGTTTCCTCAACAGCCTTGTTCAATGACTCTCTCTTGCTTGCCTCAACCTTCTCTTCGAACTGCTTCTCAGATGCAGTCGACTTCAAAGAGTAAGCGTACGACTCAAGTCCATTCTTAGCAGCAACTCTGGAGGCCTCTTTTTCATCTTCATCCTTGAACTTCTCAGCCTCAGAAACCATTCTTTCAATCTCCTCCTTGGATAATCTACCTTTATCATTGGTGATGGTGATCTTCTGTGTCTTTCCTGTACCCTTCTCAAGAGCTGAAACATTCAAAATACCATTGGCATCAATATCAAATGTAACCTCGACTTGAGGAACACCTCTTGGAGCAGGTGGGATACCAGATAGTTCAAACTTACCCAAAAGGTTGTTGTCTTTTGTTCTGGTTCTTTCACCCTCGTAAACTTGAATCAACACACCCGGCTGGTTATCAGAGTATGTGGAGAATACCTCGGATTTCTTCGTTGGAATTGTGGAGTTTCTTGGAATCAACTTGGTCATAACACCACCAGCAGTCTCAATACCTAGAGATAGAGGAGTTACATCCAAAAGCAATAGATCTTGAGTCTTTGATGAAGTGTCACCAGTCAAAATGGCAGCTTGAACAGCAGCACCGTAAGCAACAGCCTCGTCAGGGTTGATGGATTTGTTTAACTCCTTACCATTGAAGAAATCAGAAACAAGCTTTTGCACCTTTGGAATTCTTGTGGAACCACCAACAAGTACAATTTCAGCAATCTGAGACTTGTCCAATTTGGCATCCTTCATAACCTTTTCAACGGGATCTATAGTGGATCTGAATAGATCAGCACATAACTCCTCAAATCTAGCTCTTGTTATTGAAGTGTAGAAATCAATACCTTCATACAAAGAATCAATCTCTAAAGAGGTTTGTGCAGAAGAAGATAGCGTTCTCTTTGCTCTCTCACAAGCTGTTCTCAGTCTTCTCAAAGCTCTTTGATTGCTGGTAAGATCTTTCTTATGCTTTCTCTTGAATTCGTTAGCAAAGTGGCTGACCAATCTGTTATCAAAGTCTTCACCACCCAAGTGGGTGTCACCTGCAGTTGCCTTGACCTCAAAAATACCCTCGTCAATAGATAGAAGAGAAACATCGAAAGTACCTCCTCCCAAGTCGAAAATCAAAATGTTGTGCTCTCCGGCTCCTTGGTCTTTCTTATCGAGACCATATGCAATAGCAGCAGCTGTTGGTTCATTAATAATTCTCAACACGTTCAAACCAGCAATTAAACCAGCATCTTTTGTCGCCTGTCTCTGTGAATCATTAAAGTAAGCAGGAACAGTAATAACGGCATCGTTTACCTTTGTTCCCATAAAGGCCTCTGCGGTTTCCTTCATTTTGGTCAACACCATAGAGGAAATCTCTTCTGGAGTAAACACCTTGGTCTCTCCCTTGAATTCAACCTCGATATTTGGCTTTCCACCCTTGTTCACCACTTTGAATGGAAAGTGTTTTATATCTCCTTGAACTTCAGCATCATCAAACTTTCTTCCAATCAATCTCTTGGCATCGAAAATAGTATTGGAAGGGTTCATGGCTGCCTGGTTCTTAGCAGCATCACCAATAAGTCTTTCAGTATCGGTGAACGCCACAAAGGAAGGGGTCGTTCTATTACCTTGATCATTTGCTATGATTTCCACACGGTCATTGCTAAAGTGCGCTACGCACGAGTACGTAGTACCTAAGTCAATACCAATTGCCTTTGACATTTCTACCTTTTATTTCTTTCAAACACTAACTCAAGTGATTGTAGTACAATAAAGAACGTATTCTTTACTCTATTCTGGCTTTCTCTCTGCTGGGATTTTGCCCCTAATTTATAGTTTCCTTCAAAGTCAACTGATTGCCATGGAAGCTCATGGAAGTATCCGGGGTAAAGAAAAGTTCCTTGCACAGCCGTGCTTCTAGTAACTTCTAGGCGGTGGTAGTAAGAGTGCTGGTAGAAACGTTTGTACTTGGTTACACACTACCTTTTCTGTTATTCTATTTGCTTAGAACGCTATGGTTTGTCACGTGACGTACTATCTGGAGAAACTTCTGGTAGGTGCAAGGTTGATCTAGTAGCTCTGGTCTGGCTGTTGCTGTTGAGCTGTGAACCAATCAACCAATGTGTCTGCCTTTTGTTTGCTTAAAACTATACAATGTAAATACTTGTGCGGTGAATGTTTATGTTTGAAAGTTACTGGCTTTTCTTCTTTGGTTGAGTCTTTTTGATTGCAATAATGACCATTTTGTAGAACCAAAATGTGTTTAGACAGTTCAATCCCACATTCAAGCCGAAAACAAGGGGAATAACTACAATAGGCAGTTGGTCCCTTACAGAGAGACACAAACCAAACAGTTTGTAGGCAGCGTAGAAACCCCAGAGTATCCGGCTAGCAAAGAATATTGTAATCAAGAGAAGCCCATTGATTATAACAGTTCTGCTGCTAACAGTTCCCTCAGGAAGACGAGAAAAAAACCAGTTCATGTTAACGAAAGGGGTGCTTGCTTCAAAAATCAGAAACTGAGGGATCATTGGCTGACAGAACGGAATGTAAGAGGTGAGAAATACTATAAGAGCGGCCAAAGCATGGAATAGAAACTGTGCTCCAAATAAGTCATAATGCACTACACAGCAGTACAGCAAGTCCCAGATAAAGTACCCGGTAGTTACAGATGCTGTCAATGCTGCAAAGTCGTAATTGCCGAAGACAGGATCGGTCTTCATCATTGGATGCATAAACATCGGCACGCAAAACAGAATCGAAACAATGGACTGAACGAACGCCACAATGTGGATATCAAAGTTTACTTTCAGCTTTCGATTGGTGATTTCGGTGTATTTGGTCCCCCATAGCGCCTTATTGATGACGGGAGAAATGAGCATCACTAAATGATAGAACACAGCTGAAAATACAACTTCATGCCAATGCTTTGTCACCAGATTGGCGGGTTCCTCCGGAAACGGACGGTATTTCAAAAACGGATCACCATCGATTGTCCAGCTCATTGTTTCTCGGCTTTTCACGATACTTGGTTGAAGGTCTTGAATCAGATACACATTTGTTTATATGGCCAGATCAACTATTTCTAAGGAACCGTAATTTGCCTGGTGTATGGGTTGGTTTCTCTCTTCACATGTTGAATCAAAAATTTTGTTGGACTCGTAATTAAGCTGATCGAAGCACAAAGCAAAGGAAACGTGGATTATCAGGTTTATCGTTGAATCCGCTCGTGACACTAAGTTGAACTTATAAAGGGCAAGATATACAGTTATAGACATAATGGCATACGACTTGGTGTGTTTAGGTAATCCATTGTTGGACTTACAATTAACAGTTGACAAATCTTACTTAGACAAGTATGGTCTTAAAGAGAACGACGCGATTTTAGTTGAGGAGAAGCACATGCCAATCTTTGATGAGGTGCTGTCTTCTCCAGATGTATACCTTGTTGCTGGTGGTGCTGCTCAGAACACCGCCAGAGGAGCTCAGTATATTCTTCCTCCCGGATCTGTCTTGTACTTTGGGTCTGTTGGAAAGGACAAGTACGCTGACAAGCTAGTAGAAGCTAACAAATCTGTTGGGCTCACCACTGATTACATGGTTCAGGATGATTACTCGACTGGTAAGTGTGCTGCTCTAATTAATGGCGCTAATAGATCCTTGGTTACGGATCTGGCTGCTGCAAACCATTTCAAGCCTTCACACTTAGAAAAGCCTGAAAACTGGGAAACTGTCAAGGGGGCCAAGGCTTTTTACATCGGTGGATTTCATCTCACTGTATCTCCAGAAGCAATTGAGCTGTTAGGAAAGCATGCTGCGTCTGAAAATAAGCCTCTGGTCTTGAATTTCTCTGCTCCTTTCATTGCTCAGTTCTTCAAAGAGCCTTTAGACAAGGTGTTGAAATACGCTGATTATATTATCTGTAACGAGTCTGAGGCTGCAGCCTATGCAGAATCACACAACTTGGGAACTTCAAATCTCAAAGAAATTGCTAAAAATATAGCGGCTTTACCTAAAGCTAACGCTTCCAGAGCTAGAACAGTCATATTCACTCAAGGAACAGATCCTACTCTTGCCGTTATCTACGACTCTGCAAAATCTTCGTACACCGTCGAAGAGTATCCTGTCCATGCTTTAGATGCTTCCAAGATTGTTGACACTAATGGTGCTGGAGATGCGTTTGCTGCCGGATTTGTCGCTGGTCTTGTGGAGAATAAAGACCTCGAAACTTCTGTGGATATGGGACACTGGCTAGCCAAATTGTCTATCCAAGAAATCGGTCCTTCTTACCCTGTATCAAAGCAAACATATTCTGCCTAAGATATGGAATCTGCCCGATAACGCTCTTCAACACGATCGTACGTTTTTTTGTTTACTTTATCCTATGACAGCCACCGTTTCCACGGTTTAATTCAACATCAGCATGAAAGTCCAAACTAGCTAACCTTGCAAATTGCCTCTGCTCTTCTTAAAATAGATCATAACATGTGTAGTAATCTTTACATGCTCGGCATTTGAACCAATGACGTAAAGAGTCAGCCCGCCGGCATTCCACTTCGAGCTATTGTTAGTGAAACACCGAACAATAGGCTCAGCCTACATTTTTACTTTTTATATATTTCGGCAATCTGTTGCATTGGAGAGGAACCACACAGAAATATATAAAAGCAGGAGTTGAGTTGTAAACTTGACAAGGTGTAGCTGCTCAACTTGTCATTATCGCATGACACTCGAAGATTATACGGCCTGACTAACCACAGATTACGTGTTCACTTCCTTGCCAGCTACTTCCGCGTTTTATTTTGCAGGCTGGGAACGGGCGGATCTTATGGATCTTCTGTCATCTCTTTACACTTGAATGCAAATGACGGCCGTTCATTCACAGATATCAGGCGACGCCTCCATTGCTTCTGGAAAGATAATGGGTGGACATCTTCCTGATGGAACTAACAGCATGCTTCACGAGACAACAAATAAGCATCATTTGACAACACAAAAACCTTCGGTCAAACCTACATATCCATATTCGAGTTCTTTAACAACAAAGTTATGCTATTCCGAGCCTGTCTCATGTTTCAGTAAAGAAAGCACGATTTTGCATCCTCTTTCAGACAGAACTCCTCTTTTGATGCTACCACCGCTGTTTGTGAGTTCATTTTATAATGAGAACAAAGATGTCTTGAATCATCAAACAGCAATACAACCCCGACAAGAGGACTATTTCAGAACTATGTCTCTCCCAGCAGATACACAGCAATCTCCATTGTTGAGACAGCGATCCAACAGAAGATCTATGGAATCCCTCAGATGTCGGGAATGTGGTAAGCAGTTTACCAGATCTTACAACTTAAAATCACATCAGAAAACTCACTCCAACGAAAAACCATATCCTTGCAAATTCTGCAACAGGCCGTTTGCGAGATCGCATGACTGCAGACGTCATGAGCGACTACACCTTACACAAAGGAGAGGAGATAACCTGGATATTACTTCAGCCAAGACCAAATTTTATTAGTTTATGTATTTCCACTTACTAGCAAGTCAACAAACGAAAAGCCGAGACTCTTGCAACGCTATCAAAAGATCTTTTATGAAGGTACATACTGAACGCCCATTCTAGGGGCGTTGATTATAATTCCGTTCAAAATTCCAGCAATAAGCCCTGTAATAGGAAGTGTTAAAATCCACCCTAGATAACACCATGCAACCATTCTCCAATTGCAGCCTTTTAAATCCATGTTACAAAGTCCGACAAACACGGTACATCCCGTGGCAATTTGAGTGGTAGAAACCGGAATCTCCAGCTGAGTGGCCATAACAACTGTGACAGCAGCGCCCAGTTCGATGGCAAATCCTCTTCCAGGTGATTGTAAGATTAGCTTGTTTCCCAAGTTAGATACAATTTTATATCCAAATGTCCAGATACCAATCACTAAAGAAGCAGCAGTGAAGCAAAGAACCCATGTAGGAACATCCATTTTGGAAGTAGTGCTGTTTGTGGTCCATACCAAATACATTGTGGATAGAGGAGCAGCAGCATTCGATATATCGTTAGATCCATGGGCAAAAGACATTGTACAAGCTGTTATGGCCTGCAGCAAAGAAAAGATATGTTCCACCTTAATGTTGTAAAACTTCGATCTTGCGTGCATGGTTTCCACTCCATGAGAAAGTTTGGAGTTATCAGTTGATTGAGAAGAGATGACGTCAAATCTGAATCCATGTGTGACAACAAGAAGTAAGAGCTTTGGCCATTTGGAGGGCTTAGAGAGCATTTGCTTCCAGATTTTGTATTCCTCATCGGTGACGTAGTCTCTAACTGAAATGTTGTCAATTGTTACAATTTTCTTGTGTGCAGTAGTATGAGTGGATCCAACATCCTTCTCTATTTCATGGGTTTCATTTGTTTTCTTAATCTCAGACCCGCATTCTTCGTCTTCAGTAGAGCCAGCTGGTTCTGCTTCATGTCTTCTTCCTTCATAGTAGTCAATCACCAAAACTTTTCCCTTGGGGAGAGGTGGGATATCATCTTTAGATTTGAAGTAATAAACGAATCCAAATGGAAGATGCCACCACGGAATAGTCCAGTCTTCTAAGACAAGTCTTCTGTAGTTAATCGGATGAACACACAGCATATAAAGAGATGCTGCTACACCACCAACACCAAAAATGGATCCAACAGTAGCTCCTGTGGAAAGATCGTCCAAGTTCAATTTGGGAGCTCCCTTCCAAACAATCAGCATCGTCAAAATTGCAAATGTGACGAATACAACAACTGGAGCAAATATAAGAGCGTTTCTCAAGTCATGCTTTCTCTCAAGAACGCCATATTTGACTATTAGAAAGATTATTGAAGACAAGCATCCACCCAATAACGGTGCTACAAACCAAGCAGCAACAATCTGAGAGAATCCCTTCCATCCCCAAATAATGTTCTTGGCCCCTACAGCAGCAATTCCGCTTCCAATCAATCCTCCAGATATCGAATGAGTTGTTGAGACTGGCATACCAATCTTAGTTGCTATAGTAAGCCAAACAGAGGATCCAACAAGGGCACAGGCCATAGTGATCATCAAACCTGCAGACGAGCCTTCAAACGCACTCAAATCAACAATCTTGGTTCTGATTGTATCTGTGACTTTCGAACCAGCAAGAACCGCACCCAAGAATTCACATAAGGCCGCCAGGATCATTGCCTGCCAGTATTTCAAACTCTTGGATGAGATCGAAGAAGAAAATGAATTAGCAACATCGTTTGCTCCGATATTGAATGCGTCCAAAAACGCAAAAAGAACTCCTATAGCTAATATATAGTCAAACTGATGTAAGTAGGTCATTTCAAGGTAAATCTCAAGCTATTGGCTTTTCCACCTATTTGATTCTCGTTGAACATTTTTAATAATGTTTAAAGGAGAAACAGCTCTCCCTTTATATGCACTAGTAGAAAACTACATAAGTCGATAAATGACATCCTTCCTGGCTTTGGTTGCCAATTTTCCTACGTTCTTCTCCTTTAGGAAAGACAATTAGTAAAGAATACTGAAAACACCATTTTATGGCTCTTTGCCAAGATTCTTAAAGCAACACGTGCGAGACCACATTTTCTTCGTCTCTTCTCAGCCCAAAGACACTGACGCCAAGCGAAATTGGTTCCAGGTGGTTTCTGCGTTAGAGTAATGCATCTATGTTCATTTCAACTGAACTACACCTTGCAATGGATGGCTTTCTCCGCTCTGCTGCAATTTTCAAAGCCGTACATTTTCTGATTTTAAAGGGTCCTTCCCAATCAACACTCGTACCTCATAGTAGAAATTACTAGTGTGACATAAATCTCCACATTACCTTATCAAAACTGGCTGGCTAATAAAGAGGCGCAGTTTCTCATTCATTCCTTATTGTCTCAGCTAATGAAATGTCCCTATCTATCCAACACGGGTTTTCTTGGCTCCCGCACGTGGCTAGCTTGTTCTTGATTTGGACTCGCCCGCTGCGTTCATCAGCGTCGCAAAAACATGAAAGGTCTATCGACGTGGGTCGCTAGAAGCACCCGCACACCAGATTTTGCCGGGTTAGCTAAGCGGGCGTGCACGATACAGGTTATCGGTATTTTTTTCTCCACTGCAAAGCGCAAAACGACTGTTGAAGTTGGTTTTGCCTGGCTGGGATCAACAAGCTCTTTCTTAAGAGCGGCAGGCTTCACCAGCCAATTAGATGGTCATCAATCATAACAACGCTACTATAGCATCATTTGAGGGTCTAAACTTAGTTAGCGTTTGGTTTTTCTTGTTTTGTTATCAGCATCATTGTTCCTGATTTGTTCTTAACATCATTGCCTGACCATCACAAGAAATGTCTGAGGAACCTTCTTGCCGGATATGCCGATGTGAGGGGACGGAGGATGATCCTTTGTTCCATCCTTGCAAGTGTAAAGGTTCGATCAAGTACATGCATCAAGAGTGTCTTGTATCCTGGTTGCAGCATTCGAAAAAGAGCGAGTGCGATATATGTCACACTCCTTACACATTTACTACTTTGTACGACGAAAACACCCCTGACAGACTGCCAGTGCATTTGGTTATCATGAAGATGTCTGCACACCTATATGATATCCTTTATAAGATGCTGATTGTTGTAGTGACCTTTTTCATGGTGATTCTTCAGATACCGATATTTGTCAAGGTGGTGGCACGTATTTTTACGTGGCTTTTGGGATGTCCTATTCCTGATCCTGACAATGTTATTTCGTCCTTATTGATAGGTCCTGGTCCATTCAATCATGAGAAACTACTATGTTGGTCCAATGTGTGGGCCATATTAAGTGGTACAATAAAGGAAGGATTGAAAATACTGAGTGTTGCGGCCCTTAACATAGGGCTTGCGGTTGCCATTCATGAATGGGTGACAAAAGATGAAGGATTCACAAAAATCATACACAAGAGAATAGGACCAGAACCAAGAATCAACCGATTATTCCAACTATTTCAGCAAGCTGGAGGTCAGAACCACGGAAACAACCCTGTCAATAATAATAATGCACGTGTTGATCAAGATGAGATTGATCGTAACGATCAAATAAGAGAAGTTTTAGAACGTCATCAGATTTTACATCAAAACCTCAATGCAGATGAGGTTGAGGACATCCACCACGACAACCTCGTTGATGATGATGAAAGAGATGAAGGTCAGTTGTTGAATCAAAATGATAATAATCTGGATGATGCAAATAATGACTTGAATAATCATAATGCCGGCATGGAGTTCCTAAACGAAATTGCGCGACTTCAAAGGGAACAGCAGATACAGCGTGTCTGGCAGCAGCGGCGACAAGCAGCTCCACAGCAGCAGCAACAGCCACCACAGCAACAGCAACAACAGCAAGACCAAGAGAATTTGAGAGCAGAAAATCCACCTCCAAATGACAATATTCTTCTTGAGTTTACCCTCACATTAGGTTTTCCTCTAAAAGTGGCAGGGTTTGTGGATCTGGTCATGGTTGTGGTCCTTGGTACATTCTACTTCGTCCCATCGCTTATTGGTATGATATTTGTCAACTTCTTAAGCTCATCAATTCTCTTAATTTTCGCATTATACAATAATTTTGCTTCGACCATATTCTTCCTACCAACAGCCGACGGTTCATTGCAGCTGTTCGGTAAGAATAGATTAATTGAGAGATATATTTTACCACTCACGACCCTAGACACAACCGCAGGCTTTTTGTTGAAACTATTAATGGAAAAAGTTGTTACCCCTCTAAAACAAATCCATACCAATATCATCTCATGGACTCCTCAGGATGATGGATTCGAACGATTTGTTATCACAGCATTAGGCTATGCTGTCTTGATTTTGGGTGTGTCTGTTACTATGAGAAGACTAGAAAAAGGATGCTCACAAGTGAATCCTCTGAATGGTGGTTATCGATCCATCTATATTTTTCTTCTAGAGATTGTAAGCACACTGAAAGTCTTGAGCATATTCGGAATAGAGCTCTTTGTTTTCCCTATATTTTGTGGTTATCAATTAGATTTTGTGCTTGCTCCTGTACTAGGACCTAACGACTATTCGCTACTATTGTCGTCTCAACTCGGGCTTTATACAATACCGTTTTGTTTGTTTCAGCTGGGCATTGGAACAGTTTTCATGTACATGTTCGCTTCTTTTGTGAAAATGGCAAGATCGGATATTCTTAGAAAAGGGGTGCTGTTCTTTATTCGTTCGCCTGATGACCCTAATGTCCGTCTTGTTCATGATGCATTGATGAAACCTTTTGGTTTGCAGCTTTCTAGAATCGCTCTTTCCGGTGTTGTTTATACTGGCTATATTGCAATTGAATTTGCTGCTATATCATGGGCTTTGCGGTACTTATCCCCTATCAAGGTGTTTCCTCTAGGATTTGACTTCTCTGCAGTGATACTTGCAGAGCCGCTCTTAGTGAGATGGCTTTTTTCAAGACCTGGTCCAGCTAAGCTCTTCCAGGCATACTGGAAGAAAGTCTTTCAGGTATCTTGTTCAAGTCTACGGTTATCTTCGTTCATTCTGGGCAACAATATTCCAAGCGAAAGAGGTACTATTGTTTACAAAAACTGGCTCTACCGGTTTATATACCGTCAGAAGCCTGATTTCTCTCGTCCTGTTACCGCTTTTCAAGCTGCGGAATACTTCAAGTCTAACCCTGATGTGCATTGTTGTTTCGTTCCCGACGGCACATTCGTTAGGGCTCCAGATGATGATAACGTTTCAAGATCATTCATAAAGAGATTATTTGTTCCTGTGACAAAAGATGATAAATTACTTGCTCCATTGGAAGATGATGATGATGGTAGTGAAGCTAAATATAATCCTTATGGTGACGATGAAGTTGTTTCAATCACTTCTTATACAATTGTCTACAGACCTCCTAGCTTCAGATCGAGGATTTTCGCATTTCTGGGCCTTCTGTGGTTTTTCTCAGTGACTCTTGGGATTGCTGTTTTTGCCGCATCATATGGTATTGGTGCTTTTGTCTACAAGCTTTGCGTAAGTGCATTTGGTATATCATTACCCTCATCTCCATCTTTCTTCCAGTTAGATGTGAGTATGTTACTTCTGGGATACGCAATATTAGAACTTTTGGTTTGTGGTGTTGTGTGGATTAGATCAATAGCTCCCTCAAATCTACATTTTTCACAAGATTATGATAGATTGGCGAATGAATATCCACAACAAGGATATGTGAATCGTCTAAAGGTGGCGGTGGACTTGTTTATTGAAAGGAACAACTTGGCAGAAGCTGCAGGTAACTTGAGTCGCCAGTTCTTGTGCTTCTTCGTTAATTGCTTGTGGCTTCAGTGCTCTCTTCTAGTACATGCAATATGCATTCGTTTACCTCTTGAGGCATATTATTATCACTTGGCTGCATCATATGGAGACCATCTAACTTTGATGAAAATCGCATACTTTGTCATTTCTGTTACCTTGCACTCGTTTTCGCTGTACTTCACGGCCTTTAGAGCTCACCAAATTTTGGGGCCGGTCTACAGACGAGGAGGTTTCCGTTGGAACGATATTGCCTCGTACTTACCTCCGCATCTGGGCTTGAACATCTTCCAAGTTGTTCTTTTGATTTCCAGATTCGTCTGGGAATTCATATCTGAGGCAGAGTCCGTTGGGTTCCAACAGTTTTACTGGAAGTTTGTGAAACGCTCCTTCGCGCGAGAGAGCCATGATCGGTTGTTTGTCTCAGGACTACTGCTTTGGCCTTGGATGTTCTGGTGTGGCCTACAAATGAACCATATTGTGAGAAGGTACCTTGTGAACGTCAATAAGGAGCTAAAGGAAGAGTATTACGGTAGAGGAAGACTGTTGGCTAACAATCAAGAAGACGAGGTGGAAATCATAGACATCGGACAGGATATTTAGCTCTAGCAAATGCTGTTGTATATATATTAATATGGTGTAATACTTTGATCATCATGGGATAGTACCTTTCACTTTCAAATCTGAATAAGTATCGTTGTTTTCAATCACCAGATCGTGCTCGTTGGCCAAGTGTAGCATACAGATAAATAGTGAAGGCGTTGATAGAGCGTCTCTTTGGTCGTCCTTATATTTTGAGCTGACATCCTTTGCAATGTCCCTAAGGCTTTTATTAATTGTTCGTTGGCGTATATTATCATCAGTGTTTCCGTTCTCACTGATCGCCGACTTCCATAAGTTGTCTTTTAAGCGTTTAATGTCATAAGTTTTCGAGGTTCTTGAGTACGGTATCTGATTATGGCGCAAACTTGAGTATTCAGAACTCAATTGTGAAAACCCGATAGTCGTCATGTCCGAAACATGGCCACTATCTGTGAAGAAATCGTTATCGTAGTCAGTGGAATCGTAGGGTCCTTCGACGCTCGCCTGTGCACCTTCCTGGATAATAGGCTTAATGTTCAAGCTATCGGGCTTTAAAAAGGAAGCGAACAGCTTTTTTGAGGTCCAGTCCTCAGATTTGGATAGAAATGTAGGCTCTAATGCCACTCGAGCTTCCTCTGGGATATCAATACGTCTGCCATTCTTGAAAAGCTTTGTATCTGGCTCTTCTTCGGCAAAAAAATCAATAACAGTTTCAAGCTTCCGTCTTTTGTCTCTGCCTGCAGTGGCCACACCCGTAGAGTTATCAGCTTCTCTCTTTAATGAGACGGCCTTTTCTCGATTATGTCGATCCTTGAGTAGCGAGATCTTCCAATGCTGAGGCTTGACATTTGACTGCTGTGCAGTAGTATCAAAATAACGCAAGACACTTTTCTCCAAGTCTTTCGGTTCTTCAAGTAGCCCAAAATCGGTCTCCAACTCCATCAGAGGAAGCTCTAGCTGATCAAGTGTATCTTCTTCACTATTCAAAAGTGGTGTTCCATCAGGTTTGCGTTGCTCAGCAGGCTCCGTTATATTATGCTTTTCGAGCTTGTCAATAACTTCTTCAAGATTACAAATACCAGGACAAATACCCAAATCGGAGTAATTCGAAGGATTCAGTTCACTGCCCAACTGATTAATGCGCATACTAACGGTCGGGTTGGGTTCACTTATTGAGAGAGAGGTCATTAATTGTTGATCATCGGCGTTGGGATTTATAAAGCTAAGCGGATCTTCTTTGACGGTGTGAGAATCCTCGAAAACAACCTTTCCCCGCTTGTCCTGAGTTAGAGAGTTCAGTAGTAACGACTGGGCACCACCCTCATCGAATTCGGCAACAAGCCGCTTGAAAAGTGGATCGCTGTTTGTCACCCTGTCTAGTTGTTTGATCTTCAAAGAGCTGAATTCATCTTTAAGGCAGTTTCTCGAGTCGTATTTGCGCTTTGATGGATTTGGCTTCAGCTCTTCGTAATCTTCAGGTTGCTGTTCGCCATCCGAATCAGGATCACCCTCTTCAATGTTATGACTATCGCTCAAGCCGGAAAGTAGCTTTCCTGTGTCTGAAGCGACAGAATCAATCCTAAGAGAAAATATCTTCATACAACTGTTTAGAGCAGCGCTGGCCTTCTGGAAGTTAATCGAGGATCCGTCAAGGCTCTTGAGATAATCCATATCATGGAAATAATCGATCAACGCGTAATCCCAAGTATTTGTGGAGTTGATCTTATTATCTGAAGCCAATCGTATAGCCTCATCAAAGTCGACCTTGTGAAGGTCATTGGTCTGTTCACCAGCCTTAAAAGAGTCCAAGTTGATTGTCCCACTCATTGATGTACCTAGGCAATGCGTCTTGTCCGTCTTTAAAGGCACTCTGAATCCAAGACGATAGTACTTTATCTAAGTAGCCGAGGTTTAGTCTTTTATTTTCTGAGCTGTAGAGCTCCGAGTTGTCTGTTTATTTGAAATTTTCCTAGTATGAATGATTTATTCTAAACAGACCATTCTGCAAGCTGTATATTTGTGCAACTAACAGACTTTTGGCTCTCTAACAGGACTCTCTTCCACCACCACACATTAATGACTCCGTGCAATCTCTTGCACCAGAATATAAAATAAGAAATTCTGGTCAGGGCTTCAAACCTTCTTCACGAAAAAACTACGGATTAATTATAATCTTGACTGACACGTCGAGTAGGTAGCTGTGAAGGTAACAGGTAAGAAAACAGTAGTGAGAGCTGAAACAGGAGTTTCGGGTGTGCAGAGGTGTTGACAAGAGCATCCACAATGTCTAACGAGGAATTTGCATCAAAGGAAGAGATCAAGGCGATATTTGCCAAACTTCAAAAGCATTCCTCAAACAAGCAATGTTTTGATTGCGAGACGAAGAATCCAACGTGGACCTCGATCCCCTTTGGACTTCTCCTTTGTCTGCAATGCAGTGCTAATCACAGAAATCTGGGGGTGCATATCACGTTTGTGAAGTCGTCTGTGTTGGATACGAAGTGGACATATAAACAGCTGAGAACTATGAAGTGTGGAGGCAACAACAACTTCAAAGAGTTTCTAATGAAAAATGGGGGATCGCAATATCTGAACAAAGATCCGCAAGAGAAATACGACTCACAAATAGCAAGAAACTACAAGGAGAAGCTGGAGAAGAAGGTTGCACTTGATGAGAAGAATCACCCTAATATTCTTGAGTGGGATGACGGCCATTCTTTAGATGATTCAGAGGAGTCTGCAGAATCAGAAGATAACTTTTTTAGCAAGTGGGAAAAGCCATCAGCTACACCCTCACCTTTGGGATCCCGTCCTATTACACCATTGAATAAAGGCAGTGTTACTGAGGAAATCGCGAAGCCAAAAACATCTCTTGCATCGCAGAAAGCAAGATTGTCTTCCAAGCCTGTTGCAAAGAGCTCTTCATTAGGTAAGAAAAATATTCTTGGAGGGTCATCTGCTAATAGAAACAAGGCTAGACTAGGAGCTCAAAAGGTTGTGGCGACTGATATAGATTTTGATGCATTTGAGAAGGATGCTCAGCAAGAGGAGGAGGATGCGCGTACACTTGGTTACAATCCTAATGCAGAGGCAGATACTAGTAGCAGCGTGAATGTGGGTGTGACTTCGAATCCTAGACAAGCATCAGTTTCATCGTTCTCTGGTTCCTTTGAACAGAAAAGCCCTAAAGTTGAGAAAGTGACGCAGTCGTTTGCAAAGCTTGGCTTCGGTATGACTGGTTCTGCTGCTCAACCGCAAGCAAGTACTCAAAAGAAATCTCAGGATGTGCAATATAGCGGGGATGTTGCCAAGAGGTTTGGAAATCAAAAAGGAATCTCTTCTGATCAGTTTTATGGAATTAACTCTTACGATGAGGAGAAGGCACAGGAGGCAAGAACGAAGCTACAGGCATACAATGGAGCCACTTCGATCTCTTCATCTCAGTATTATGGAGAAGAATCTGGAGAGGGCTCTACAAGACCTAACAGATCAGGCTCGTTCGATGGCGACGATATTGAGCAGCGGATTGTTGAATTTGCTGAAAAATATATTGGTGAAGATATGAACGTTCTGAAGGGAGCTATAGAGTCGGGTGCAGGCAAGCTTGGGGACTATCTACGTGACGTCCTCAGAAATTAGACATTTAGTGACGGATGTATTCCATAATAACCTAAGATAATCAGATAGCCAATCAATTTTACTACGAGCTTCTTCAGGAAAACTCCTTACCCCAGACTGATGACTGATGAGCGGCTGGATGAAAAAATTATTCCCGTTAATCGTTCGATTCTCAGTTTAAGACTGATTATAAAGGTGGAATTGTGCTCTTGAGCAGTTTGCCGTTCAATGTCCGCTCTTGAAGGAGACACTCGAAATCATAGAATAGGCGGCGTGGCTCGGAGGGACTTGAAGATGACCACGCAAACTGTCGTCGTTGTAGGTGCTGGACTGGTTGGGTCATTGATGGCGCTGGGTTTGGCACATCGTGGTTACTGTGTGACACTAATAGACCTGCGAGCGGATCCAAGAGCTGGGGGAGCTAAGAACTTGCGATCAATCAATTTAGCGGTGAGCGAGCGCGGAATAAGAGCATTGAAGTATGTCGATGAAGATATGGCTAACCGTGTTTTGAATGGAATTATTCCTATGTATGGTCGGATGATACATGATGTTAAGGGGAGTCAAGAATCGCAGCTGTATGGTCTTTTCGGGGAAGGCATCAATTCAATTGACAGAGGAGAGCTTAATGAGAATTTGTTGGCCGAGATTGATCGATTCAATATCGGGGGTGTGAGAATAGAGGTGAGATTTGAACATAAAGTCACTGGTATATCTGTTTCTGACTCTGGTGCACGCGTGCGGTGTTTTCATGACAATCAAGAGGTCGATTTTGATGTTGACTTTGTGGTTGGTGCTGATGGGTCGTACTCAACTGTGAGAGGTCAACTACAAAGATTGGTTCGGTTAAACTACTCGCAAGAATATATCGATATGTTCTACTTGGAATTGTATATTCCTGCTGGGCCCGGTTCCTCGTTTTCAATTGATCCAAATCATTTACACATATGGCCACGCAAGAACTTCATGCTGATTGCTCTACCGAATGCAGACGGGTCCTTCACATCGACGTTTTTTGGGCCATGGAAGCTTTCTGATTGTTTGGACTCTGCGGCCAAGATTGAGGAGTTTTTCACCGCCAACTTTCCAGATGCAGTGGATTTGATTGGAATAGAAAACGTGGTTGACAGTTTCCTGAACAATCCCAAGGGACCCTTGATGCAAGTGAACTGTGGTCCATACCACTATAACGATAAGGTTATTATTGTTGGAGATGCGGCACATGCAATGGTTCCGTTCTATGGGCAGGGAATGAATTGTGGATTCGAGGATGTCCGAGTATTTTTACAATTGTTGGAATCGTGTGAATATGACCGCAAGAAGACATTTGCGAAGTACACAGCGAGCAGGGCGTCCGATCTTCGAGCTATTTTAAAGCTGGCTCTTGACAACTATCAAGAGATGTCATCAAAAGTGGTTTCAACCAGATATCTTTTCCGCAAGAAGTTGGATTGGGTGCTGGGACGGGTTTTCTCCAAACATTGGATTCCACTCTACACAATGGTATCATTTCGATCAGATATACGATATTCGGACGCTATACGATTTGAGCAGCGGCAAAGAACGATTCTAAAGGCGGCCGAATGGTCTGTGGTATCAGTGACGTTTTTGGCTGCGTTCTACGCTGTCAAAAGACTACGCTAAATTTCAGCTAATCAATGATATGACAATCCCCTTTATGGTTATTGGCTCCGAAAACCGCTCCGGTACCGGCAAAAAACACCGGTACCGGCGCAAACCCCGCCGTTATGACTAAAAATTTCTGTAGCCTCATAGTATATAAATATATCAGTATGAACTTTTAGGCAAAAAGGTGATTTACCCAGTATTATCCATTATAACCGACAACAACCCAGCAACATGCCGTCAGAACTGGCTTCGGGTCGCCCTATGACCCTTTATGACAAAGTGTTCGAGGACCATATAGTCCACAAAGACGAGTCGGGCTCGTATTTACTCTATATTGACAGACATTTGATTCATGAAGTTACATCTCCTCAAGCTTTTGAAGGTCTTAAAAATGCAGACCGGAAGGTCCGCAGACCTGACTGTACTCTAGCGACGGTTGACCATAACATTCCTACTTACTCTAGAAAGCATTTCAAAAGCATCAACACCTTCATAAAGCAGGATGATTCGAGATTGCAAGTTCAGACATTGGAGGACAACGTGAAGGATTTCAACCTTTCTTACTTCGGAATGACCGACGATAGACAGGGAATTGTCCATGTTGTTGGGCCTGAGCAGGGGTTCACTCTACCTGGTACTACTGTTGTCTGCGGAGATTCGCACACTTCCACACATGGTGCTTTTGGAGCATTAGCTTTTGGTATCGGTACCTCAGAAGTTGAGCATGTCTTAGCTACTCAGACAATTATCCAAACAAAGTCCAAAAACATGAGAATATCGATTGAAGGCAAGCTTTCTCCTGGCGTCACTTCGAAGGATCTTGTTCTTCACGTGATCGGTGTGATTGGTACTGCTGGTGGTACCGGAAGTGTGATTGAGTTTGCAGGTGAAGCAATCAGAGACCTATCAATCGAGGCCCGTATGTCTATTTGCAATATGGCAATTGAAGCTGGAGCTAGAGCAGGTATGATCGAGCCGGATGATACCACATTTGAGTATATAAAGGGACGGCCATTAGCTCCAAAGGGTGAGGAATGGGAAAAGGCTGTACGTTACTGGAAAACTCTTGGCTCTGATGAAGGTGCCAAATTCGACCGTGACATTACCATCAAAGCGTCAGACATCATTCCAACTATAACCTGGGGTAATTCTCCACAAGATGCACTTCCAATCACTGGAAAGGTTCCTGATCCTGTAGATTTCTCCGATCCTATTGCTAGGAGCGGAGTTGAAGCTGCTCTCAAGTATATGGGACTGACTCCAAACACTCCATTTTTGGATATTCCGATTGATAAGGTGTTCATTGGTTCATGCACAAACTCGCGTATTGAGGATTTGAGGGCTGCGGCAAGGGTGGTTCGTGGTCATAAAAAGGCTGATAATATAAAGCTAGCGCTAGTTGTCCCAGGTTCTGGACTTGTCAAACATCAGGCAGAAAGAGAGGGCCTTGATAAGATATTCGAGGCCGCAGGCTTTGAATGGAGAGAAGCAGGTTGTTCCATGTGTTTAGGTATGAACCCAGACATTCTCGATCCTTATGAAAGATGTGCATCTACCTCTAATAGAAACTTTGTTGGTAGACAAGGTTATCTTTCTAGAACACACTTAATGTCTCCAGCCATGGCTGCTGCCGCTGGAATTCATGGGAAGTTCACAGATATAAGATCTTTCAAGTATAACGAAGATATCGGACAACCAAAGATCAACTTGGACTCAGAGAAAGAATCGAAGACACTTCAAGATGCTGTGTATGAACATGAGAAAGAGGTTTTGGCCCCTGGTGAGTCGATCGATGAGTTACAAGAGGATGAAATTAACGATATTCCACCAGCTGATCACACTGTTCAGGAGACCCCCGCATCGGATGTTTCTTCTGCTCCTGCCGAAGCGAAGGGAAATCAAAAGTTCCTGACAGTGACTTCTATTGCAGCTCCGCTTGATAAAGCAAATATTGACACTGACGCCATTATACCTAAACAGTTCCTTAAAACAATCAAGAGAACAGGGCTCAAGGCCGGTTTGTTCTATGAAGCTAGATTCACTCAAGATGCCAACGGAAACGATGTTACTACGGACTTTGTCCTCAACGTGGAACCTTACAGTCATTCCGAAATCCTTTGTGTCACTGGAGATAACTTTGGATGCGGATCTTCTAGAGAACACGCTCCTTGGGCTCTGAAGGACTTCGGTATCAGATCTATAATTGCTCCTTCGTTTGGAGATATCTTCTACAACAACTCTTTCAAGAATGGTCTATTACCAATTAGACTTCCTCAAGATGTGATCAAGGAGAAGATCTATCCATTAGCTATTTCAAAGAAACAGATCACTGTCGATCTTCCAAATCAGCAAATATTGGGACCTGAAGGTGAAGTTCTAGTGGAGAAGTTCGACGTTGAAGACTTCAGAAAACACTGCTTGGTGAATGGTTTGGATGATATTGGAATCACTCTCGAGAAAGAACAGTACATCTCTGCTTATGAAGCTGTCCGTAGAGAAAAGTTCTCTTTCTTGGAAGGAGGATCAAAGCTGATTGTTCCAGTGAAAGGCACAAAGAAGTCCAAGTACGGTGTCAAGGCTCAGGAATGGTGATGACGTCTTGATCACTTACTTATTTATTTATTAGTTATATATTGACTCAATTCTTCCGCTTCTCTATTATACATATGTTCTCGTCTTGGTACGTGTCAGCGCGTTATCAACAGATCAGTGTAATCATCAGTGTTTTCGATTGTGAAGTTATTCTCATTAGCCAAATGTAAAAGGCATATGAAACAAAAACTTGTAGACAGTTCAGATCGCTCCTCTTTGGTGTACTTTCCAGACATCTTGGAGACCAGTTGTGTGAACTTGAGGCTCTTTTCTGAATCATTGAGCTTTTTCTTATCTAGTTCTTCGGACTCCTCCTCTACTGGTTGGTTCACCTTGTTCTCTTCAGGCTCCAGGACAGATGAATCTCTTTTCAAATGAGATTCAGTCTCTAAAGATTGCCATAAATTCTCTTTCAAGAGCTTGACATTGACCCTCTTAGCAACACGAGCATAATTGAGAGCACCAGATCTCTTTTTTGATTGTGAGTATATCTCGTCAAACTGAGACCCAATTGGAATGTCAGGAATGTCGTCATCATTGTCGATATTTAGGTCGTCATTAAAGAAATCATTGCCAAATTCTGCAACGTCTGCATCCTCTGCTTTTTCCTCCTCATTCAGCTCCTTGTATGTTTCAGCAAAGAAATTCTCATCAGCCACATTATGATCTTCGAATCGTGTCTTTTGAGCTAGATGTCTCTTTCTTTTCGTTAAAATGGTATTGATTTTCTGAGTGGGTTTTATGTTAAGGCAAACCAGCCTTTTGGTGGTGAACTGTAAGTCTTCAGGTAAAGTATTAGATGTGAAGTGAGTTCCTCTTTCTTTTTCCGGAAGCTGAAGTTTAGCTGTAATCCTGGGAGTGGCAAATAACTCGGTTTCGGGCACATCACCTTCGTCATCCATGAAATTGATCGAAAATGTTTGCTTCTTCTTATGCAGTTGTTGCCCCGTCTCTTTCTCTCCATCACCGTCTTCTGGAGATTCATTACGTTTGCTTTGCAACTCTTCAGCAACAATTGGTTTTTGAGTGTTTCGCAAGTTTGCAGACTTAAACATGGAAATCTTCCAATGCTCCGGACCCCTCCAATTCTGCTTGGAAAGAGCATCAAAGTAGTCAGCCATTTCTCTACCTCCCTCCTCATCACCTTCCTCGTCAATTCTAGAATAATTCTCGTCAAAAAGCCTGGCCGACGTTATGCCTACGTTGTCATCGTTCGCGTCATCCAAAAGCATGGAGTAGTGGGTTCTATTTTGTCGAGATGTTTCAGCCATGGCTCCATCATTATCGCTGCCATAATCGTTTGGTTCAAAACCATCGTTTCCGTAATCTCCTGAGCCAAAGCTATCATCATTGTGAAATACCGGCTGTACAGCCAGATCCATCGTTCCGATTTGCTCAAGTAGTTGAGCAGCTCCAGATCCTTCATTTGATATATTCTCTAGCTGCTCCAGAGATGGACAGATCTTGGACTCCTCTTCAATTGGTGTCAAAAACTGAGCCAAGCTTCTAATTCTGTCAACTATTGAGAGATTCTTCTCTTCGGCTCCAGCCGTCAGGCTTGGATCAGGAACGCGTTTGTCTTCATCGTCACAATCAATAATAGCTTCTTCTGACTTACAGTTTGTATCAAACACTATTCTACCGTCAGAGTTCAATTTCAGTATATTCATTAGCAAGCTTTTAGCTCCTCCTTCGTCAAAATCAGCTAATGCTTTTCTGAATATCGGATCAACGTATAACTCTTTATCCACTTCCTTCAGCTTGATCGCACCGAAATCTTTACTAAGAGTGGTATCTGTACGTGTCCGCTTTGTCTTTGTTATCTTTCCTGTTATGTCTTCATCACCCTGTGCGTCCTCATTTGCGTCATCATCGTTTTGAGGATGATTTGACGAAAGTCCAGATAAAAGCTTTCCCGTTTCTGAAGCCGCAGAGTCGATTCTAGAGGCATATATTTTGACACATCCATCCAAGGTGGTGGATGCTTTTTGGAAATTGATGCTGTCACCATCTTTCAGTAATGATAGGTCGTGAAAGTAGTCAATAAGGGCAAAATTCCAACTGTTTGTGGAGTTAATTTTCTATTTAGATCAGTTAGTATTCAATATACACGAATTGCACAGCAAAAGTAAAAGGGCTATCAACTCACATTATCTGTGGCCATACGAATCCATAGCTCATAGTTTTCATTGGTGAGCGGAGCCGAAAATACTCCTGACAGATCAGCCATATCGCTTATTACAGCACCTTGAAAGCTGAATCTCGCTTGTCACCGGGGAATCTTAGTCTATTGAGATGAAGTACAGAGTTTTTGTTTTGCCAGAAACAATCTTCAACACATAAACATGTATTTGCTCCTGTAGCCACTGTTGGCTTCTCTTACCGAACTAGCGCGCTCAAATATTCAGTTCTCTTGACCTGTACACTGGTATTAACTTTGTTTTGATTCCATTTCGAGTTTGGTAAACAAAAAAATTGTTTCATGCACACCTTGCACCTCTGGATCGTGGGGTCGATTGACGCTAAATTTCAACTCTTCAAGTAGCGTATCATCTTACTCTCGTTCATTGCAGGCATTGAACAAGACCAAGAGGTTTCGATGATAGAATGAATCAAACAAATCAAGTGTGCGTTGCACGTGCTCTTTGCACTTTTGCAGACGATTTAGTAATTGTGAGGAGATAGCACGGTAACTGGATTTTTGGATCGTAGTCTTATGATCAGGTTGACTGTTCGAGGATGACTCCAACAAAAACAGGTCATTGGCATTGTGCGGGAGCTCTCTCTTATGTGTACTAATTGGGAAGCCAACATGCTTGTATAATGAATCAGGCAAAACACGAGGAACTATATCGAAAAAGTGGAACACTCTCACAGCTCCTCGAGTCATTTTAGCTTCCACCTCCATGCCGTCTATGTTGGAAATTTGAGAATAGGCTTCCGCAAGGGCGTATGAAAACACCGATGGCGAATTAAATGTAACTAAAAGATTGTCCAAGCCCATCAAGTTCAAATCCAAAGATGCCATTTGCGCCAGTGCGCCACCTAAGGAATGTCCCAAAACAGCAACAGAGTAACCAGGATACAGTTGTATCCATTTGAAAAGTTCTCCATACACTTCTGTGGCCTTTTTTGCAGACACAAACCTGAACCCGGAATGTGCATAATAGGTATTATCCTCAAAACTGTTAAACATCATCAGATTTTTCTGGGCTGTCTTCTGTCTGCTTTTCATTAGCGGGTTTTTGGTGCTACTCCAGAAAGATGTTTCTGCCAGCACAGACGCATACTTCACAGGCATAAAGCTAAGGTTTGTTAACCAGTGCGTATGATCTTTGGAACCCCTAAATACAACGTTTATCTTCTTCAAGCGGTGATCTAGTAATAAATAGCCTTCTCCTCCCCCACGACTAAACCATCCTTCAGAACTGCGTATATTTTTGAAAATCATAGTCAAGTTGAATCTGTGGATCCATTCCCCATTTTCTGACAGAAACATCTCATCATATTTGACTGCTGTATGAGCCTTCAAGCTTGAAGGGAACTCAAACCTGTTGTGATCTCTGTGAATAAGTGAATTCTTTGGATTAATGCAGTATGCTATTTGACACAGACTAGCATAGTATTTTAGAGAGTCGTAAAACTCTTTATCTCTGACTTTTCTTCCAGATGGAAATTGATCAATGGATGGCTCTAGCTGTTTTCTATAGTCCTCATACAGCTTGGATGAATCCTTATAAGCCAAGGTAGCATTTTCCAACGCTAACCCATACTGGAATGTATTGAACAAGAGTGAGAATATCAAAAATCTAATTATCATAAATCTTTCTTTAGAGGGTATAGTGTCTGGTAGTGATCTAACGTTGGTCGCACATATAGCGGGACGAGAAAACACCAGCTCTTAATATCACAGAGGCTGGAATACATAACAACTGACTCGTGTTTCTGTATGACCGAGCAGAACAATATTCTGCTCCCTAGCCCCCTTTTACGACAGGCACTGTGTTGTATTAATCAATAATGCATTCTTTAAAAGACCAGCAAACAGAAAATTACTCCGAAGTAGTGCTTAATGCCAAATAGGCAGCTAATAGCTGATACACCTCCTTTAGAGAGAGGATGAAACACATCAAACCAACGAATCCCAAAATGTTCCCCCATTTAATGTTGATTCATCACTAGTTACGTGTACTATTGTCACATTTCTAAACTTGACAGAAAATCGTGTTAAAAATTACATCAAGCGCTCATCCCCTTATTTGGCTCTGCTTGGTATAAAAGGGACAAAGTCCTGGCTTATCATGCAAGTAGATCACAGTTATCCACACCTATCTTGTTATCTTTAAACCAAAATGGAGAAAAAGTCTCTGGATGTCCTCAAGTTTCTCATTGACTGGAATCATCTTCTTACTGAACCACCAGTGGAGGGATCAATTGCTGAAATATACTTTTGCTTCATAGCTGCTAATCAAAGCAAAGGTAAGGATAAAGTTTCTTGGGTGAAATTTATCAAGTGCCTACAAACGATCAACAATATTTGCAGCCAGAAAGCTTTTACGTGCAAGCCTCATAATGCACTCAGTCTTCATTATGATGATCCATTCAAATGTTTCAGCAGAATCCTTGATATTAACAGACTTGCTCTGTCACTTCTTTTTAAGATGAAAAATAGTTGTAATATTAGGACGGTTAAAGCCAACGACAACACGTGTATTAAGAGTCCTGTGATTGAGGAGAAGCTTTCTCCTCCAAAACGAATTTCATTTCCAAAAGATAGAGAAAAGAAACTCGCATTGCTCAAATCACTATTGGATGGACCTTCCACAAAGATTGGAAAACCCAGTAATGATATATATCCAGCACAAATGATGACTGACAAGGCATTAATACCGACAAATCAGTCCGATATTTATACCACCACATCGAATTCAAAAAGATTAAAGCAGCTGAACTACCTGCTCTCCACTCCAGCCGGTTCTCACTCTCTTTTGAGAGAGCGAGCTAGGTTAAGAACACCGATGGTGCCATTTTTTGATTGTTGTGAAAATACCAAACACACACAACTATTAGTATCAATAACCACTTTTGACAGGCAATCTAATTATTGTAAATTAGACACTACAAAGCTGAACGATCGTATGAGAAGCAGTCCGGCAAACGAGGAGTTGGCTATGCTTTCAAAATGTGTCAATGAAAAGATCCATTTTATTCCCGTGATTCAGTCCCAAACAGATACAAAACTGGGAGACTGTTCATACCTTGATACCTGCCATAAGATAAATTCTTGCCGATATGTTCATTATGGACAGTTGATGCCTTTGAATGAATCTCAGCCACGTTCTGTCACTATGCATAACAAACAAATACTTAAGACAATGAAAATATGCGATTTTACCAGAGGAGAATGTATGTCACCATCAACAAGAACAGAACTTCCGGCACAATGGATCAACTGTGATGTGACTACACTTGATTTCTCTATCTTGGGGAATGACTATGCCTTGGTGATTGCAGACCCTAGCTGGACTATTCATATGAATTTAAATTATTCAAGTCTGACCGATTCAGATCTTTTGAAAATCCGCATGGATTTACTTCAAAAAGAAGGATTATTCCTTTTATGGGTGACGGGTCGGACAATTGAGACAGGAAGAGAGTATCTCAAAAAATGGGGGTACGAAGTTGTCAATCAGATAACATGGGCTAAGACCAATCAGTTGATTAGGACTATAAGCACAGGCAGAACCGGCCATTGGTTAAATCATTCTAAAGAGCACCTCCTAGTGGGTCTGAAAGGAAATCCCAAATGGCTGAACAAGGGCATCGATCCTCAGATTCTAATTTCCTCTACAAGGGAAACGTCGAGGAAGCCGGACGAAGTGTACGGGATGGTGGAGAGACTAGTGGGGCCTGGAACGAAAAAGCTGGAGATATTTGGTCGTCAACATAATACCAGACAAGGCTGGTTCACAATTGGTAATCAGCTCAATGGTGTCAATATTATCGAAAAAGAAATAGCTGAGCGATACTACCGAAGCGTAGGTCAAACGGTGTAAAAGGAGAAGATGATACCATCTGAATGATTCCCCTTTTTGTTTATTTCAAATAAGAATGCTGACAGACGTACTTGAGATCAACAAGAGGGATTGCATTGGACGAAGTCAAAGCATTGATCGCTTATATGACTGTCTTTGTACCAGCAGTTACTAAAATGCCTAGTGCTGTTTTTCAGTGAGCTGGGACAAGCTCATCTATCAGTGGGATCAAACGGTTTGCACGTTCGTATATCGAAATTTTATGATGACGTAACATATTACCTCAGAGATGTAATTTTCTCAACCAATGAGAAGGCAACAAAGGTTGTTCCAAAAATTTCGGGTTGTAATTTAAGTGGTGTGTTTTACAACCAAAGCACTAAGTTGAACTTAGGCTAGCTGTTTTCGATAGATAAAAAGACTCGGTACCGTTGCTGATACTAGTGAAATTTAACGAGATGTTTAGACAGGTTGCATTGAGACAGAGCAGAACCGTTGGCAGAAGATTCTTGGCCACTTCCAAGCTTGACGGGCCAGCCTTCAAGGCTGCCGATGAGGCTAAGGCAAAGGAATATAAAGAGCACGCTGAAGCCATCATCCACCACGCCAAGGGATCTTCTGGCACCTGGAAGAAGATAACGTACTTTGTTGCACTCCCAGTGATCGCCTTGACTGCCGTGAACACCTACTTTGTTGAGGCTGAGCACGCGCACCACAGAGAACACAAGAAGCATTTGACAGATGAGGAATGGCCAAAGGACTACCCATACCAGAACGTGAGAAAGATCGACTTTTTCTGGGGAGACGGAGATAAAACGCTGTTCTGGAACCCTGACGTCAACAGACACGTCAGATCCTCCTAGGCAAGGTTTTATTTATTATTCGAATCAGATCTAAGCTTACGGGACGTGATTGATGTCATTTGCTGTTTTATATAGCCTTTTGAAAGCTTGAGTAGTTTAAAATAAACTTGAAACATCATTAGAAGAATGAATATGATATAAACCTACATCACTGACAAGAAAAAACAGATTGGACATAAGGAAAGGTTCAGGGACCAGCTCAAGACAGAAAACATCAAACAACAGATAAAATAACAAGCACAACATCAGCAGATACAGACCCAACTGTAACAAAAGACTTTTGCACAAGTCAGAGTGCCGAGAATATGTATAGGTTATTAGTAGCGGCAATGGCAACCGAGTTTTCTCTAGGATGCCAGCTTAGATGCAGAATTGACTTTTTGAAATCAATGGTTTCAAAGTCCATTTTGTTCATCATTGAAAGGTTCTTTCTTTTGTTTGAATTCATCTTTTTGGCTTTGAACGCCGACTTATCTGCTTGTAACACAATTTCCTTTTCTGGGCCGTCAGGCGAAGACGATTCTGCTCCAACAACGTTCTGGTAGATCATGAAGTTGTTGTTATAGGATCCAGTCATGATTGACGAGTTATCCCCACTGAATTGCACCTCAAACTTGTCAAATATGGCGTCATTTTCATAAGTGTCACATAAGCGGTCTCTAAGTTGCTCATGAATGTTAATAGTCTTGACGGGTTCTGATTCCATGGCAATATCCCAAATCTTCACCGTCATGTAGTCTCTACTAACAATATACCTCCCGTTCGATGAGAACTTCACGTCTGAAATTGATGACGTGATCTCCGTGAAGAAGTTGTGGTTTGATGGGTCCATGTACTCCTCAAATACCCGGGAGTGATTATCACACAAAGCATTAACTCTCATATCACTTAACTTGATGGTCCCCTTTGATGATGAGTACATAAACAAATTGCAGTCGCTAGGGTGGAACTCTGCAGATGTGATCACTTCTGTGAGCTCTTCCATGTTAACAGGTTTGATATCAACAATATTGAACGACTGGTCCGCTATGCCCAAATTCCAGAGATTGATTCTGAGGTCATCTGACGAAATGAAGGTCTCTTGATCAGAGTTCACACTGATGGAATTGATATGATAGGCATGGGCGTTGGCATATATCTTTTTGGGCTGCGCAGCAGTGATGGTATCGTGTATAGTGAGCCTTGGGAGCTTGAGACTTGATGCAGACCTGAACTGACTCTGACGCGTCTGCGACGTGAAGCTATCACTTGCTTGAAATGACGACAATTGCGGGTGGAATCCAGATCCACTGCTATTACTGCTCTCTGTCAAATTGTTTTCTGCAACCATTTTGATTTGCTTTTCAAACACTTTCCACAGTTTGATCGTCTTATCATTTGTAGAAAGAAGGAAGTTGGATTGATTGGATCGCTTCAGCCACTTGATCTTATTTATCTTCTCCTCGATCTCCAGCGACTTAAGATAGTCAAACTCGGCATCGTGCGACTGGAACTCCGTGTAGAATCTATATTCACAACCCTTCTTGCTCTCATTTCTCTCGAAAAGCACAACACGGCCTCCCCGGTCACCAGTGGCCAGAAAATCCCCCGTGTAGTCGAACTCTACCGTAGATATTATATCTGCCTCCGTGATGTTCTCGATGTCGCCCTTGTCACCAAAACATTGGCTGAACTTCCATGACTCTTCCATTGTCACGTCTATGTTATCAGCTTATGCAAAAATATTCCCATGCGCTCTGCTCTTCAGCTTCTCTTCTCATGTAACGTACTCAAACACTTGATTTGTCTTGTTAACTTCCGTGGCCTTGGAGTTTAGCTTGCTGACACGCAAACAGCCTTCGGGGCTGAGATGGTCAATGCTGGTTACTGAACTGTCTGGGGTACTGCAGACACTCTGCGTCCCAAATGTGGCAAAGATGAACGTGCGCTTGTTCGATAAACTGGCCTTAGGGGCTCTGCAATCTGATGGTTGCCTTAACTTTACCCAACCTTGTGCAACAAATCTACCTGTGTGCGCTTTGACGCTAACAAAATTTTGAGCATGTTCTGGTGTACGGGTGCAACGTCCACGCTAGCCTCATCAATCGTGTACGCTAGATGAATGAGTGCCTTTTAATGCTACACGGTGGGGTCTCATTGCAAGCTGACACCAGGTTACCTGTCTACATCACGTGCAGAACATTCGCACAGTGGGAATCAGC
Source organism: Ogataea trehaloabstinens (assembly GCA_003706095.2). Taxonomy (NCBI): domain Eukaryota; kingdom Fungi; phylum Ascomycota; class Pichiomycetes; order Pichiales; family Pichiaceae; genus Ogataea; species Ogataea trehaloabstinens. The sequence goes on along the minus strand of PPKJ02000005.1, from coordinate 489,468 downwards.
TACTAGCCCTGAAAATCAGGTCTGCTGGCCAACACCTTTTTGCAGAAGAGTTCACGCTGCTTACAGTCAACAGCCCTTTAGAGAGGGACATTGACCTTGAACTGCTGATAGAGCGCAGCCGACATGTGCCCTTACACTACAATAGGCAGTCAGCTACTGTCTCTTCCTCAAAAATTCAATAGTCAGCCTCCTCTATTACACCAATAGTAACTAAATGGACACTTTTTATTAACGAGTTATCACTATATTCAAGCAGTAGCCTTCTTAGCAGCATCTGCAGGAGAAACTCTTCTGTCTCTGTTGAATCTCTGTCTAACAGGAGGAGTTCTGATTCTTCTGTCGGTTCTGGATCTAACTCTGACAATTCTGGCGTGAATAGCACATGACACACAGTAGTGGAGCTTGTTGTATAGCTTTGGCAATGGGTACTCATCGTACACAGAAGCCTCGGACAAGTCTCTTACAGCAGCGGCCTCCACCATGTTTCTGACGGTCACTCTCTTGATGGCCTTGTCCTTTGGTACACATCTAGAACAGTTGATACATCTGACAGGCTTGACGTGACCTCTTCCCTTCTTGTTTCTTCCGTTGGACGATCTCTTCTTAGGCATCTTGGAATTGTACTGGTTGATATCAGTATTCTGCTACTCTTCGAAGCTTCTTGTGTAGACAAAGCTAGTTAAGAGCTCCTTTCTTAATACTCAGACTTTTGAAAATTTTCCCTGGAGAGTTTTCCTCCATAACCACCGTCCGGTGTCAGGTGTTCTGGGATTCACACGAATCGGGCCCTGAATACCCTGGATCCAAACACGTGACCATATTTTTGATTATGTACAAGATTTGAAATTACGCCTGTACACCAGATCCGCTAATAATTCTCTTTTTATTGGCTGGCTGCGAAATCAGACCACACAGGGATTTTTTTTCTCTGCGAGCCTGCTCCTGGTGGGGAGAGACAGATACCAGGCAAAGACCAGTTTTGGCCCGGCTGGAAAAGTAGCCTGTGTAGACGAACACTTTTTGCAACAGGAGATTTTTGGGTTGTAGTTTACTACAAATTAAAACTGCGAAACGGTGGAGTTTTGTTTATTTGTGTTATCTGGTACTAAACGAACCTCACGCACTTGCAATCCGCCAAAGGTAAATAGCCCTCATCTTAATTCACGTCTGAGACAACAACTAACACCCAAAAAGATGCTAAGACAAACTTTAAGACTCGCCAGACCAGCAAGACTGTTTTCCACCTCAGTCATTGCCAGATCTTCCAACACTCCAAAGGAGTTCAAGACTGTCAAGTCTCTTTCGGAAGTCACTGACAAATTCGATCTTATTGGACCTGGTGCTCAGGCTGGTACTGTTCCTACAGATTTGGAACAATCCACTGGTCTTGAGAGATTAGAATTGCTCGGTAAACTTGAAGGTGTTGAAGTGTTCGAGACTCAACCTCTTGAATCCTCTAGAAAGGGCACAATTGCCAACCCTATCATCGTTGACTCCTATGATGAATACAGATACGTGGGGTGTACCGGATCTCCTGCTGGAGGACATGACGTTATGTGGTTAAAGCCTACTGAAAACAAGGTTGCTAGATGTTGGGAGTGTGGTTCTGTTTACAAGCTCAATTACTTAGGCACTGGTGAGCACCATCATTAAGTGAACTAAGGCTGGACTCATTTTGTGAAGGCCTATTTATTAGAAGTCCACCGCCGCAAGCGGACATCCCGCACCATATATGAACAGACTGAATACATAATTCGAACCTGTGCAAGTAGTCAGGGAGGCGTGCTTACTTACGCCACCTAACAATAGTAGCTTTACGACGACTACTGGAGGCCCTGTCAGTCTCAGTAGTGCCTACGTACAGTAAATTGCCCCATGAGGCGCAAAATATATCACATAGAAATTAGATTTCTGACTGCCAATCGTGGTGCAGAAAACGTAGGCCGACGTCTTATACTACTACTAGCAATACGAACTGTGCTAAAGCTTAGCAGATAGATCTATGTACTGTGCAACACACTCGATCTCCACTTTAACCTTAGGATTAGGGAAGCTGACCACGACACATGATCTGCTGGGCTTATTCAGAAAATACTCCTTGTAAACGTTGTTTACGGTCTCCGCATACTTTGCATCTCCGATAAACAGCAGAACCTTCAACACCTTATCGAGGGACGAGCCAGAACACTCTAGTACAGTCTTCAAGTTCTCAAAAGCATTCCGAGACTGAGCTATGAGATCCTCGGGGAGTTTATTATTCTCATCTGTGCCTAAGCAGCCGGAAGTAAAAACGTGCCCGTTACTCTTGAAAGCAGGTGACAACAAAGGGTTTCCTTTCTGCCCAACTTTGTTCCAGCTGACTTGCTCCATCGCTAGGGGATATAGTTGATTTCTGTTGTTCTCCAATCTCGCTGTTGGGCTGCAAGATGTGGTAGAGTGCTACTGGTGGCAGGATATATCCTCCATGTTTTTTGGGGTCTCACGACATCTGTGGCTATCTCGGTCTTATGACGAGGGTTGCCGAACAATTGTAGGAAATGCAGCAGAGGGTGAGCAGACGGACAATTGCACCAAAACCATGGAACATCTACCATCGGCATTCTATTGAGTCCTATTCCGATGCGACGTAGTCTCGGCCGGGCAAGATCATTTGCTAGTGAATCGGATATAAATATTCAATAATACAAATCTAGCTGGCGATTGGAAGCAGGCCATACGGTCCATGATGCTCAAAGCGGAAACACTCACACCTCTACTATGTCTGGTATCAGGAAGTTCAAGATTGCTGGAATCCAGCTAGGTCCCATTTCTAGAGCTTCTAAAAGGGAGGCTACAGTCAGACGACTTTGCAGCTTGCTGGCGACGGCTGCCGATGAAGGTGCGACACTTGCGGTATTCCCAGAACTAGCCCTGACCACATTTTTCCCCAAGTGGTTTATTGAGTCACAAGAAGAGATAGACAGCTATTTTGAGAAGGGTGACATTACAGTGGGCCCTTGCAAGCCACTCTTCGATACCGCTGCTGAAAAGAATATCGGCTTCTATTTGGGTTATGCTGAGTTGACAGAAGATGGCCATCGCTTCAATACAGCCATTCTGGTTGACAACAAGGGGAAAATTGTCCACAAATATCGAAAGGTTCACCTTCCTGGATTCACAGAACCTACAGAAGGTTTAAAATTCCAACAGCTAGAGAAACTCTATTTTGAATACGGGGACCTGGGATTCTGTGCTGTTCGGACTAATCCAGAATGGGTTGATGCCACGGTAGGAATGCTTATCTGCAATGACCGTAGATGGCCAGAGGCTTGGAGAAGTTATGCTCTTCAGGGAATGGATCTGATGCTCATAGGTTATAACTCTGTTGCAAATGCGCAGGGACTGTTTGGGGACAAGGAAGACAGACCCCTTAGACAGTACCATAGCGATCTATCAGTCAAAGCAAATTCGTATTTCAATTCGTGTTTTGCTGTTAGCGTTGGTAAATCAGGAAAAGAAGAAGGCCAAGACCTCCTGGCTGGGTCTCTTATCGCTGATCCAAATGGCCTCATCTTAAGTCAGTCAGCTACAGAGGACGATGAGATTATTATCTCAGAGATTGATCTTGATCAGTCTCTGAACGGAAAACAGAAAATGTTTGATTTTGAAAGACACAGAAGACCGGAGTTTTACTCTCGTTTGGTAGAACAGAAGGGAGCCATTTCCCTTCCACCCTACAAAGAATAGAGGCATTGATCTACAGTTAATATCGCGTATGTTTTGCATTATCTTTCATCTATCTCAAACGATGTACACCGTAAATAATGATATTCCACTTGAACATCTCTTCCAATGGATGCATCGGCTTAGCCAGCAAACCTTTCCTCTCAAGATTGTGTAGCGTGGCCAGTTGTATATCACCAAGTCTTAAATCATGTTGTGAAGGAGGCCAAGCTCACCATACGTTAACCAAAAAACTAACCCGCCCACACCTACAAATCTACAGCCACACGTCACGCGGGCTATTTAGTACTACTATGGCGGATTAGGTCATATCTTGTCCGGCCAACGCTTTCTGGCCGGTGAAGTCAGATTTGATTTCCAGGTAGCAATCTGCAAATTTTCTTATCGGTGATATCTAAAACGGGAGAGTATAAAATTTCACCGCGATCTGTACCTTTCCGGACACAGCTAAAATTCCGTTGTGGTAATCATTACCTAAGGATCACTGGTAAGAGGTAATAGCCGATTATTCACGCTAGTTCAAAGCACTGAGACAAGAAACCGTTATTCAGTATATTGAAAAGGGTAGGTTCGTGGTTTAGTGACACACCTAAAATAAGCCTACCTCACAGCCAGGTCTGACCTCTGGCTGCTCTGGAATCAAGCGAGCTGCAATACAGACCTCTTTTGCTCGTCTTTAGGCCACAGCGAAGAACACCTGATAACATGTTAATACCAGTCACTACACCATCAATCACCTGGACATCCAATGGCTCTACAGCTTCCTTAACAGCTTCCACCATATCGGCCATTCCTGCGCAGCCGAGGACTATTGTGTCCACGTCGTGATCGTTGACCAGCGTCAGAGCTGTGTTTTGCATGATTTTTAGAACTTCCTGCCTAGGCTTGGATTCGAGCTCAGAAACTTTCAATTTCGTAGAGAGGAGCCCACCGCAGTACTGAGAAATACCCATATCATTTACAGCATCTGCATGGCGAATCTGAGATCTATAGACTGTGCAAACAATACCAAACCTACCTCCTAACATCCTGGCAGTGTATAGTGCAGACTCGAACATACCACAAACAGGGATCTCAAATTCCTCTCGAATACACTTAACCAAAGGGTGATCTGAAAAACAGGCAACAAGACATGCATCAACCTCGCTTATGACGGAATAGCCATCTCTTATAATATCTGCTGACGAGAGAACACCATCAAGGTGCCCTTCAATAGTCAGAGGAGACGTTTTGGGTGCTGTGTACCCATAAATGATAACATCAGGTGGGATGTGCTTCTGTATCATTTTTAAGGAGTTCAGCGTCATTGATGCAGTATTGTTAGGATTTATAAATAATATCTTGTACACCTTTTCTGGAAAGTCATCTACAGCATCTCCTTTCGCAACAGGTAGATCTTCCAGCCTTTGAACACCCGCCATAATTAGTCTTGTTTAATATACGATATAAAACTAGATGCTTTTGACCAACTGACGCTGAAGTATGCGATCCAGGAAGCTGTATCTTATACTCCTCGAAACATTCTTCGTACAGACTTATCTGCATAGGACTAGGGAAAGGTAGTCCCCGGCTCAATAGATAAGACGGAAGAACCGTCACGCTGATTTCAAGTTTGTTCTCGATCAATCACAGCAATGGGGATGCTGAGTGTACAATTAACTAAGTCATTCAAAAAAGTGCTAGTTCAAGAGTATAAAGATGCTACTTAATCTCAGTGACAACAACCATAGCAGGCTCTTTAGAGTTGGAGTCACTTACTGAATCCGGAAGGCTATCGGAGCCTTCATCACGCTGAAGCTGATCAAAGTCGACATAATCCACCAGCTCCTCCTTGCTTAATTGAGCCTGAGGAGTGATACCCCAGTACTTACACTCTTTATCAGAATAAGTACCGTAGTAGTCAGCATCGTCGAGCTCCCTCAATCCTTTTGGCTTGATGACCAATGAAAGACCCCAGTAAAGGAAAAACGCAATAAACCAGCCAAAAATAACATTTCCATAATAGTAATACATGATTCCCATGCCCTTGTACTCTATAGTTGGAGTTGCTGACTTGATAAGGCCTGGAAGACCAGGGGCTAGTCCAACAAAGAAAGCAACAAGACCCGGAATATTGAATCCCTTGATACCATAATATATTCCATCCTTGCTGTTTGTATAGAGATCTGTGATCTTGATCTTTCTTCTTCTGAGTATCCAATAATCACAAATAATAATAGCTATGAGTGGGGAGAAAAACACAGAGAAGGCAGTCATAACGGTACCAAAGTTGGTAGATGTATTATACATGCTCCAGGGTTGAATGACCCAGACCAATATCCAACCAAGAACAGAGCCTCTTCTCATGTTTATGAATCTAGGCATAAGCCCAGAAGCATCCATACCGAAACACCAACAGTTGCAGATTGAGTTGAAAACTAATTGAGAGGCTACCAAGCTCAAAGCAGCAAAAAAGCAACCAGCTCTACAAGCTGGTGTGTAGTTAGTCAAAAGCCATTTGTCCATCACGTCAGATGGTTTCCAGATGGCCTCTCCCCATTTTCCTCGAGTAGCAGAAGCTGTTATAACACCTAAAAGCGGAATAATTGTTCCCAGAATCAAAATTCCAATAAAAGCGCCAGGAATTGCAGACCACATGGTTCTGGAATATCTTGTGTAATCAGGCTTATTGACTGTTCCTGTACAACTTGAGCCATACCACTGGGAAACAGCTCTGAGGAAGGCCCAAGAAAACAGAGAGCCTTTGGCGGTAGATTTGGCAGTCATCAATGGCCCATCACTTCCACCGTTATCAGAGACCGCGTAGGCACAAATACCGATCATTGCCAAAACAGAAGCAATAGAGGAGACACCCATTAAGATTCTTGTATTGTGTGGTTTGAATAAAACAAAAGGAAGAACTAGGACTTGAAATATAATGAAACCACAAATTTCCTGACTAGTGAAAGGAACACTCTCAGGCAATGTGTTTTCCCAGTTTAGGTACCTCCAACTCCATGTACCGAGCAAAGTGTTCACCATAAGGCCACCAAGCCAACTTTGAGAGGCAAACCATACAACCGAGCATATTGTTCTTATTGCCACCGAAAGAAGAAATCCGTAAGAGCCAAAGATTATTCTCGAATACATAGTGAACCCGATGTGATGATCACTACCAGGTTGTCCATTCAGGATTGTGTGAATTGTGGTCATAATATTCCCAACCACAATAGCAGCCATGGCACAAGGAACATTAAGACCGTATGTCAGTAGCGTGGAAGCACTGGTGAAAGCTGACAACGCCAAAATATGAATGAGCCAATACGCCGTAAACGACCACCATTCCCAAGTTCTTCTTTCTATAGGAAGCGGAATTAGGTCCGGGTTTTGCAAGGAAGTTACCTTGATATGTCTCTTGTCTTCAGGAACTTCAAAGAACTTGATAAGAGAGCTGAAGTTTGTCATCTGATTCTTGGGTTTATGCCAGTATCACTCAATCAGAAAGTGTAGATCTTCTCCACGGAGTACCAATCCTATCCTTGTACTATACTTCCCAACTGAAACCAAATCTTCTGTGATTTATATGACAGTACGTATTTCCAAGGTATCTGAATTGCCCACATTCAAAATCAGATGGAAGCTCTGGGTTATGCTGGCTTAAATACCCCTTTACCAAACCCGCTCAGTCGAGATAAGCTTCCGGTAAGATTCAATCCACCTCTAAAAATTGAGCGCAGACAGTCGTGCATCACACAAAAATATGGCATTTCTTAGAAATCGAGGTTCATCTGCTTCAAAGCCTTCTCGGAGAAATCAGCAAAGATTGCCGGAAACGACTGATAAGAAAATTTGTGCTTGCGTAATCGATTCTGAAAAGTTATTTTCTTCAGATACGGAACGCCAAATGTTGAGTCGAGGATGCTGCGCCCAGTAGACGTCAGGCAAGTCTGATTAGCTCAATCAAGGCATGAACTACTAGTCTCTCGGTGAACATAGCCTGTGACTAGGGTTAAATATGATAAGACTTTAATAGATTTTTTACGTGGGCCCTAAGTGCAAGCTCCACGAGATCATTGAATTCAGATGGATCACTTATAGAGTAAAGCTCATGAAAATAACTAAGTGTTAAGCTGCTTTATTCAGTTTTATATCATACGTAATAAGTACAGCCTCGGCATCGAATGCTATTCCAAGCCGCCTAGGATAGCTTCAGTTTCTCAAATGAAAGTAGACAGCAACAGGATCAAGTAAATCCAGTTTCCTTTCTCGTCTCAAGCAGGTAGCTGTATTTACTCTTGAGCATCATTATCTTTGCTCTTCCAGACTCTGCTCCTAAAATTAACGTACTGTGTTGTGGTCATTGGTTCATAAAGACAAGGGTTGTTCTCATCGACGCAGTTAGGTAAAGGGTTCAGAACATAATCATAGTCAAGGCCAAAGAAGAAGGGGATGGAATATCTAACTTTACCGCTATTATTGAAGACACGATGGACGGTTGATACAAAAGTGTTGTTTGTGATTCTTGCAAGGGAATCTCCAACATTAACTATCAAGGTACCTTCGATGGGCGGAACTTCAATCCAGTGACCTCTTTTATTGATAACCTGCAGACCGGATACGTCTCCCGGATTGACAAAAGTGAGACACTGGAAGTCTGTGTGAGGACCAATACCATTTTGCTCAGCCTCTCCATGCTCTTGGACAGGGTAATACAAAATTCTCATACCAGCCGAAGGTGCTTCAACTGCATTGTCAAAGAAGTCTTCTTCCAGGTTAAAAGCAAGAGCAACGATTCTCATAAGTTTTCTCGCCAAACAGAGACACTCTTTGTGATAAGCCATCATTACATCTTTCATTTCTGGGAGAGCTTCGGGCCAGAGGTTTGGAAAACATGTTTTTGTCTTTTCTGTAGGAGGTGTGACGGGATCATATTCCGGATCATAATTCCAGTTGAAGGCCTCCGACAGATCGTTGTATTTACGCCCACCTCTGTTATATGCTTTCATTGGATGGTAGCCAGTAAATTGTCCTTCAGGGAAAAGACCAGTATAAACTGACATTTTCTCATTTTCAGGAAGGCTAAAGAACCTTTTACTCATCTCAAAGGCACTATCAACGATATCTTGTTTAATTGCATGATTCGAGATATAGAAAAAGCCAACTTCCGAGCAGACTTTAAATAAGTCTTTTGCTAGTGCTTTTCTGTCCTCAACACTATCCGAATATAGCCTACTTAGGTCAAGAATAGGTACAGAGTCGAAGTCATCTTCAAACTTATGACTTTCTCCTGATTCCAGATTGATTTGTTGACCGTTATCTAAGGTGAGGGAAAATGGTTTAGACACAGCTTTCACTTCTGAAGCCATTTTATGGAGATGTCAAACGTACAGTAAGTTATAGTTTTAGTTGAAATTCTCTTCTGAAAGTGCAGTTCAGAAAATGATAGGTGTTAATAACTGGAGAAGCAACAGAAGACTAGCGTAGCCACAGGAACATCTAAAAGCAAACACAAGGAAATAGTAATGTAATTTAACGTCTATACAGAAAGTTTGATGATTCAGTTGGTCACGCCACCAGACTGGATGATCGGGGAATATATTGCTGTAGTCCAGATTATAAGAAGCTTTGGATTTTCTTATCTTTTCAACCTCGCGGGAAGGGCCCCAGTTTTCACCGGGCCAATGCAGACACACTTTTCTACTGAACACAAGGCTAGTGCAACATCCTTGCATATGGCATTCTCTTCAGATGAGACAGTCAGGCCCACTAACGCTGCCTGAAGGTAGCAACGACATGGTACCTACCTTTCGGTAAAGTAAAGGTTGCAACTGTTATTAAAAAATTACTTAGTACAACAACTTGTAGAAAGAGAGAATAATCCAAGAGAGATATCTCTGTCTGCGACTTACAAAGGGTAACTATAGCTTACTTAGAGCTAGTGTGTCTCGTAAATGTCATGAAAGAATCGTCCTTGTGGATTTCTAAGTTGTAGTCTGGCTGGAATGACATGTACATGGTTTCAGGATCAGCGCTTATAAAGTTTGTATAGGCGGCCTCCTCTTCACCAATCTTTATCTTTGGTTTGTTACCACTAGCAGCGGCATCGGCTAAAAGTTGACATTGACAAGTTTTCTCCATCAAACAAAAGAGGTATGCAGCCTCATCCACTGTTTGACCTGCTGTTAGTAGGCCGTGGTTCTGCAGGATTAAACCTCTCCCTTTGTCACCAAGGCACTCAGCAATCCGCTCACCTTCCTTTTTCTCGACAGCAGTTCCTCCAAAATCTTCGTAGACTGCATGGCTTTTAAAGAAGTAGCAAGAATCTTGGCTCAGCATTTCTAGCGGTTTTCCAAAACAAGAGTATGTCTTTCCATAAGTTGAGTGAGTGTGACAAGCGGCATTAATGTCCGCCCTAGCTTTATGCAATGCTGAGTGAATTGCAAATCCAGCTTTGTTGATTGTTCCACCGGTATTGCCACCAATTATATTACCGTCTTCATCAATATGGATCATATCTGAAGCTTTAACCATCGAGAAATGAATACCCAGTGGATTAATCCAGAATGTGTCCCGATCAACGGGATCTCTGACTGAGATATGCCCAGCTGTTCCCTCATTGAACCCTCTTCTACCAAATACTCTAAACGCTCCAGCCATATGCTCTAGAATCCACTCTCTTTCCTCGTAGGGATCATCAAAGTGGGGAATAGTGTGAGGGTTTCCATTACCCATAGACATATTGTGTGCACCCCTGCTCGCCATACCGTAACCCCGCGAAGTCACCGGGGTAAAGGTAGAAACGCTGGGTTCAAACCCATTTTGAATCTCTGTTGCTGTGTTTGACATTGTGTGTTGGACTGCTGTAGCTGCTCAACTACAAATTCAATGTTCTCGTCTCCAAGCACACTTTAATAGTACGCAGAAAAACTATCCGCTGGTAGGCCATATATAAATCCTTACAGTGCACCTCGGAGGAAAGCAGTAAATTTCATTCAAGGCGAGCTTCTCGGTGACATCATATGATGCCAGTACTTGGAAAGGTTGGCTCTTCTCCATTTGGAAAATAACATTAGGTTCCCGTCCGATCTGCAATTACTTGATAGGACATTCTTATCGACTTTTCCGGCTTGATAATAAAATATTTTCCTGCAGTTTAGCCTGTGGCCATACAACGCACATCTATATGCCCCGCCTTTTCATAAAGGATCCAGTTACGTAATCTAGGACAGAGAAGTAGTCCAGTAACACGAGCTCAAATTATGAGATGCTAAGCAGCAAGCGCCAAGGGTGTAACTCGCAATAATCTTGTGACCGAAGCTGCAATAGCTGCCACCAAAAATAGTCTTCTCTACTTTGAGATCACCAGGCCGTCTATACAAATCGTTTGAAGCAGTGAGAGAGGCAGTCAGCTTCAACTAGCTGTGGTCCAGACTGGAAGCAAGGTATCAGAGGGTCGTGCGGTTACCCTCCCTTTTTGGAATCATAGATTTTCGAAAATTAATAAACCAGAAGCAGTATTACAAGATAAGGCGAATGCAGATTGATTTCTGTGACTAGTGCATATTTTGCTGAAAGCTGACAAGGGCTAGTGCTGTTTGTATTTATTTTGGAAGACGAGTGAAAGATACTTGAAGGCTGCCTGATTATGACAACCAAGATGCCTCACGAAAACACTCTGCTGAAACCCCTGTCTGTCAAGACTATTGGCCGCGCCCATCTCGCATGCTTGAGATGTAGATCATTGAAAATCAAATGCTCGGGAGGTAAGTACTCTGAACACCGCATTTATGGATTGGATCGTCTGTGATCACTAACGATGTGAAGATTTTCCACGGTGTAGAAACTGTGATATCTCAAGCTCAGATTGTGAATATCCCCAACGAGAAAAGAAAGTGACAATACTGGAGTCTCAGTGGAAGAAAATACAACGACGAATACAATTTCTGGAGGCCGAACTGAGAAACAAAGAACCCGGAGCGACGAAACCAAACAGCGTATTGAGACAGAAGAACTCAACAGAAAAAGATGAACCACCCAGTATGGGCTTGAGAGATAACGTAGAAGAGAAAGACGACGTTATTCAACCGTTTAGTGTTGACTACAACGTATTTCAGAGTAGCACCTATTTTGGTACCTCTTCATGCCAAACTTTTGATCTGGAGCTCAACTCGTTTCTATTCGAGGTTTCTCATGACCAGCGGAGGGATTCACCTTCTCAAGGCCGTCACTTTTTTAGAGATCCGGCCCTAGAATCGCACTTTTCTGGAGTTGTCATGTTACCGGACAAAGACTATGCCGTAATGCTGGTGAAGAAGGTGATCAGCTATATCGGGCATGAGTATTATTTATTTGATGTTGAGGATTTTATGCGTCAAATTGATGAATCATACGAGAAGCTGAGAGATAAGAAGTCTATGTGGCTTTGTTACTTCTTAATAACGCTGGCAGTTGGTGAGCATTTGAGTCAGTCATCCGATGGAAAAATCCCTGGAATGGAGTTTTATATTGCTGCAATGCGCTTATACAAAGCGAGCTACGAAGAGCCTTCGTTAGAACTTGTTAGAACCCAGATATTGATAGCATTTTACCTACAAGGACTTAACAGCTCAAATGCAGCATTTTCATTCTACGGGTTGGCATGCAGATCAGCATTGATACAAGGATTACACAGAAAAGCTGTATCGTTTTCCAAAGAAGATACTGAGAAGCGGAAAAGACTTTGGTGGACAGTATTTATTATGGAGACTATTTGGTGTGCTAAACTGGGTCAGCCGATTCATGCAGATATTGAAGATATTGACGTCGAATTTCCCGAGAAGGATTGCACATACCTGAATGACAGCTTTGACTCTAACTTAATGGTGCTTAATATCAAGCTGGCTGTTATTTTGAGCCATGTCATGAAAACGATATATCGGCCCTTGAAGAGTTCCAGAACTATAACCATCAAGAGCATGTTAAGTTGTCTTGAAATGCTGGATGAATTTCAGAATGTCTCGTTTCCCAGCATTAAGGCCAACCTTATCACTGCAAAAACTGGGCCCAGATCTACGGCCAATCTTTTTCTCCGATTCAACCACATCCTGTTGATCACTACACGGCCCTTGTTGCTGTCATTTCTCAAGGGTCATGTTCAGTCAAGCAAAACCACTAATAGGATTATATCCAGATGCCTTAACGCTGCTAAGATGAACATTGACATTCTAGTCAAACTGAAAGTTAGCGGCTGGCTCTCCACTTTCGGTTTTTGGGATGCCCAGTATTGTTTTTCATCCCTGTTGATACTGATAATAAGTAGCTTATCAGGGAATCGGTATAGCCAGATTGAAATTGGTCGCAAGCTGAATACTCAAATGATGAATCAGGGTAATTTTACAGCAGAAGACAATGAAATGAGGTTAAATGAGCTTGATATGATTCTTTCTGGTATGCGCTCGAACACTATGCAAAAGCACTCAGATTATGGCTGTACCAATGGCGTTTCCATTCGGAGCCAGAGCGAAGTGGGTTTTCAGATTACGGACTTGGAGAAGCAGAAACAGCGTTTGGAGAAGCACTCTTCTGAACAAGGATGCAAGAAGAAGCCTGAAGGGGAGGAGAATTTCCATATTATCGAACAGAGTGAAACCGTCAACCACACGCAAGTTACTGATAATACAATCCCACCTCAATCCTTCTTACCATCATTAAATGAAGAAACTTTTGACATCCCCACCGAATTTGAACCTATATCGATTATTGTATCGGATCTTTGGCATGCAGATGCTCGTGCTATTACCAACAGTTTGTCTCCTGATACTTGGGAGAACTTGATGACAAACTTGAGGTCCTGGGACTCATTCGGATCTTTGTGATGGCGGTTTTGGGGATTTTCCACTGAAATGCTCTTCTATGCAACAGCCGAGACAATATTCCATTATTCCATTATTGCAAGACAGGCACAAGAGAAGCACGAGGTCTACCTATAGACTGTGCTGCATATTTTATACTGAAGTGTTAAAAACTTAATTCTAGCTTGATCAACGAATATACTGATACTTAGGTGTGCCTCAGGCTGCACAGTTAAGCTTACTGGGGAAAACTTAAATACGATAACGGAATCCCTTGTTTTCGAAATCTGTCTTATCCTCAAACCCAGCAAGGATGTCTTCACGCTCTTCAACAGAATGACCCGACTTATCACGTCTTTGATTTTCCAGCTTCAAGAACACCGCAAACAACAGAGAAACAACAATAACCCATGAATAACACGTCAACAGTGCAATACATGCCCTTCTGTATCTTGGAGAATCTTCTGCAAAAAAGAAATGCGGACTTGCAACACTAGCAGCAGCATATAGAACAAATCCAAGACCCATAACCGCAGACCGCTTTGTATGACCGGCCACATTGATAGAGGGCGTAGACCACGTCAAGATAATACTCGACCCGTACACCATTTGAAGCCAGCAACAAGCAGCTAGATTATACTTCTTCGTGAGAGAAATAGTTGAAATCCCGATCAATCCACACCACCCCGGAATGGCACCCAGAGAAATTGACAGCATTAAGCAGTTTTTGACTTTTGATGCCAAAATCCCGAAGCAGATACACGATAACAGTTCAAGAGCTCCTCCAACCATTTGCAGTTTTGTAGACTGAAGACCAGTAAAGCCAAAGCCACTAAAGAGGGATGACTGAAAATTTGTAACTCCACCATTTAGGAACCCAAGCGAGCATTGAAGGCTCCATAAGAAGTAAGATTTTGGGTCTGTGAATGCTTCCTTGATTTGATACCACTTGTACTCACCATTCTTTGCTCCGTTATTGTTTTTCGATATTCTGTGAACTATTAACACCTTTTCATAATGACTGAACATTCTTGCATTTTTTGGAGAATCTGGAAGTACCACGAAGAGAACAAAACTCCATGCACAAGTGATAGCACCTACAACCAGATAAATCAATTTCCAAGGGGCAATAACAGAGGAGGCATGTCCACAGCCCCAGGATAATAGTCCACCTAAAATGATAGCAATACCATTAACTCCCAGCCATAAAGACATCCTTAGGGCTTGTTCGTTTCTCGCATAGAAAAGGGCAGTCAGTGCCATACAAGCAGGAGCTATCACGGCCTCCACCATCCCTAAGAAGAAGCGGGCTGCAAAAAGACCACTGAAGCTTTTGACTCCTGCAGTACAAAGACATATTGCTCCCCAGACAAACACAAAGGATGAAAGGGTTTTGCCAACAGGATATCTTTGAAGAAGGAAATTCAATGGATATGCTCCAACCAAGTACCCGAAATTTGCAGCGCTGGCAACCCATGTATAGTCATTCGCTGTCATATTATTGTCGGTCTGCAGACCATATGCATTAGAGTAGTTCAGTGTTTGCTTATCAAGAAAAGAAAGTAAATAAGTGAACATGAGCTAGGACGCATGTTAGTTTGTCTGTAATATTCCAGAAAATATGAAGCAGTTTGTGAACAATGAGCATGAAACTTACTATAGGCATAAGCTGAAAATCAGACTTCCGCTTAACTTTGACAGAATCTTTGTCCAACTGCTCTTGTGGGTACTTCTTGGATTCAATATACAAATCGTACAGTTGATCCGAGGAATCCACATCTTCCTCAATCTTTGTTGGACAGCTACTATCCTTCTCTTCAGCCACTGTTCCCATTTTGAGCTGTATTGGTTGTGGGTCAGTGTTATTTCCAATATCAGATTCGCGCTATACTTTGGTTTGGTGACTCCTGCCAATTATAGCACATTTATATGACATATCGTGCCGCCCTAGGTATATTTTGTGGAAGACATTTCAGGCAGTGTCCCTGTCTTCTTGACTGATTAGCATCATTGTGATACGGAGATTCTGCATTTATCCCTATCTATGAAATAAGAGAACCAAAATTATATTTCTTCCCTCACAAAATCCTTATCGAGGGCAGAATGCCTTTTTGGAACAGCAGCACTGGAGAGGATTATCCAGCAATAATGTGATTCGCAGTATCCGAGTAGTTGATTAAAGCGTGCCGGAATGTACATTTTGTTTCCCGTCCAATTATTGGAATGCATTTCTTTCTAAGCTCGATAGGACATGTTGCCTTCAAATTCCGGATAAACCAATCTGAAAATGCTGAAAAGACGGCCGTGCAAAAAAAAGCACATCGATGTTCGTAACACGGAAAATAGGTGATAACAAATAATTTAAAGAGGTAATCTTGTTGATAAACTTTCTGTAATCAACATGCCTGAAAAATCAGATATGTATGCTATTACACTAACTGAGATAACGCGTCTTTTGGTTATACTAGCTCCCAAAATTTCGATAGGCTAAACTTTCTGGAACATTTTGATAACAGCTCTTATCATCATTTCTGAAAGCGTGAAGCAAACTGAGTCCTAACAATGCAATCAGATAAGGGGAGACACAAACATTGTACCGGTCAAGAAAGGAGATCAACAAGGATGCAGGTGTTGGAATGACATATGTTGAGCTATTACTGGCTGAGATTTTGATTTAGTTTTTCCTTTTTGGATAATGTGTCTAAATTTCAAACATCGCAGTTATCTGTATCTCTGAATGAAAACTTTGACTGCACGTACTGGGCTATAACTTGCACCTTGAAATTATTCTTGGGAAATCTGTGAAGAGTGCTCAGTGACAAGTGGAAGAATGACAAGCATCTATATCGGAAAGCGTGGAAAGGTTACGCGAAGTGGACCAATATCAAAATCAAGCCACCCTCATAAAAGGGTGACTTATCAAAATTGTTCAACAAATCTTCATGATAATAAAAATACACTCCCTTTAGCGAATGATTTCGCATCATCCCAAGGTACAGTGTTACCTGATACCTGTATCACACTAACGAAGTCTTTTAACTGTGATCTTCCTCTAAGCCATAACAGATAATGACTCTTGAAAAAGTGGTTATTTTTTCTTCATCGCACCATCTCGGCCTTCTTTATAGATTTTGCTGAGTCACCAAGATTGTCCGTCTGTATACTTTTGCAAAATAAAGCCAGTGTTTTTGGCGTACCAATCTTCTGTCCATCTCTTTGCATTTCAAATACTCAATTATGCCCCATACAGTATCAATTAGAAGCAACTCTCGTCCAGATCAACAAAGACCTCCAGATCCTTTTGAGAGATCTGAGATGATGGAACAACATTCCAGTACTTGCGGTCCCCGTCACTATATGTCCCGTAATAATCACAATCATCCATTTCCCCAAGTCCCTTTGGCTTCCAAAACAAACTCAAAACTTCATAGAGGAGGAATGAAATGAACCATCCAAAAACGACGTTTCCATATCAGTAATGTATGATTCCGGCATTATGCAACGGTATAGTGGGGGTAGCAGAATTTATCAGGTAAGGTAGCTCCGACTCCAGTCCCTGATTAGTTGAGGAGTCCCAAGGTGAAGCCACTGGGGCTTCTGCATGTGGTAGCCTGTTTGGCATGGAATGGCATGACGATCCATTTTCACTCAATATGGAAGTGATTCGACGGAACAGGCTGTGCTACTTGTATCTGTGAGGTTACATCGCAATACTGATTTAAAATACTAAATAGCGTGTTGGTTTCTATATAGTCGATTACAGCTTTGAAGTCAACGCTTTATATTCGGCAACACACTCTATTTCTACCTTCACCTTAGGATTAGGAAACGCAACCACGACACAAGATCTAGAAGGTTGGCTTGGAAAGAACTCCTTGTAGACGTCATTAACTGGCTTAGAGTACGATGGATGGCCAATAAAAAGCATAACCTTCAAAATCTTATCAGGCGATGACCCTGCAGTCTCGAGAACTACCTTCAAATTGGCAAAGGCAAGTCTTGCTTGCTCTGCCACGTCTTCTGGCATGTACCCTTTAGCATCTTGACCAACACATCCAGAAGTGAAAATGTGACCGTTGCTCTTATAAGCTGGTGATAACAGGGGGTTACCTGAGGAATTGATTTGCTCCCAGGTGACTTTTTCCGGCATTTGTAACGTAGATGTGGTAAAATGACAAATTTCAGGCTGTTGTACGTCGACTAACCACTTTAGTAGTCAATTTTCATTTGCTACCTTTCCACTTAATTTCTCCTAGTGAGATACCAAACTCTTCAGTTTGGGTGGTACACGAGCAAATCAGCTGCGGTATTTGGAGTGGACTTTACCGAGATAACGTAATCTGGCGTCGGAGGAGCACTTCAGCGATTGAGGTCAGTTTCACTGGAATTTGGCTCTGTATTGTTTGTTAGCTCCCTTATGCGGCTTGTATATGAAATACGGCAAAGTCACGGAAAGTTTCCTCGGGTTTCAATCAAATTGTTTATTCTGCATTTTGCCAGGAATCAGACACAGCGTGAGATTCCCGATTGCCATAACTAGCTAGTTAAAGCTCAAGCTAAATAATGTATTGAGTTCTTCCCAGTAACCAGCAAAGCTAATTAATAAAGCACATCATCATTTATAACATTGAAAATGACTGGAGTGAGAAAGTTCAAAATCGCAGGCATCCAACTGGGACCTATTACTAGATCTTCCAAGAGAGAGGACACTGTTGCTCGATTATGTGACTTACTGAATAAAGCAGCTGATCAAGGAGTGAAGTTGGCAGTGTTTCCTGAGCTTGGACTTACAACGTTCTTCCCTAAATGGTATATTGAGTCTCAAGAAGAAGTAGATCAGTTCTTCGAGAAAGGAGATATTACCAAAGGCCCATGCAAACCTTTATTTGATCTGGCACATACCAGAGATATCGGGTTTTATCTTGGCTATGCTGAACTTACCGATGATGGTCACCATTTCAACACAAGCATTCTGGTGGACAACTCTGGATCCATTGTACAAAAATACCGTAAAGTTCATCTTCCAGGATTCTCAGAGCCAACTGAAGGAGTACCTTTCCAGCAGCTTGAGAAGAAGTACTTTGAATACGGGGATTTGGGATTTCAAGCTACCCGCACCAACCCCAATTGGATCGATGCTACAGTAGGTATGCTAATCTGCAATGATCGAAGATGGCCAGAGGCTTGGCGTAGTTACGCTTTACAAGGGATGGATCTTATGCTGATTGGATACAACTCGATCGCCAATGCCAAAGGATTGTTTGGAGATGCTGAGGACAAAACTCTCAGACAGTATCATAGCGATCTTGCAGTCAAGGCTAACAGCTATTTCAATTCTTGTTTTGCTGTGAGTGTTGGAAAGTCTGGAAATGAAGAAGGTCAAGACCTCTTGGGTGGATCTCTAATTGTTGATCCTAACGGACGAGTAGTAAAGCAGACTGAAACAGAAGATGATGAGATAATTGTCTCGGAGATAGACCTTGATGATTCCATCAACGGAAAGCAAAAAATGTTTGACTTCTCGAGACACAGAAGACCAGAGTACTATAACCGTTTAGTAGACCAGGTAGGCTCAATCGAGCTACCACCTTATAAGAAATAGATCAAGTAATAAACATTGTTATTTACACTTAGATATGTTTATCAATATGCAGTATGGTCACAAAATCACATTTACTATTCAAAATCCAGAAGGTTTACTTTATAGAGAGAGGAGCTTATGCTGCTTTTTCCTCCACAGACTCAGCCAAATCTTTGTTGTTTGATTTAGCCACCTTACTTCTCCATTTAATGTACTCTGCAGATGTAAGAACTGTGTACTTGTTTGGATTGTCCTTACTGGTACAACCAGGAAGAGGGTTAAGCTTGTATTCATAGTCAAAGCCAAAAAAGAAAGGAATGGAATACCTTTCCTTTCCACTAGTGTTAACAACACGATGAACCGTAGAAACAAATTTATCATTTGTAATTCTCATTAAACAATCTCCAACATTGACAATCAATGTTCCTTTGATAGGAGGTGCCTCAATCCATCGACCGCGCTTGTTGATCACCTGTAAGCCGGAAACATCACCAGGGTTGACAAATGTCAACACCTGGAAATCAGTGTGAGGTCCAATTCCATTCTGTTCACTTTCGGAAGCACCCTGGACAGGGTAATGAAGAATTCGCATACCTGCTGATGGTGCCTGGACTGCATTATCAAAATAGTGCTCGTCTAGGTCGAAAGCCAGTGCAACTATTCCAATGAGCCTCCTTGCCAAAGCGAGACATTGCGTATGATATTCCATCAAAGTATTCTTCATATCAGGTAGAGCAGTTGGCCACATGTTTGGGAAGCTAAGAGCGGCCTTTTCTGCAGGAGGCTTCACTGGATCCCAAGATGCGTCATAATTCCAGTTAAAAGCTTCTGACAGGTCATTGTATTTTCTACCCCCCCTATTGTACTTTCCTAGAGGGTGAAACCCTGTGTACTGCTCAGCAGGAACTAAACCAGTGTAAACTGTCATTTTCTCCTCTTCTGATAATGCAAAGAACTTTTGGGCCATTTGAAATGCATTATCAATAATATCCTGAGGAATGCCATGGTTCGCCATATAGAAAAAGCCAACCTCAGAACATACTTTATACAGCTGCCTAGCAACTTTTATGCGATACTCTATGTTATCAGAAAAGATCTCCGTTAGATCAAGAACTGGTATGGAATCAAAGTCACCTTCAAACTTCTCACTAGAGTCTGACAGCAAGTTGATTGTTTGACCATTGTCCAATCTTATGGTATGGCTCTGGAGTGTCGATGCACTTATCATAGTGTGTGATATGGTAACCAAAGATCTCTATTCTCCAATGTCAACTTTCAAAAACAAGATTATGGCGACAAATCCCTATTTGTACAAATTGGACGGCCTCGCTTACCTCCGATAAGATGATACTTCGAAGTCAGCGATTGATGGCTAAAATCAAAAGTTCCTTATAGCTATTAGAGTTGGTACAATCATGAATGCCTACACATTAGCTAAACAGATAGAATAGGAAGCTGTTCATACCGAACCATTGTACAGATCTCCTGAAATCTAATTTTGCTAGATGAAAATCGCGGTTTTTTGATAAGCCAAACGAAGACATGCAAGATCGGAAAACTCGAAGAGGTAAGCCGAAATACTTTATGCACAGCAGGATAAACTTAAAAAATGCCCAGCAACAAGGCTGTGAGAACAAATGTTTTTTCATCTCGCATTATGCGAAAGCTCCTCTAAGAAAGCGGGTGGATCAACTCTACTACTGTATGAGATTGAATAATAGTCTATGTATTATGTAACTTCTTAGCTAAATATTGGATTGAGACTCTTCTTAGGTTTCCATGAAGTGTTTGGTGCTCTTCTTAAATATGAACCAATTTGAGTTCCAACGATTCCTCCATTATCGCGGTCAAAACAGACAGTACCTCTAAGTATAGTATAACGAGGCCAATTTGTGAATGTCATGCCCTCATATGGCGTATAGTCGATGCTGTGATGTAGCATATCATTAGTCAACTTGAAAGGAGTGATGGAATCTTTTGGATACCAAATCGTAAAGTCAGCATCCATCCCCACCCCAACAGTTCCTTTAGAGTGTGATAAGCCGTAAAGCTTAGCGGCATTAGTAGATGTAAGCTCCACAAATCTTTGAGGAGATATTCTACCTGTCTCTACACCGTAACAGAAAAGTAGAGGCATTCTTGTTTCCACTCCAGGCAACCCATTTGGAACTTTACCGAAGTGAGGCAACCCATTGACAAGTCCTGCTTTCTTTCCTTTAGGATTATCATACTTTGAAGGGGCATGGTCACTGCTGAACACTGTGATCGTTCCGTTAATGATGTGCTTCCACACTTCATTGAGATCCTCTTGAGTATGTCTCAAAGGTGGAGAGCAGATATACTTCGCTCCTTCGAAGTGGTCATCATTGTCAAGATGATGACAACAATCGTGCTTAAGATAATCACTGGTCAAAAATAGATATTGAGGACATGTTTCTGCCAAGATCGGAACCAGATCTGTTTGGGCTTTTCTGACATGGTCTAATGCAGCAGGAGCCGATACATGGACCAAGAGAATTGGCACATCGATAACTTTAGAAAGAGCAATTGCTCTATAAGATGCTTCATCCTCAGCAATTTGAGGTCTGGAGACCGAGTGGTAGTAAGGATCAGTCAGTTTTTTGGCATTCAACCGACCATTGATAAAATCGATAATATCTGAATTTTCAGCATGAATCATGGTAGTCACGTTCAACTTTCTGTTAGCAAGCAGTATCTCCAGCATTTGGTCATCTGACAGCTTGTATCTTGGATATGTAGTATACACCTTAACCGAAGTAATTGCTTCTTTTTCAATGATTCGTGGAAGCTGAGTGTTGAGCATGATATCAGATGGCTCTGAAATTATGAGATGGAATCCATAGTCACAGTATGAGCCACCATTTTTAGCACTTCTTTGATGATAGTCTGCTACCACCTTCTCCATATCATTGTCATTCTTCTGTTGAATCGCAAAAGGTAGGATAGTAGTAGTACCTCCCGCGATCGCCGACTTAGATCCCGATTCAAAATCGTCTCCAGCGGGTGCGTTATCTTGATCAATATGGACATGAGAATCTATCCCACCGGGCATGATATAGCCGCCCTCAGCATCGATCTCTCTTTTTCCTTGGATTTTGGAGGTGGTGATAGTCTCAATCTTTCCTCCATTGATTCCAATGTAGACAGATTGAGGCAGTATATCCGCCGCAGTGACCACAAGTCCGTTATGTATTACCAAGTCAAACACCATTTCAAGTATGGACCTCACAGCGCAACAATTCAACTGCTACTGTAACTGCAAAACAACAGTCAAGCTTATAAGGTTCTGTAATCCTGAAAAAACATGATAGAGCGATATAGAAATGCTTGGAAAAAATACAATGTGGTCGGTCAAGTCTTGGTAGATGGCCGAAGTGGTATCTTTCTACTTTCGGAGCCGTGCAAATTGAGGATTGGATCAGGTTAGTAGCATAGACACAAACACGAGAGGCTACGCTTTGCTAGCAAGCTATAAGAATGGATGTCTTGTAATGAACAACGTTGCAAGTTTGGGTAAAAGAAGCTTTACTGAGGTAACATTATGACGAAGGATTACGAGAAACTTGAATCTTTGCCTTATGTGAAGGGAGTTGGAGTTGACGCGATTCCGGTCGATAAGCTGGTGAAGGTACTGCTCATAAATCCGAACAGCTCCAAGTCAATGACAATCAGCTGTCTGAAGATGCTGGAGAGTCATGCTCCAGCCGACACTACTGTGTACGGATATACGGGGCCATCGCTCTCACCGACAGCGATTGAGGGCCATTTAGACGGGGTAATCTCTTCTTCTGAGGTGATCAGAAAGGGATACCACTTTATATGTGAGGCAGATGCATGTCTAGTGGCGTGCTTTTCCGATCACCCGCTAATCAAGTGTATTAGAGAGGAGTTTGATATTCCTGTGTGTGGAATCATGGAGTCAGCATTATACACGGCGAGGCTGTTAGGAGGCAGGTTTGGAATCGTTGCTACGGTATATCGCTCCCAAATACGCCATGCTGACGCCGTGAAGGATCTCGGTCTTGATAGATATTGTGCAGGAGTACTCTCTACCGGGTTCAAAGTGGCTGAGCTGGAAACGAAACCAAGAGATGAAGTGTTGGCTAGAATGAGTGATGTCGCAATGACATTGGTGAACGACAACGACGCAGACACGATTGTTCTTGGATGCGCAGGGATGTCCGATATGAAGGAAGCAATCGAAGCAACGGTATGTTCGAGCGGTGTGGAAGTGATCGACGGGGTGGTAGCAGGTGTGAATCTCTTATCGGGACTAGTACGGAGCAGGCTCAAGACGTCTAAAAGAGGTCTTTTTTGCAGTTCTCAAGAAGGAAGGGCAGCACGGGGCCAGTCGTGGCTGTAGCAAATGATAGGTTTATAGTTTAGGATGACAGTGAAGATGTATGAGTATATTGAGCCCTTAACGGAAAGAATCAGCTATCGGTAGCTCACAGACAAAAAAGTAAACTGATTTGAAATTAGAGCTGCCGCATGAAAAAAGTTCACAGATAAATCTACGAGCACAAAGGAGCTCTTTTGCTGAATTCCACAGCAAGCGAGCGCAAGACCCTTGAAATGGCTACACAAGCCGACATCTCTAGTTTCCGGCCACTTTCGGTGAAACCGATGGGGCGGGCACACATGGCTTGTTTACGATGCAAAGCGCAGAAAGTGAGATGTTCTGGAGGTGAGTGAATTTAGTCAGAATGATTCAGATTAGATTATGGCGTACTGACATGTGTTAACAGACTATCCAACATGCAGAAACTGCAATATGAATGACAGAGAATGTCAATATCCGAACAGAGAGAACAAGGTGACGGTTTTAGAGTCACAGCTGAAGCGGATGCAGGACAGATTACATTATCTAGAGTCTCATCTTGAAATGGAGAAACTAAGGGCCAGGTCGGGGTCCGCAACAGCTGAGAACCAGCAGGAGTATCCTGTTGATACAGAAGACGCTATTACTCCGTTTACGGGGCGGCCAGAGCTGTCAGATGCTCGGTATTTTGGACTGTCGTCTTGCCAGACATTTGATTCGGAGCTCAACTCTTACTTGTTTGAAGTGATGCATGATCACAAGAGGAAGATATCAGCGCCCCATGAGCATTTCTACGAGGATTCGAGCATAGAGTCGTCATTTTCGGGAGTAGTAATACTTCCTGATAAAACGTATGCTATTTCTCTGGTGGAGAAGGTGATCACCTTCATTGGTCATGAATATTATCTATTCGACACTAATCTGTTCATGAGACAGATCGACCACGCTTACGAGAAACTTAAAGATAAAAAACCAGCGTGGATATGCTACTTCTTGATCACTCTGGCTGTTGGGGAGCAATACTGCAACCAGTCACTGAACGGAGAGATTCCCGGAATGGGATTCTATGTTGCTGCCATGAGATTGTGTAAAACAAGCTACGAAAGGCCTACTCTTGAGTCTGTTCAGATGCTTCTTCTGATTGCTTACTACTTACAGGGGCTCAATAGAGTGAACTCTGCATTTTCGTTCTACGGCCTTGCAACGAGAGCTGCTCTAATACAGGGTCTCCATAAACACGCTTCGTCGTTTTCTGCCCAGGAAACAGAAAAGAGAAAGAGATTATGGTGGACAGTCTTTGTAATGGAGACAATATGGTGTGCCAAACTAGGCCATCCAATACACGTGAGCATCGAAGACGTTGATCTGGAATTCCCAGAGGAAAACACCACAGATCTCAGCGATAACTTTAACTGTGAATTGCTAGGCTATAATGTCCGGCTTGCTATCATCTTGGGGAAAATCATGAGGGACGTCTATCGACCAGCTAAAGGTTCAACCAGTATCTATATCAAGAAGCTTCTGGATTGTCTGGGACAACTTGATGAGTTCCAAGAATCTCTACCCTCAAGAATCAAGAATAACTTGATCATATCAGAAAACCGGTCAACTGCTAATCTGTTTCTTCGGTTGAATCAGAACATCATAATCACCACAAGACCGCTTCTACTTTCTCTATTCAAGGGGCTCACTAACGCAACATCCACCGTCAAAAAGGTTATTGCGAGATGTGTCAATGCCGCTAAGCTCAACATTGACATTCTCTCCAGTTTGAAGAATAACGACTGGTTCTCAACATTTGGGTTCTGGGACGCTCAGTTCTGTTTCTCTGCTCTGCTCATTCTAATCATCAACAGCCTTTCTGGAAGCAGTTGTCCTCAGATTGAAGTGGGAAGAAGTATCAACAGTTATATGAAAGATGCAGGAAACTTCACGGCCCAAGATAATGAAATACGTCTTCGAGAATTGGATGAGATGCTCGCTAAAATACCAGGACGCTCGAAAAACCAGATAAGATCTCTTCCCTCTCTAATCAACAACTCTGATGATACTAATGATTTAACTATCCAAAACCGGCCTCAGTCAATGTGCTCATCCCCAGCAACAACTATGAAGAATGTCAGTGCTAATCAACCGTCTGATTTATTGCTTCAATCTGGTTCAAGAGACGAAACAAGATTCTCTCAGTCAACCAACCTAGATATGGATCAAGCTCCTTATAACTGTGTGCACCACGAAGATAGTATTTCTCCTCCGTTGCTGAACAAATCTCAGCCAAACGAAAACCAGCCACCTCCCCCAGTCGATGATTTCGCATCCTTCCGAAGTACAGTGTCGCCTGACACGTGGAATATACTCACTATGAACTTGCAGTTCTGGGACTCCTCTAATCCTTGAAGGAGAAGTTTTTCTCATCTCGGTATTTTTTATAGGGTTTGCCGAGTCACCAAAATGCTTCAATCATCTGTTTGCGAAATAGCCAGCAGTTCTGGCATGTCACCAGCTTTCTGATCATCTCACATCGCTCCTTATAAACGCCATTTATAACCATATATCATTAAGCCCTTCGTTGTATCTAGGTTAGACTAACTAAAAAACCAGTAATCATGTCGGGATCAGTAATTGTTGTTGGAGCAGGGGTAATCGGCCTTAGTTGTGCTTATATGCTTGCAAAGTCGGGTTTTGAGGTGACAATCATCGCATCTCATTCACCAGATAATTCGCTGTTATGCCCAGAATATACCTCAGCTTGGGCCGGTGCACATTTCCGACCTTTTCCATCAAAATCTCAAGCCGATCTAAAGGACTATCCATTAACCAGAGATTCATGGCAGTTTTTTAAGCATGTGTCTGAAATGTTTCCAGAGAGTTCTGTCAAGTTTATGAGAGGCATTGACTATTTGGAAAGACATGATGAATACTTTGAGCTTTTGAAAGAAGGCTATATTGAAGGTTTAGAGAACTTTCACGTGATCGATAAATCAAGACTTCCAAAAGGTGTATTATTTGGTGCGTGTTATGATACTTGGTGTTTGAATGGTCCTGTTTATCTGCAATTCCTTCAAAGGAGGCTCCAAATGCATTTGAACGTTGATTTTATCAAATTGACTCTATCTTCTTTGGAAGAAGTATTCCAGCTCTATCCTGGTAGTATTGTCATCAATTGTACCGGTAAAGGTTTGCAATCTGATGGCTCATACGATGACAGTGTAACTTTAGTGCGAGGCCAAACTTTACTAGTTAGAGCGCCTGCGACTAATATTTATTCCAACTTGACTGTCACTCATCATCTTGCTGATAACAAGTTTTCCTTCGTGATTCCAAGACCACTGGACGGTGGATTTATTGTCGGTGGTACTAGACAACCAGGAGATAACCGGGTGTCGCCTCGAATTAGTGATACGCAGACGCTTGAAGAAAATGCAACCGTAAGATTCCCACAACTCCTAACCATCAAAAACAAAGAACCTATACTTGATGTACAGAGAGCTAATGTTGGTTTCAGACCAACACGAAAACAAGGTGTTCGAATAGAAAGGCAAGTTTGCGCAAACGGGACAGTTATTCACTGTTATGGCTTTGGAAGTTCTGGATTTGAGATGAGTTGGGGTGCTGCTTCAAAGGTTTGTCAGCTGTTGGACAGGCTACCTGTTAAACTGTGATGTGAGTGAGTAAGTGGTGCTGCAATCCTTTGTAGATGAAATAACACAGCCACAGATCAATTGTATTTTCAGGCTGTGCGAGCACCAAAAATCCTTCGATCGACCAAGTGGAGAACGAAAAGTAAATTAAAGTAAAAGTGGTTTGACTACTTCATTGAAGCAATTTGTTGCTTTGCTCAATAACACCAGCCACAATGTCCAGCAACAAGATGCAAGTTCTGTTTGTTGACCAGCTCAACGAGGAGCTTGTTGAATTCGGCGAGTTTTCGGAGAAATTCGAGGTTATTCATTATGTCTTGACAACGAAGAGCCGGTTCATTTCTGATCTTGAAAACAGACTATCTGGAATATCAGCTATTTATGCTGGTTGGCAATCATTCGGAATCATCGGGGGTTTGACAAAGGATGTAATAGAATATTTTCCGAAAAACCTGAAAGTTATAACTGTATGCTCAGCAGGATTCAATGGTGTCGATCTTGAAGCATTAAGAGAGAAAGGTATAGATTTCTGTAATACTCCAACTTTGGGGGCTGGTCAAGTAGCTGATACTGCACTTTACCATGTTCTCAATGGATTTAGACGTTACTCCATTTTTGAAAAACATCTTCGTGAAATTCAGCACACAATTGAAACTCGGTCTGTAATTGAACGTTCTGCAGTATTTGATCCACTTACAGGTGAACTAATTGTGGATAAGACTTTGGGTAAAGGATATGCGTTTGGTCATAAAGTAGGGGACCTTCTGCTTCATAGTCCAGAGAATAAAAATGTAACCATCGTTGGGTTTGGTGCCATTGGAAAGAAAATCGGAAAAAGACTGTCTTCAATCGATATGAACATCACCTACGTGAAGCGGTCCCCTCTGTCTAAGGAGGAAGAGGACAATTTGGGATATAATGCCACTTTCGCCGAATCTTTAGAAGCTGCTGCCCCTACATCTGACTGTGTGGTTCTTTGTGTTCCTCTCACTGATGAGACATATCACTTGGTGAATAAATCTTTGATCAGTAAACTTCCTCGTGGAGTGATAATTGTTAACGTTGGACGCGGTGGCTTGATCAACGAGAATGATTTATTAGAGGCATTGAAATCACAGCATATTGCTTTTGCGGGTCTTGATGTTTACCCTAAGGAACCACTCGTCGAAAACACCAATAGAGACGATTTATCGCTTACTCCACACATTGGATCTTCGACCGTGGAAACTTTTGATGGTACCGCAAAATTCTGTCTTTCTAATATAACGTCATCTCTTCTGACAGGTAATGCCACTAATGTCCAAAATTGAATAGCGATGCTGATGTCAAAAATGTACGTAAGTCATTCAACAAGTGGTAAACTGCAATATTTCAGACGATCTTCTCTGTAGCTATCATATAGGCCATTCCAAACACGGACAGCGTCACAATCGTCAACATGCTTCTGTGATTTTCGTAGTGCTGATTCTGATTCTGAACCCTGACTACAAGTGATCCTTTTATCAGTCATAAATTCATCAACATGTGCTAGATTAAACCATGGCTTGGGAAGAGGTGAATCACTGTAATGAATTAGCTTAGCCTCATCATAAATCATCTGTGCATTCCATCCATAATTGTTTCTATATCTATAGTTAGCATGCGACCAATAAGGTCTGTCTTCATTTGTATAAGTGTATGCTAGCAAAGTCAAGTCTGCAGGGTCGGCAAGGTAACAGTCGTGAGATTTTCCAACTTCTCTGAACTCCCCTGATAAAAGTCCATAAGGGAGGTGTGGAAGCACAATTACCAATGGTTTGGTAATATTATTGCCCAGAGAGTAGTAGTTTCCTTGCTTAGCTAAATTTGAAAGATCGATAAAACGATTTATAATGTCCATATCGTAGTCTGAGCGTGACTTCCTATTGCACATGGAAATCAGTTTGGTATATATCGAGTGGTTCGGTTCTATCACCATTATATAACTTCCGAGTTCATATGACAGCCCATATTTTCGCAAGAGCGCTTGTGATGTTTTCAGGGAAGGTAAACCATCGTATAACGACCAATAAAGCTTTTCATCTAGTTCAGGTTGGTTTTCAATGTATCCAGAGTGGAAATCTTCTAGAAACTCGTATCGTTCTTTTATAGTAGGGATGGAATCTTGTAAATTGCTTGGAATCTTGTCAAAGTCTCGAAAGCTGTTGTAGGTGATCGGCATTGCGATCATTGCAGGAGGTAAGAAGAACAGCTCATCCATCGAGGCCTTCAGCATTGCATCAGAATCCAGGAAAATAATGCGTTCGTATTTGGTTTGATCAAATACATGAAATTTGGTGAAGCTAGAAGACCAATATGACGATTCTGATTTGTACTTGAGCTCCTTAACAGAAACCAATTCAATTCCAAGTACCGATGCTTTCTTCAATAGCAAGACACTGTCGGGCTCATTATCTAACCTCGACGTGTACAGAAGGATCATTCTAGCCTTAGTCAAAGGCTTGAGCCTCTCAAAGTTCATCAATGCACTGCAAAGGTAGTCTAATGAGGTTGCATACTGAGCATAAGCGTACTTAGACCATTGGATTGGTTGAGCTGGTAAAGGCTTTTCCAACACCTTGCCGTTAAGATTTGGTCTTGAAAACTTGTCAACAGCCTCAGAATCATCTTCAGGTTGTGCTAAATGCTTTCGTTGCTCAAACAAACTCGCTATGATTTCGTACGGAATAGATTTGATATCAGATTCATCAAACGGCAGGTCGGGGTGTATTGGAGGAGATGAAGGAGATAATGGTATCTGAAAGGCCTTGCAGATCAGGAAAAGAATCCCAATGAAGCACAGAAACCTTATAATTCTCCTGGAGGAATATCGTGGTCCGACAGACTGCATCCCGGAGGGTTAACAAGCACAGACAGGTCGATGGTGAAAAGGGACACAAGATCGACATTTCCTAGTATTTTTTTTCAGTCCTCATTTCAAACAATTAACCGACTACAAGTAACTACATTATATCAAAGTAATGATTTAAATAAATAAGCAGAGTCTAACACAAGCTACATTCCAAAGCGCGTCTGAGGCATAAGTAATGAGAAAGTAATCTATAAGTCTTCTCTGGTGAATTTGGATAGGTCGATGGCCTCTTCAGTGAGCAGAGTATTTGGTCCCGAGAAAGGTTCACAGGTATCTCTAACTTTAGTACCAGTTTTCACGGGTTTTCCTTCCTTTAAGCTATCCAAGACCTCCACCACAGACTCACTTGTCAAATCTTCATAATAATCATCATTGACTTGAATCATTGGAGCGTTCACACATGCTCCAAGACACTCAACCTCTTCCAAGCTGAAAACTCCATCAGGAGTAGTTTGGCCTGGCTGAATATTCAAATGCTTCATTATTGCCTCTATAACAGAGTCAGAGTTGCATAGTTGGCATGGTGTAGTAGTACAAACTTGAACGTGATACTTTCCAACAGGCTTTCTTTGATACATTGTATAAAACGTAGCAACTTCATATACTCTCATTGGAGGCATATCTAACATTTCAGCAACATAGTTCATTACCGAGATCGATGTGAATCCTTCCTGTCTTTGTCCTAAGTCCAATAATGGCATAACAGCAGATTTCTTGTACTGTGGAGGATACTTGCTAATGATCTCTTTAGCAAGCTTCTTGTTTTCTTCGTTGAACTCAAACTTGATGCTAGTGTTGTTCTTCTCTGTATCTCTATGCACAGAGATAATATGAGACCATCTAACTGGAGAGCGTGAAGCCACAGCCATGCGCCGACTGCTGCTTAATGCTCCTGTTCTAAGATATCTAGAGAGCATTTCGGAAGGAATGTTTCTTGTTGATTCTCTACGTTGACTTCAATTTAGTAGGAGACCTGTAGTTGAGTGGCCCAAAAACACACGCAAGTAGACTTCCTATATCTTCAGAAACAGTATGAAGGTATCCAAGCTCGCTCCACAATCCTAACTGTTTGAGGTGCTTCTTCTCTTGTTACTATGCTATTCGCTCCATCTAACTAACTTTTTACTTTCACATCTGACAAATGACGAACCAGTAAAAACAAAGCTGGTTTGCACACTACCCCCACTCGCCACATATGGTTTTGAATTTGAATTTTGGCTGCTGTGGCTCGTGCGTGTTGGTGACTGAAAAATTGAAACTAAATGAAACAGGTATCAGCCTGCACAACAACTAGTTACTCCTCCTCCAAAAGATCAGTTCACAAAGATACAAAACAGAACAACATGGTTCAACGAGGATTCAGTATCAACACAGACGTGGTAAAAGTTTCTCATAAAGATGGGTATAACTCGTCTGTTCCACCATTATATGCTTCTGCCACATTCAAACCAAACTCTTTAGATGACATGGGTGAATATGATTATACTAGATCAGGGAACCCTACGCGAAGTGTGGTCCAAAGCCATTTGGCTAAGATTATCAAATGTAAGCATGTGTATGCAGTGAACTCAGGGATGGCAGCCTTAGATGTTATTGTAAGATCTCTTAAAGGGGGAGATGAAGTGATTGCTGGAGATGATCTTTATGGAGGCACTCAGCGTCTTCTGACATACCTTCGCGAAGGACAAGGTGTATTAATTGGTCATTATGACACAACAAACTTAGAACTTATGAAGCAAAAGATCTCCGCTAATACCAAGATGGTTTTTCTAGAATCACCAACCAACCCACTTATTAAGGTGGTTGATTTGAAGGGAATTGCCGATCATGCTCATAGCGTCAACCCAAATTGTGTAGTTGTGTTTGATAACACCATGATGTCTCCTGTGCTAATGTCGCCATTAGAATTAGGAGCAGATATTCAGTACGAATCTGCTACTAAGTATTTAAACGGTCATCATGATGCAATGGCTGGTATTATTGCGACAAATAGTGATGAACTGGCGAAGAAGGTATTTTTTGTTATAAATGCAACAGGTGCTGGGCTTGCACCATTTGATTCGTGGCTCTTAATTAGAGGTCTCAAGACTCTTGCTCTAAGAGTGGAAAGACAACAAGAAAATGCCATGAAAATTGCCAAATGGTTAGAGGAGAAAGGACTTAAAGTGCGCTATCCAGGGTTGAGATCACATCCTCAATACGAATTACATCAACGTCAGTGTAGAGGACCTGGTGCCGTGTTATCGTTTGAGACTGGTGATGTTCCTGTAAGTAAGGCTGTGATTGAAGCGTGTGATCTTTTCTCAGTTACAGTTTCGTTTGGATGTGTCAATTCGTTGATTTCCTTGCCATGTCTAATGTCCCACGCCTCCATAGATCCTGCCACGAGAGAAGAGCGTGAATTTCCGGAAGATCTTGTGAGACTCTGTGTCGGAATAGAAGGAGTTGATGACTTGATTACAGACTTAGAAGTTGCCCTGCGTTCTGCAGGTGCTATTTAGTCCCTTAATATAGTTTAGCAGGTACACTACCAGAACAAGATGATGTATTCTTTAAATTACGAAGAGAAAAATTTGAGTCTGAAGGACTAACGTAAATAGGAGGCTGGCGACGAGAATATCCGACTATACAAGGCCATATACAAGTGGAATAGAGCACCAGCACATCTGCACGGCTTGGTGATTGGAATCTGTCGTGATTTTTCCGATTCAACGCAGTTCACGTCTTTCTCGCGTTCGATATTTACGTGGGAGCCTCTGCGCGCTTAGGGTAGACTTTGTCGTGGTATTGTGTACCAATTGGGGGCCTTGTTAGTGCCGTTGATTGTCTGATCACATTTGGCTTTTGGTATTATACTTTGTGATTACTTGACAGGTTTTTGGAAGTCTGTTAAGTATTATGTTTGATTAGAGCATCACGAAGAGTAATTTAACAAGTATTGAAATTCTCTTGTGATAGGCGAATATACCTTCATACACCCCGCATTGGATTTGGATTTAGTTTTGCTTGATTTCGCTTGTATTTTCTGCTATGTCCTCTCAGCAAGCGCAGGGTGTTGCACAAACGGCTTCACCAGATGACCAGCTGAGGTCTCAACAACAACAACAAACAAAAGCATCTACTCAAGTACATCATAGATCTTCATCAACAAGCTCTTCGGGTACTTCACAACAGGTGAATAGAAATATTATTGCTTCCCACTATCAAATAGCTCAAAAGATTGGAGAAGGGTCGTTTGGAATCATTTTCAAGGGTTATGATCTTTTGAGAGATAATCAGCCCGTGGCGATCAAATTTGAGAGCCGTAAGTCAGAGGCGCCTCAATTGAAAGACGAATTCAAGGCATACAAAATTCTCAACAGTGCAATCAATAGCTACATTAAAAATGGGCCTGAAAATGACCCCCATCGTTATATTTCAATTGAAGGAATTCCTAAAGTTTACTACTTTGGGCAAGAGGGGTACTACAATATTTTGATAATCCAGCTGTTGGGACCTTCGTTGGAGGATCTTTTTGAATGGTGTGGCAGAAGATTTAGTACTAAGACAGTGGCACAGGTGGCCAAGCAAATGATTGAGCGGATCCAGTTTGTTCATGAAAATGACTTGATATATCGAGACATCAAACCAGACAATTTTCTCATTGGTTCCAACGCGGGTGATAATATTATCTATCTTGTGGATTTTGGAATGATCAAACAATATAGAAATCCAATAACAAAGCAGCATATTCCCTATAGAGAAAGAAAATCTTTGAGTGGCACTGCTCGTTACATGTCGATAAATACGCATTTGGGAAGAGAGCAATCCAGACGTGATGATTTAGAATCGTTGGGCCATGTATTTCTTTATTTCTTGAAGGGCGAGCTTCCTTGGCAAGGGCTCAAGGCACCAACAAACAAATTGAAGTATGAGAAAATAGGAGAAAAGAAGCAATCAACATCTGTACAACAGCTTTGCTATAAACTCCCTGCTCAATTTGCTGACTATTTGACATATGTTAGAGGATTAGGTTTTGATGAAGAGCCTAATTATGAGATGCTGGTATCTTTAATGGATTCAGTACTGGCCGATATTGGTGAAACCGACGATGGATTTTATGACTGGATGAAGCTAAATGACGGAAAAGGATGGGATTGGAACAAAAACAAAAAGACAAATCTTAATGGATATGGGTCTAATAATGCCCATACCGGACGCCAGCATCATAAGTCTACAAAGGGAATACCGCCGACTAGAAGACAGTCACAAAATACCACTGACAATCATGCGCAGCAGAATTCTGCCGGACTTTCTCAGAAAGTTATTGATGAAAACACACGACTGCTTTCGGGATCTCGCAATGGCCAATATGGGTCTCGCAGTGCTCCTTATGAACAACAAACTCCAGTGGATTATGATGAAGCGCCTCGTGGAATATTTGGGCTTTTGAAACGGGTGTTTTGTTGTTTCTGTTAGCTACATTCAAGGGTTTACACAGACTACTTGCAAACAACTCAACAACCGTCATAACATGATGTTCATTTTTGATGTATTAATTAGTGTGTATAAATAGCTGGTGACATTGTGCCTGTTGTTTCTGGCCATTATTTTGGCAGAGCATTTAATTTGGCTGGTGATTGAATTTCACAGGGAGAATTTTTTCCAATCTCAGAAATTTTCCTTTAGTTGTCAAAACAGTTTGGAAATTAACGGGTGTTTGCTAAAGAGGAGAAAAGCCAACGAGGGATTATTCTCAGCTACAAGGGCAAACACTCATTTTCATGTCACAGTTTGAGCTTAATGATAAGGTTTTTGTTTACCAGGGACCGTTGTTGTACGAAGCAAAGATCCTCAAAATTTATTATCCATTGTCCAAGGTGATCAAGTTTCAAGATGAAAAGAGTCGGGAATTGATTGAGACAGCTCCTGACAGCGAGTTTCCGAGAAATTACGCTAGTGTGAAGGCATATCTGGTTCATTACAAGGGCTGGAAGTCTAAATGGGACGAATGGGTTTTGATTGACCGAATCTTGGAGATGAATACAGAGAATTCTCTGCTTAAAAAGCAGCTTGTTCAACAACAACGCGATCTCGAAAAGTCGCAGAAGGCAGCAGAAGTCTCTGATGCTGGAGGTAGTGCAGGCACTGTTTCCGGTACTAGCCCTTCTCGTAATGGTCGACATACAACTGTTTTGAAACAGCGAGGAAAAGCTTCGTCAAAGCAGTCGAATAATGTGGGCAAAAACTATGTTTCTAAAAGCAATGGTCATGACATTATTTCCAAGCGACATGAAATCAAGGTCCAGGTTTCTGATGGCTTGAAATATGTGTTGGTGGATGATTGGGAGAATATAACGAAGAAAGGCAAACTGGTACGATTACCGGCTGAGGTACCTGTTGTTAGCATTTTGAAAGAATATAAGCTGTACCTACAAGATATTTCTCGGTCACAGCCGCGAGATAACATCAAGCTGGACAATCAGCTAGAAGCTTTAGAGGGTGTTCATATATGCTTCAATCACTCACTTGGGTCTCTATTGTTGTATAGGCAAGAGCGATTACAATTCAAAGAGATTTTAGACCAATACAGCGACGTACAGTTATCAAACGTCTATGGTTTCGAGCACTTATTGAGGCTTTGCTCCGTGCTGCCTAATCTCATGATCCAAGCATCTATGGATCTTCAGAGCATCGAGTTTCTCAGGAAGTTTTTAGAAGATTTGTTTCAATGGCTTGAAGATAAGCGACAAGAGTTTCATATTGGGGAATATGAAAATAACGTTCCTACTTATTAATTTAAACTGAGTTGTTGGGGATATCATATATGTCTTATTAACGATAAAAATTAAAGATAGGCTTGGTCGTTAATAATGGTAGAGTCCAATTGTCGCATCAGCTGGCTGATGTCGGTCCCTGCAAAGTCTCCTTTTGAATAGAGATGGCTGCTCCCGTTGCTCTTGGGAGATGAAACAAGAGTCATCGCAGATGAGCTGAAGTTTCTAGAGTTCTGAATTTTGAGAGAGGTTGGGGAGAAGCAAAGCTCCTGATCATTTTCAGGATTGCACAAAGTTTCACTTGAGAACCTTCTGTACGAATTGTCTGAGTACGAAGATGGTTCATAGTGAGAGTGGAGTCCCAAGAAGGTATTATCTAGGCTCATAACTTTGTCATTCAAAGTAGCTAGATCAACGATTTGGTTATTTGACGCAAGGATTTGGGTTCCACACTGATTTATGGAGACATCAGAGCAAAAGGTATTTCTCAGGCCACATTTGGAGATTTGGTCCATGTTATCAAGATTGATACCTTCAAGGCTCCATTGAACGATTGTTCCATCTTTTGATCCAGAATAGAGGGTGTTGTAATCTGTCCACTGCACTGCTGTGATCTGGTCAAAGTGGCCTTGTAAGGAAGTGAGTGGTTTGAGATTACGTATATCCCAAATCATTAGGTCATTTTTGAGGGTTGCAGAGCATAGATAATTTGTATCTTGGGAGCACCATTTGACCAGTACGGCTTCGTCGTTCATTTTGTGGGGAATGTAAAAGGATGAGGAGAGGCCCGATGTATTATTTGAACGCATATCAAAGAGGGATACTCCGAAAGCACCAGAGAGGGCCATCAAGCCGTCCTGATTTGCGTTTGAGTCGAACGAAGAAACACCCTTCACCTTGTTTTTGAGAATCGGATAAGAGGAACGAGAGGTATCCCAGAGAAACATGTTCTCTTTGTAAAGAGATACAAGGGAGTTTCTGTGGCATGAGACCCAGGACGAAGGGGTGATGTCTAATTTGTAGATGAGCCCTGTTGATTTGGAATTATTGCTAATTCTGACACCGTCGACGAGATGATCGATGTGTTTGTCATGGTTGAATCTCTTGATTATTTGTGCTTGTTTGATATCCGAGCTTCTTGCATCAGGTATGAGTGTTAGATTGACGAGACCATCGCTGTGACCAGATAAAAGGAACTCTGGGTTTTCATCGTTTTCATCTTGATCCATAGTACTATCCAGCCATTTTAACGAGTGAATATCAGGTAAAGTGATATTAGAAACGTGAGTTAGTAGATTTGACTCTGGACGTAGGTTGTAGACTTTGAGGTTCTCCGACGTGGAGTTGGAGCCTACTGCAACCAAGCCTTTACTGCACGATAATGAATTGAAGCTGTCTAGATTGTAGTCTAGTCCGGAATTGTCGATTTTCCAGTAGTTGGACTTGAGTTTGGGACCTGTATCTGGATGAGATTGGTGACGGAGGCTGTAGTCGGAGCAATAAAGAGAGTCTTTTTGCTTTCTGTTGAGCTGTTGCGACAGTTTTTGAAGTTCACTGTTAGACGAAGGAATTCTGTACTGCATTTTGAATGAGTGACGATTGGGAGGTGAGTTAGAGGCGGAGGAAAGCTGTTGATGGGGGTGCAAGTGCTTATGGATATATATAGACAATTTGCGATAACGACGGTGGCTTGGCTCTTCTTGGAGTGTAGAGGAGCAAGCCAACTTAAGTACGGAAGGCTTGATTATGGGTGTTACTTTTTCTGGGGTACCCCAGATTCACACGCATCTCTGCACCGCCAAGAGAGAGCTGAGCTTTTTCAAAGATGGGGACGTATGGAATGTGGCGCAGCAGCTGGTTTTGAGCTGGCGACTGAATTCCTAATGAGGCAGCCGGCGGGCTCCGGCGGGTGGCCGATGCGTCTCCGGGCGGGCGGGCGCAGCAGGTGCGTGGTGAAAAAATATATCTGCGTGGTGCAAAAGCAGAATGACAAATAGTGGCACAACAAGCTGGCTAAACAGAGCGCACAATATAAAAAACCCGAGAATTATTTTAGGAGTCATTTTGATTTGCCCCATAAGAGCAGAGGTTGTTCTGCTGGCAAGACGTGAACAGCGGCCGGTGAGTTTGAAAACACACGGGAAATACCAGCATCTCGCAAGTAGAGGCGGTACGTACGCCGTAGGAACACCGGAGCGACTTTGGCCGGGACTAGTTGTGTGTTTTGTTTGTGAGGCAAACAAGGGATGACGAGCCGATCAAAGATAATTGTGCGGGTGATTGCTGCAGAGGGTCTTTACAAGAGGGACGTTTTCCGGTCCCCCGACCCGTTTGCTGTGCTCACTGTTGACGGAGCGCAGACGCAGACGACAGAGACAGCCAAGAAGACGCTTTCACCCCACTGGAATCAGACGTTTGAGTTCAACGTGACGGAGAACTCCATTCTTATTATTCAAATATTCGACCAGAAGAAGTTCAAGAAGAAGGACCAAGGGTTTCTAGGAGTTGTGAATATTCGGGTTGGGGACGCTGTGAATCTCAGTGACGCGTCGAGCGAACAAACAATAGCTGAAGAGCTGAAACGGTCGAATTCCAACCTTGTTGTTTCTGGTAAGTTGATTATCACCATTTCACATAAGGGTGATCCTTCGAATAGAGATCCGAGAGATCCTGTTGCATATTCTTCTAGTAACGACAATGTCGGTTCCAGCGCAGCAGCGTCGAGGCCTGCTGCGCCGGCACCGAACATCAATAGCCAGTTTCCGGGATCTGCAGCAGCAGCAGCAATAGCATCGTCATCATCACCTTCTTCCACAAGACCTGCTGCTCCACAGCGTCATTTTTCATCCTTTGAAGACCAATTGGGTAGGTTACCTCCAGGCTGGGAACGTAGGACCGACAACTTCGGAAGAACTTATTATGTTGATCATAACTCCAGAACAACTACTTGGAAAAGACCAACTCTAGACCAGTCTGAAGCACAGAGGCAGCAGGAAAGAGAATCCACACGAGAAGCTGAAAGAAATATGTACATTAACAGAACATTACCTGAGACCAATAGCCAGGTGGATCAGACTGCTGCAATGACCATGGCTGCCACAGGAGCAACCAGTCCTGGGCTTGGTGAATTGCCTCCTGGATGGGAACAACGGTTCACTCCGGAAGGAAGACCTTATTATGTTGATCATAACACTAGAACGACCACCTGGGTCGACCCTCGCAGACAGCAGTTCGTTAAGAGTTATGGTAACACTGGCGGATATAACGCACAGAGACTTTCTGCAATGGGACCTCTTCCTAGTGGTTGGGAGATGAGACTTGCAAACACGTCTCGAGTCTACTTTGTTGATCATAATACCAAGACTACAACATGGGATGATCCAAGACTGCCTTCTTCACTTGATCAGAATGTACCTCAGTATAAGCGAGACTTTAGAAGAAAGCTTGTCTACTTTAGATCGCAGCCTTCCTTGCGGATATTGCCGGGCCAATGTCATATTAAGGTTAGAAGAGAGCACTTGATGGAAGATGCTTTTAGAGATATCATGAGACAAACTCCTGAAGATCTAAAGAAGAGATTGATGATCAAATTCGAAGGAGAAGAAGGTTTAGATTATGGTGGAGTTTCTAGAGAGTTTTTCCAACAATTGTCACATGAGATGTTTAATCCATTCTACTGTTTGTTCCAGTATGCATCAAGTGACAATTACACGTTACAGATCAATCCAAACTCTGATGTTAATCCAGAGCACTTGAACTATTTCAAGTTCATTGGAAGAACAGTCGGACTTGGTGTGTTCCATAGAAGATTTTTGGACGCATTCTTTGTTGGTGCAATGTACAAGATGATGCTGCATAAGAAGATTGTTTTACAAGATCTTGAGAGCGTTGACTCAGAGATGTATAAGTCTCTATGCTGGATGCTAGAGAATGACATAACTGATGTTATTTATGAAACATTTTCCATTGAGGAGGATAGATTTGGACAGAAAGTTGTCATTGATTTGAAAGAGAATGGAAGAAACATTGAGGTTGACAATGAGAATAAGCGTGAGTATGTTGAGCTCAAGACAGAGTGGATTATATCCAAACCTGTAGAGCAGCAATTCAAAGCGTTTATGGATGGATTTAACGAGTTGATTCCACAGGAACTTGTTTCTGTGTTTGATGAAAGAGAATTAGAGCTTTTGATTGGTGGATTGGCAGATATTGACATCGACGATTGGAAAAAGCATACTGATTATAGAGGATATCAAGAAAGTGACGAGGTTATACAATGGTTTTGGAAATGTGTTAGTGAATGGGAAGGAGAACAGAGGGCCAGATTACTGCAGTTTACCACAGGTACTTCACGTATTCCTGTCAACGGGTTCAAAGATCTCCAAGGATCAGATGGTCCTAGAAGATTCACTATTGAAAAGGCTGGTGAGCCTGATCAGTTACCAAAATCTCATACTTGTTTCAACAGAGTGGATCTACCTCCATACAAAGATTACGAGAGCTTGAAAAAGAAGCTCACAATTGCTGTTGAAGAAACAGTTGGCTTTGGTCAAGAATGATGTTTTATTTAGAAATCCAGCGAGCGTCTTTCTGTTGATTTGACTTACAATGTATGTGTTTTTGGAGACACCAATCTGATCGATATGAAGACATGCTTCATCAGAAAACTGATGTACTATGATACACTGCTCTATGAAATAGAGACTATTGATTTACCCACAGTCATAAAGTGATTGCCCTTTAGGTTCTAAACAAAACGTTTGAACAGTAAAAGGATGTTTGAACTGTTAATCATGTTCAAGTCAATCAGCAACTCAAGTTTGATTATGGGTGTATGTGTTATTTGATATAGATCAACTATGCCAAATATTGATAGACATTGCTATCATTTTCATTTCTTGCAAGGTAATCCTTTTCTATCAAGTCTTGAATTCTCGCTTTGATAAATGATGGTTGAGGTTTGAATCGATTAATAAGTTGCTTAATAACTTCATTAACTAACTCTTGATGCTTTAATTCACGTCTTGCTTTCATAATTCTTACAATTGCTGCTTCAGTTTCAATCACACGGGATTTTGTAACTGAATCCATTGTTTCTGCTCTTTGAGAATCATCCTCAACTTTTGATCCTGATGAAACTGTTAATACTTTGATTTTAGTTTGTGTTGATTTGAATTGTTCGTTTATTGAAAACATGTCATTTGGTTCGATTTCTTTAGACATCGGCCTCTTTTTAAGTAATCTTGACTTTGATGCGACAGAAATCGATTGTAGATGTCTTGTTAAGTCAGCTTTGGGTATTTTGGTTATCTCGTAAATCTCCTCAAAGCTGTATTCCTTCTTTGTAGAGTCTTCTTGAAAGCACGACAAGATTATGATTGCCGCAAACGTCGATAGGTTGACTTCGTACGTCTTTTTGGGAAATCGCATTCTGATATCAGTAGTTCCGAAGTTAGGAGCCCACACTAAACTACGTCCACTGTGCTTCGAAGAGTAGAAAGTCTCAAACTGTTCCTTTAATGTCTTTAGTTCCGGTGGATAGTTGATTTCATCGAGTGATTTATTAATAGGCATCGGCCAGTAACTTGTGGTAAGTACGGAAGCTTCCATGTCCAGCTTGGAAACATATTTTGAGTTGAAGTCACTTGAAAGATCTTGGGAAATCTTGATATCTTTGAACATTCCTTCAAATTTAGATGTGAAAGAAGAGCCGATTTCTTGCTTGAGTTTTGAGATCATACTCATCTCAATATCATTTGACATCGACTTTTGTAAGAGCAGTCGACGTGCTAAGTGATTCTTATAATACTTCTCAAAGACATCTTTATCTTTGATGAATCGAAATACAACAATTGATTTATCCAGTAATTCTTCAACTTGCTCAGTAGATTTGTCTCTAAATGACTTCTTTATACCATCATCAATGAACAATGATAGGTATTCCGCCACCTTATTATTGGAGTTCAAAAACGTCACAAATGATGACTCAATTTCTCTGATGATACCAACATCATCCTCAAATGATGTCTTTATTATGTCATCATATTTGATTTTCAAATCGAGAAAGTTTCGAATCCACCTAACAGCAAATTGAGTAGCATTCTCCTTACTACTAAACTTCTTTATACCAGGTTTCTTGTCTTTACTATTTTCAATCTCCTTTGATTGCTCTTCTTGTCTTTTTAACTGCTCAAGTTCCAACTCCTTTTTAGTTTTATCGTTTAACTCTTCATAATGAGATGAAATCATCTTTCTTAACTGACGTTTCAGTATTTCTTGGTCCGAATCAACTCTTAAAGTTAACTTGAACAATGACGATAACACCGAATAGTTATTTTCAATGACCCAACTCTTCAGCCCATCATTTTCTAGTTTCATTATCGACTCGATGTTACGAGTGATTAGATCATTATCCATTAAATCAATTAATTTACCAGAGGTTACATCTGGTAAATATAACTGAATACGTGCTTCTTCATC
This sequence comes from Ogataea trehaloabstinens, assembly GCA_003706095.2. NCBI lineage: Eukaryota > Fungi > Ascomycota > Pichiomycetes > Pichiales > Pichiaceae > Ogataea > Ogataea trehaloabstinens. The sequence continues at coordinate 447,246 of PPKJ02000005.1, read as the reverse complement.
TTTACCGAGTTGACTGACATTCTCAATATAGATTGATCCTGATTGTTGTGATAAAAGTTCATTAGCCTTCTTTTCGAAATACTCATGACTCGATTGTAACAGTTTTGGCTCAAAATAACGCAAATAATAGTTTTCTCCGTAATTTGACCCTTGATTTCCAACTTCAATAGAAACATTTTCCGTTAACGTCCCAAACATATAGATAATTGCCTTGATGATGAACTTGTCGATAATTTCACCGTATCTGTTTCTATTGATATACTCGATGATGATATCAATCGCCTTTGTTCCGATTTCGTTGTCATTATATTTAATAATGCTATCTCGAAAAACATTCAATCCAACATCATAAATTAAAGGAAGGTGAAACTCTTTAGCATACACTCGATCCAAGTACATCAGCACATCGCTGATCATTCTCATGTTCAGTAGATGGTCCTCCCAAACATCGTTCAAAGCTTGAAGGAACCCTCTCTCATTCTGCGATGCCAAACTCTCCAACAGTTTGGGTCTGATTTCTTGTAAGAGGTATATTCGTATCGTTTGCTCAACTTTATCATACAAGAGCTTGCCATGTTTGCGAAGAACCAAATTGTATGCTTTTCTATAGAGTTCTTCAAACGATAGGTTCGATGCGTTTTTATGCTGAATCTCGGTGATGGCGTTATGGATCACTTGCCATGATTTCTCAAAATCAACCTCATTGGAAATGATTTTCTTGGGCGGCCGAATTTTAGTTCGGCTTCTCGAGCTCGCGCTTTGAGAAGAAAACATCTCAAGATGTGCTTTATGATTGGCAATCTGTGCAAGCTACTTTGGAGGCGTGTTCGGGCTGACAGGTGCTACTGTTTGCCTTCTCATTGAGTGCACACAGCATTTACAGTATAAAAAGCCTTTTGCCTAAACAAGAACTCACTAAAATTAGTTTGGTTATGTAGCCCTGTTGTGGTTGGTGAAGTTGAGTAAAAAACAAGTACAAGAGGTTCGCTTGCCTTTAAGTCGAATGTACTGTCGATACTAAAGAGCACTACCAGCATCAAGATGGCTTCAGATATCCTTGATGTGCTGAACATCCAAGAGGATTCACGTGTCCAGGTTCAGTCCAAGGGAAACCGCAAGGAGCATGATGAGTTTGGATCGACGAAGAAGAAGCGTAAGACCGGTGCTATGAGCCGAGAATTGTATAATTTAATAGGACCGAACTTACCGCCTGTTTCCGTCGAGAAGACTTTGAAGTTTAAGGATAAGTTTAAGAGTACAAAGGCATCTCCGTGGAGTTGGAAAAAGTTCAAGAGTGGGGCGAGAAGTGATGACCTAGAGCTACATCATTGGGTTCGAGGAAAGCAGGACGAACTAGAAAAGGATGAAGATAAGCCGTATTCCTTTGAACGGTACAATACTAAGTTAGACATTCCAAGTTTCACAGAGGAGGAGTATAATGAGAAGCTGACAGACCTGAATGAAGATTGGGATTATGAAGAGACACAGTATTTGTTTGATCTTGCTAATACTTTTGACTTGAGATGGGCTGTCATATTTGACAGGTATCACTATGGGTCGGGTGAGAAAGAAAGAACAGTGGAGGATTTGAAAGAGAGGCTTTACTCTGTTAGTGCTATGCTACTTAATAGCCGGGATGACGGAGTGAAAGATGCTAACTTGATCAAAAGTTTGGAGTCGTTTGATAAATCAAAGGAGGTGGAACGTAAACAGTATCTTGATCGACTAATCCATAGAGCCCCTACCGAGATTGCAGAGGAAGAATCATTAGTTATTGAAGCACGAAAGTTTGAGCTTGCTGCGAAGAAGATGTTGACTGAACGAGCACAACTTCTTCAGTTGTTGGATTCACCGCAATCGTCAGCTTCCATCGAGCAGTATCTTGTTTCTTCTGGACTTACACAATTGTACAATTCGTTAATGACTGTGGACAAGTCGAAAAAGAGAAAACCAGAGGCTCCTGTGGCGCCACAGCTGGGTCCAAATGCTATTCCACACACACAGCAGATTCAACAAGCACAGGCTCTTGCACAAGCTAAAGCTCAAATACTTGATCAATCTAAAAAGTCGCAAGGAAAACAGATTCGCAAAGGTAGAGAAGATGTTCCACAGGCACAAAATTCCAGAAACAAGTCAAACGAGCCTGTCAGTACTATATCACAGCAAAAAGCGGAGGTACTGGAATTATTAGAATCTAATCTGTCGGATGAAGATATGGAACTTTATGGACTCAAATTTCACGAAGAAAAGATTCAACCAGGAGTTTATATTCGGTCTCAAAAGCTGTCAACGTTCAAGCCTGTGGTTCAGGCAAAGGTTGTTGACATCTTGAACGAAATGGGCTTAGCACAGAAGCCTACTTTCCCTACAGGAAACGTGTGTGCAAAGTTTGATCAACTGCTGCAGTCCGTTGCTACTTTGGTGGATTTGAAAAAACAGACAGACAAAATTAGTACTGAGATCACTCTTATTAAGAACCAAAAGGGTATTTAAGCTAGACTCGTGTATATTAATAAACTTATGCTTCATCATCTTTCCAAGTTGATGGCGTTTCCGAATTTTGCGTAGAGCTGTTTCTTCAAAAGCCCAAGTGTATTTTCTATTTCATCAACTTCATCCTTTAAACGGCTTATTTCCTCATCAATTCGCTCGTTCTCAGTTTCCAGCCTCTTCACAGCCTCCTCCTGCTTCATAAGAACAAACGTGTCTCCAATTTTGTAATTGACCTTGTCCTCCTCGTCGATCAGTTCGATTTCGAGTGATAAGTCATCCATGTAACTTTTCTCTGTTTCGAGCTCTTCAAGAACCACTGAAAGCGAGTCTTTTTTTGAGATCAGAGTGGAGAACTTGTTGATTCTCTGCTGATCCTCCCATGTCACCTCTGTTGTGTTTGTCTGGCCCTCCGGCAGTAAGTCCATCTTGCTGTTGTTCGGTTGTAGTTTTGTTGGTGATAAATAGCTTGTTGAGTTGACAAGTATTTCTAGCTTAAGTACGCGACGGCTGCGCCGATCGACGCAGACTACAACGATACTGACGCGATATGTTTAATATAACAATACTAACATCCACCCATCTACTCATCTATCTGCAATTACACCAGAACGCCCCCATGTCACAAGATCAGCGACCCAAAGTAGCCTCCAAGGACCTACTCAAGAGGTACCTCTTGGAAAGTAAAGAGCTCTATCAACTGGTGTCTAGAAACAAATTCCACTCTGTCTTGAAAGCCAACGCTCACAAAGATGTGCCGCAGGAAGTTGAATCGGAGTTTTACGCCCAGTTGGTTGAGCAGAAACAGCAAAACTCATTGAATCCTGTTAGTCTCAATGTCGACAATCTGCGGTTGGTACAAGTGCCGGACGCGGATAGTTCCTTAGTACTCCAAATCGACAGTAGACGACTCGACCATCTGATCGAATCCTTGAATCACTTGAATGACTCGATAGAAGCTGAAATCCAGCAACTACACAGCAAATGTGAAAAAGAGCTATCAAAGATCAATAAGGTGACTGAAAGCCTGAGCGATTTGCGATATGGCTCTATTAATTTCGACTCTTCTATTGAAAGCTTAGCAAACGAGCTAAAACAATTGGAGTCTATTATGCTTCAACAAGACCTCTCTTAAACATTGATATATTGGTCTATTGACTCAACCGCAAGATCTTCTCCAATATACTTGAAGCTCTCAAACTTCCAGTTGAGTGAACATGAAATATGAATCATATATCTACATCCACTGGCTGGACAAATAGCTCCAGTCACGGGAGAATCGCTGATAAATATCAGCTTGCGTATTCTTGAATGCACTAATGCCATCGAGCACATGCAACATGGCTCATGTGTTGTGTAGACATCATAGTTCAGACAAAGATAATTATTGCTACGACTATTTTCAGATCTTTGCTTGAGCTCATTAGCTGCAACTTGCTCAATACACTTCATAATCGAGTGTTCAAGTGGATTCGCAGAGTTACGCATATCAACACATTCCGCCATTATCTTGTCAGTTTTGGGGTCAACAAAAATAGTTGCTATTGGTAATTGATTTGTCTTGGAAACGCTGATCACTTTCTCAAGATACTTCATTTCTTTATCCAAATCAAAGCTCTTCAGACATTCGCCAAGCTCTTGAACTATCGGATTCCCTTTCCATATCAAAGGCCAGTACTTATTTGACCATTCTTGACTCAACTCCTTGCTTAACGGCCTATTGGTTGGGATATCAACCTTTTCAAGTTTTATCTCATCCTCATGCTCTATCAATGCTTTTCTAAGTAAACCTTCAAGCGCAGTATAGTCTATCGACTCAACAGAACATAACAACACCTTCAAGTAACTCTTGCCATCTCTGGCTGCTTTCATGATCCGCTTCACATTGCTTAACTGATCTAACGAATCCTTAAACCTGTCTTTGATCAGCTTTAGAACACTCTGGGAATTAATAGGATTGATATAAATGACCCAGTACTCCTTTAAATCAACCTCGTCCTGCTTCTCCAAAGGAACCAGCCGCTTGAACTTCCTGTAGAACACCTGCTCATCATAGTCGATCTCCCCAGCCATGCTCCCGTACCAAGAGCCTCATCTTCCTGGTGTGAGTTTTATTTATATATTTTATTTAATATTTTACGGGGCAAATGCAACGCGAAGACAAAGACATAGGCACACCTCACACCCGTCAGATCTATAAAACAACTGTTATTATCAACTGTTTGTAAACATTGTGTATAATCAGTCAAAGGAAGCCAACAAATGCTGCTGAAACGGTTCATTGAGTGCAATGCTGTGGCTGGATTTCAAGGATTTGATGACTACTGTAATGGAACCTGGAGCTATCAACTTGAGGAGCTTGTTTGTTCGGTCGTCATAGAAAGAAATAAAATAGAAACAAAAATACTCCCGAACAAAACAAACTGGGATCTATTCTCCCATAATGAGCTTATTGACGCCATTATACAGCACCTCATTGGTATCAAGAGATCCAATTCTATATGTATAGGGTATATTAGTGGGAATGATTTGAGTAACTGCTCAACTAGCTTGGTTTGCAAAGGATATAATCACAGCTCCAATATGATCAGAAATGTGCCGTTTCAAATTATACATTCAATTATAGGACGAGAGAAATTCATCGATCTGCTGCTGAACCATTCAGCCACTCAGAGAGGAGCTATACTCTGGGGGGATCTGCCTGATACCAAAATTCGAGAAAGGAAGAAGGGTTTTATTAATATGCATAAGATGATGTATTTTGAAACTACAATGCTTCATACACTGAACCCGTTACCTCCAAATTCGAGAAAGCTACTCGGGACAATTTATCCAAGCGAAGTTCATAAAGAGAAGACCACGCCGAAAAGATTTTGGAAGCTCTACAAGATACTCCAAGCCCTGCTTATCAATCATTCGAACTGCCAGCACAAGTATCCATATATTTTTGATTCAATATGTTCAAAGCCATCCATTGAGAAGCATACGAAGGGAGCGAGCAATTTACGATTAGCCATTGATAAGAAGCGAGTGACCCGATTTATACTTGTTATAATTGAAATGATCATGCCAAATGAGTTAATGGGTTCAACTAAGAACAAATCAGTGTTGTTCACCAAGATCTCAAACTTGATAAGAATGAACAAAATGGAACAATTAAAGATCCATGATTTGATGAAAGGGTTCAAGATTAATGATGTCAGTTGGCTGAAGCCTCGCAATGGACTGAAATTGACTAAGACAGAGTTTATTAGAGCACAAGTTATGTTCAAGACGTTTTTGAAATGGCTTATTGAATCCTTTCTATTCAAGCTGATAGGATCCTTCTTTCATGTGACAGAAATATCAAGATCATCAGAATTACTGTATTATAGACACGACACTTGGAAATCAATTTCGAAGCCATTCAAAGACATGTATTTCAACAAGTACCTTGTCCAATCTAAAAGATCGGCTAATGGCCTTTCTGGATTTATTGGAAATCAAGATTACATAGGTCAACTTCGTCTTTTACCTAAGTCAAATGACTTCAGATTCATTTCGATTCCGTTCAAAGGTCCAAAAGGAAAAATATTTGAGTATCTGAACTTTTATAAGCATGAAGTTAAGCCAGTCAATTATATTTTAAGTTGCAAACGAGTTTCGAATTCTCTTCGATCAGTTGATGAAGTCGTCAAGCACATCCATAGTTTCAAAAATGATCTTCTTCGCAGCTACGACAACAAGCTCCCAGCTGTATTTTCCTTGAAATTTGATGTCAAAAGAGCTTATGATTCGATTCCTCGAGAAAGACTGCTGGACTCTGTCGAAAATCTCCTATCAAAAGATCCTGATGACACGAGTTACATTGTTAGAGAATATCAACGGATAGGAGAAAATCAATTGACGTCTTCCTTCAAGCGCTTGAACATGTATGGTCATGATGATGCCATTTCGCACCGTTCACGCGTTGTTAACAAGAACTCCTCGCTGGTTTTTACCAAGCGAGAACTTCTAGCCATTGTAAACTCACAGTTCCACAAGTCATCATTATATTCTCATTTGGGAACCTATTACAGAAAGCAAGGGTTGTTCCAAGGTTTTCCATTATCTGGAGTAATGTGTGATATAATATATGATGAGTTTGTGGATTTTTTAATTGACAAGTCAAAACCACTTCACGACAAGCATATAAAGATAATCAGACTAGCAGATGACTTTTTGATCCTCTCTCCAAATGAATCAAGCATTGAAGCTTTTAGAAAGCTGATCAACAGGAAAATCCCAGAGTATAATATAGATATCAATCGAAAAAAGACAGAGAAAAGTGTTGATCAAATCGACTTTGTTGGGCTGACGATCGACCTTCAAAAGTTGGTGGTGTATAAACGAATTCCATCCTACAACAACACATCTCTTGCCATGAACTCGTTCAAAATTTTAACCGAAAAGTTGCTCTTCCTTTTCAGAGAAAGGCTTCAAAGCTCGTGTCTTGATCCATCTTTCAATGATACAGATACCTTGAAATTCAATTTCTCTCAGCTTGTTCTCTGGATTCTTTTGCGATTTCAAAAATCGGTCCCCTTGATTAGCGAAAGGAAAAAGGTTGAGATCGATCAGTATCAAAACTTTGTTGATAATCTAATGTATGTGTTATCTGCAAAATTGCACAGTATCCCAGAGCTGACAAAATGGAACATTGATGAAATCATCACGAGAGACACATACAAGTATCTGACATCCTGATCATGAGGCAGAAAACTGACCTTTTAACATGTCGTCATTTCTCTTTTTTCTCTTTCGTTCAATTTCTTCGATTCCACCACTTTTTTTAAGCTTCTCATTTCCAACAAAGTCTCCCAATTCCTCCTCAAACTGATCGATATTGAGCATCTCTTTCTCCTTCTCTCTAACTTTCTCAGCTTTCATTATTGCTTCAACTCTAGAATCATGATTTGGGCGCAAATTTCGAACTTCATCCAACAGAGCATTTCGAATGTCCTTGGTTGAGAGCGATGGATCAAGCAAAGGCAACGATGGACCTAAATTCCTTGGTTGCGTATGATTTTTCTCTAATTCTTCACAACACTTCACAATTAGACTGTATGTTTCACCGGCAGATCCCAAGTCTTCCTCTAATAGCTGGATGATGGTCTCCTGTTCCTTGAAGAATTCCTGCTCTTCTAAAACCGCCGTCAATTCAGACTGCCACCTTGAGTTCCAGTTCTTTCTTTCACTTGACATATACCGAACCAGATTACCAAGGTTTGCCTTTGTTTCTTTAAGTTCCTTTTGGACAAAGAGAATTTGTTTCTGTGTGGGTCTGCTTCCTCTCTTACTGATATCCAGCTTGAGTGCTTCTATTATGTCTTGTAAGTCGTCAATTCGTGCCACCAGCTGCTCACATTCAGAACTGACTTTGCCTTTACAACGCTCCATATATGGATTGCTGATAACTCCTTCTGGAGACAAGCTAATATCCCGAAATTGCTTTACTAGATTGAAAGCATCGTCAACCAAGCCAGTCAATTTCTCTTTTGAGTCCGTTTGAATCTGACGGGCTTTTGACAGTTCAAAACGCAAATCCGACAACGCCTTTTGATTCACTAGGCTTCCTGTGACCTCAGGTGGAGAAAGAGGAGTTGCCAGCTCAAGGGTTGGACTTGAACCAGGCATCTTTTCCAAGTTTTCAATTATCAAACTCTGCATTTTAGAAACATCATTTCTCAATAGTTCAATTTGGGAGCTGACCTCACTCATAGCATTAGTTGATACTTCAGGTTCGTGTAGTGAAATGATTGAACCTGGTTCTATAATTCGCAGGTCTTCAAGCTCATACGATACTCCATTGGCCGACTCTTGGATGTAAAATGGAGGAACAGAAGAAACTTTATCATGAACATACCCAAACTTCTGAGTGAATAGTACTCTCAACGTTGCGTCAGTTATAGGAAGGTTGACCTCAACCTTTCTAGTTTGATTTCCGTGACTCAGGAAGATACTTTGTCTCGATGACGCAGATTCTCTGGAAGATGGTTTTACATTATCAGGAACATCTACAACTTCTGACATTGCCGAGTCCATTGATTCGGATCTGTGAGATGTCAGCTGTTGATGGACTTGGGATTGCCTGATGTTTTTGGACACTTCTTCTTGAAGAGGGCTTTTCGGCACTTTAGGAGTCGCTAGGACCTCTGATTTTTCATAAGGGAGGGGAGAACTATGTGGGGTCGAATTCATCGATAATATCTTTGATGTTTGATACGCAGAAAACCTCTTCGATGCTTTTCTCATTAATGATTGGTTATTTTGTAGTCTAGTAATAGGATCTCTACTCGTAAGACCGCTATCGCTAACAAGACGAGATGAAATAGTTTCCGGCTCAATTGAAGAGCTGCTCGAGTAATCTGCCGGCCCAGAAACTGCCCTCTCTTTGTCGAATGATCTGCGGGACTCCGTAAGAGACTGAAGCTCTGCTTGCTTGGATTTCAACATTTTCATAAGCTCCGAAACAATCTGCCCCACCTTTGGTAAGAACATATCCAGTGCTTGTTGAGAAGGTTCCAATATCAACGATTCCTCAAGGACCTGTCTCAGCAAGTTTGGGATATCCTTAATATCACTCACTTCGACACCTCCAGACAAGTAGGCTTTGCGAAGAGCCTTGAAATCATCTCCTACTTGAACAAACTTAGAAGATACTTCTCCTACACTCGCAGTTCGATTCGCCCACGCGGTGAGAGATTGTAAGAGGGCTTTTGTAGACGTGAGAAGCTGTGCCGTAGCAGTAGAAACAGTGGGCGTGTGCTGTCGGAGGTTCTGTTAGTGCTCTTGATCCAGTTGAGGAAGCTGGAGTATCCAACTTGAAACTTACCGATTTCCGTTTTCTCACGGGCGATTTCAAGGATTGCAACGATGATTGCGCAGAATAGGGAGGCGACGACATGGCTCACCCAATGAATGGCTTTTGTGGGTCCTTTCCACGTTCAATTTACCTCTGTTACACCTGTACAGCCTTAACTCAGTCCAGTAATATAGTCAATGTTCAAAACATACAAAGCATACAAATTATCTGGTGCGCGGGTGGGTTAGGTAAAGTGAGATTAAAACACAGCCTCAATTTGATAGACAGTGTGGAGGATTCACATGACGAGAGCTTTAAGTGGTTCAGGTGTGCCAGTAGATTGTTGCTGGTGCAGACAGGTGGAGCTTTGAAACGAAAGTGTGAAGCACCGGGCTTATTTCTCCGAAACAAAAGATCTATGCGTTATCTAGAAATTCCGTGTTAGGCAGTAAACGTTTCAGGCCTCTAATTCCAGGGCCCTAGCACAACGACATGTTCAGTGGAATTTCTGTGCTCATCTGATCAGCTGTATTGCAACTAGAACGGACACAACAACATGCTGCTTGGGCTATATGAGAGATTGAGTGGGATCCCAAATGATTGTTTGATGGTGCTTCAAGCACATCATTTATTGTATAATTTAAGTATTAGCGATCAGCAAGCCCTGTCCATCCAAAAGACTACGCAGACCAAAGACCTTTTGAGGCATTGCCGAGACAACAACCTATTGGGCTTTGCGGACATACTGCAAGAGAGATTGTCACCAATACCGAATGTTGTTACTTCTATAACAGAGTAGGCAAGAAGTTCCTGGATTTCACGTGAGGTCAGATGACACTGCCACTTGGAGGCCGCTCCTTTTCAAAGAAGAAAGACAGAAACAGACAAAATCGAGGAGTATACCGTTATTGGTTGTTCGCTGTACCCAGCTGGCTCTAGTAGCTACCATTTTAGCTTCCTGTGCTGCCCCTGCTAAATCGGGAAATTTTTGTTTGAACCCAAATTGAATTGATAAAAAAAATAGATCAAGGAACGCGTCTTTGTTTAAAGGAAAGCCTTCAACTCATTCGAACCACGATCAGTCAATTCAGCCTGAAAACCAGCACCGAATTGAAAAGTGCAGCTAGAAGATCCTGGGGTGATGTACACGCTGTGATGAGAGTATTAGAGATCTCTAACTCCCCCGAATGGGAGGACGAGTCTCTAACATGGGATTATATAAAGGCATTAGAGGTATGTTTTGAAGTTTAGATAAACACTAGGGTTGTTTTACTAACACATTGTCTGTTGATTCTGAAGAAAGAGAAAGAAAACCTCACAATTAAATCACCAAGAGAGGGTACGCGCACAACGCCCCCTGCTTCGGCGATTTCCACTAGTTCGAAAAGGACAAGAAACCATGGGTTTTGCCAGAGACATATTTACACTGCCGACTTGGCTGACTATCTAAATCTTGCCACACGGTCCCAACTTGATCAGCTATCTCGAAGTGGTGTTACCGACGAACAGATAGAGCTCTATCTCAATAGGAAATACATTAAATTGCGACGTTTTTATGAGGAAAACGAGGTACCAAGACATCAGTATAAAAAAAGAAACTTCAGCACTTACTTGGAGGACTTCAAAAAGTATCAAAGCTCTAGAGGTCGCGCTGGAATTAGTCTATATGAAGCAATACAGCCCTCTTTCAAGGGTATGAGACAAAGGAACGCATTATCCCGATTACTCTCTGTTCCTCTCGAGGAGATGAGCAGTGCTGATGAGCTCTCTGACGATAATTTACCTTTATCATCTGAGGATGTGAAGTCTGACCAGGAACCACCCGCAGTTGTTGATATTAACGACTCAGACTCAGAAACTGAAACTGAATCAGTTGCTGAACCGCATAGTGCACATAGTCCATTATTACCCTCTGTTACTCTTCCACCACCCTCCTCAAGTACTACGACACAGCCATCTTCCGCCCATTTAGCCGATACCACTGTTCCTTCTCCCATTCTTCCTTTTGAAGATCCTGACATTGTGAATGTGGACCAGATGGAATTAGAAGACTTGGAGTTTCCTGAACCTGCTCCACTGGAAGACCAACCAAGACGAACAAGACGACATAAATTTTCTCAGGATCATGTCTACGTTACAGATACTGCTGTACATCTCGGATTATCGACCATGTATATACTAAACGAGATGTACGATAATGACAACACTTATGAGAATATTTTGGAGTATTTAGAGAAAATATATGCTCAGAAGCGCAAGGACAGAGAGAAGAAGGAAATCGGATACGGTCCCTTTTTGAAGCCTACTTTCTCAAGTCATATTGAGGGAGACTCTAAAACTAACTCTTATAACAGGCCAGCACAATCAAAACAATCTGCTCGAAAAGGAACTAATTTTGTTGAAGATGACGGATTTGTCACATCAGATGAAGAGTACGTATTTCATGACCACGAAGGACATGAAATAAGTAATAGTTTACCTGAAGGAAGCCAACATGATTCAAGTGAATCTCTTGGAGATTCATTAGGATATAATCCAATACCACATAAAGTGTTTCGTATTCGTGATAGTCAAAATGATGAAGAGAAGTCTGAGTCGGAAGATGAACCAGAGGACGAAATACACTTTAGAAGCAAAGTTTTGAAGAAGAGTAAAGCTTTGAGAGGAGTATTACCGAACTCATTTTTCAGAATATATTCAGACAAGAAGCACACTAGTCCATACGATGGAAGGAGACCTGCCAGTAAAACAGGAACACCTCATGAAATTGGTATTGCTCGAAAGAAAACAAAGAATGATTCTAATATTACCCCAAAAGATGATGGCTTACAAAGTTTCCTGGTGCCAGATAATCACAGCATTATTGATGATGATGAGCCTATCTACCACAAGCTTGTTTATAATCACACAGAGCCAAAACAAAAGATCAGTTCGGATTATTTTGATAATGACGCGATAAGTATCAATTCATCAAGTGCTTCAGAAGTTGAGTTAAGGGACTCAGATGATAGTGATGACCTGTATACTACAAATTTTGTACCGAAAACCGAACTGCAAGGCCAAGCAGAGGAGGATAATTCAGCTGGAATTGATTATATGTTGACTTCTACGGCAAGAAAATCATTCACTCGCAAATCTGAAAACGCTCATACCGATGGAAGAAAACGAAACCGCCAGCCCCCCAAATCACATAGATCAAAGAGATATAGAAGACCTCAAATTGGCCAAAATACTTCTAGTGAAAGCACTTCCAAATACCAATCCAGACTTTCGTTTCCTTGGAGGAGACATCAAACTCCAATCATCGTTAAGAGCGTTTCACCCTCGCTTGAATCAGAATATTATTCAAATATAACCCCCCTCACTAGAGAAACAATCGTGATAAATGATAAGGAGAATGATGAACCAACTGATTATTCTTATTATAATAACCATGCATCTGAGCATTACGTTATATATGACAATGCATACAAACATTCTGATTTCAAGAAACCTCAAAAAACCAGTGGAAGTGATGATCCGCGTACAAGAGGAACTAAACGTACTCAAATGACAGACAACGAAGGAAGAAACATAAAAAGTGGAAAAAGAATGATACAAAGAAGCCTTGATACCTTTTCATACGGTGATAAGAATTTTGACTTTGGAAGAAAAGGTATCACAGGAACCGCTCAACTTGAAGGTATCAGAACTGTTCATGCTACAACATCAAATTTGGATCTTGATATAGACTACGCTGAACATGAACCTTTGGATCAGCAAAGAATTGGGGGCAAAAAGGCCTATAGACAGTTGATTGAAAAGTTGTCTAATTCTGCCAGCGATTTTGTTTCTAATTTGGACGCTATACCGCTTGACCAATTCAAATCTCTGAAAGTTAAAGAAAACTCCTTACTCCAATCTAGCCTCTTTTTGGAATGCGTTAATGAGTATGGTGACTACTTCAAACCTGGTGATATTACATTCGATTTTATGACGGTACATTTTACAATTACAGAGTTTAACATCAAGCAATCCTCAATGCTTGTGGAAACTCTTTTCCGGACTTTAAGCAATGCTCTAAATAACTCTTCAGAGCTAGATCAGAGCCAGAATATGATGCTGAGACGAAATTACATTAGATTATTGCAATTGGTTTGGAATTTGAGGAAAAAGGACGTTACTGAGCTTGTCAAGCTTACCAAGATGATGCTGATGATAACCAGGACACTATTAGAGAGTGATATCTCTAACAAGTACCGTGTATTGTACCTTCCTTATCATTTTGTCATGATGCATATAATGCAACGCTTTATGAGAGATGCTCAAGAAGAGGCATTACAAAATGCAACCGAGTCTATGAGTTTTAAGCTGCAAAAGGCAATACTTGTGTCCGCTTGCAGATTATCACCTTCCCAGTTTTACCGCTGTTTAAGTGGAAACGACAAGCCTTCCATTTACTATCTTGAATCCATTTCTATAATTTTGGCAATTTCTAGCAACCCTTGGCAATATATAGCTTCTGCTGCAAGGGAAAATCGACTGATGTTTCCAAATGTTGTTAACTTTCTCTACTTTTTGCAATCAAGATCACCGGTTTTGCAGGACTGGGAATATTTCATCGATGAGTTACAATCTCTTCAGGAAAAGGACAAAGACGCTTATAGATGGAAACTTGTTTTACGTTCAATAAGAAAAGTGATATATGATTTAGATTGGGTATTTGAGGAGGCACTGCTCATCAAGATATACCGTCTTTTAAGTTCTCGCAGGTTTGAGAATATTGGGAGAACTGGCGGCTCTGTTTGGATATCTTCATTTCCCACCAGTACTAGGTTTTTGGAAAATGAAGGCTGTCTAGACATGTATTTCAAGTTTTTGGTTTTGTATGCAACCAAGTACTTGGATCCAGACAAAAAAACGAGCCTCATTGAAAAACTGACACCTGTGGGAGATATCCGTACCAGTACGGTGGATCTTCTGAAAAGCAGAGCAAATATATTTCTTGTTATGACTACACTGTTCAATGTTGACTTTGTGACTCATTTCGCCAGCATAATGAAAGTACTGATGGATTTTAAGTCAGCAGAGTCGTTCAAGACCTTGCTAGAACTACTGCTAGTGATATCAAGGTGCCATTTGAGCTCTTTTGGAAAACCGCCTTTTGGCTTGGTGAAATTTTGCATTTCAAGAGTAACCTCTGCTGTCAACGAAGGAATTGTGAAACCAGAGTGTTGCTCAGATGGCATATATGAGTTCTTTGGATTCTTCGCGTATTTTGCATCACACCATGATTTGGATACATCTTCTGTAAGGGGAATTTTGGACGTTACTAATACGTTTTTGGGCTTGAGAAAGTTGGACACCGACTCTAATTTGACTTTGTCTTTAAATCTCTCTTTGGATATTTTGCAAACGCTACTGACAAATGCTCCATTAACCCTGCTTGAAGATCAAAATATCAAATTCAAGAATCAAGTTGTCAGTTCATTGAAGTCTGTGATAATTACCTCGGATTTGAAAAACACTTCTCTTAAGAACAAATGTATTTATTGTTGGGTACATATTTCCCATGTTTTGAAGATAAGTTTGGAAGCATTGATCCATTTAGAGTGGATTTACTTTGGAGACGAAGAGCTAAGGTCCTCTTTTGAATTAGTTTTTTTCAGCGCTATTCTCTCTTATTTCAAGCAATCTTCCGTCGATGCTATTCATGAGGATATCTTTCTTGTTTTAATGAGGAATTTGCCAAAATTACCAAATCCACCGTTGTTAACGTTTTATCAACTAGCTGGTAGACAAGACTATTTTGTTGATTACCTTTCGTTAAGGAATGGAAAAGATCTCTCTCAATTGTCTCGGTATGAGTTTGATCAATTAAAGCAGCAAATCACTATCAAGCTTCTGGCAAGAATAATCATTTCCATGAGCCGGCCTGGGGAAGAACAAAAGTTCTTACCATTATTGAACTGCTTTATAACATCTTTGAGCAAAGAGTACTGGTATCAAAAGCGACTTACTACTCACTTGACAAGATACAAAGAGTACGCTGCCAACATTGTTAGATATCTCAACACCGTTGTCAGAAATCACGTTGCAGATAATTCAGATTTCATCACTTTAAAGCATGAGCTAGATATAAAGGATATCAAAGCTCCCCTTAACGAACGCTTTGAACTGGTGAATTCCATTGATGAAGCTGTAATATTACTGGAAGAGGAGTATCTCGATGCCCTTATTCACCAAAAGAAGGATGCCTTTCGATCAGAAGTCACAAAATTCCTACTGGAATTTCCTGGTATCTCGCGTAAAGGACATCAGTGCTCTTTCTTATACCCCCTTGTTACGATTGTATCATTACATTCCGAAGCTATATCCGGAGATCTGAATCATTGGGTTCATATAGAAAATTGGATGGGGGTAATTTTAGCGTTGATTAAGACCAGAGGGTTTCTTACGCAGAATGATTTATGGTGCACGGTAAAACTACTTACGATCACCTCGACTTTGGCTGCACACAAGGATATCAGCTTTTCAAATCAAATTGATAACTGCATTGCAATTGTTTTTGACATCTTAGAATTACTTAGCTATACGCTTAGAGGATTTGCAGACATGACACAGTTTCTTGAGGCTGTACCTCTTTTCACTTATCTTCATGCAGAAAACGAGGCACCTTCACTTAATTTTGAAAAGCTGTCGTCAAATGAGCTTGATAACAAGTTCCAAAAGTTGTTTGCTCATTATGGTGATATCATTTTAAGGAGTTCATCACTTTCCAACACAACCGCGGTTCTATCTTCTGAAAAGACCTATGAAACTGTACTAAGCTCTCTGTACTCTGAACATGAGACACAGCGCTGTCCCATGTCTGCCGACATGTTCCTTTGTTGATCTCTCAGCTCCACCACTGTCACGTTATCTCTTTTTTATCAGATTGAGCGCTTGACTCTATTTTCAAGGAAAACATTTTTTATTTTACCGCCTGTTTTATTTTGATCCCGAAACAATTGTTTCTTGAGTTCATAGAGAGGTGTGCCATTCATAGCAAACAACACATCTTGTCTGCAAATCACATCTTTGTGTACCAAACCAATACCCAAACATGAAAGGCGGCAGCGATAGTGATGGGTCAGAGGAAGACTGCAATACACTTTTGGATTCGGGACCTATTGAACATCGCGCCTTCAGCGCAGTTGAAGGAACATCAGCAAATAATCTACTAGGAGTTGTTTCAGCCGATGCTAAGCAATTGAGAAGAACCACTATGCAATTTCCCTTAAGGAAGGTACAATCGAATGGAGACGAGTCTGGTCATATTGAAATCAAAAGCATTAACGCAGTACATCCTAACAGCACTTATCAGCAGGATATAGAAATGATCCATTCAAGTCGGCCGATTAAAGAAGAATACACCGTAGATAGCCCAAGTAGCAAGATAGAGCCCAATTTGGAAGCATCAGCCAGTGCTAAATCAATAGAGGGAAAGCCCGAGTCTTCTATCTCCCAAGGAGGGAACAATATCCCTTCTCTGGCGGAAGATACAAAAACACAGCCCAGTCCAGGAACCGGGGTAGCTTCAGAACTTGGATCACAGCTCGTCAACCCCAAGCTAAGGTCTCCCGCAAGTCAGCAGCAAAGTGGGTGGTCAGAAGGACAGCACCTGATTCAGGAGTACGGATATATATCTCCGAACGACAACAGAAATGGGGTTCAAAATAGAGTTGTTAATGTTGATGGAGAGTTAGAAACCATAAGATCCAATTCCGAGATAAAAACCAAGCAGTCTTCCAGAGGAGCCGCAGGAGCAGTAACATCAAGTACTGGAAGCGACAACATACCATATTCAGCAGCATCTCTTACTGGGATGACCAGTAAAAAAGGATCCATTTCCCACGTTTGGGCGTTTGGAGATATCGATGCATTAGAACGGACTAGCATAAGAAGCTCAAGATCGGAGTTTTCTTTTCGAAGATTGAGTGTAAGGAAACACAAGGCTGATTCCAAAAAAGCCAGCAATGATCTTGTTGAAAGAAGAAAGTCAGTTGAGTTCAAAGATGATAACCTCAAAGCTTCTGAAATGCCTAACAGATTTCAGCTCAGAGTATCACCATGGATCAGTGGCTTGACCATTATCGTCTTGATTTCGCTTGTGTTATATTCGACATTTGTTTCATTTAAGGCATGGTCACCAAAAATGCCATCGAGCCAAGAGGTTCTTAGTTATTTTGGAAGATTAAGCGATAGTCGAAGAGTTGATGAGTTGAATAGCATCATTGATCAATATGGTATAAATATCGAGAATTCTTCACTTGAAGAGAAAAGCATCAACTCGTCAAGAGGTATAACCAATGAAATTAGACGGAAGGGGGAGACACCGCTACTAAAAGGTGGAAATTGGACAGACAACGAGATACAGATGTCAAATACGTTTCTCGGTATCAATCCCAAGTATCATGATGATAAGGAATTAGAAGCTTTAATGGAAGATGATCGTCTTTTTCAGGTGTTTCACGGTGTAGCTTATGCACCTAGAGGTGTGATTGAGCCGATGTGTCAGGCAACCCCACGTCAGGTATTATTGGATATGGCAGTCTTATCTAGAGTAACCACAAGGGTGCGTACTTATGGGACACAATGTCGACAAGCCGAATTGATCCTTAACGCATTCGTGGAGCTCAATCTCAATATGACTTTGGCACTGGGTGTATGGATTGGTGCGGATGACTATACCAACTGGAAGCAATTGAATGAAATGAAATGGATAGTATCAAACTATCCTAGGAAATACATTGAAACCATTTATATTGGAAACGAAGTGATGTTCAGACAAGAAAAGACAGCAAAAGAATTAATGGCATATGTCGAGGAAGTAAAGAGCTATCTGAGATCCATTGGGTACGAAGATTTGCCAGTAGGTACCTCAGAACTGGGTTCTCAAATAAACGACGATATGATTCAAAGTTGCGACTTCATCGGAGCCAATATTCATCCATTCTTTGGAGGTGAGAATGTGGATACTGCAGTTCAATGGAGTCTGGATTTTCTGGATCAGCAGGTCTTACCAATGACATATAATAAGCGCCAAGATCTTCCGATAGTTGTATCTGAAGTTGGATGGCCATCAGGTGGAGGCAAATACATCGATGCGAACGCTGGGACTGCTGAGCTCCAGACCTTTTTGAATACCTGGATCTGCCATCCAAAGAATTTTCAGTGGTACTACTTCGAAGCATTCGATGAGCCTTGGAAGAAGATCTGGCACGAAGAAGGAAGCAAATGGGAGACCGAATGGGGATTCTTTACACATGACAGAAAAATGAAAGAGGGCATTTCACTTCCAAATTGTACTAATATGGGATGAAACTCAAATGGATCTAGTTATGATTCCTTTAACTTTGTTGCTGTCATTTGATAGATTTTATAGTTAGTCCATAACCAAAACAATCCAAAACAACAAAAGGATAAGGCGACATTTGCCAATACCCATAGATCCGGTAGATTTGCGGGAGGTTCAAAGGAAATATCCAGAATATGTACCAAGGCAGCAACAAGATAAGAGCTAACAATGACCAATTTCCAAAATATACCGTGAGGAAGTACAGGAGTAGCAAGTTGTCGTGGAACAACAGGAAGGCCTAAAGAACGGACGATTTTCCTTATCCAACTTAAGTTCCCCATTAACCAGTTACTAAGTGTTGTTGTAATGACATATTGTAGAGCCAGACCATCTCTTTTCAAAAGAGGCCACATGGAAAACATTGAGATATTGCATATCCAGCAAACCATTGAAATGACATCGGGATCAACTTCGTTTAGAAGAAGAGTTATTGGCATTAATGGAAGCAAGATTGACTTTTCATGGACTTGGAAAGAAAAGAGATAGAATCCCAGTGAGCAGGAGGCAAGACACCATACTATCATACTCTTTTTGGGTCTGAGAAAGATGGATAAACACGCAGGAGAGATTGATACCAGTGTCAATATCAACGAGAGTAACTTTAGCTGACTTGTCGAGAACAGGTCTCTATATTTGATCAAGACGTTAGTAGCGCACCAGAAGTTTGCTACTTTATCTTCAAAAAGTCCTCTATCAAAAGGAAATATCCTTACGAGAATTTGCTTCAGTTGATCGATTCCACCTGAGTAAGCAAAAGGGCCTAGAATGACGATCATTGATATAACGACCGATACTGCGATTGATATCAAGCGCAGAATGTTGAAATTTGACAGAGGCCAAGTGCAGACTGATAGCAGATAGAAAAAGAATATGGGGGCGTAATAAAGAGCCATTTGCTTGAAGAACAAGGACATGACAAAAAAGATGGAAGCAATAGCATATTGGTCTTGCAACAGGTTGACAATTGCCAGCAATGAGAGTCCTAACATGACTGAATTGTACTGAAAATGGCCATGATCAATTATTATCAGTGCAGGTTGGAAAAGAATAGCGGCAGCAATGATTGTTTGATCAATCGAAGATGCCTTATTGTAATGACGGCCTAGCAATCTTGTATACATTAAAACAGCCGGAATATAAAAGATTAGTTCACTAAAAAGAGCTGTTGCTCTCATAAATGACACCAGATCTGTTGTTTCTAGTCCACGGGAAGACTCTGGTGAAAACCAAGTGGTGTTGATCAAAGAACCGATTTTGGCTAGAATCCATGAATGATACGCTGTTAATGGAGGATAATCAAGTCCCCAGTACTGTAAATCATAGAAATACCATTGTGATAAGGGAAGGGAGTTTGTCAGCTGAAGCCAATGTCTTTGTGCTTCAAAGTCACCAAACATTGGTGGTGCGTTCTTTCCTGAATACGAGCCTAGTCCAACAGCACATCGAACAATTAAAGCAAACACGATAATAATGTATCTGGCTACCCACTGATTTGGAGCCTTGTGAAAAGGTACCAAGAAGTCATTTAAAGGAGAACTTCGAAACAATGATACAAATTTATGGTTTCTATGGCTGTCTGGAATTGCCATTGTGTGATCATAGCATCATCTACTCAAGGTTTACAAGCATGATCAACAGGAGGTGATTGTTTGTTCTTTTGTCTGATGTATAATTTTTTGGTGTACATTAAAAGGTAGTGGAAATTAACTAAAGACATCAAGTGAAGCACTAATCAGCAGTATTGCTCAAGCTTCTCTCCAGAAGGTCCAATGATGCTGGCAATGGCATCAATGATACCCTTATGTAATGAAGTAGTCGATGCAACTATTCCCTGACTGTTCAAAGTTCTTCCAAACCCAAAATTAAGCTCATTTCCGTAAATATCGGAAACTTTTCCTCCACTTTCGCTAACTAAAAGACTTCCAGCAGCATGATCCCAGATCTTTTCTCTATAATTGACATCTTTGGGTAGTCTTAGATAGATTTCAGCATCTCCTTTAGATACCGCACAATATTTCACCTGGGAATCCAAGTTGACAGACTTAGACGTGATCGATAGCTTATCTTTGATTAGAGATTGAAGCTCGTGAGATGAATGTCCTTTTTCAACTCCTTCAACCACTCTGGCCTTATCAAAACCTAAATCATTATCAACGCTTATTCTTGTTGACTTTGAAAGAGAGTCTGCAATTTCATCCTCAAGATCTTGGAAGTAAGATCCTTCTCCCCTAACAGCCGTAAATAGTCCTCCTTTTTCTGATGATGGATCATTAAGATCGTGCGCAAGATTAGGACATCCAATCACACCAACTTGTACTATACCATCAACTATTAATGCAAGACAAACAGCATACTGATCCCCCCGAAGAAACCCCTTTGTACCATCAATGGGATCAAGAGCCCATATTCTTCCCCTGCTGCCACCTTTGGAGTCTCCCTTATCAATAATATCACACATATCATTACTGCTAGCAATTTCACCAAGAATTGAAGAGGACTTCTCGTCAGCTTTCTGGGCATCTGAAATCTGTGATAAAATAGACTCCTGCAATCCACTAGACTTGATCAACGCAGAATCCTCTTCTCCAACAACCTCATCTTTAGGGAAGTTCTTTAGTATAGAGTTAATAATAACAGCTTGGGCGCCAAAATCTCCAATAGTGACCGGAGATTTATCATCTTTGCTTATTCCATTCTTGTTAAGGTGCTCTCTAGCAACGTTGGACGTCAACAAGCAAGCCCTACGGACTGCTAACTGAGCAATGTATGTCTCCGCTGAATATGACATCCTATGCACTATACTTCGATACATAAATCTGTCTAGTTAGCAAACAGACAGCTTCGCTGCCATACATTTCCAGCCATCAAATTATTCATTCATTCAGTTAATCCTTTTTCTGATCAATCCCACGTGATATTCCACACGTGCGATGACAGTCACCACGTAGTAATTGCTTGCCTACCTTCTCCCAATTTCTTCTCCGATAAGATTGTCGCAGGTCGTGCGATAACCATAAAATTTTTCACTTCAGCAAAATTTTATCAGTGCAAAGGGGGAGGTATCTGAGATAACAGGGGGAGGCAAAATCCAACTACCCGGGTATTCGCGAGAGGCCTGCGAACAAATTGCCGGGGCCGGGCCACGAATCAGCTGTGCGGTTGTTGAGAGCAGCCAAAAATAAAAAGTGTCGAGAAAAAGAGCTTTTTTATCTTGTTCTTATCTAGTGGAAATAGGACAACAGCAAGATAAACAACATCAAGACGGATATCTGCGGCGTCGATAAGAGTGGAACCAGCACGGAGAATACTGCAGCTGAACAAAAATTGTGTTTGACTGTGATAGAACTGTGGTAAGTGCTTATCAGCGTACTTCCAGCACACAAGCAGCATAACCGTTAACTTTCCTGCCTAGTCTGTTTTACGGATGTCCCAGAACGTCTCGTTCCAGACACACGATAAGCGCCCCTCAACTTCTGATTCGTCTTTGACTACTAAGTCTTTGGTTTCTTCTACCGACTCTACGAGCTTCTCTTCGCCTGCAGCTGCTATCAAATTCGCCAAATCTCAGTCTCGGCAGGTTCTTTTGGCTGCTAAAGTCGGTCCGAGTTCTTCATCTGCTGACCCACTTCATCCGAACGCGAAGACTACAACAACAACTCAGTCTAACGGAGCGACAACTACAAAACAAAATATGTCTACTCCAACTTGCAAAAATTGCAAGACCCAGACGACTCCTTTGTGGAGACGTGATGAAACCGGCCAGGTTCTCTGCAATGCTTGTGGCTTGTTTTTGAAACTCCATGGTAGACCTAGACCTATCTCGCTAAAAAGTGATGTGATTAAGTCCAGAAATAGAGTGAAGCATAGTAGCTCCAAGTCTAACCCTAATACTCCCGAACTTAAAGCCAAGGATTCTTTTAACTCTAATGGTAAGGTGACCAAGTTTTCTCCAAAACAATATAAGCCAAACACCAAACAGCCTCAGCAGTCACTATCGCAGTCACAGCTGACACAGCAACCACCACAACAATCCCAACAGTCGCCACAGCAATCGCAACAGCAACAAAGTTCTCGTTCTAGACTCTCCTCTCCTGCCCTTTCTTCCATGATGGAGTCTATCTCAGGACGTCAGGCAAACGAGGTTCCAGGTCAGACGAATTCTAATAGTAAGTCTCCTGCGTTGCTTCCATTACTACCTAGAAACCAACAGGAAAATGGAAGTGCGGGACTCTCAGGATCGCCCTTTGCTTATGCTTCGACATCTGCTTGGATGAATAAGGTTCAAGGAAACCACCCTTCTATCCAGTCATTACACTATCCGTCTTCTGCCCCAACACAATTTGCTGCAAACCTCACCAGAGTTACATCACCACTGCTGTTATCGACAAGCTCTACGACTTCTTCGACTCCTCATGTCAACCCACCTCAATCCTCTGAAAGATCTAGCACTCAGAGTTTGAGCCGGGATGCTGTTTTGAATGCTGCAGGAACATTGGAGAATATGGGACAACAGCAAGGTTCCCAAGATGATATTAAAAGAATCCCTGGAATTCGGCTGGATGCAAGTGGTGCCCCTTACGACGGTCATCAGGTCCCTCAAAGACAGTCATCACCACAACCGAAACTACCTTCTATATCTCATATGACGAAGCCGTATTCTCCTGCGACAGAACTCAATAACCACGGGACCCCGCCTCTCGGACCCACGAAGTTATCTACTCTTGACCATTCACATCAGGCGGCGCAGTTACAATCCATCTTGTCACCAAGTTTTGGACCACAATATTCTTTGACGCCTGGAAGTTCACAGTACCAAACGTCCAATGTTGAGAAACTGCCTCCTCTAAAGAATCTTCAATCTTCGAATATTGCTGAGACTGGCAAGTATTCGAATATGAGCCAGAATCAAAATTCTGTACATCAGCAGAGTTACAATACGTCTCCGATGGTTGTTGCAGCGGATTCCACAGTTGCGTCACATCTAAAATCGCCTATGTACTCTTCTGTTGGGCGTTCCTCGGAACTGCATGGTTCAGACTCACAACACTGTGAGCAGAGAACAAACTCCTCAATGTCAGGGTACGTGTCAAGTGAAGAGCTGAAAACAAGAATCTCTGAACTGGAATTGGTGAATGACCTATATAAAACGAGAATTTCTGAGCTTGAAGCAATGGATACTGCTTCAAAACAACGAGAAGCACTGCTAAGACGAAGAGTGGATGAGTTAACTGAGCTGATAAGATCACGAGAGAGTATTAATAAGCGTGTGGATCATCGCTATCAACAGCAACAGCCTGGAGGAGATGCTAAGCGAATCAAAATAGAAGCAGGCCCACTGAACAATTAGTTGATTTCTTAGCTTTATTTGTTACCACTACTTGAATGGCTATCCAGTGTATTATAATGCATGATCGATATGAACAGGATAATGGGTTCTATTGCGATTGCAGCTGTTATTATGATTGATTTATCGTTGGTTGTTTATTTTTATATTATTGTATCAAATTATATCAAATAAATTGCAATTTTTTTCAAATTAAAGGAAATTAGTCAACTGGTGCTCTCTTTGGTGTAGCTTTGCTCTATTATCTCAGCACTCAGTCACCAAAATGCTGTCTGAACGCTTTGAAGAGGCACTTCAGAGCTTGAAGGAGCTGGAGACTTGCAGGTTTCGAAGGGATTCCACGGACTACAAAAAAGGGCTTGACAGAGTTGTAAGCAAGTTTGCTGATTTGAAGGCGTCCCTACAGCAGTTGAGTCTTTTCAGTATCAATGAGTCAATCGATGAGATCTCCACGTCAAACCTGAAGTACCTTGGTGTTGACTACTATGTTGCTGGGTTGCTGGAGAATTCCGTTGATGATCGGCAAAATAAACTGAAGACAGCTAATAACTTATATTTACAATTCCTCTATACACTTGATAATTATGGCGTCTTATCTAAGAGCCAAGTTGACAAGTTAGAGAACCTCAAAGAGTCATATAACCCAGTCCTGGACGAGTTACGCGTTAATGATGCTACGTTAAGAAGAGAAGAAAAGATACGGAACTTTCAAATCGAAAAGCAGCTTGAAGAGAAACTCAAGATGCTGAATTCTGGCTTAATAAATAATCAAGACGATGAGGTCATCAGAGACACCTATTTATCGCAACTACGTCTTTTTTCACTCAAGGCGTTCCAAAGCTTAGAGTCCAACTTGCTTGAGATCGAAGTCCTGAAAAACAGGCCTCTGACTGTTGTACAAGTGCCAGAAAGAGATGAAAGGCTAAAAGATAAGAAATTCGACAAGACATTTACCGATAAATTAGAAACTATAACCAGCCCCGTCCTGTCGAAAGATGGCCGTGTCTTACGTCCGTTCACGATTGTTGGAACAGAACGCGATAAGCTACAAAAGAAAGTGTTCGGAACAGGCCAAGTTCTTCCGACTATGACAATCGAAGAGCTAGTTGATCAAGAGCTAAAAAATGGCGGAATGGTATCAGAGTCTGCTCCAGAAAAAGAGCTCGACGAAGACAATTATAAGGATGCTGATCAGCTAACTTATAAGAACAGGCAGTGGGACGAATTCACCGATAATAACCCGAGAGGAAGCGGTAACACTCAAAACCTAGGATAATAGCTACGTAGTGCATAAATCAACTACAAGAATGAAGTTACATTTTTTTAATCAGGATGAAGTTGATGTTTAGTCATGTTGATTCTGTTTGTCTAGCATTATCTTTAGCTAGTCTGTGCCTACTATATCGATCTGAAGCTACAACATGTCATCATTTGTACCGGCTCAATTTGGATCCTTCACTTCTAATTTTGATTTTGACAAACTAAGAGTTAGTATAGCTGATAATAACAACAATATAGGAGAGAGAATAAACATACTAACAAACGCATTTGATTATAGAATGATACCACATCGTCATTTCAAAGTCGACTAAGATCACTTAGGAAGCCCCAGGACTTTTTTGATTTGTCAAGGATCAGCAAACCAAGCAGTTTGCTGGATGTACAACAGCGTGTCACATTTAATTTGTCGTACTTCTACTCAAATTATTTGGCCATCGTTACACTTATCTCACTCTACTGTATCTTTACAAACCTACCCCTGTTGCTTTTGGTTTTCTTTGATGTGATATCAATAGTCGTTATCAAGAAACTGTTCGGTAGCCAAAATGAGGTTGATGCTGGATTTGTCGTCCTGAAATTGGATACTATCTATACAGTTATGTTGATCATCAACCTCGGAGTTTTGTTTTTTTCAAGCCCTATAAGCTCTTTGATCTTTCTGGTCACGCTGAGTACTGCTATAGTGTTGACCCACGCAATAATGTTGGAGAAACCTGTTGAGGCAGCCTTCCCGGAGGTCGTTTGACTCAACATTACCCGTACCTCCTTACACCACCAACTTTAAATATAATAACTTTCTTTTAGGACGATTACGTCATCAATCAAAGCCTGGCATAATAAAATAAATCTCGGGAGGCAAAATCACTAGACGTTTATTATTGATTAGGCAGCGAGGGATACAACCCACAATAGGACACCAGAGATGGTATTAAAAGCATCAAATGTAACCAAGAGGCGACACTGCCTCATATTTACTTTGGCCAATGGATTTTTGGTGTTGGCAGCGTTGATATTGGTTTTATTTACGGGGTATATTAAAAAGAACGGGTCAAACATAGGAGTGGATAATATAATCAAAGTGAATGAACAAGGTGGATTCAAGATCAAACATATCTTCCATAATGCTGCTGACGGGAAAACACATCGTCGGCTTGATATTGACAGTCATCTGATCGAGCAATATGAGGTTAAGGAACTTGATGAAGATTTTGGACTTCAGAACCCATTTGATCATGAATTTGATTTAAAACATTTTAAGTCGAGAACGATACGATTGGCTAACCGAAATTCAGATTTTGTTGAGTCGTATCTCAATTACGCATTGGAGGTTGGTGAGGCTAGAGCATCTATGATCGAATTGGAATGGGTGAATGAGGTTGTTAGTGTTCCCAATATTACTGATAAGGAGACAGTATTAAATCTTGCATTGATGTCGTCTAATGCTTATGTTGCAGTTCCTTCTGACAGCGACTGGAAGGATGTTGGACAAGAGTTCAATCAATCAACCCGTTTTGGCTGGCATGCCGGTGGTGTAAGAGGCCAAGTATTCACCGACCAGTCCCAATCAACTGTTGTTATTGCAATTAAGGGAACATCTGCTGCTGGTTTGAGCTCTGGTGACAATAGTGAAACTGTTGAACAAGATAAAGATAATGACAATTTATTATTTTCATGTTGTTGCGCGCGAGTTACTTCACTATGGTCTACGGTATGTGATTGCTATGAAGAATCATATACTTGTAATCAAAATTGTTTGGAAAGAGAGCTTAGACGACAGGACCGTTACTATCAGGCTGTGTTGGACATTTACAGAAATGTTTCACATCTCTATCCCGACTCTGAAATTTGGGTTACTGGCCATTCTCTTGGCGGAGCGCTTAGCTCATTATTAGGAAGAACATTTGGGTTACCGGTTGTTACTTATGAGGCCCCTGGTGAATTATTGGCAACGCGTCGATTACACTTACCAATGCCACCAGGACTACCTGCTGAATATGAACATGTTTGGCATTTTGGAAATACCGCAGACCCAATATTTATGGGCGTCTGTAATGGTGCTTCGTCATCATGTTCCCTTGCAGGATATGCCATGGAAACACAATGCCATTCTGGAAAAAAGTGCGTTTACGATAGTGTTAATGATTTGGGATGGCATGTCAATCTTTTAAACCATAGGCTTTACAAGGTCATCAGAGACGTGATACGAGTGTATAATGAAACCGCCGAATGTGTGTCTGCACCTCCTTGTTATGATTGTTTCAATTGGAATTTTGTTGATCATTCAAGAGATCGTTTCAGAACCACAACCACCAGAACGATATATCCAACATCAACCAGTTCGGATTCGGAAAGACGATGTTTAAAGAGAACATGGTATGGAAGATGTTACAAATGGGAAAACGATGATGATCATACTCCTGTTACCAGCACATCAACCTCGAAGGCTTCACCCAAGCCTTCAACCTTGACAACTGAAACCACCAGAAATCACACCATCACCAGTACTAGGACAACAGATAACGAGAAAGAATGCATTCGGTGGTCGTGGCTTGGCTATTGTTTAGAATATGGTCAACCGAATTCCACAACTACCACTTTCGCAATTGCTCAGTGTCCTTCTACTGCAGCCAACACCAACTTGTGAAGGTTATGATTTGCTTCATAGATGCTCCAAGCGGAGTAATTAGCATTGTGCAGATCACGTGACGCAAACCTTGATTATTTTTGCAGGTTGCAAAAAATCGCGATTAGGTTTGAGACACGCGTTATTTATAACAAGGCAATAAATAACTAAACAAGTGTTAGTTGTTTGTTTATGGCATTAAATACCAGACATATTGATAGAATTTCACTAAAGGCATGTTCAGAAAAGTCAAGAGAAGAACTGAGGGACGACGCAATTTTGATGAACATGACTCTTCGATAAGTGAAATTCACAGAAAAGCTGGTCTTGGGAAAGGGTTTCATGATGATTTATCTCTTTATCCTCATCGGATATCGTTTTACAACCTACCACCATTTGAGGAGATTACCTTGGAAGAGTTTGAAACCTGGGCCATTGATCGGTTGAAGGTTTTGATGGAGATTGAGTCGTGTTCTAGCCGGGGTAAGAGCTTTAAGGAGTCGGAGATCATTTTAAAGCCTCTTTTAACAAAGTTGCTCCCATTGAATGCTCCAAATAGGGAATCAACATCACTCTATCTAGAAAGAAAGAAGGATCATTATTCACATTTCATTTTAAGACTAGCGTTTTGCAGATCAGAAGAGCTGAGAAACAGATTTGTGAGAGCAGAAGCCACGCTTTTCAAGTTAAGATTCAACCTCTTAACACTTCAAGAACAGAGAGAGTTCGTATCAAGCATTGATCTTCCGTGGGTAGCTGTTGATGAAAAAGAAAGAGAAGAGTTCAAGCATGAATTAATGGCATGCTCACATAATTTTATTAGATCTTTACTGACGCAGACAGTTGAATACCAAAGAACCAAGAGAGTAACAGACGAACAAATTACAAACTTCTTTAACAACGAAAAGTTGTACAAGATTGCATTTGAGTTTGTTCCTGAGCTCGTTTCTACAAGACAAGCGTTCTTACACTCTGGTTTTGCATTTGTTGCCCAGTTTCAGCAACTATCTCTAATCACTACGGAATTCTGTAAGCATTTGTCTGAACAGCTAGTGGTTACGATGCGTGCTCTTCCAACGTTGGATGAAGATGATAGATTGATTCCAGTTCTGAATAATCTGTCAAAAGGATATGTATCTATGGATTACATGTTTGATCATAGTGGCGGGCAGGGAGGAGTGGATTCCGGATTAACTGCTGAGAAAGTTCCATCATTAATAAAGGATATGCCTTTGTGTATGGAGCAATTGATGACACATGTTATGCAAGATCACCATCTAAGATTCTCAGGAAGACAACAGTTGTCGTTCTTTTTGAAAGGGATTGGGCTAAATGCGGAAGAAGCTTTAACATTTTGGAAAACGCAGTTCACCTCAGGATATGGCTCGATGTCTGTTGAAAGGTTCGATAAAGAGTACAAGTATAACTTCCGGCACGGATATGGATTGGAGGGTGCCCGGATCAAATATAAGCCTTGGGATTGCAAGACCATATTATCCAAACCTAGTCCTAAGAAATCCGAATATCATGGATGTCCATATAGAGATTTAAGAAGGGATCAGCTTTCCATGAAGCTCTCTAGTATGGGATTAGATGATACGAATGATATTCTGGATTTAAGTGACAAAGGAGAATATCAGGTGGCTTGCACTAAGGTATTTGAATCTGTCTACAAGAAGAAATTAGACTCCGCTCATTCTAATGGTGTTAGTGTTGATGAGACTTTGATTACTCATCCTAATCAATACTATGATAGGGCAAAGTATGTTAATGGACTTGGAAAAGAGGCAGTGCGCGATGATTAAAGGGGCTTGTAAAAAGCGCGTTTCTGGCTGTGCAAGTTGAAGGAAAATTAATTGAAAGCGAAAGAGAAGTAAGAGTTGAAGATTTACTCACGCTAAGAGAGGAGTCGGACTAGGATTAACGATGAATATGGGCATCTTCAGTCGGTCTAAGAGTAAGAATTATCACGGAAATGAACAGGGAACACGAAATGTTACTTTGACTCCAAGAACTTTAACTGATGCGGGATTGGTTGGAGAACAAAAAAGAGCTGCTGTTCTTGAAGATCAATTGAAAGAAGTCAGTTACACTGCTTCTAATGCATATGATCAAATAGATGATCTTGAATATCAAAATGGACTTCTACTAGAGCAAGTTAATAAACAGAAGGCTATGATTAGAAGTTTAGTTGAAGAACTAGGATTAAGGGAAATTGACGAAGAGTCTATGAATAGTGGCGTTTCCAAAGGGTCATCAGAGCGAACATTGTTGGATGACAGAAGAGAACCTGAAGCTTTACGAATTGAGCAAAAGAAGCTAGTGGAAGGTCATCAAATTGAAGTGAAGACGCTGAATGAACGGATACACAGATTAGAGTCGCGTATTGAAGAAAACTTGGCTGTGTATCAGGAGAGGTTACATAATCTTTCACAGTGGGTGTTGAGAATTGATGAGAACAAGCGGTTTTTGGATGAGAGCACTCGCGATTTGGTTTCCATCTGCAATAGTGATATTCGACGAGGATACACTAGGAATGATCTAGATAAAGGCGAGACCTTTATCGTTCCAATACTGAGATAAATAAGGACGCGCTTAGAAGCGACTATCGACGCGACGATTGATCTCCCTAAAAAGGTAGATATTTTAAGTGAAGGTGTAAATAAATATAATAAGTCTGGATTAACATCTGTTAGGGCATGGTGTAAGAATAAGGTTAGTTTAGGAAGAAAAGCTTGAACGATGCTATTGTTTCGTTATTGTTTGTTCCTGATTCACCTACAAACCATATATGGTGCATTGACGCGCCAAGAGCTGCGGTCCCGGCAGCTGGAGTCTGTCAATGGAATAATCCATGTTCAACCCGATGAATTCAATAAAGTGTTTAATGGTGAGAAGGATCACCTTTTAGTGACTCTTCTTACAACAACAACAGATGCAAACTGTGATTTATGTAAGCAGTTTCAACCTGCGTATGAGCAAGTTGCAAGATCGTTCTATGAATCGAATCCAGAGTGTCAGGATGTATACTTTGTTCAAGTTGATGCCAGAGAGAACATCGAGCATTTCAGACATTATCAGATAGCATCGGTACCGCATTTATGGATTCATCCAGTATCATCATCAATCTATAAGCCGTTAGAAGAAAACGATGAGTTATATACAACTGATAACAGAATTCCCCTTCCAGAGGAGATAACCATTGTCAGTGAACATTATACATATCCAATAAACGATAAGATTGGCTTAAAGGAACAACAGCTAGAGCTGGCCAAGTTGGTGGGTGAGGTAACAATGAGACATATAGAGATCAACAATCCTGTTGATATTGTTAGCGTGGTGAAGTATTGTGCGGTATTCTTTGTTCTGTTTAGGTTGATTAAAGCTCGTCGAGAGGCCATATTCAAGAACATTCAAAATGGCAACTTTTGGATGGTTCTTTGCATTTGTTTGATCTTCTTCAACCTGTCGGGGCTCAACTTCTCTATGCAACGCAGAGTTCCGTTTTTGATACGTACAGCGGAAGGTAAGGTTGGATACTTGATTCCGGGAGTTCAGAACCAGATTGGGTCGGAAATTGTTATTTCGATTATATTCCAGTTGTGTTTCTGCACATTATTCTATCTGCTTATTAGTGGACAAGAGAAGCTGTCTCCTGGATTGCGTCGAGGCACTGGAGTGTTGATATTCTCATTTATTATGCTCATCGCTTACAATATGTTCGGCTGCGCTTTCAAAGAGAAAGATCCATCATATCCATTTGTGTTGTTGGATATGAATATATTCTAAGTCTGGCTGGTCAGTTGCTCACTTTTGTTGACGAAGTAGAATGAGATGCAAATCAAACTCGCTCCAACAGTATATGCAATTGAATTGAACTTCCCCTTCAACACAATGTCACATATCATGGCAAATGGAATCGTTAGTGAAAGTCCAACAGTCACCGTTAGCGGTGACGTTAATAACATTGATCTAGCCCATAAGAAGTCCGCTAAAAAGGAAATGAAGCAGTTGATAATCAACACAGTGTACACGTACTTTGAGGGTGGTAGCTCCAAGGATTCAAATCCCATCTTATCCAGCACTATTAGTGGTGGCCATAATAAAACCAGATTGAATATACCAACAAATCCAAAAAACAGCTTCATGTCAATTCTCGAGTCCTTCTGAACTTTCAGTTTCAACAGTACAGAATAAACACCATAACACAATGCTCCCGACAACGCCAAAAGGTTTCCTAGTAAGATCAACTCGCTTGTTTCCTTCATTGTTGGGTTATCATTGTTTGTGACCAGAATCACTCCGAAAAACGAAATGATAATTGAACATAGTTTGATCATTGTAATCTTCTCTATAGAGAAACAATATCCAATCATAATCGTGAAAAATGATGACGTGGATGATAATATAGTCTGAGACGATACCGACGTATAGATTAAAGACGCATTGTTGACCAGGTTGGATAAAAACCATAATCCACAGAACCAAAATGCTAGTTGTATAGTTTCTTTAGTGCTTAGGGGTTTATTGTCGTCTGCTGCGACAGTTTCGTCCGACCCATACAAGATGGAGTCCTCAGCCTCACCACCAGATCGTTTACCTGCCCATAGATAAGGAATCAGATAGAACGAAAACGCGGCCGTGTTAAGCCACGTTATCAAAAATGGCTTACTGTAAATGTCCTTGTCAAATAGGTCATTCAGTAAAACAGATGACATAATCCAAAGGGCCACAACGCAGAACAAAAAGAAAAGCCCAAGGCTCCATTCTCTGGACAGCGCAGGAAGTCGCACAGCCCTCATAGTCTGTTCCAACGCTCTATTAATAACTGCTCAGAGCATTCATTGCGTTGTTGCTTAGTTAATTAATCGTTTCCGTTTATTTGATCATCATCAATTATCTTGATTACCCAAACAGGAAGTTTGACAAAAGTCTTCCTAAAACAAAAATTGCATCATTTATTTAATTAAGCACAACAAATCAGCCAGCCTATGAACCTTTTGTAGTTGAGACGGTTTCTCCTGTTCAACATCGAATATCCGCCCAAAATGACCACCACGTCGCCCGAATCGGACATAGCGCAGATAAAGAAGCTGCTGAATCGCCTGCTGATGAACCTTTCGGACGAGTACATAGAAAATGACAAAATAATCACACAGTTATCAAACCTCAGCCAAAAAGAACACTTAGATTACGACAAACTGATAACCGCACAGCATTCAGACTTCAACGACAAATCTAACGCTTATTTGGACCAGAAACTGACCAATCAGGACCAACAGATACTGTTTTATCAAACCCAGAATCAACTGATCCTTTCAAGACTACAGAAGGAGGAATATTTATCTTCAAGTTATCAAAGTATATTAGATAAACATCAAGAATTGCTTTCGTTACTAACAATTTTGCTCAAGAAGAAGAACACAGAGCAACCCCAACACTCGCACATCTATAAAGAACAGATAGCAGCTGAGGTTTCGAAATATCAGGCAAACCTGAAACTTCTAACTGACATGGAGGCTCAATCAAGAGTCAATTATAATGTGGTTTTAAACAACCTTCGAACTGACTTGGAGGATCTTTCAAAAACTTTAGATAATGAGGTTCAATGATCACCTTGCGCTTTGTTTATCGGCTCAGAAATCATATTGCTACCCTCCTTGTAGCACTTTTCAATAAAGTTTGAAACTTTACCATTTCGGTCAATCATGTTCCATTGTTGTTCGATTCTCTTATTGCTCACCTTTTCGAATAGCGTCATCCACCAACTTATTACGTAATTCATAATGATATAACATATCAGATGAGGTTTACTTTTCAGCTGAGAAAGCTCAACCTCCATGGATTCATGCTGGTGATAATTACTCTGTGTCTTGACCGAATCTGTCAACTCGCTCACAGCCTTCTCTAATGATTTGATCTTAAAGTCCTTTAGTGTTTGTAAATTGGCTTCAACTTCCTTCGTTTTCTGTAACAACAACCGTAACTCGTACTTTAATCTTGCATTCAATTTATGACTCTTGACAAACTTCTCATTCAAGTCATGATACCTTTTAGATAGCTTGGTATAATGATTTTTGGATGATTCAAAATTAAGCAGATGCTTCTCGGTCTTGACCTCGTTTAGAAGCTGTGCTCTAGTATTCGACACATTCTCCGTGAAACTCTTGGAATACCCAACAATATTCACCTTATAATCATTCAAAAGGTACAGATATTGCATCGCCAACCATTCTGGAGTAATCGCTCCTTCAGATAAAGCAGGCAAAACGTCGGCATCAGGATGTCGAATATTAGACTCAACCAATGAAAATGAACATGATCTTCTTAAGCTCATAGAGCGTATATTTGCTGACTGCTGAAAACCAAATACTCCACCATTCATACTTTCACTGCTCTCTTTAATTCCAATGGTGTTCACATTGAGTTCTTTGTCAATGTATGGTATGGAATTTCTTCTTTTGATTCTAGCACTGAACTTTTGCGCAGATTCATCAGTATCTTTCTCAGATGCCACTCCACCCGGGTATACTCCACCAAGACAACTTTGAGCTATTGAGGAAGTTGCATCATTGTCTTGAAAATTGCCTCCAAGAATTAGCGTTTTAGACCGTTGTTTGCTTCTTATGTCTGAGGAACTGTATGTAGAATCCGATACACTAGTTCGATCCTTAGAAGCCGGCATCAAAGAAGGCTCTAACGTCTCACTATTGACTAAAGAAGGACCATAATCAGTGCCATCAATTCCATTGACCGTAGACTCGTTGAATTTCATCCATTGGCTTCTTTGCGACAAAATGTTCTGGTGTCGAGCATGTCTTCGTGAATTATACGCCAAACAAGCTCTATCTAAGTCAACTTCAGACCCTTTCCCTTTCCATAAGTAATTGAGTCTCTTTCCATTACACAAGTTGACAATTTGATCCAAATCCTGACAATTTGCCATCATTCTTGAAACAGAAGAGTTTTCATCTTTTACAGTATCTGCATTGCCGTTAATAGGCCCCGAGATTTTTAATGTTTGTAATGTTTTTCCCGATGTAAAGTCCATCACCGTGTTCTTAACCAGCTTTTTCACCTTGTGTAAATCTTTGGTAAACGTTTGATTGGACTTCAGCGTAAAACCCAATTCAATTATCTTACTCACGGTATCGGCATTCAATTTCCCCGTTACTGCCGGTATTTTATAAACCTTTTGTAACTGGGTGACCGCATGCCTCATTTTCTCCGCGTCCATGCAGTCCTTAGGGATATTGACACTATTACCAATCGACTCCAATACAGATCGTAGAAAGAGCGTGAACCCAATAATGGTTAGAATAGAAGTTGCGGAAGAACAGTGAACAGACTTCCTGAGCAAATCGTCAGACCCATGAATCTCTTGCATTGTTCTCCACCACTTTGATATGGCATACTCTGTTTCTTCACAAAACAATCCATCACAATAATTCCCATCCAATAAATCATAATAATACAGAAACGTCTGTAAAACACAAATCAGCTCTCTTACAGAATACTCTAAAGAGACTTCACCTGACACCCTGAAAAGAGCTCTAAACTTGTCTTCAACAGACTTTGATGGCTCGCATACTAACATAGCAGACCGTGCACCACATCCGAGCTTCCTAAGATTATAATTCATGACAAACTTCGAATAAAACTGATGATAATCAGAATGTGGTACAGGTATGAGTGTAAGCTTCGACTCTAGAAACGACAGATTTGTAATAAAGATAACTCCATCCTCTGTCTCCGTAGGACACGAGTATGCAGATTCCTCTAGGGCACTGATATACTGACGGAACTCGCGTGGCCATCTTGATGGGTCATTCAGTATCGTAAGCTGATATGCAACAATCACATCTTGCGATTCCCCGGTATAGGTAACAATAACGTTCTTACTCAATCTCCGTGATACCCATTGCTCTACAATGTACGCTTCGTATCCATTTTGCTCTACCTTACGTATCTTCTTCACAATGTCACCTAGAAGCTCAAACGATTCCCGGAAATACTCAAATGCTATGAAATCTGGTATCAAAAAGGTGATAAAGAACCGCTCATCTTGTGTGGAGGACTTGATCAAACTATTTCGTGAGTCAAGCAGTAATAGTGAAACCTGAGATTCTCGTCCTCGCTTGTTCGAGTCATCCATTTCCAGCTCTTGTTTCTGTTCGCAACCCTTCCCACACTGACTAGTACTATAAGGCCTGATTGATTTAATTTGCCTCTGATAGAGAAATAGCTATTTTGTGGTCGTGTGTGACACACTAGTTTTAGAATATGAGTTGTTAAGTTCAAAATAGGAGGAGTTAAAGGAGATAGATACCCATGGCTTTGTATTACATAGACGTTACAAACGGGCATAAAGCTACGGTGTATACCGGAAGTCTGAACTCTCGATTAGATCAACGCACATTTGTGTGTTACCTAAAGAACTCTAGAGTAATAAAGGCGGGTTTCATCAAATAAAGTATCCTTCAAAGGTGAAAAATACTCTCAAAATGAGTTCTGAAGAGGCCATCTTTCGCTCAGCAGATATGCTGCTTGTTCAGTTCTATATTGCGTCTGAAATAGCAAGAGACTGTGTATCTGTGCTAGGTGGACTGGGTAATGTACAGTTTAGAGACATGAACTCCAGTGTGAATGCATTTCAGCGGTCATTTGTGAAGGAGATACGACGGTTCGACAACACTGAAAGACAGCTTAGATATTTGGGATCAGTTATTAAAAAGCAGGAAGTGGATATTCGGCTAGTATCATATGACCATCTAGTACTTCCTTCTACTGCTGGGTCCCTTGATACTTCGAGAACGGGGCCGTCGAAGTCTCAGCTCGACGATTTGGTGGAGGTTGTTGATCGATATGAGCAAAATATCAGACATTTAGACGAAAATTATGAAAGCCTTGTGAACAAATCAACAGAGCTAATTGAACATAGACTTGTACTCCAAGGAACCAGGCGTTTCTTTGATGCTCGTCTTAGTATAGAAATTGCATCTTCCTCTTTGAATGACTATAGAAACTCCCCTGGTGAATCTGAGCGTTTGCTGGAAGAGGAACGCATTGGAGGAGAAATACGACTAGATGATGACGAATCTGACGATGGGAGGGAAGTTGACAGAAGTGAAGTTAATATTATGGGTTCTGCAATGAACTTTATTAGTGGCACTATAGAGACTACCAAGTTTATTACACTACAAAGAATTCTTTGGCGACTTCTTCGAGGAAATCTGTATATCAATCATATTCCTATTGAAGAGCCTATTATCGATCCTGAAACAAAGCAAAGAAAAGAAAAATGCATCTTTCTGATATTTACACATGGAAAGACGTTAGTCAATCGTTGCGAGAAAATTGTGAAATCGTTAGATGGCCGTGTCTATCACGTGGACAGCGATTATACAGTTTTCAAGCAACAAATTGATGACATCAATAACAGATATAGAGATTTGGCAGAGGTAATTGAACACACACAAGAAAGCCTTCTGTTGGAATTGAAAGAAGTGGCTGCCGATATTGAACGGTGGAGAATAGAAGTGACAAAGGAAAAATCTATATATACAATTATGAACTTATTCAATTATGATCAAACAAGAAGGTGTCTTATAGCTGAAGGATGGATTCCTAAGAGTGATCTTGGAATTATTAAAAATGCATTAAGAGATGTTACGGAATCTTCCGGGTCTGATATAAGCTCTGTGGTAAATGTCATCAATACTAACAAGACCCCCCCTACTTTTCATCGCACAAACAAATTCACAGAAGCGTTCCAATCCATCATAGACGCATATGGAATAGCGACATATCAAGAAATCAACCCGGGGTTGGCAGCAGTTGTGACTTTCCCTTTCATGTTTGCCATTATGTTTGGTGACGTGGGTCATGGACTTATATTATTCTTGGCTGCTCTTGCGTTGGTTCTCAACGAGCGCAAGATTGGAGCTATGAAGACTAGAGATGAGATATTCGACATGGCTTATTCAGGAAGATACATTTTGATATTGATGGGTCTGTTTTCTATCTATACCGGCTTTCTCTATAACGATTTGTTCTCAAAATCAATGACCATCTTTCGATCTGGATGGAAATGGCCAACAGACTTTAAAGAAGGTGAAAGTATAACTGCAACTAAGGTCGGTGTTTATTGGATGGGTTTGGATTATGCATGGCATGGTGCTGAGAATAACTTGTTATTCACCAATTCATATAAGATGAAGCTATCGATCCTCATGGGTTTTGCGCATATGACATATTCATTCTACTTTTCGTTAGTCAACTACCGCTTCTTCAGTTCACGAGTCGATGTTATTGGAAACTTTATTCCTGGACTACTTTTCATGCAAAGCATATTTGGTTATCTAACAATTACAATTGTTTATAAATGGTGTGTTGATTGGATAGCTATAGGTAGTCCAGCCCCTAGTCTACTAAACATGTTGATCAATATGTTTTTGTCCCCAGGAACAGTTGATGAACATTTATACCGAGGTCAAGCGTTTGTTCAAATTATCCTTGTGATTATTGCCTTGGTGTGCGTGCCTTGGCTATTACTTTATAAACCATTGACACTGAAACGATTAAATTCCAAATCAGTTGAGTTAGGTTACGCAGATATCCACGAACATAACCATGCCCTTCAATTGTCACAAACTGAGGACGATCTTACGTCACAGTCACATGACGGATCTATCAGTGATGACTTTTTTATCATTCAAGATGTCCAAGAGCCTCAGGAAG
This sequence comes from Ogataea trehaloabstinens, assembly GCA_003706095.2. NCBI lineage: Eukaryota > Fungi > Ascomycota > Pichiomycetes > Pichiales > Pichiaceae > Ogataea > Ogataea trehaloabstinens. The sequence goes on along the minus strand of PPKJ02000005.1, from coordinate 408,566 downwards.
AATTCTCCTTTGGAGATGTCATGATACACCAGGTGATACATACTATCGAGTTTTGTCTCAACTGTGTATCACACACAGCCTCTTATCTCAGACTATGGGCGTTATCGCTTGCTCATAATCAGCTGTCTGCTGTTCTTTGGGACATGACGATTTCTAACTCGTTTGTTTCATACAAGGAGAAAGGCTATGTGGGGTCCATAATGGTTTTCTTCCTGTTTGGAATGTGGTTTGTTCTTACAGTTTGTATCTTGGTTGTTATGGAAGGAACATCTGCTATGCTGCACTCATTGAGATTACACTGGGTGGAAGCCATGTCGAAGTTTTTTGAAGGTGAAGGATACGCATATACTCCTTTCTCGTTGTATGACATTCTCTCTGAGAGAGAGGTATCAGAAGACTAACTCTGCATTCATGACTTAAAAATCGGTTTAGGTAAGAGCTTACGTAACAATTTTCTAAACAATAATTTTTTCCTTTTCGGTAAATCAACATTGATTAAAGTAAACATTGAATTAAGTTAGTTGATAGTGATCAAGTGTCTGAGTAGACAACTGGATCGACCGGTCATCATGGAGTCGTCAAAGAAAGGAATGACACCGAGCATTTCGGCCCATGGTTTGTCTCATGCTAAAGGCTTGAACAGAAAAGCGTCGATGGTCTCATCTGAAAAGAAAGGTCGCAAAAAAGATGCTATTGAACGATTCATTGAAGGCAACCAGACAGTTCTTATGTCAAGTCTTAGTCAGCTGAGATATAGCATTCTCTGTGAAGGTCTTGGCAGTAAGGGAGAACAGATGTGTCCGTATAGAGTGTACGTATGGTCGATACTGTTGAGAACAGAGCCAATTGAGACGGAAGTTTATACGAGTTTGCTGAGAGAGGGGCCATCAGAATCATTCAACAAGATTCAAAACGACGCATTCAGAACATTTCAGAAGGACGAGTTATTTTCATCCAAGGTTAGTACCGCCATGCTTGTTCGCCTTTTGAACTCTTATGCCTTAGAAGTTGAGAGAGAACGCCCAGAAACCTCGCTTTCTCCATATGTTCAAGGAATGAATGTATTGCTAGCACCATTTGCGTTTGTTTCAAAAAGCGAGCCGGAAGCCTTTGCTCTCTTCAGCTCGTTTTTGGTCAAGTATATTCCAACGTACGTGACTCCCAACTTGTCAGGTGTGCTCAATGGAGTTAAGTTGGTGGATATCATTTTGAAAATAATTGACCCGAAGTTGTTTAATTTCCTAAAGTCAAAGATGTTGACTGCTAAGATATACGCATTTCCTTCTGTCCTGACGTTAAGCGCATGCACTCCGCCTCTCTTGGAAGTATTAGACCTATGGGACTTCATGTTCAGCTATGGGGTTCACTTGAATATTTTTTTCATCATTTCACAAATCATTTTAATTAGAGACAATCTATTGAGCTCCAAAAACCCGATGCTGTTACTAAGAGAATTCCAACCTCTGAAAGCTAAGAAGGTGATAAAACTCTCCTTGAGTTTGATCAAGATGATACCAGATCCATTATATGACCTAGTTGTGAGGCATAGCTGGGATGATTCTGTCGATGAATTAATAGAGCAATATGTTAATTCATAAAATTCCCAGATCAAAGTCGTCTTCATCAATATACCCAATAATAACAATTCTGCCATTAAACGTTCTTCCAGCTAGAGAGTTCAGGCAGTCAGTTGCTGCTGACTTGTCTTGGAACTTCGCATAGATTCTGCCGTATTCAGGCTTGATTTGGTCAACTCCTGTTTTGAAATCTTTTTCTGGCCGTGGAATGAGCAAAGTTGTGACTTCTCCAAACGCAGAACATGCCATTTCAAAAGAAAGTAGCATTTCCTTATACTTTGTCTCATTTAACAAATCATCGAGGCTTGCACAATTAATAAACTGTAGAACATTTGATCCTTTATGTTGAGACACAGTAGGGGATTGACCATTTACAGCACTCATTAGCGACTCCGCAGTCAGAATTTCTGTTTGTAAATATCCGCATTTAGTACTCTCGCAAGCTCTTTTACAAACAAGCAACTCATCATCAATTTTCTCAGAGTTCAGTTTCGACAAAATCTCCTCTTCCTTAAGATCTGTGTTGCGATATTCAAAAAATGCAATTCCTTTGGAAGTATATGACAGTTTGTCTAAAAGCAATGATAATGACCTTAAAGATCCATATTTGGCTAATATGTCGCTCACAGCATCTCTGGAAGTTCCATAAGGAATGTTTCGCAAAGAGAAAAGTTTAGGGCTTTCAACTATATCTTCGAAAACGTCTTCCGGGCTATCACTTGAGATTCCAGGATAATCACAAACAATGTATTCATTTGGTCTGCGAAGATTAAAGGATGTTTCAAATTCCGGAATCAACATTTCACTGAGTGTTAGCAAAACTGTTGCAACAATGGATTTTGACGTTTCTATTATCACGGTATCTTGGCTGCTGCTTGCTCTAAGATCAAGATTATGATCTTCATAGTCAATATTAGGAATAATACTGGAGAGAAGGAAGTTTTCCAGGTACTTTTGAATGCGTTCAGGTGGTATCGTATCAAATGCCACATTTGATAAAATTAAAGTCTTTGATAACCTAGAATCAAGCGTAGTTAGTTTGGAATTTTCTAGTGAAAGACTCTGATGGCTCCTCTCATGCCTATTCATGATTCGTTTCACTTCTGAAGGGTCTAACTGCTTAGCGGGAGCACCTGGTACTGGAAATAAGCCACATGCTTTAGCCTTTGAGGCGGAAAACCCTTCGTAACCTGGCGGAGGTTTATCCCATAGTGAATCCTCAACGGCTATCTTATTTAGAGGAATCACATCAGCACGACGTCCAGAAGGTCTTTCTCTAGCGAATTCTCTGTGACGACCACGATTATCGTCTCTGTATCCTCTTCCATATTGTTGATATCTACTGTCATAATGTCTAAATCCTCTACTATTTCTGTTGTCCCTATTACCACGCTGTCTATCTGGGTATTGGTGACGGTAGCTGGACATTCCGTCCCCACTTGGCCCCCGGGGTAGTCCTCTATTAGAGCCATTGTTTCTGTTGTTGATATTATTGGGTCTTTGTGTAGAATACTGTTGGCTATGGTCTCTCGGTTGTGAATTCCTCTGGAACTCCTCTTTATTGGCTGATCGTCGATCGTCTATTCTGCTGTTAGTACTTGGTAACATGTTGAACTCGGAAGAAGATATAACTTACTAAACATAATTTGAGCGCTTTATTTTGGCTTTGTAAGCAAACTTGGCTATTCAGTCAATATTGGGCCTCCAACAGCAGACTTGAGCTTATTATGTAAGCTTACACCACCAAATAACGTGTAGATGAACCCTTTTAGTAGAGGCGGTACTGTTTCGAGGGAACTTGCTTAACTTGAAAAAATCTAAAAAATATTTTAACACGTAGTAAAGGACGAGAACCAACATCGGATCAAGAGGTTTAGTTTGCTCTGGGACAAAGACGGGTGGTTCCTAAGAAAAGCATCAAGATAAGGAAAGCTTAATATGAGGTGGAATCTGGTGATTCTGTCGGTTTTTCTTGTTCTTGGAAGTGTGTATGGAGCTCTTCTAGGGATCGATTTTGGTGAAGAGTACACCAAAGCATCACTAGTGGCTCCTGGTGTACCGTTTGACATTATCTTAACTCAGGACTCAAAGCGAAAGGAAGTGTCTGGTGTGAGTCTTTCAAAGGTTCCTGGCCAGAAGAAATCGCTACTAAGAAATTTTGGAACACATGCTCTCAGTTCTTGTATCAGACAACCTGGATCATGTCTTCTTCACATGAAATCTTTACTGGGAAAGTCCGTTGATGATCCTGAAACTCTGAGATATGCTCTAAGCCATCCTTCAGTCAAGCTCGTTTCTGCAGATGGGTCTAGAAATGCTGTTGGATTTGAGGTTGACAAAACTACATACCCTTTAGAAGAGGCATTGGCGATGCAATTTGAAGATATCAAGATCCGTGCTGAGGCCCACTGGGACCAGAACGTTCCGGGATCCAAGAATACGATAACAGATACAGTCTTGACCGTTCCAGCATATTTCGATCAAAAACAAAGAACTGCGTTGAGAGATGCGGCAGAAATAGCTGGGCTTAATGTTGTTGGTCTTGTTGATGATGGTTTGGCAGTGGCAGTGAATTATGCTTCTAAGAAGGAGTTCGATGACTCGAAGCAGTACCATTTAATATACGATGTAGGAGCAGGGTCCACGAAGGCGACACTAGTTTCTTTTGTGTCTGTGAATGATACATTGTTTATTGAAACAGAAGGTTATGGTTTTGATGACCAGCTTGGAGGACATCTCTTTACTCAGTCGATAAAGGCGATTCTTGAAGACAAGTTTCTAGCTGGTCATCCAAAACTGAAAGCATCAAAATTTCTTGGTGATGCAAAGGCAAATAATAGGCTTTGGCAAGCAGCTGATAAAGCAAAGCTTGTCCTGAGTGCTAACACAGAAACTTCTGTGTCTGTTGAATCACTTTATGAAGATATTGATTTGAAGTTGACAATTACTCGAGAGGAGTTTGAAGAGTATATTTCAGAGCATATTCCCCGGTTCACAAAACCAATCATTGATTCATTGACTAATGTTGGAATAAACAACGTTTCTTCAGTGATTTTGGCTGGTGGTTCAACAAGAGTTCCCATAATACAAAAGCACCTTCTGAAGTTTTTAGGAAACGAAGACCTCATTTCCAAAAATGTTAATGCAGATGAGGCTGCTGCATTGGGAGCTACACTACGTGGAGTGTCTTTGGCAGGAATGTTCAAAACCAGAGCCATCGAAGTTTTAGGTTATACCACATCTGATTTCGGTATCAGTTACTATAGTTCTTCTAATAAGGACTCTGAAAACTTTGAATCTGTTTTTGAAAATGGGTATGGTAACTCGACTAGAGTTTTTGAGTTGAAAAGACTTGCAAACCTATCAGGTGAGTTCATAGTTGAGTTATATGAGGATGGCCGGCTGTTATACCAGGTGGACTTCGAAAATAGTAAATACAACTCTTCTTCATGTCCAGGAGGGTTGAATTATTTCGCTAATTTAGAACTCACCAGCAGTGGTCTTTTTGATTTGAAGACAGCTACTTTTGTGTGTCATTCGGAAAGCGGTGAAGATGAAGCCAATCCGGATTTCAAGCCGATCAAGAAAACATTGCTAGGCAAAACTAGATACCAGGAGCTACATCCTATGGGTTTTTCACAAAAACAGCAATCTATTACAAAGCTAAAAGAGCTAACAAGAAAAGATAAGCAACGTCAGAGACATGAGGAATTAATCAATGAACTTGAATCATCTGTTTATGATCTGAGATCATATTTGCAAGATGAAGACGTTATTGCCAATGGACCTCCTTCCTTGCTAAGGTCATCCAACCAACTTGTGGAAGAAGCTTTAGAATGGCTGGACTATGGAGCAGCCAGTGCATCGAATAAAGAGATCCAAGAGAAATACGATAGTATCAGAGTATCTAAGATCAAAGTCAAGACGTATGTGACTTTGTCAGATACATTATTAGAGTTTGATGAGTTTTATCGGTTGTACAATAGGTCATCAGATACAATTTATCAAATTCAAGACTTCATGATCTCGATGTCAGAAGATGCTTTGGAAATTCGGTCTAATTATACATTGAATGGATTGGATTTTGAGGAGGCCAACAGAAAGATCAAGGTAGACGTTCCAGAAGTAACCGATGATCAAATTAAAGCTCATATAGCACAACTACACGAATTCATGAACATATTTAGTGAGTTCAGAGACAACAGAGCTGAATTCGAACAATATTCCAAGGAAGACTTGTTTTCTTTAAGAGAATCTGTTGTGGAAGATCTCCAAGAGCTGCAATCTATTTTCAACTCATTGAAACATGTTCACGAGGTTCGGATTAATAGTTTAAAGGAAAGACTTCGCAAGTATTTGAGAAAGAAAGCAAAATCCAAATCTGAACAAGAATCGGAGACAAAGACAGCACCGGAACCGGTGCCGATATCGGAAACAGACTCTTCTGTAGAGAGTACAACATCCGATACCAAAACAGAAACACAGAACCATGATGAGTTATAGAGCATTCCATTAATGATAACATGCCCTAACTCCTAGAAAGTTATTGCTTTCAAGGCAGTGTAATTTAAAGTGATATTTTTTGATTTTTTGGAAGATATAGCATAAGTAGGTAGTTTTGACTGAGCGATTGCCGTTATAAAGTAGACTTAGCTTTGGTTAATATCGACTATAATGCCGATTGTTGATCCTGAGCTCATACGACCTCTTTTCAAGATATCGGATATTCTTTTAAAGAGGCCTGGGAAGGTTTCCGTAGAAGGCATAAAGAGATTATCGAACATTTATGGGTTTGAAACGTTTACCGATACATTGACTCTGAATGATGAGAACAACTTGGTATATTCGTATGGAGGATCTGATGCTCTTGCTGGTACACCATTAAACAGCAAAGGATCGGTTAATGAGACTGCGCTAGTTGTTGAAAGAGTTACGATAAGTGGGAAGATTCTATTGATCGATATTGATTTTAGAGGAAGTGTGGTGATGAATGTTTCCATATCGAGTGCTGTGAACATTCAACCTATTGATGGAAAGACGTATGACTTTTTAGAGGGTGATTCTGAGTTTAAGAAAGCTGAGACAGTTGTTCTTGAGAATCTGAAATGCAAGACGTTGGATCGATTTAATAGAAATCTACGGATTTTGAGTCAATTGGATAGATTATCAAAGGGTTCACCCAATGATCTATTTAATTTCTTCAACTTGATAACCTACAATCTGACTAATTTGTACAGCTACGAGTTGAATCGGCCATTGCCATCTGCAGAGCTCCACTACTGCTTAACTGCCGAAGATAGACTAAAGGATCTTCAAGCTGGATATTGTGGAATAGGTAAAATCCTATTCAACCAGAACGACAGAATTGGTGTGTTTGTGAAGTTTTGGGAAGATAACAGATTCGTGAGTTCAATTCTACAAATTACAAAGAATGTAGATACTTATGAAAGCTTGAACCCTTATATGATACAATTCAAGATAACAGAGAACGATAAGGAAGAGGGAGAATATCAGCTATTGGAATCTGACTCTGTAGCTGTTTCTGGAAATGGCACGTCACATGCAAATCCAAAATGGTTCGACCATGGAGAATGGAATATACTCAATTCTAAAGATACACTGTTACAGTCCAACCTGAACCTATTGGTGATTGAAATTTGTCCTAACGTTTGGGTTCCCGAAGATCTTTTAATCGGACTCAATCTGACAGATTATGAAGTTGTTACAGATGAGAATAGTGTTTTCAACTTCAGTGATAGTTACGCTTATGATGTTGAACTCGATGGATTTTATGAGGTGGTCAATCGCCAACATCATAAGGAAGTATATGTGAAAGGGCTTGATGGCCTCGAACGTCAAGTGAGGGTTTATTTTCTCTCCGGATGCAAATTTCTGAAAATATATAAGATTAAGTTTAGTCGACTTGATCGACTTCGTGATCTCATAGGAGCCCTTAGAAGCTGGTGTTTAATGAACAATTTGATTCGAAATCTATTGAAGCATACGAATGAAAGAATTGAGACTGCTGGAGAGAGTGGTCAGCCCACAGAAGATAGAACAGATGAGAACGTCTTGGACTTCCAGGAAGATGTCAGACTGTTGGATATCATTAAAGAAGACGCAAGTGCTATGAATTTTATCAAGACAGTCAAGGAAAAGATGATTACTGTGTGCATTGAAGATCTGTTGTACGGAGAGATAGAACTGAAGGTTAAAGGAATTGAGATGAAAATAAAGGATGGATCTATTATATCAAAAGAAACAAAAGCAGCGAGTGTTGCCAAAACAGAAGAACTAGTTACACTGTTTTAGAATGTATTCGTTATATTAGGAAAGATAATTTCAAATCATTATACGTCCATAATGGATGTGCGAATTCGTACAGTTAATAATATCTGACTGAACTTGGATAATATACCGGTTGTAGAGGAGGAAGAATGCTGGAACTGTAGTGTGGAGGTGGTGGAGGTGGCGGGGCTCTATTATCGGCGACTGGAATGTGTCCTGGGGAATATTCGTGACTATAAACAAAATTAGAGCGAGGCGCCACTGAAACGTAATGAGGAGCTCCTCCATAGCCTGCAGATTTGATTTCTTCATCCCTTACCAAACTTCTTTCCTCCTTTTCGGGAGTTGAAAGAGAAAACTGAGCTGCAGGTTGTTCCTGTACCTTGTCTCTTTCCATCATTCTAGCGTTGGCCTTTTCCTGTTTTCTTCTTCTCTTTAGTTCGTCTCTGAGAGACTTAAATTCAGCAGGAAGTCGTTTTTCTCCATGTTTCTGTAACACTATGTGGGAATTGAGATGGTTTAAAGTTCCGTATGCTTTCTGACATCCTTCAAATTTGCACTTGTACAATCTAAGTACTTCATGAGCCTTTCTCCGTTTTCTCTTATTTGTTTCACCAATTGATGAGTGATTGGGAGGGGAAGCACTCTCTGGTGCTCTCGAACTAGGCTCGACCAGAGAAGAAACGGTTGGGCGGTGGTATACAGATGCAGAAGGCGGACGATATAAAGGATGTGGTTCATGGATGGGCGCGGACTTTTGATATTGATGCTGTGGATGATAAAGGGCTTGGCCTGAAGGAGGGAAACTAGAATGGTACGGAAGGCCTGGTAAGTGAGGGACTAGATGGTGATGATCAGATGCAGAGGGCGACAAAGATGAAATATGAGGAGGTAGGGAAACAGGTAAAGGAAGCTTGTCATTTGAGGGCGGTCCAAAAGGAGAGCGAGGACGAAGTGGTGATGCAGAAGTGGCGGATTCTGTGTGGGCAGTAGGATGCTGTTGAGAGCGAGAGTGGTAGTAAGGTGGATATGAAGCGTGTTGAATAGGTGACGAAGATTGTGGGGATGGCCTTGAATTAAATGGAGGGTGGAATTGAGGAAGTACTGGGTCAGGGAGATTGAGATGAGTCAATGAAGGAATCGTGACGGAAGAAGCCGGAGCAGACAGCGCGGGGGGACGCAGTTCCGAAGGAACTACCTTAGAAGTAGAAGCGTAGAGATGGGGGAGAGAAGAAGCCGAAGACATAATCGCGTCTAAGTTCCGGAAACCGATTGCAACAAAGTAGCATCAGTGATATCGTCAAAACTACTGAATATCGACGCGAGATATATGAGCGGAATCATGTGTTCTTATAAGAGGATTCTGCAACACAGCGAGCCTAGTGTATTATCTCAGCTGGTGTTTTACGGAGCGCACAAACTAGAGGATGCTTAGAGAGCACAATGTTGTGCACATTACTGCAGGAGCATACATGCCATTGCATGTCAGCCTCAGCGGAGACATCCTGTGGAGAACATCCTGAACTCCCAATTAGGAAAAGGTTTGAGCTATTGCCTTTGAGGAGGAATTTAGCTCGTTATGGTGTGGGAGCGAAGCTGTCTGAGAAGATGTCTTAATTCCTTACCGCTTAAAGCGGATGCTGCACCTCCAACCAGATATGCATATTGAAACAATTTTCTCTTTGTTTCGTATTGGGCCTGCATTTTTACTACGTCTGACGTTGGGTTTAGAGTCTGCTGTCCCGCGGCTAATCCCCGGCCAAGCTGATGGGCACTCCTGCTGGACCAAACTCTGAGTCGATATAACCAGCAGGTTCCCGCCTTCTATTAGATATACATCTTGAAGAATTCGGATGTGCAGAATGTTTTTAGCCTTGCCCGGTAATGGTTTAAAAAGTATGCTGCTATGAAATGCTACAGCATATCTTAGGAAATAGGACAGCACTGTGGTTAAAAGGTGTCCAAGGCTTGCATAGGTAGTATATTATGCCTTAAAGCAAACTAATGGTACGGAAAGCGGTACTCGATAAACGGCCCAAGGTGTGAGGGCCGAGGACTATCCGCGGATGCGGCTGTGTGCGGTATGCACAGCCAGAGACAAAATGCTGGCGCAGAATGCATGAGCTCTGCTGCAGGCGTTTGCTTGTGTGCCGTTCTCGAGTAGCACTAGACGACGACGCAACGCTGCTATGCGGCAGCAAAAGTGGTGTTGAGGGCATTGAGGGAGAGGTTACCTACGCTGAGAATTGAGACGAGGGACAGGAAATTTGGAAGAAAATAGGATAGATCCCAAAAAGAGGTTTTTGTGTTATGAATATGAAACAACTGCAGATTAGTGTAATGTTGTCAAGCAGTAGTCAGATTAGTTACATACTAGTGAATCTAGCTTAAGAGTTCTATGCGTAAGACACGGAATTACCTAACAATAGAACCCCCCTCAGCTGTAACTTTGGAGGCGTTGTCAGTCCGGTGGGAAAGAAGAGAGGAAACCAACTAGTCTGCAACAGCAAGGGCCGCTGGTTGTTTCGGCTATTGTTCCTATTGCACCTACCTTCTGCATGAGCATGCAAACATGTCTGATCTTGTGTTCTTTGCACCTCTGCAGACCAAAGTGTGAATCTGTGCCGACTGACCCAGCGCAATTTAGCCGTGGTTGTATTGTTTTTTAGGCCTGCAATGTTCCCACCACTAAATCAGCGGAAAGATGGTGTCAGTGATACTCCAAAGGGGCTGCTCTCCTTACTAGAACAAGAATCCCAGGAGGTCAAATGCGGGCATTCAAAATAAACCCTGATATATCAACGGACAGCGATCTCCGTAATGCCGTGTCGTAGGAGAGTACTCTGCAGACCTCCGCGGTTCTAGGACAAACGCGCAATTAACTTTAGATATCAACGCAACCCATATTTACAAATATGAGCTAGGTCCATTGTGGCAAGTATCTACTTAAAGCCCGTTGCTATCTAGAGCCAACATGGACAAGTCTAAGATCTTTCCATACAGCACAGCTACCGACCTAAAAAGGAGCCTGTAAAAGAAGCTAGTAGACGCAGTGCAGTTACCGAATTATTCTAGCATCGATTTTTGGCACAGGACCCAAACAATTTTTAAGTCCGCACTGTTTAGTACGGGTATCGAGGTGCAAGGCGGTGTCAGGGTTATGCTCTTTTCGATGGCCGCTGTAGTGTAAAGGGAAGCTTCCCAATGTTGTTCTCTCGGTTTAGCATGTGGATGCATACACGTAATACATGCTGCCCATTCTGTATCTGATTTCTTTCGAAAACGACACAGTTTTTCCTTCCTTTGCAGCAAGCCTCAAAGTATGCACCTTTCAGATTAGTCAATATTAAAAGTTGCACCGCCTGACTCAAGTTGAATACTTCAATTAGACATCAAAGGTAGGTAAAAGAAAATCAATGCTCCATTTTTCTTGAGCGTTCTCATAAGACTACGGAATTGTGGTTGGCACTTTGGCTGGTGCGCTTTCGCTGAAAATCATCGTGAAACATTGTTCCTATGACAGGCCACGATCAGCGTTGTAATTCGCTATAAGCGGTGTGCAGATACCAATATTGAATACTGCAGACACAAGTCGTCACTTGCAGAAAGTAAAACTGGAACAAATGGACGAATTCTTAGTTGAAATTCCTACTGCATACAGAGAATATACACTCTAAATCTCCACTAACACATTCACTAACGCTGTCTAGCGCATTCTGTTTCACTCTAAGACTCTTACCACATGTAGAGTCCTACTCTAACGCTCATAGTGTGTTGGCGCACTACTTTTTACGTCTTGTCGTAAATATGCGAAAGGCTGCATAAAACTGCACCTCTGCGTCAGGAGATTGTTTTTCATGCAATCGCTCCGCGGCACTGGAGTAGTAATACTTGACTGCTTCTTAGCCCTCCCCCACACTGAGAAATCATCGACTTGCCGTTTAGAGTGCAAGGCTGTGCCTTTAACTAGATTGGGGTCTCCATGGCAGTTTGATAACAACGTAGGGATGCCATGTAAAGTGACTTTGGTAATTGAGATTGTTTTGCTGAAAAGTGACATTTGCAATTGTGATTCACTACACAGCAAGCCTGTTTCTTGAGGGCCACTTCAGAACTTTATGTATTTATCCGCTGAATACAGAGGAAACAGAGGTAAAGCTGGAATAACCTTCAGAAGATGCTCTCCTTCATGCTTTGTGGTAATTTTCAAGCTAAAAGTTCACTTTTGTGTTGACTAGTTGACCGTTCTGGTTTCATTCACATTTGTAAACTACCTCATACTGCCATCTTACCTCCTATTCAGAAACTAAATAGGATTTTTTAGAAGTCTACTTGTTGTAATCGCTGTTTCTTGAATGTATCGCAGTGGTGGTGTACTCAGCCATAACCTATAGTCAATTTTCCATAAACACTATATACGTGGATTTTATGTGTTTGAGGGAAGGTGTGGAGTAGCTTTTACTGTCATAAACAAACCTACTCTTCAAGGGATTAAAAGACGTTTTTTAAATTGTCAATATTGAAGACAAATCAGTAAAAATGCGAGCACAAATTCACCTCAATAAGGTTATTTTGATCTTTAAAAGAGTGATTTGATTGATATGGCAAGGTGATCCACTGTGATGAATTAGGCTAAAGGCTGCATCTAAGATATGCATTCGATAACAAGTATGTCATTTTCTCAGTTAAAATGGCCAGGTCACGATAAAAGCATCAAAAAACTATTTTATCTGTGACAAAAACTATTTTGTTGACCTCTAAAATTAATGAGCATTGAGAGCGAATGCGTATAAAAAGCCCTCTTTCTACACCTGTGCACCAACAACTCAACGCCGAGCCAGTTCCGCGAAGACTGCCGCATACTTTCCTGCAGCATAACGGCGTGGTTAGCAGAAGAGTACGGCATCAACAATCCTATTTACGCCGTTTCATGTGGTATTTCGATATCCGAGGCTTGCGGTGCTCAGCTTACGGTGTCAGTTTGCTTCCTGTCCCTTCTGGCACCAACCATCACTTGGATGAGAAGCCCTGATCCGTTCAGTAAACGTATAAGACATAAGCTTGAAAGGCCTTTAATATCTTCAAGGTGGAAGTTGAGTAAATCGATCGACCAATGGAGTTTGAATGATCCGGTAAAAAAAGGTGTCGGCAGAGGTTCTGGAAGATCCGGTAAAAGGAGGTGTCCACAGAGGTTCTGGAGAGTCGGTAGTACTCGGTAGTGAGAAAAACGCCTAGAATTTGTGGGTTAAAACGAAGATAATGCGCCCAGAGCCTATATTGGAAACTGTCTATCGCACCCAATGTTCAGTTACATCGTCCAAGGAGGGCACCCCCCCCCGAGGAGTCTGAAACATATGGACGTCGCCATACATCTCCAGACTGCAGAGGTGTCCTCAGAAACTTAGCGGCTCCGTGTTCTATAACTATTTTTGTGTAGCCCCGGATAACTCGCTAGGAAATATATTGCGCGACTGGCTGAAATGATTGTATGACCTAAAGCCACATGGTTCTCGTATTTGATACGAACATTAGTTTGAGGCAGAATTGCAGAGCACTTATTTTCTTGGCAAATAAATGCCACTAAGAGAATTCACCAAATGGTTTTAGTGGCAGTTTGAGACAAAAGTATCTCGAAGGAGATGGCTGATTGAATGTAAATACCCTTAGATATTTCAACCATTGCCGAGGTCATAAGCAGAGGTCCCTCCGCTAATCACCTCCGAAATAGATTTCTATGCAGCACAGCCCGCATCATTAGATATTCCGTAGTCCCTTAAAACTTCGATCGCACTTGGAGCTGATGGTTTAGTGCTGCTGCATCTGTTCCTACTTCTTCTAAACTGGAAAGAACACGGGCATATATACGTAGGCCTCCCTTCTGAATTCAGCAACGTTGCCAATGACCCCACTCAAAAGTACATAGGCCCAAAATCAAAATAACAGCCCTGTTGAAACAATGTATGTGTTTATTCATTCGTATGCGGCGTTTTGTTCCAATCTTCCTGCGGCTACCATAAAAAATAAGAACTCCTTCTTTTCAGGCCGAATCTGGGCTGCCGGGTTCTAACTAATTCTTACGATGACATTGAATACTATTGTTCCTGTTTATGCACTTTCCCTTTTGTAAGGATCTTGCTAACTATATTTGATAAGAGAAGGATTCGCCGGGTTAGAACATATATAATTGCGCCAGGGGTAAAAATGCAGCATCCCTTTGCACCATTGAAGATTCTTGACGATATTACTTCGAACTGGCTACAAGAAGCATATTAATGATCTTTCTTCTCATTGCAGTCTAGTCTGAAGTATACTGCCTTTCTCTAGTTGTTCCTAAAGTTAAGTCGGTTGAAGCCGAAGGTTTTCGCTTCTCCCAACCTCACGTTTTCTTCGTCGATCATTTATTCTAGGGCTCTCTCCGTTAATTTTTTAGTGTCATTACGGGCTTCGCTTTCATTTTTGTCTTCTGCTACCATTCGGAAATGAATTTATATCATGATGACCTCTTCTACGCTCTCTCATCTTCCGTTCCCACTGAAGATCCCGTCGCCAACTCCGGAACCAATGATCCTATACCGGAACCTCAAAAACGCCAAGATCAGATATACTCCGCTGAAATGAAGCAAGGGCCGCACATGATTGACTCAACCAATGTTCAACAGCATAGCCAACCTCAAATTGCTGTTAACTTCAACATACATCCTGATACTAATGAGCTACCAAAATCTTTCTCTTACTCTCAACACAATTCCTTTGATCCGCTGGACCTCGCTCAACCCAGCCTTCACCAGAACCAGTCAGGCCCCCAATATCTTATACACAAACAGTTGGATCCTACTGTAATCCAGGAGTTTTTGCTCGCTTCACCTACCCATAAAGTATCAGTCTCACCCCATGTCTCTGCCGCAAGGCCGTTGTGGCAAATGCCTCCGCAAGATGGCAGTATGTCTATGATGTTTTCTTCGAACTCCTCTAACCACCCTTTTTCCGCACCTCGTCATAGTAGTGCGCCAGAAATGTCTGCTTTTGAAGCATCGAATACATCCGACCGTTTCCAGTGTCCTCATCCTGGATGTACGTATTCCGGTACCTTCGTGGCCCGAGATTATCTGCGAAGACACATAAGAGAACAACATACAAATACCAAGGAACATCGGTGTGGCGGGCCAATGGGGACTGACTGGGGATGTCAACGTGTATTCAAAAGGCCATATCAACTAATTAATCACTGGAGAGGTGCGCGTTCGTTACGTACATGTTGTGTCCCAGATGAGGTATTGGCCCGTTATAAAATTGTCCGTACTCCTGAGATGATTAAAGAAATAGAGCTTAAAAAAAGGAGGAAGACCCCTCGTATCAGAAATAAATACAGCTGAGATTCAATAAATGTACAAGAAGTAGTCTCTACCTAGCTTAAGAACTGCCTAATTGTTATTCTGCCGCAATACACACCTACGGCAAAAGCTACCACTCCCAGAATTCTCTCAAATTTCACTTCATACCCGATTATTGTCAATACTATTGCTGCTGCCAATAGTGCATATCGTGACAGAGAAGCCAGAACCATAAAAACCTTGGTATGCATACCATCCAGTGCTGTCGATAATTGCTGAAATCGCTCCAAGTTTTCCTCCATCCTGTTACTTAGCTTTTCCGCCTGATTACGCATTTGCTCATGGTTAACACCAAGCTTATGCAAAAGCTCATTACTCTCTAGTTCTGCAATATCGCTCACTTTCTTGGTAGTTCTTTGACAATTCTCAGCCATCTGTTGACTCATTTGTTGCAACCCAATTTCATTTTGTTGGACCATCATTTCTACAAAGTTCTCCGTTTCTTTGGCTGTCTGTTGCTGAAACAGTTTCACTTTGGAAAACAACCCTTCAAACGCAACATCTACCTCAGTTAAAGTTCGTGCTAAATCTGAAGATAAGTTATCCAGAAGAGTGCGTTGCAGCTCCTGGAACTCTGCGGACACACGTTGTCGGAAAGATTCTAGCAGATCTTCCTGTGTCATTATCCCCAACGCTGCTTCCAATCCTCCCCAAATATTACGATATGCAGCTACTAATCTTTCGGTCTCGTACGCCGCACTATAATAGTGACACAGCTGATCAACAGCATTTAGATAACCGAAGTAAGTTGTCCACCACACAGAATCACTGGACAACTGTAGCACACAGTCATGGAGTTTCTCTGCTGATAGTAAGTAAGACGGTCGACTACAACTTTGTGGAAAAGCCATTCCCTCTTTTTCAAATATGCACAACGTGAGATCGACAGCTGCCTGTGACTTTTCTTGTTCTGTCAGCGTACTGATTCCATCTGAACATTTTGGAATTGATTCCGAAAGTGCATCCAGAACACAAGATGGCGAGAGTGCTGGGAGCGACTGCCATTGTTGAGTCTGGCGTAATCTTTCCACGGTTTTCAACAGTGACTCCACCGCCGACCCTTCAAAATTTTCCTGACCATATACATAGACTGGTAACAACAGCTGAGCTAATGAAATTCCTCTAAGCACCCCTGATGTGACTTTCATGCCTTGTGAGAGATTTCTTAGCCCGCAATTCGTTCAAGGGTTCCCAGTCTCATTTTACTGTCTACAATTGAGTGCATCTACCTCTTTTATAGGAGCCGTGATTTCTCGTTGCCACTACTCCTTATATAAAAGGTGGCTAGTATCTGATATTGCTGAATATAGCATTTACAAAATCAAGACATTGTAAATATGATGGATCACATTTGATTTTCATGAACCCTAAGCCATATTTCATATCTCCCCTTTTTTACAATAATCCGCAGTTTTTAAAAATAGCCATCTTGATGACAGAAAAAAAGAAATGAGTAGAAAAATATTTAAGTAAAAAAGGCGTTCCTTCGTACGTACAGCTTATGGTTGTTTGTGTATCATCGAATTGCTAAACGCAAGCATCAAATGGGAAACAAAGACTATATTAAGATAAACAAACAGCCTAGAGAGGGACAACAAGCTGGACTCGATCTCTTTGATGAGGAAGGAACCACTGCTTCGGCCCCTCCGGCCTACAACAATGATAGTACAGCAGCTCCAGCTTACTCTGATTTGGAATTTGACGTTGGTGGAGTTGGACTTGAAAATGACCTGAAAATGCCTGTTCCTGCTTACACATTCGAAGATAGTTTCAAACTGGATCAACCGAAATGGAATGATAAAGCGTTTGTGGCAGTATTTCTTGCAGTGGTTACAGGATTTTTCGGAGTATTCTTGGTATCGTTCAAGGGGCTTCAACATAACACTCTTGACAGCTTGAGAGCCATTGGACTAGATGGTAATATGTTGGGGCTTTTTACAGTGGTTATAATTGCCAGTGTGGTGACTGCAGATGCAGGTTTGCTTCTTGCTCGCTCGTATCCATCATGGTTTATAGTAGCAGGGGCTATATTCAGCAGTTTAATGTCCGTCACACTTTGCTTTATCTCGTTTTTGAGCCAGAACTTCATGATGGGAACTGTGTTTGCTTTCTTTACATTGATCAACATCTTGTTTTATGTGCGCTGCCGCTCCAGAATCCAGTTTAGTGCTTTCATTTTGGAGATTGTTTCTGGCGTTATGAGGAAGAATCCTTCCACCTTGCTATCTTCTTTTTTCGGCACAATTGTCTCTATTTTTGTCACTGTAATAACTGCAATTACAATATTAGGTATCAATGCCAGTTGGAAATCGAACACTCAACTTTTCGTTATGGCTTTGTTATTTGTGGTCTTCGCCTATATTTACATTTCAGAGGTTATCAGAAACGTCGTTCAAGTGACTGTATCCGGAATTTACGGAACTTGGTATTACCTCTCGTCCTCAAGCATTATACCAAATAATGCAGGGACTGGTGCCTTCAAGAGAGCTATGACATACTCCTTTGGATCTATATGCTTTGGATCTCTTATTGTTTCCACCATTCAATTTGTTACTACAATGGCCACCTTTGCCAAGCACTACGCTGCCCAGCATGGCTCTACAGAAGGATACATCATTTCTATTGTGATCGAGGCTTTCTTCTCTATATTTGAAGATATTGTCAGATGGGTAAATGAGTATGCTTATTCAATTGTCGCACTATACGGTAAGAACTTTTTGCGTTCGGCCAGAGAGGCATTTAACATCATACAGGTGAAAGGTCTTATCGCACTTGTGAATGACTGTTTGATTAACACAGCATTGTCTCTATACACAGTGTTTGTTGGATTTGTCAGTGGTTGTGTGGCTCTAATATATCTCGCTCAAACCGAGCCATCTTGGGCACTCGAAGAAAAGGATGTATTTTCCATTAGTAACCCAACTGTCATTGGTGCAATACTGGTTGCATTTTTTATTGGTATAATCACGAGCAATGTAACATGCAGTGTGATCAAGAGCGGATCAACAGCTTTCTTTGTGGCCCTAGCAAAAGATCCACAAGTGTTCAAAAAGAGCCATCCATTTAAATTTGATGAGATCCTCGAAAAATACCCAGAAATACTTGGAAATACTGTTTCTTGAATCGAGTATATATCTTTTTGCCAAGCGGTTACCCTTATGTATGGTACACTATGTTATGACTAATCTTTCACGTCACTCTAAACTCGACACTAAAGTAATATTATCTCCTTTGAGTAGAATGCGTCCTAAAGTTTTCTGCTTAGTGGGATCTCTAGTATCAATTTCTACAGCATCGTCTATCACCACGTTCATAAACTCATCAAATCCACGAATCACTCCACTGATCCGAAAGTTTAGCTGTTCATAAAGCCATATCGTCACTTTAGACTGTTGTTGGAGATATTTGAAAAGTTGATTTATAGGAGGAACCACCACTCTTTGCTGCTTTCTTCCAGACATAGTTTCCAATGATTGCTATTATACGATAAGATCGATGCTTGTATGCTTGATGAAACAGAAAACCTAAGCTCTTGGACAACGTCTTGTTAATCGTTAATATGTTTCACTCATAATGCACGTTTAAATCACACAAAATTTGCCGGCACAGGGCTGCGTAACCTGCATACTAAACACAGATTCCTCCCCAAAATTTTTCCTCGCAGTAGGTAGAGGGAAACAAAGACATTCTTTTTTATTTACCATGATACACAAAAGAAGAGAATCAAGAGCCTGAGGTTGATCTACTGTAATATATAACTCTTTGCGAGCAACTTTAACCCACTGCATAATGTCAGGTGAACAGCAGCAGCTGATATTGCAATTGAATGAGGCTCTTCAGACGCTCTACGGCAACAATGATGCTGCTGTGAAGAACCAAGCAAACCAGTTCCTTACAAGATTTCAGAGGTCAGAGGAAGCCTGGCAGCTTGTGTTTGTTGTGCTAGGAGATGAATCTACCCCTCTGGAGTTTAAAGTTTTTATTGCTCAGACGCTGAGGTCGAAAGTCCAATACGATTTCAGTCAACTTCCGAAAGAATCTCTTGTATCATTCAAAGACTCGCTGATCCAACTCATGATTGCGTATAACGAGAAGCAGCGCTTAATTACCACACAGCTTTGCATTTCTCTGGCAGACTTTGCATTGCAATATTTGCAATGGAATGACGCTCTCAATGAAATTATCACATTATTGACGAGTTCTACTGTAACTCTCCTGGAGTTTCTTAAAGTTCTTCCTGAAGAGTTATTAGATGTTAGAAAGACACCCTTAACAGACGAGGAGTTTGAACTGCGATCAACCCAATTACTTCATAACAACGTGGAACAAGTTCTTTACGTTTTGACCTCTCTTGCAGAGCAACAAGCAAATGCTCCTGAAAACACTAAGTCTTTCGTTTTAAGTTGCATCAAATCCTGGATCGTTGAAATTCCATACGAGGAAATTCTCTGTAATAATTCATTGTCGTCATTGATATTTGAAGGTCTCGCGAAAGAAGACACATTCGAAACCGCAGTTGAGTGTCTCTCAGCAATAATTTCTGAAAGTTCGGAGTCCCAAAATACTGATATAATTTTTGCACTATGCGACAAGCTTATTCAACTGAAGCCAGTCTTAACAGAATGTTTAGATGATTACGAAAAGCTAGAGAGACTTGTAGATCTCTTTGCTACAGCAGGTGAATCCTGGCATGCGGTTATTGCTGTCTACCCATACCGTTTTGAACCTTTGGTTGAAATATTACTAGAGATTACCACTTATGTGGAGGACTTAGACTTGGTTAAGTATACATTCAAGTTCTGGTATAACTTGAAATCGGTTCTTACTTCCGGCGTCCGGGCAGAGGCCAGAACACTTTTTCAGCGGCATTACATGAAGTTGGTTGACGTTATGATCGCTCACCTGCGATACCCACTTGCATCGAACTCGACCAACTTAGACGATCTTTTCGGCAATGACAAAGAAGCTCAAGATAAATTTAAAGAGTTTAGATATGAGATGGGTGATGTTCTGAAAGACTGCTGTGCAGTGATAGGAGCTACTGTGGCTCTAGATATTCCATTCCAGCAATTGCAAAACCTAATGAATTTACAATCTCAAGGCCAGCAGGTTGCATGGCAAGATATTGAGGCTCCATTGTTCAGTATGAGGGCCATGGCGAAAGAGGTGGGTACTAATGAGAGCAAGATATTACCTCAAATCATGCGATATCTTGTTCAACTGCCTGAAAACCCAAAAGTTAGGTATGCTGCTACGTTGGTGTTAGGAAGATACACCGAATGGACAGCTAAACACCCTGAGCATTTGGAAGAACAATTGAATTACATACTCAAAGGGTTCAATCTGGACCAGCAGCAAGATATGGATATTGTCGTCGCCGCTGCGCATGCACTAAAATTCTTTTGCATTGACTGTTCAAGTTTACTAACCAACTATCTTGAACAACTTTTCAATTTTTACTCCAATGTGGAGTTCTCGCTGAATGTACAATCTGTATATAACATTAGTGAAGGCATTGCTCATATCATCAATGAGGAAAGGGACCAGGAGAAACTATACAAAACTGTCTTGATGTTCTGGCAACCTACAGTCGAGAAGTTGAACCAGCTTAACGCTTTGCTACCATCAAATCCACTGACTCTTGATGAGGTGGATACCAAAATAGCTGATACAATTGAAATAATTACCATCTATGTTAATTCGCTGAAGCCCAAGACATATTCAAACGAGACAAATGCGGTGGCCAAAATTTTGGTAGATGAGATATGGCCTCTAATACTGAAGCTCATTTCATCCCATGGTAGATCCGAGAAAGTCAGTGAACGGTGCATGAAGTTGGTTCGTCGATCTATGCAGACATTCAAAAATTACTTGCTTCCTGTCCTCTCAACAACCGCTGAAATTCTTGTTTCAGGATTTCAGCACTACCATTATGGCTGCTACTTATGGGTATCTGGTGCGCTGATCAAGGAATACACTTCCGATGATGATGTTCCAGAGAATGTGAAAGATGCAGTTTGGGCCTTCTCAGTTCAGCAAATTAAAAATTTCATAGAGATGTTCTCTTCAATGGATAACGAGCAGGTGTTAGGATACAGAGATCTTGTGGAGGACTTCTTTAGAATGAACACAGACATACTTATGTTCTCACCTGTTCGATTAATTCAGGCTGAAGAGCTGATGCAACCAATTTATGAGACAGCGGTAAAATCATTAGAGGTTTACTATGAATGTGATGTGATAATGTCTGTATTACAATTTTTGATTGATTTCTACTCGTGGGGCTTTGATACTCCACCAATCTCTTTTGTTGATGATATCCCTGAAAGTTTGAAGCTTAAGATATTGAACTTTGCTACAAATACTGGACAGCAACTTATCGGAAAACTTTTATACGGGTTGATCTACACGTTTCCTTCCGATTGTTGGCCTGATGCGAGTGAGCTTATCGTGAAGTTGATCAACCTCAGTACGTTGGAGGGAGGATCTAGAGTCTCCATGGGATGGTTAGATAAGTTCTTAGTGAGCCTTCCTTCAGGAACAGTGAATGACAAGGAAAGATTGAAGCTGCTGAGTACAGTAGAAACGGCAATCAATTCCAAGGACTATCGACGTGTCAGAGCCAGTATTCGAGACTTCGTCAATTGGTATTGCCGGAAAAATGTCAACAGAAGTTAATGGGTACAGAAAATCTATCACTCTATTGGTTGGTTCTACCGGAAAACCGTTACGTAGAAAAGAATATATTTTTTCATTTGCCGGTCTCCGTAGCATTGTTGAGCAAACAGGCAAGGTTTTAGATTGCTTCTAGACCTAGGCTTACTTATATGCAACAGTGTAATAAGAAATCGTAGGTTTAACGACTTTTTAACAAGAAGATCTGCAGGGCTTCATCAAAAGGCTTTGTGGTTATTTACGAAAATAGCCTTTTTTGCTTTTCCACCAGATACCTATTATTGGCACTTTTAAACTGCAGCATTGTTCTAAACTCTCAAGACTTCCTAAAACGCGAGGATCATCACAACAGGCAATAATCCTTGCAACGGCCTTACCAAAAAAACAATAGTGACCGCATTCAGAGAATCTCAAAAGCCTAGTCTGCAATTTATTTTTGCACTCCGCTGCTGAGATGTTTAGAGCAACTGCTGCTGGTATATATATTCATACAGAGCTCAGCACAGGCTTTTAGGGTCCTACTGGGTATACATTAACGTAAAAGGTACTTGAGCAGTATTCTGATGGTATCATTGAAGGGAAACAGTTGAGATGGATCTCTCTCTATCGTCACAAAGTATAACCGACAGTCAAGCATCACAGCGGTGCAGGTCTACCTCCGTGAGCAGTCGAGCCCATCGGAGTGGCTCCTATAGCAGTGACAGTGGTGCTGCCAGCAACTCACATAATGAACTTACACAATTACCAAGGAATGGATCTTCCACTTTACTAGGCAGTATATTTACAGGCCCAATTGGAAAAATATCAAGAAAGCTTAAACGCAAAAGTCTGACATCTATATCATCGACAACAAGCGCTCCTGTGTCTCCTACTGATCCAATCACACCTGTACTGGGTTCTGGAATCCCAAGGGTCAGCTTTTCCGTAGATACACCACAGACTTCAATGTTCAGCGACTACGTGGCTCGTATCACAGATATTTCAGATGAATACTTTAGTATTCAACGCCCCGTCAAAAGCTCGGATCCTAAAATTATGGCCGACACTCACAGCATATACAGTTTGCAGGACGAACTGTCCTATATATCTGAGGTGTATTCGGACCCAAAACATGGATTGTTGAATACTCCAGACCTACAAAACGTGGAAGGCAATGGATGGGTACTACATGACGGGTTATTGGTTACAGCTGAAATGCTAGAAGAACAATCTGACTTCTCCCATGCAGATGAAATTAACAAAGATGTAGGTTGATTTTCTAAAAGGCATGCAAGCTGGTCTTGAAAGCCTATGGTTGGCTACATATCCACTCTATTGATCTTACTCGATCTGCAAGAACTAAATCCGCTCTACTTTTTTATGCAGATAACTTTTTAATCTGTGCTCAATCTTAAGTGGATTTGTATTTCTCACCAAGGCGCTTCTTTCCTAAACTTACAGTATTCATGTTGCCATCCCTGTAGCGGCTGTTCACCTTTTCTCAAATATCATCTGATGATTTCACTTCTCGTTGCCTATTTCGTTAGTCCGATTTACTAAAATATTAGACCTACTGTTTTTAGTCCATTTTCTTCAATGTTTTCCTAATATGGCAGTTTTCCTGCTTATTCCGATTGATGCGGCTCAGGGTAAATACACTGTAGTGCGTTTCTGGGAGCCTGGACTTCCTATCAAAAACAGTAATACTACTTATAACTCCATTCAGAAAAGAAGCCAAAAAGGTGATTATTGAGTGGTACACTGTCTTAAAGAGTAGGTCCAAAAATGGAAATCCTTTGCGTAAGGGGATTGGAAAACCGACATCCCACATCCCACATCCCACATCCCGCGGTGCAGAGATGAAGAAGAGAAGCGGAGTCGATAAATGCACGTCGGTCGACGCAAAAGCCTACTTTTGTTCCCTTGCGGTGATGGCAATAATTTTCATAATCTGGCGACGAAGCTAACTAATATCGTCGTCTATTAGAGGAAATACAATATCGTAAATTGTGTTTTCATCAGGAACACCATAAAGTCCAAACTTAGAGCAATTCTTTGGACGAGTAAGGAAGTATGATTTGATGCTCATATTGGCACAGACACTTGAGGCACGCAGACTCTATCAGGCCTTCATGGGAAATAGAATAGACCGAATATTGCCAATATCGGTTCATTTACATGTGTAGAGATGTACACAATTGCTTAAACAGAAAATTTCTGGTTTTATTATAAATCATTACCCTCCTCAAATTATTTCTAGGCTGGCGGGCACAACGTTTCCACGTAGACCGCTCTCAGTCGAAAAAAGCGCGGGGCGGGGTAAAGGCAGACAACACCGCCACACCTGCCCCTCAATATATTATGTGGCACCGCCACTTATGTACGGCTGAAGTGGCGGTGACCCATCCGATACTCCGTCCAGCTGTCATACATTTCTAAGCATGATGACCATCTCCTGGCAAGTACATACAGTTTACACGGATGGCCGCTTGAATTTGCAGCATAAACCATTGATGACATATAAGAACCTAAATCTACATAAATACCCTTGTAGATAGACTTTTTCCGAGGTTTGGCAATCAGCAAGCTTTGTAGCCAAAGAATCCCTGAGAAATTGTCAGCTAGTCCAAAAGGTAGTCTTTTTTTCTGCAACCATGTCAACGTTCGACTGTCAGAAGAACCTCAAGAAGCTCCCTATACCACCATTAGATGACACCGTAAGAAAGTACCTAGAGGTGTTGAAACCTCTTCAAACCGAACATGAACACACACAAACGATAGAGAGCTGTGATACGTTTTTGAAGACCACTGGGCCGATTCTACAGCAACAACTTATCGAGTATGCAAAAACCAGAGACTCATACATTGAGCAGTTCTGGTACGATTCATATCTGAACTATGACTCCCCTGTAGTGCTCAATCTGAACCCTTTTATCATGTTGGAAGACGATCCAACTCCTTTGAGGTCTACTCAGCTTTCCAGGGCTGCGAGTTTAACAACTTCAAGTTTACGATTTGTTAGAGCTTTGAGAAAGGAGGAGCTCTCTCCAGATAAGCTCAAAAATGGCGCGCCTCTAGACATGGATCAGTATCCAAAGCTGTTTGGGTCTAGCAGACTTCCTACCCACACAGGCTGTGTATTACAGACTGACAGTCAATCGAGACATATTGTTATTCTGAGCAGATCTCAATTTTATTGGTTTGATGTTTTGGATCAAAATAACGATTTAATTCTCACAGAAAACGACATCAAGCTAAACTTCCAGAGCATTGTTGACGATTCCGAACATGCTACTGTTAGTGAAGTGGCTAAATCGTGTTTTGGCGTACTTACTACTGAGAATAGAAGAATTTGGGCTGTTTTAAGAGATAAAATATCAAAAGATGATATTAATCATGATATTTTGCGAATCATCGACAGCGCGTTATTTGTGGTTGTCTTAGACCATGTTGAAGTTGGTCATGATCTCACCAGAATGGCTAAGAACTTTCTGTGTGGCGAATCAAACTTAGAGAATGGTGTTCAAATAGGAACTTGCACTAACAGATGGTATGATAAGTTACAGCTGATTGTTACAAAAGATGCCAAAGTTGGAATTAATTTTGAACATACTGGTGTGGATGGTCACACCGTTCTCAGATTTGCTTCTGATATTTATACAGATTCCATTTTGAGATTTGCCAGAACTATAAACAACAACTCACCTTCACTTTGGAAATCTGTATCCCCGGAGCCATCCACAAGAGATCCTCATAGTTTTGGTGATGTGATGACAACTCCTAGAAAACTTGTGTGGAATCTAACCAACGACTTATCACTCGCTCTCAGATTTGGTGAAACCAGGTTAAGTGATTTAATTCATCAAAACGAGTTTTCTACTTTAGAGTTCAAGACCTATGGTATGGAGAGAATAAAGAAGATGGGACTGTCTCCGGATGCGTATGTTCAGATGAGTTTCCAACTTGCATATTATGCACTTTATGGAAAGATCGAGTCTACATATGAACCTGCTATGACCAAGATGTTTCTTCACGGACGAACAGAAGCAATTCGTACGGTTTCAATGCAATCTAATGAGTTTGTTACTAAATTCCTTGATGGAAGCTTGTCATCGCAGAACAAGATCCAAGTTTTGAAGGATGCATGCAATGCTCATTCAAACAGAACCAGAGATAATGCTAAGGGACTAGGACAGGATAGACACCTCTACGCTCTCTTTTGCATCTGGAAAAGATATTTCAGTGAAGACAACTCTTTTGAGGATTCCGACTCTGACGACGCTACTACTATCAACTTCAATGGGCTCCCTTCTACTGTAAAGAATGTTGCTGAATTGCGTGAGATACCATCAATCTTTGCCGATGCAGGTTGGGATAAGCTCAACAACACCATAATATCTACATCCAACTGTGGTAACCCTTCGCTGAAGCTTTTTGGTTTTGGTCCTGTTTCTCCAAACGGGTTTGGACTGGGATACATCATCAAAGATAATTCGATTACAATTTGTGCTTCTTCTAAACACAGACAAACAAAGCGGTTTATGGATACTTTAAAAAGTTCCCTGTTGGAAATGGAGAGAGTGTTCATTGATTCCCTCAAGCCAGAAACTCCTGTGGAACAGGTGACTGAGGAACAAGAAGAGAAGGAAGAAGTTCCAGGATTATACAGCGATGAGATCATTGACAAATTGAATGAGCTGAAACTTCGTCGCGGAAGATCCGAGATCATCAAACTGTTGGGAGGATACGATACTTTTGAAGTTGACGCTAACTCTGACTTCATAAAATCCAGAGAACAGTCCCCTGAGCCGCCATTTTCTAGACATAGCTCTAAGATATTCACCAATAGAGAGATTGGCAAGAAGTTGAGACTTGCAGAGTATTGATTTGTTTATATACTATTTATTTATAATGAATTATACAATTCGTTTTCGATAAGCACTTCAAGTAAATTTTTGATCAAATATTTTTACTTAACAGTGTTGGCTTTTCTCAATCTGGTAGACACATTATAGAGAGCGTTGACGCAGGTCCTTTGGGGTTCCTTGATTTTGGAAATGACTACTTTCCGTGGACAGCTGGATTTTCCGATTGTTCTTGTTAAAAATCTTCCCTATGACGTGAAATCCAGTGAGTTATATGATATTTTCGGTCAGTTTGGCAACATACATCAGATCAGACTAGGCACAGAGAAGGACTCTACTAGGGGACAAGCATTCATAGTTTACACGAATGTGAGGAGTTGTAGAACTGCTCTTGAGAAACTTCGGGGGTTCAACTTTAATGGCAGATACATAGTTTGCTCACAATATCAGGTGGATAAGAATATTGCTATGGAGCTACAAGATAAGCTGGCAAGTGGAAGAGAGCCTCAGGAGAGCAAAGATTAGTTTATTACGGGTATTTGTGTGAAGTAACTGTTTTAAGGGAATGACTGTTACATTACGGAGTGCAGCTTACAGCTTGAATGTAGATAATACTTGTAGACATTGTCACATAGTTCATTTGGGTGAAAAAAAAGGTAGAAATAATTAGCTCTTTTTAAAAACAAAGTTTGAAGCTTTGAAGTAGTTGATTTTGGAGCTAACACTTTTATATCCTTCTCTCTAACAAAGAGCATAGAAATCGATGACATATGATGGATTTGCAGACTCGCAGAAAACTCTGTATGAGCTAACTCCGGAGAATGCCTCAGATAGTGGTGATGACGAAGTAGAAAACATGTACAACACAGAGATCCTGTATTATCAAGAGGGAATTCCAGTCACTGCTAATAGGATCCCGTTTTTGCAACTTATGAATGGAAATGAGCCATTTGAGAACATGCAGAGAAGATATGAGCTGTTTAACAAGAATTGGTCTAAGCAACTGACTATAATCAACGAAATCCTAAGTTTCAATGACCGAGACATGTTCAAAGATCTGAAGCAGTTTCTTATTTCGGAGTCTGAATACAGCTTTTTGGTCTGCAAAGAACACATCAAAAACCTCAATACTGCACTTTTGAACTTGGGATCCAATATTGCGAACCATCCACGGTTACTGGAGCAGGTCTCCAATTATCTTGAGGAAGATTCTGAAGGAACAATCGTGGTGCGGTTGAACTGTAAGCTGTGCACTTCATTAACCCTGGCCTTAAAGCTGATTGCAGTTCGAATTTTGGAGACCATCAAAGTCAAGAAGGAAGACAAAAATGAGTCTGAAGAATACAATGATGATGACGATATTTCTGATCAAGGTGACGAACCGATACAACAAGGACAAGAATACGGATCAGTGGCTCGACTCAAGGGAATCGAGCTGGATGACGTCATAAAGAGTTTGTATGGACTCAAGAAGTCTCTGGTTGTCATTGTAGAAGATGCCGATTCATTTCCAACATCAATTCTGACTCCTGTGATCAAGATACTGTGGAACTTGAACCGACAGTATGACACTGCAATAAGACTGATAATTGGAGTTTCTACCCCTTTTGCGATCTTTGAAGAGAAGTTGCCCAAACTAACACTGAAGTTTCTGAGACTTAAAAGTTTCCAAATAGATGACTCCAATCAATCCATTGGCCAAATCATGGAAAACTTGTTGCTCAATATAAGTGATACTTATGACTCTTTGATCTTTGATCCTCAACTTGTCCTCACATTTTTGGAGATGAAGTCTAGATTGAGCATTTCTCAGTTTATCAACAGCATGAAGCTAATTTATATGAGCCATTACTTCAGTCAACCTCTCTCAGTGATGTGGACTAATGATTTCACTGGAATTACGTTGAACGATGGTTACTTTGAGATATTTAGACGTTTACCATCTATTCGACAACTGGATAATGCTTTGTCATCTGGACTTTCTCTTTCAATGCCATTTTCTCGACAGCAGGAAATCAAAGACTATTACAAGGGCGTACTCAATAATGATAATGAGGAAGTTGGCAAGTTTTTGCGAATAAATCTGAATAGATTGATTAATTGGCGGTTCAATCTCAAGAACTTGATTGATCTGTTAAGGTTCACTCAAGAATACTTCCTGGATATGAACATCTGGAATAACAATCTAGAATTGTTCAAGTTGATATTCGAGAATTTCGATTATGACGATACAAAAAGGAATGTGAGCAACTTTCAGTTTCTAAAGCCATTGTGGATATCAATGAAAAGAAGTAGTCTTCACCATTTGAACTCCTTCTTAAAAACAGTTCTCGAGGATGATGATTTTCAATTGATCTTTGAGCATGTTTCCATAGGTGAATTGCAAAGCTTGAGTGGCATTGGATCTTTGGTCAAGGAGTTTAATAATGCCCTCATATTTCAACTACAAGATCTAAATCTGAAAGCTATTCCTTTCCGGGAGATCTGCTGCGTGGATATGCAGGTATACGATCTCATAGAGAACTCCTTTAATCCTCAGATCAGGAATTCCATTGTAGGTTCACTGTTAAACTCAAAGCAATACTTATTCAACTCAATTCATTCCAATCTGAATCTTTTAAGCATGCATGATCTGAATTTTAGGTTATACAAGCTATTTGAACCATCAGCCGTGGAAATATACAAGATTTACAGAGAAGCAGGAGTTATTGTGAACATTAACGACATGTATCAGGCCTACAAATCTTCAATTCCCAAACAGATTATTCCTTTGCTACTGGAGAAATTGCAAAAAGAAAACAGAAGCAGCGATAATGATTTGGAGAAGCTAAAAGGCGACCTCGAAAAGGCTCAACAAGGCTCTGACCTTGAATGGGACAAAATGACGCTGAGCTGGTTTTTGAGAAGTTTAGTAGAACTACAGATACTTGGTTTTGTCAAAGATGGCAAGAATACCGAAGGTATTGAGAAACTTGTATGGAAGGATCTATGATAAGCAATCTCTAGGAGAATGTCTCAGAATAACAAATATTAATGCAAGCACGTCAATTGAAGTATAGCGAGGTTCTCTGGATATCCTTTTTAGAGTCCGGAGAGTTCTTTAAATAGTGCTCTTTGTCATTCAACGTACCGTTATAACTAAAAACTTCTTCTAGATCATCTGTGAAAATACTATTAGTCATGTTTGTGGGGCCATTATCAACATTCTCGCTTCTGTTTCGAATTATGTCTGGTGTGAAGTCCTCCTTATGATAGTCTAACGGCGTTCCCACAAGTATGAAACCAGCACTCTCTGTGAGTTTGGTTACAATTGCGCTCGTGGGCTGATTATCTCCCGAGATCGATGCTGGCGAGGCCATGGTGGTATTACCATTGATAATTTCTGTGAGGTTCTGTTTGTCCTTAAAAGCTTTGCTTTTCTTGAGTCTTGTACTTTTGGACAATTCACTGTCGGATGAAAGTTCTATGTCTGGGATTTCATTGTCATTGTGATCGTAAGGAATGTTGACTTGGTCTGCCGAAAGACCTTTGAGTGCAGTTTTGTAGTCATCGAAAGCGGTGCTAAGCAATTTGGAAGGGTCGGGCAATTCTGTATCAAGAGAGCTCAAAACCTGGGTGGAATCTAGCGTCGTGTCCATGTCGTCTATATCACTTATTTCTTCTACGACATCATCAACTATCTCGGGTCTTAAAGTTATTTCTGAGGCGGAGGAGTTTTGAGGCACCGACGAAAGCATTATGGAATGTCTTTTGGACGAGCTGGAGGCGGGACTTTGAAAGCTGTGGGACCGGCCCGACGACCGTCCAGACATCGAAAAAGACTTGCGTGTCTCAGAAACGGCATGCAGGTTATTACTGGAGGCAGAGCCCCGAAGAGACCCCCAAAATGACCGTTTAGAGCTTTCACTTCTCTTCATGTGGAGCGAACGCGTGCAATAATTTTTGATTTAGCCGAGGGTCCTTTTCTCAGGCTTTAGAGAAGAACAAGATGCACAACACTCTCTGTTCTGGTTTGTACCAGACAGAACACGTTTGCAGGAATCTCTTCTGACACCATTGGCCACTTCCAAGAGCAATAATGTGTGAAAGGAGCGATTGCATCTTGTGTAAAGCACCGTGCGAATCTCTCGTCTTTCTCATTTTGGATTTTTCCTGAGCATCCCGAAAAGAGATAGACTGTCACGTTACCAAGCGTGCCAATTGAAGCTGATGCGTTATCACATTGACGAAATGTTAACATTGTGTACAGCCAAAGGGGGATGGGCGGTGCAAGGGTTGTTAATTGGCCAATCATCTTGCAATAAAGCTGTATTTGTCTGCACATCGCGTCATCGTTGGCATCAGTCAATAATAACGTGCGGCTGTGAGGATGAGGCTTGTGCATTGTTAGTTTTCCCTTTTACTTCCACAGACGCAAACTTGCGCATAAGGTTGTATGCTAGGGGCATCTCGCGGCGCAAGTTTAAAGCCAATGTACGAGATTCGACTACAATTAACAAAGAGACTGAGCCGCAAGCAGAAGGAAAGGAATAGGTGGGTACGTTACAAGCAAGACGTTCGGTATAATCTAGAAACTTTATTTTGATGTTATATTTCGGGATCCTGGTACTCTTCCTTAGAGACAGGCAATTCAATAACAATGTGATCTTATACTCATTTCTTCTTTGTTCCGAGAAAGCCAGCTTTTTCGGGCATTCAGGTGCTTGTTGCAATCTTCAAGCAGAGCAGGACAACCACTAAACAGGGTGGTATTATATATTCACGTCTAGAACCAGTCCAACATCATCAACATTGGAACTAGAAAGGTCTTCCAGAAAAGGAAGAAGATCCGTTAATTCACAATCATGGGTGTCACTGAACCAACTGGATATAGGCACTGAGTGTTCAGGATGGAATACATACGACGCTGGAGAATTATCAATGATAATTATATCCTTTAGAGGTCTTCCCATTTGTGACAGATTCTTAATGTAGTTTCCCTGATAATTGTAGCAGCTTTCACGGAAAAGACGATGGTGAACAGATTTATGTAGATCTAAGATGTCTAAAAGAGGATCACCGTATCGCGATACAGATGCTGTGAATACAACAACTTCATAAATCTCACCGCAACGCTTTAGAAACTCATCTACACCTGGCCGTTTGATCACATAAACATTGTGGACCTGGTTTTCAATTTCAACAGGGATCACAAAATCAGAATGACGGATGTACTTGAACGAAGAATGCACTAATGTTTCATCCAAGTCCAGCACTAGACATTTTTTCCTTTTCAGATTTTCAGGAGCAGGGTCTAAAAGCCATCCAGAAGAAGCAACTACCTGGTCTGTTTGTATTCTTGTCAAATCTAATTCCTCAAATTGTTCCATATCCACATCTTCTAAGTTTCCCTCCTCTTCATCTACAAGATCCTCATCTTCCAGAGTCTTAGTGGTCACCGCTGTTGTGGGAGCAGAATCCATTGATCTTGGAATAGCCTCCTTTTGCATTTGCCTTATATGAGCCTCGTTCTCTTGTTGGGACTCCATCTTTGCTTGCTCTTGATTAACACTTAACGTTTCGTCGTCCTTTGAACTGTCTGTAGAGTCTTTGAGATCAGTAAATTCGTTCACAACTGTACCTTTTACGACACTGTCAGAATTAGAATCGTCAAGTCCACGAGCAGAAGACTTAAGGTTAGTGGAAGAGATAGTCTTTCCCAAGTGCTGAGAGCTTGATTTGTGTGCAGGAGACTTAGCCGATTTTATGTCGGATGAAGCCGATTGAGAAGCCGTGAGTTGTGTCTGTGATGGCCTATTGCTTAAGGCACGTTGAATGCTTGATTGCGTCTTCGTTAGCTTTGGATGATGAGAAGTAATAGACGACTCTTGTCTATCGTTATCTTGGACGTCGAAGCAGCACAACAACGACGACAGGAAAGACATGCTATAGGAGGAGCGGGTTGACAAACGTCAGGAATGCAAGCAGTAGCAGCTAACTTGTACAAACACCACAGAGTGCAGCAAGAAAGCACAAATAATAACAAGATAATATGATACTGTTTAAGTGAGGCTTTCAATGAAGTAAACGAAGGTGATTCTTGGTATAGGAGAGCAGAGTCGTACCAGGGATCTCGGTGAAAATATTGAGGATGCTGTGCTTGTTTAATATTTGCGACTTGCAAATCCGGAAAACCCCACAAGGGTAGTTATTTGCGAGCGCTCTAAAGTCGCTAGACGGGTGTTGATCAAGCCCTACTACCGCAAAAGGCTGCTTTAGCCGTCTATCTGTTGCTATAGCTTATAGTGTACTAGTGAAGAAGGCGTCAAATTTGTTAGTCAGTTGTTTTTGCTGTTTGCGACTTTTGGGTCGTCTCACAGCTCTGCCAATTCAAGATACTGATCGGCCGGGTAATAGGCTTGAAATTTAGTATATATTTTGCCTCTCGTTATTTTGAATCTGTGGCTAGTTCTAGAAAGAACTAATGGCTGAGTCAGCAAGTGCTGCGAAAGATAAAGTACCGCCACATTTGCTAATTGTCGGTGACTGCGCCACTGATTACAAATTTCTCGCCTGGCCACCCTAAAAACGGCCATTTCACTACTTTGTTTTCTATGCATATATAAAACATCAAGTTGTCCGTTAAACCCCAAAGTCTAATGCTCAGCTTCATTGTACTTGTACTACTAGTGATCATAGTCAACAAGGTACTCACCAAAACAGCAGCATCATCGTCTTCAGTATCTTCCACAACAAAGACTCATTCTAGTTATTCAGATATGGTTACCGAAATTACATCAGCAGAACAGTTCTCAAAGGCCACCACCGCCTCCAACCTTGTCGTTGTTGACTTTACCGCCACATGGTGTGGTCCATGCAAAATGATTGCTCCAATGCTTGAGAAGTTTTCCAAGGAGTATTCAAGTGTCGACTTCTATAAATTGGATGTTGATCAACTCAGTCAGGTTGCTGCCGAGAACGAAGTTACTTCTATGCCAACCCTCCTTTTCTTTAAGGCAGGTGAGCTTGTCGGAAAGGTCATTGGAGCAAACCCAGCCGCCATCAAACAGGCTCTTACCAACCTTTCTTAGATATTATAGCTTAAATAACTGCGTCAAATTATAGTGTCTACACATTAATTGCTTAAACTTTGTTTTTCCTCTGTGAACATCAAACAGTATTATCAGTACTTGGCCCCTTATCCAAAAACATCTGCGAACAAAGAATCAAGATCAAATTCCTTTGACCATTGATTCACTACTGTAGTCTGTTCAACTGATGATGATGGACGCCCAGTAGTATGTTCTCTTGAAGACTTTGGTTGTGTCCATCCTAGAATCTTTCCATCTCTCCAGTCATTCAAAACAGCTTGCCCTGCGGAAATAAGATTTGGAACACCTCCTTTACCCAGTCTGCCCTGTCTGCGAGCTATATGGATCAGAACCTGCTTAGTGAACTCATTGAGGTCCGATGATGGTAGAGCAGGAACCCCATATAACGTTTTAAAATGACTCGCCATTTGGTCAGATTTCGAAAGTCTTTTCAGTAGAAGCGTCACTGCAGCTACCGGATCTGAGATCTGCTTGAGCGATACAGCATTTAGAAGAACAAGCTCAGCTTCCTGCTGGTTCTTGCTCTTCTTCTTCTTGCTGTCTGGAAACACTATTCCTGGAGAATCTAGAATTTTCAGCTTGTTATCTACCTTGATTTCCCGAATACTAGTAGTAATACCAGCCTGGTTTCCAGTAGGACATGCTTTCGATGATCCGCCATGTCTTGCAGTCAATGCATTGATCACAGAAGACTTTCCAACATTAGGATACCCAATGACACCAACCACGATGGCTCTTTTTAGATTTGACTTTTGTGAATATGATTTGAGGGCTTGTAATAAAGATGATGCTGTCCCAGAATAGCTTAGTTTCTTATTGAATGTTTCAGAGCTCATACCACTACTCACAGACTTGAGAGGAATTGTAGGAAATGAAGACTTCAAGAAATCAAGCCACTCCCTCAAAACATTGTCAGGTATCAGATCTACCTTGTTCAAGATCAAAATTAATCGTTTCTCTTGAGACTGCATAATAGCCTCTTCCACTTTTCTCGATCTCGTCCCTTCTGGATCACGTGCATCTAAAACATACAGAACGACATCAGATGCGTCAACAACTGCCTTGAAGACTTTATCGTATTGCTTTCTAGATTTTTCTAGCTCAGAAACATGATCGTCTTCGTCACTCAGTGAAACGTCGTACTCTACAGTTTCGAGTTCATCCTCTTCCATTTCACTGACATCTTCGTCTTCACCGTCGTAGTCTTTAGCTGCCTGCTGTGCAGACTCCAACAGTGCTCCTAATGATCCATCATCGCCAGTTTCTACCTCATCGGTATTCATCTCTCCATCTTCAACCACAGCTACATTCGCACTTCTCTGAGCTTTCTGAAGTTGTCTAGCCTCTTCCTGCATACGCTTTGCCTCTTCAATTTGAGCAATAATGCGCTCTTTATAAGGGAAGTCTGCAGGAATACCAATATCTTTTTTATGCTTCGATTTCCATGTAACGTCCTTCTTAGCCCTCTTTTTTTCCTTTTTTCGGTGTGCCGCTGACTTCTTCTTGATCCCCTCTCTCATTCGGGTAGTAACCCTTTTGGAAGTTGGCTTTTTTACCCTCATTGTGCTAGTATATCACCTTTCGTCCTTATAATCCAAAAGGAAGATCCATTGCACTCCTTGATTCTTTAACATGTTTGATTTTTTTCATTTCAAAAATTTTTTTCTTGGGCTTCTTCTTTAGGCAATGGTGAAAAATCAACTATTTCATGATAAGCAGATCTAACTAGCTTTAATCGCTATTCCTCCCTTTTATAAAGCTCTTTTGATCCAACTGAGAATTGCTTCCTAAAACAAAATTATTGGTATGACTCGGAGAATTCGCTTGGTTCACATATTTGTTGTACTTCTTTCCCAGAAAATCAAATGATAGCCTTGGATCTTGTTGAGAGGATGATTTTGTGGGGAGAGAGTTTGTTGAGAAAGAATGAGTGAATTGCGGGGGAACAGCATCAGAAAGATTGATCGTCGATCGTGTTCTCAAAGTTGACAGATCTGCATACGAGGAATGCTGGGGTGTGGTGGAAACACGGCCTTCTTCAAGTACAGAATTTTCAGAGTTCAGCTCGAAGACATCAGTCTTCTCAGCCCCCGATAAATGTGAGAGGAACGAGTATTTCAACTTAGAGCATATAAGATCATAAAATTGTTCTAGCTTAACGCCAACTTCTCCTGAATGTATCGCCCGCATTCCTCTATTGGAAAAAAACCCACCTGGAAACTTCTTTGAGTACAAAGAATACCCAATAGACCCAAACAGTAGAAGAGAAAATATGGCAAAGAATATGCTACCAGACAATGATTCCCGATCCTTATCTTGGGATTGCAGTAATCCTGTGCCTTCCATTGAGATTCTGGACTGTTTTTCTGAAACGCTTTGTTCAATACCAACCGGCAATGCATTTTGTGAAGGAACCTGAGACGTTGCATACAGTAGAATCTTTCCCAAAGTCCACGATAATTCTGCTCCATTGATTAAATTAGCACTTTGAAAAGGTATATGTTCAGTATCTTCCTTGTTCAGCTGCTTTACTTCTTCTTCGCTTAAATCAGCAGTCTCAAAACCTATTCTTGGTAATCCAAACCCTTCGTGTAGAACGTTGACAACCCAACTTGCTTTGAAGCAGGAGTCCATTAAAAGGGATTCTTGAATATTCTTGCCGTACTTTCCTTCAGAATAATTGTCTTCCACTTGTCCCCACTGAAGTTCACAAAACTCCTTCAGACGTTCCTCAAATTTGAGAAAGTTATATTCACCACCCATATGAAATACGTCATTTGCAGTATACCAATATTCACTAACTCCAACAAACTTATCTTTTCTGAAATCAATGGCCGGGGCATGAACTCCGTTGAAGAGACACGGATCTTCTTTACAGGGAAGATTCTTCAAAAGTAAAGGATAAATATGGCGCAAACACATCTTATAATCCCCCGAACCTGTGATCTCATATGATATCCCGTTATACTTCTCTATTATTTTCATCCCACGTGGAGAGCAAGGATCAGACAGGTCATAGAAGCCATCACCATTGACATCGTAATCAACTCCTTCCGGTAAGCTCCTGATAAGGTTTCTGAGATGTCTTTTGCGGGCTTCATTTGCTCCAAAACCAAGCCATGTAGAGACAAAAATGGGCCATTCTTGAACGGTTCCATCCACGTTTCTGAGCCTAATTTTAGACAAATCTTTACTATGTTTCTCCAATTGCTCCATATCCGAAGGAACAAATGCGATTTGAGTAGATGCCCCTCCCATATCCATAAATCCAAATGAATCATGCTGTGTAGCTGTTACAGAAGGGTCATAATTGTTTAGCTTTCCTTTCAGATAATTGAGACCAATCCATCCATAAAGGCCTTCGGTTTCACCATCAATCACTTGAATATGTTGCTCACAGTCATTTATCAAAAATCGACTATGCTTCCGAATAGACTCACAAACCTCTTTTAAAATCTGATTGCGGTGGCCCTCAGGAAGAAGCCTCATTCCAGCGGTGGCCTGCACAAATATCGGGGTTTGAGACATCTTTGATTCAGGTACGATTGTCTCCGCATACTCAATCAGTGGCTTCAAATGATCGTCCCACAAGTCAGAAGGGTCCCCAGCAAAAGAAGAAAGACCAGGAGTGATCTTATGAGTCCAGTTTTCCTCCTGATGTATTTGGGGAACAGAATTGAGTTCTTGTGCATTATTAGATTTCTTTTGTAAAATGGAAGGATCTTTCCAGCGATAGACTTGAAGCCTTGAGCCGGAAGACCCCGAGTCAACAACTATTCCATAATTATCTGCCATTTGTACATGTGTTTCAAAACATCCCTTAGACCAGACCAAATGACATGCTTCTTCGCGTGAAGGTATCAACAAGGACTGCGTATTATTTATTCTACATCAAAAATATATTTTTTCCTTGGTACAGAATGGTAGAGAAAGAGATGGTTTAAGAGTGCATTCACCAGCCTCCTGTTGGTTCTCACGACCATATAGACAAATATTAAGGCATTAGTTAGATTATATAGTCATACATTATTCTGGAGAAAAAGTCCAAAGACCATCACCCAAATGATGGATCAATTCTATAGCCATATCCTTATTGATACTTCTAATGTCGTCGGTGCTCATTGATAATTTTCCAATGGCTAAAGCATGCTCTTTTCCCTCAGCGTAGATGGCCACCGTTGTGTCTTTTTCAAGACACTCCTCAGGCATCCAACCACCAGGAGACGTTAAACCAGGACACATTATATTTGCTCCAGAGAGTACAAACTTCACTGCTCCACGATCAACCTGAACTCTTGGAAAACACGACGGATATTTATGAACCAACTTTAACGCAGGAAGAAGCTCATCAAACTTCTGATATAATATGACCTCACCATCGGCAATATAGAGTTGGATTTTGTCCTCACACTTATAAAGCATAACATTTGATTTCTTGGGCATTACATCATCTATAATATCCTGAAAGCCTGGGTACTGTTCCACGAATTTTGTCTTGAGGCCTCTTTGAACTGACGATTTCAGGTTGGTACGAGTATGCACATCTTCTTTGGTGAATTTACGGAACATGGTCAAAGTACGATGGGATTAGTTGCTCTGATGTCCCGTTCAACGTAAAGGGCTTTGTGCTGGCTTCCCTCATCATATTTAGTTTACTTTTTTCTCTTCGTCAAATGATGTAGGGGTGTACATATTTTGTTCTGATTGGAATTACTTGGTAAGTGTCACTTAGACTACTGCTGAGAGCTAACGGGACGGCCGATACCTACTAAACTACTCTGGATCTTAGAGAAATTGTCTACAGATTTAGCTGGTCACCTTTGCGCACCGATATGACTAACTGAAGCCGACTCTGCTTGTAGTTTCAAGACGGAATGTGATAGTGGTGTGAGGTGTGCATTACGAGGGTCAGAGGGCAGGTGCAAGGCAGTTTACAGAGCGACTGGATGGCCTGTGAGGACGCCTGAAGATGATGGCGGGATTCATTAAGCCAGCAACGAGGAGTATACGAAGAAGAAGAAGGAAATGTGAGGTCCAATGAAGAAGCAGACCGACGTATTGATCGCTGACTCGAGCCAGTAGCAAAAATAGCTTACCTCGAAAATCTCTTTTTAGCACGTAAAAAAATTAAATGTGAAATGAAACCGGTGATTAGTTGGCGTTGGAACAGAACCAACGGACGCTAGGCTGGAAAGCGACCACGACGCGTTTCAAAGAGCTGCGTTATACACAGCGACAACGTGGTATCTTTTGCTTGTGACTGAGGACTGCATACTAGGATCATTTGTGCTGTTTCACGTGCTGTGTATCTAGAGAAGAAGGCCAACACATTAATAGAGGCAAAGAAGCTATTTGCACTAACAGGGTCACAGAACAATGAACAAGTCGTCCCCATACCGTGGGATCACATCATCTGGGTCTGCTAGCTCCTCGAGATTCAAGAAGATTTCTATTGTTGTTGGATTGATTGTGGGATTAGTCATTTTCAACTTCTCTAGCAGCTGGTCGATCAATGCTGAGGAGAAGGTGATTACTGAAGCTTTAAGCAATTTTTATAGATTAAATCCAAAGTCAAGAGGAGCAAATCCCTATGATGCGGCTGTTACAGCGGATAGACTCTCAAAGTTTTTCCCTTACGATGAAAGTCCAAGAAGAATCGAGAAGAGTATCTGGCAAATGTGGAAGGTGAAGTCTACCGATCCAGACTTTCCACATAAGGATCTTGTTAACAAGTGGAAGAATGAAAACCCGACTTACAAGTATAATCTGTTGACTGATGATGAGATACTAGAAGTGCTCAGAATTCATTTCAAGGATTCTGTTCCAGAAGTGCTAGAATCATTTGAACTACTTCCTAACAAGATTATCAGATCTGATTTTGCCAGATATTTACTCATCTTTATTAATGGAGGAATTTATGCCGATATTGATACTGATTTACAAAAGCCAGTTGAAACATGGTTTGATTCAGACAGAAATGTCGGATTCGTAGTTGCTGTTGAGGAGGACATCAATGTTGAAAACTGGCAACATTATATGACCAGACGTATACAGTTTGAGCAATGGACGTTCAAAGCCAAGGCGAGACATCCTATTCTGAGAAAGTTGATTGCAAAGATTGTGGAAACCACTTTCCAAGCTAAAAAGAATGACAGACTGCAAGCTTATTATAAAGATTTCAAAGGTGTGGACAGATGTGCCTCTGTGGACATTATGGAATGGACAGGACCTGTTGTTTGGACAGACACCATTTATGCTCACTTGAACTCGATGCCTAATCCTACTATTGTGGATATAGACCAACAGAGAGATATTGCCGGTGAGCTTTATGGACCTGATGTGGGAGAGGAAGAACTGATTTCATGGAGATTCTTTGCAGGACTCAGGGCTCCTATTATGATAGACGATGTGGTAATCTATCCAAGATCGTCATTCAGGGAAGATAAAGAGAACAATTGTGGTAAGTATTGTTATGTGCAGCATCAGTTTGGAGGAAGCTGGAAGAATAATGGAAAGGGAGAAATCAAACCAGGCATGGAAGGTTATGATGGACCTGATCCTTCAGAGGTTGAGAAACTTAGAAGTCAAGATATTAGCAAGAGAGATTTGGGACCTGAGTCCGACAATTTCGTCCAGCCTCACTTTGAGGATAAGAGATTGCAGAAGAGATGTTTGTATCCATACAATTCCTACTGATCCGGACCGCTGTATCATATAAACCGTTCATGTTGAAAGGCTTCATTATAGGGTGTGCTACCACCAGTGCGGCATAAGTGTCGCGCACCGTGTACAAAAGTGTATACACATAGTTTTTTTAGTTTTCTTTATAGTGAATTTTTCAACCGAATCAACAACGACTGAGAGTGGTTGAAAGGAGACTGCCGCTACTCAACGAGACATTAACAACGGCCATCTGTGTGTGATCATACCATAATGAGCTTTCTATCAGCTTTGGGGGCTGTCAGAGGCTTCCAAACGCCAGTCACGCTGATTGCAAAGAGGTTTAATTCTGCAGTAATAAAACCAACTAGCAAACAGCTTCTTGCTCCAGAAGCTGTACCATATTTAAAGTCCACTCCTTCATTGAAGCAAAAATCTCCAGAGGCCAAAAGACTGAAGAAGAGATTGCTAAGAAGACCTGGCTTAATCGGTATCAAGAGAGGAATGACCTGCTATTACGATAATCAAGGGAACAGACTTCCTGCTACTGTAATAGAAGTTGATCAGGTTGAGGTTGTATATAATAAGACTTTGGAACAACATGGGTATTACGCAGTACAACTTGGATATGGACACAAACCCAAGAATCAAACGAAGTCCATGCTGGGACATTACCGGAACGCCAAGGTGTCTCCTAAAGAACGCTTATGGGAATTTCAGGTTAAATCTGAAGCAGGGCTTCTTCCGTTAGGTACACAAATCAAAGCAGATCAGTTCAAGGCTGGACAGCTGGTGGATATTATATCCAAGACTAAGGGTAAGGGCTTCTCTGGTGTGATGAAAAGATGGAATTTTCATGGGTTGAAAGCATCGCATGGTGTTTCTTTGGCCCATAGATCTGCTGGTTCTACAGGACAAAATACATCTCCTGGAAGAGTCTTTCCAGGAAAGAAGATGGCAGGACATCTTGGAGACGAGTATAACACCATCTTTAACCTTGAAGTACTTGATTCAAACGCTGAAAAAGGTTATTTAATTGTGAAGGGATGTGTAAGTGGGGCAAATGGGTCTTATGTTCGAGTCAGAGACGCTTTGAAAAAGCATGGAACGCATCTTATTACTTGTCCCGAATAGATAATAGAGCACACATCACATAATCCTCTTATCATGTATATATGACTTCCAGGTAACAACGATTAGTTCGTCAAATTGAGATATATTGTAGAACCGACGTATCAATTTCGGTCATTATGGAATTATACAAGGTTCCTTTTGATTACTTCATTCACCGCTCTCATCGAATAGGCCGGCCCAAATCCATGGCACAACTCCTTTCCTCTTAGTTCTTCCATTATGCCCGGGATATCTAGATCCAAATCCTCGTTTTCTGCGCTCAACGAGCTAAGGTAGTCCCACAGTGACGATACCGTCAAAACCTCTTCATTATCCACATCATAATGTTTGCTCTTCAAAGCAACTCCATTCAAAAATAGATCATCCTTCTCAGGTTGATCTGCTTGATCTTGTTGAGGCTTGACAACCAAAACACCATGATCTTTGGTACTCGAGTTCACCAACGACGTTATGAACTCTTCTCTTGAACTCGGAAAGTCAAACATACGAGCGTCGTGATTCACACCGCTAGGGCAGTTACCACCGCCACCAGACGTTGGCTCAGATTTATGTAACAGCTGATTTTCCATTCCCAAAACAGCGTTCGTTCGTTTGAGCTCCTCTAGTTGCTGTAACAACTTCTGTTTCTCGAGCTCAGTCTTGGAAAGCTTTTCGGCCAGCTCCTTCAACTTTTCTTCCTTTCTTTCCCTAAAAGCTCGTTGCGCAGCTCTGTTTTGGGCTTTTCTCTTCAAATGTAATTCTTCTTCTGTCAGTTGCTGTTGTTGAAACTGACTGCTAGACGAATCACTTCCAAGGTCGATGTTTCCATTGAGCTGCTCAGAGCTTCGGTTGACTGTTTGCATCTGTACCAAAGACCCCGTTCTGATCTGGTCTTCCATCTTGTCCACATCTTTCAAAGATAAGGAAGCACTTGTTTCTGGGTTTGTAGGCGGCGATATTGATTCCAACCCGCTGTTTTGAGAACAAAGCTGTTGCTGTTGAAATACATGATTCTGTAGGTTTTCAGAGGTCAGCTCACATGGGATATCCCCCTTACCTGTAGAACCGTTCGAGATGGGGGTAGAAGAATACTGGTTGTTTATCAGTGGAACCTTCTCGGCACCGAAATCCTTCTGGAAGGACAAATCAAACGTGGGAGTCTGCTGCTGAGCTCCTATAAACTGGTCCCAGAATTCTGGCGTATTCGTACCAATATTCATAGCTGACCCTATTGTGCAACTCGATCAGTCGAACCGGCTATGATCTCCAAGTTGTGGCGTTGGTTATAACTAGCAGCAATCCTGATGTTCAAAACAAGCTAACACAGACACAGCTACACTGATCTGAGAAACACGTTTTCTTCGTCGCTCCTGCTGTAAACAAGGGAATCTATGCGGTCTTTAGCTCAGCTCGAACGTATCTCGTAACCGCAATTTAACTTTATTTAATGTCCACCTATAAAAATTAAGGAGGGAGCCACTACAAGTTGTTTCAAGGCTGTGGTGATTAATCAAGTACTTGATATTTCTATAGCAGAGCACAGATAGACGAGGTGTATATGTACAAGAACACGCAAAGTGGGGCCTCAGAAACTATTTAACCTTCTTGGCCTTCAATTTGATCGTCTCTCCGTTGAAGTAAATACCTTTTCCTTTATAAGGTTCAGGAGGATGCATATTTCTGAGTCTGGCAGCAAACAAATTCACCTTCTGTTTGTCACAGCCTTCGAAAACTAGAAGTGTTGGAGTCGGTGCAGAGACCTTTACTCCTTCAGGGATTGGGAGACCCTGCATGTCACATTTCCCTATCTTCATCCGAACCCACTTTACTCCATCAACGTCTTCCACCAACGCACGGTAACCAGTTCCGCGGAATCTCAGCGTGGAAACGTGGCCTTCTGTAACACCAATGATTCCATTGTTGACGAGAGAGCGCATAGTCCCCCATAGCTGCTTTTGTAGCTTGTTTTTGGGACTCTGAACTGAAACTCTAATCTTGTTTGACTCCTCCTCCAAACCTAAAAAGCTGGGAAGCTCCACATGCAACTCGCCCTTAGGCCCCTTTATGGAGAGAAGTTTGCTGAGTTTGATGGAGTGCGCTCCCTTAGGAATTATACGGGGAATTAATAAGTCTGATGTTTCTAGAATGACTTCTGGCGACAAGAAGATCGGTGAGAGACCAATGTGAGACTTGGTGCAGCCCGTTGAGCTGAAGAGCCTTTTAGAACACCCAAGTTCCCTTCTCAGCAAATTTGTGGCTGTCCACATTCGTGTACCAATAATGACTGACCCGGCGTGCTGTTGATGATCGGCCTTAACTAGCGACTTAGTAAGGTATAGAGCTGAAGTCAAATACTCATAGGTGAAAAAAGCTCAGTCGTCGCATATTTTCTTGGTGCAGCGATGTATGTGTTTAAGGCGAGCCAAAAAAATTTGAAAAAAATTAGAAGGGACTACTAAGACAAGGAAGGAGAAGCAACAACTATCAGTGAACAGGAACAGCAGCTATATTGCGGGGCAAGCGCACAAATCACCGAATCTGCTGTACTGAAGAATATTCAAAGTAGCAATGGTTCGAAAATTAAAGCACCATGAGCAAAAACTGCTCAAAAAGGTGGACTTCCTTGACTGGAAACAAGACCAAGGCCATCGTGATACACAAGTCATGCGAACATACCACATACAAAACAGGGAAGACTATCATCGGTATAACAAAATATGTGGAGAGGTACGTAAGGTGTCTCGTAGACTCGCACTGCTTCAAGCGAATGATCCGTTTAGAGTCAAACATGAACAGCTTTTACTAGATAAGCTGTATACTATGGGGGTTTTATCAACTAAGTCCAAGATCTCTGATATGGAGAATAAAGTCACCGTGAGTGCTTTCTGCCGAAGAAGAATCGCAGTGGTTATGTGTCGCTTTAAGATGGCTGAAACAGTGTCGGATGCTGTCAGATTTGTGGAGCAAGGCCATGTGCGTGTGGGGCCTCATGTCATAACTGATCCGGCATACCTAGTGACCCGAAATATGGAAGATTATCTGACATGGGTCGATTCCAGCAAGATCAAACGTAATGTTCTGAAATACAGAAATGAGATTGACGATTTTGAATTGTCGTGATTCCATGTGGGCTTGTTGGTCGCATAGCGTATAGCGTTTCACTTCATAGATTACCCTGACTATTTAACTCGGTATGATTTTCCTGGGCTGTGGCCTTTTTTTTCCTGTGCATATCATAATGGCTTACTTTTATTTGCTTAATGGCTCACCGTTAGGTATACAGAGGCCTGGTTCTGCAGATCGACAGACGGCAATGATTTCGATTGATGAG
Organism: Ogataea trehaloabstinens; assembly: GCA_003706095.2. NCBI lineage: Eukaryota > Fungi > Ascomycota > Pichiomycetes > Pichiales > Pichiaceae > Ogataea > Ogataea trehaloabstinens. Next base: position 363,596 of record PPKJ02000005.1, on the reverse strand, counting down.
ATTCCCTCCATTGTTACCAAACTGAGGGCAGGATATGATTCGGAGCCCCTCAAATCACCCAAGTTTATCCAATCACAGTTAAAATCTCTACAAAATGCATTGTCCACAGACAAAACCACTCTTGCACACGCTCTAGAAGAGGACTTTCACAGGTCTGTGGAGGAGACGTTTTTGATGGAACTGGGCCCTGTCGAGTTGGAACTGAGCTATATGATCTCGAATATCGCGGATCTGATGAAGCCCGAACCTTTACAGCATGTTCCTAGTTTTGTATCCACTCCTTCGATTACAGTGGAGAAGATCGCGCTAGGGTTAGTCCTGATTATTGTTCCATTTAACTATCCTCTCTTGCTATCTTTGAGCCCTCTGATTGGTGCATTGGCCTGTGGAAACAGTGTCGTATTGAAACTTCCCTATGACAGTTGTCCAAAATTCTCTTTGCAACTTACAAAGACTCTGTCTCAGGCAGTTTCATCCGACGTTCTTTCAGTCGTCAATGGTGGAATTCCGGAGACCACAGTGCTCCTAGAGCAGAAATTCGATAAGATTCTGTTCACTGGGTCCCCAAACGTTGGAAAAATCGTCATGTCGAAGGCCGCCTCAACATTGACCCCGACTCTTTTGGAATTGGGAGGCAAATCTCCTGTTTTCTTAACTCCATCTTGTTCAAACCTCAAGGCCGCACTGCACAGAATTGTATGGGGAAGCTTCTCAAATGCTGGCCAGACTTGTGTCGCCCCAGACTACGTTTTGGTTGCGGAAGCAATTTACGATAAGGTGATCGAACTATTAGGACAGGTAATGAAAGAGTTTTTTAGTGGTATCACCAAGTCATCCAATTATACCCATATTGTCAACGATAAAGCGTTTACTAGATTAAGCGGATATATTGATGAGTGTAAAGATCGGGTCATCTATGGGGGTGAAATAGACGCTAAGTCTAGGTTTATCTCTCCCACCGTTATAGGAGATGCTAAGTGGTCAGATTCGTTGATGCAAAGTGAAATTTTCGGCCCTATCTTACCTCTCATTAAATACAAATCACTCTCCAATGCCGTATCCAATGTCAAAGCCAATCATGATACTCCACTGGCATTGTATATATTCTCCGACAACGAACAAGAGGAAAAACTCATTCGAACAATACGATCCGGAGGTCTTTGTATCAATGAGACCGTAATGCATGCTGGTGTATACGGTGTACCCTTTGGAGGTATCGGTAATTCTGGAATGGGTTCTTATCACGGGAAGTATTCTGTGGAGGCGTTTACCCATAAGCGGAGTGTGCTTAAGCAGCCATATTGGTGTGAGTTTCTGCTTAAAGAGAGATATCCTCCATATTCCTCTAAAAAGCTGGCCACGACTATGTTGTTATTCAAGCTTCCTGATTTATATAAGCCTGGCTTGAATGATTTCGGCTATTTGCTGATCCTTTCACTCTCTGCTTTGCTTGGATTTTTCCTAGGCTCGAAATATCAATCTTGAAACTATACATCATCTTCCATTTGTATATCTTTATCAGTATCGGGTTCCTTTTTGACATAAACTTCATCAGTCACTGTTTCTTCTACTGGCTGCGATACAGCTTCATCTTTACCTATAATTCCGTCGAGCTCTTGAATTTCCTCGGCCAGTTTGGCAGAATTAACCCAAGTGGCTTTTTTATTGATATTAATAGGAAGCAGATTAAACACTCCTAGACTAGAATTGATTCTGTTATCCATTATGCGCACTTCTTTCCGTAGATTAACAGCAACATAGCTCAGATCCTCATAAAAACGTGCCACCTCCTTATCGAACTCATCTAAAGACTCCTTAGACCCAGTTCTCTTCCCATGTTTGAGATTCTCCAAAGTCGTAGATAACGTCCCAACGATAGACGCCAGTCGAGCGTCGATATTACTAAGCGAGTCCAATCTGCTCTGGATATAATCTATATCCTTGCTGTCTGACATTGATGCTAAGCAGCGCAGCCGTCCAGAGAAGGGTTAGCTTAGAAACCAACTGCCTCCTAGACAAGTATATCTATTCATCGCTGTCTCACTAATAAATCAAAACTAAATCCACCTGGCTGCGCCATACATCCGCCACATCTGGGACTCACCACCGCCACACCACCGCAGTCACATTTAAACTGCCCCTTGGGGAAGGTACACCTGGAACCAGATCCTCTATTACAACAGAATTTCAACCGAATTACTGCGTGTAATAAACTCCAGGCTGTGCTGCTGGGGAAAAGGTGGAAAAAGTGCACCTCTCAGTGAGTGAAAATTTTAACCACAGCTAAAAATTCACACAAGCTTCAAAGAACGCTCCTCTTTAACAGAAGCAGTTCGAACTTTGACATCTAGCAACGCTAACAAAAGAAACAAAGTACATTAGCAGAACAATGGCTGACGAAGTTGTTGAAGTTTTAGTTTTGAGAGGTACCCTTGAGGGCCACAACGGATGGGTGACTTCCCTAGCCACTTCCAGAGCCAACCCAGATTTGCTCGTTTCTGGTTCGAGAGATAAGACTTTGATCACTTGGCAACTAACAAGAGATGAGAACAACTACGGTGTTGCCAAAAGAGCTCTTAAGGGACACTCCCACATTGTGCAAGACTGTGTTATCTCACCTGATGGACAATACGCCATCTCTGCCTCTTGGGATAAGACTTTGAGACTATGGAAGTTGGACACTGGTGAATCAACCTCAAGATTTGTTGGACACACTGGTGATGTTTTGTCTGTTTCTATTTCCAATGATGCTAGACAGATCATCTCTGCCTCTAGAGACAAGACCGTGAAGGTCTGGAACTCTTTGGGTAAATGTATGGCCACTCTTGAATCTCACACCGACTGGGTTTCTGCTGTCAGATTCTCTCCAAAGGGATCTCCTGTTGTCATCTCTGCTGGATGTGACAAGCTGGTTAAGGTAAGTTTTTTGATTTATGTAATGATTTGGCTTTCATGCTTTGTGTTGACCAATTTATTGGTTTCTTGTTCCCGTCAGATGATGTTATTTCAATATTTGCTACTTCAGACGTTGGCTAAGCTTTCGAATGAGACTTTTTATATATCACCAAGATCTCTGATGGCGAGACTCCTCACAAAGATGTTTGCTAATTCATTGAATTTCCGACTTCGATTGAATATCATACTAACTGGCATTTTTTGCATATCATTATAGGCCTGGGACTTGACTGATTACAGTCTAGCAGCTGACTTTGTCGGCCACACTGGATACATCTCCTGCATCACTATTTCCCCAGATGGATCGCTTTGTGCTTCTGGTGGAAAAGATGGGTCTATCATTTTGTGGGATTTGAGTTCAAGAAAGACTCTTTACGTCTTGCCATCTGGTGATGAGGTTAACGCTTTGGCCTTCTCTCCAAACAGATACTGGTTGAGTGTTGCCACTTCTTCCTCTATCAAGATCTACAACTTGCAGGAAAGAAAATTGAAGGATGAGTTGAAGCCTGAAGTTGCTCATGGTAAGACCCCTGAATGTGTGTCCTTGGCATGGTCTTCTGATGGTCAAAACTTGTTCTCTGGTTACACCGATAACATCATCAGAGTCTGGCAAGTCATGACCTCACAGTAATCGATTTGTATATCTATAATATTGAAGTATACTTACGGATAAGAGGATTTGATTAATTTTGTTCCATGCATTATTTCTCCAGTAGTAACAGTTGATCATTTGCCTTGTCAATTATTTGTGCAAGATCGCCTTCAAATGCTCTTTCTTTCGATAACTCCAGGTACTTTGCGCTGAGGTTCTCATCGCCTTCGTGATAGTAAATGACACCAAGTGAATACAGAGACATGGCGACACTCGTATTCCACGCAATTTGATCGGGGCCTTGATAAGGTGTCTCAGCGATGAATTTGTATATACTTTTGCTGGATTCTAGACATCTTGATTGTTCTTTCTTCTCATACTCTAGGACCATTTCGTAGTTGAGATTTGCATCGGGCGTTTTGTCTTCTTTCATGTGCTTTTCAATCTGTGGAATGGCTCCTTGATGAATTTCTGCTCGAAAGAAATATGCACTTGCAAGATTACACAACGCAGTGCCCATGAAAATAGGTTCCATCTGAGACAGCTTCATCAGAAGGATGTTCGACTGCAGAAGCTGTATAGGTAGATCTGTTTTGGTTGTCAACATGCCGACGGTAGCGTACAAATCACGGGCCCGTATTAACTCGGTAAGGAAAGCCGGCCATTCTGGAGACCAGTGCTCTATAAATTTCAGCATTTCTTGCGGCATATACATCTCGACAAACTTCTCCCTTGAAATGGATAGATTCAACTCAAGCAGATCAGATATATTAAGCTCACGTTGAACTTGCTTTTGAGAAATAAACGGCCATTTGCTACGCATTCGAGCTTCAGCAAAAACAAGTCGATCCCATAGATCTCTCATAACAGCTTTCGTATCGCCAGGCTTACCCAAAACAGCAAGACGAGCAGAAACTAAAAGGTCTCTTTGTATCACTTGATCTATCAAATCTTCGTCAACTTCACCATTCACCAACTTTCCGAATAAAAAGTTCGATAATCCCATGTACACATCTCTTTGAGGTTCTACCATTTCCAGCTTCTCATACATCTCAGCCAGTTTGAGAACGATCCCGGTATATTTAGGATCTAACTGATCCATCTTTTCCTTATCGCATTCCTTTAGCGCTAATTGATAGTACTTAACCGCCTGTAGATAATCTGGATCCTTCTTTACTTCTTGCCAAAGTCCCTTCCTTAACTGCTTACTCACATTGCTACTATAAGGATTCCATGGTTGCCACAAGTAGAGCACCAATGACGATGAAACTAACGTACCAACTATCCCCATTGCTACATTTCTCCATCTTCTTCGCTGCCTTTGTGTCTCCAAGTACTCTTTAAGCCTGGACTCCTCCCGCTCCTGAGTACTCTGCATTGCGGTTAGTGGAGGCGATTTGGTAGTCATTGTTCTTGAAACCAGGACAATTGCGGAGACTGATGGCTTTAACAGCCGTCTATTAACAGTATTGATCCTCTTAGAGACATCTAGTGCGCTCTTCAATGCAAACATATCGGAAAAAGATGCTGAGTAGCCTTCGTAGGAGAACAGGGAACAAAACGGAATAGTTGAACATCGTGGTTTATTTTTTTGTGGGGATCTTTTATAGAAGAAGCAAAACAAACACGATCATCAGGTATTATACATATCGACGTAACTCAAGCAGCGTTATCTCGCAAACAGAGTGATCATGATCTGAGAATGGCTGAGAAGGAAACTACATACTTTGTTTTTGACCAGTCGCCCTCAATGGGCGACCATTTAGATGAAGCTCTGGATTATGCGATCGAAATAATCATATCGAAAGTTGCCAGGGGAAAGAAACAAGATAAAGTATCAATTATCAGCTTACATGATGAGATCACCGACAACCCTATGGATGATATCAAGCCAGGAGACTGGGATTACTGTAGACACGACTCCCCGCAGGTATTCAATTGGGACAAGCTAGTGGAGCTTCAACATAATAGAATCTCCATAAATCATAAACCACCTCGCGATTATGAAGTGGACATTCCGAGAGCTCTAGCGATTTCATTACAAAGCATGTCTAACATGAATCCAGATTTTGCTAAGAAGGAAAGATATACTATCTACCTCTTCTCTAATCTCAGGAACATGTCCAATTGGAAAGGTGTGACGGACCTAATAGTACAGGCAGCTACCAAGTTCAATGTTCTTATAATTGTGATATACTTTCCCCTGATTGATGATGGATCCATTTCTGAAAACGATATCGAGGCATTTGAGTCAAATATGGAGAATATAAGTGATCTTTTGAATCAGTTGGGCCAGGTTGATGGAAGGCAAGCGGAGTCGTTCGCTGCTCCTTTTTCCGAAGTTGAAGGTTTTGTTTATGATTGGAACAAAGAGGCTCCTAAATTTGTGAAACCTACAAGAGGCTTTTCTGGAGAAATACGACTTGGAGCAAATGTGTGTGATATTGATTTGGTCAACTGTGCCACTATGCTGCGACTTGAGAGACCAGAGGCCTTGAAGTTTGTTCCTGACTATTCTGTCACTTCAGATCCTGTATGTTTTTCTATTCGTGTGGAAGGATATCCGCTCACTAAAGATGATAAGTCCACGTTACAGCATGAAATCGGGTTTTCTGTTGACGAAACTACAGGTAAAACTGAAACGTTCAAAGTGAAATATGTTAGAGAGCACTTCATCACTTTGAGACAGAAAGAAAATGATACTGAGGAGGATTTAAAACCTGAAATCAAGCATATTGCTGATAGTGATATCCAGCAAGGATATCGATATGGGGCATCGACTCTACCTGTCACCAAAACCATTCAAAATCAATTGAAAGTGCCTACATACTCAGGAATCGATATAATGGAATTTACAAGTGCCTCAAAGATACCTCCGTGGTATTTCAGAGATGAGTCAGAGGTAATTTTGAATCCCGCTAACTGTACACTTAAGGATCAGCTAGGATTCAATATGCTGGCTCAGTCCATGTTGAAACAGAATCTTGTTGCAATTGTCAGATATGTCAAGAGAGACAACTTCCCCGTGAAACTGGCAGCGTTAATACCTCATGTTTTGCTGACAGCAGAAACTAAAATGAGGCAGCAACCACCAGAAGAAGCCGATAATAAAAGAACTTACGAGGAGTTAATTAGTGATGATGATGATGATCGGAACTTTTACTGTTTCAGCCTTGTCACCCTTCCATTCAAAGATGATGAAAAGATCTCTTCTTTGCCACTTATATCAGGAATCTATGCTGTGGACCAAGGAATTTCTACCAATGAGGAAAGAAACAAGGTAGATAAAGAGTATTTCCCTGACTTGTACATGCTGAATGATATGGTTCAACTTGTTAATATTATGGACATTGATGCTCTTAATGGCCAAGATAGCGAGGGGCCCAGAGAAAGCCTTTTTATGGAGCTTAATGATATTGAAACTGTTCCCGTTATAAGCTCAAGAGGTTTGGAGATCAGTTCAAATTACAATACTCTAGGAGAAGTAACAAGAGACATACTCACGCAAAATTCACCACGAATACATTTTATCTCGAGAGTTCTAAAAGACATTTATCACCAGCACCTGAAAATGGCGAAAGCAGGAGATTCACTCTACGATCTTGTGGAAAGAAGCAAAAAGCAAGACGGATCGTCTTTTGAAACATATCTCGAAAATGTTACATCCAAGACTACTCAAGAAGATGCCAGTTCTTTTATTCCACAATTCTATGATTCAAAACTGCTTTCAGATAACGAGAGATTTCAGTCTCTGAGCAGCAAGATGCTGAAAACCTTTGACAATCAACTTATTGACGAGGACGAAGCTGTTTCCGATTCATCAGATCATCATTCCTTCCAATCTGATGAGAAACCAGACATCGATGAATTACTAGATAGGGTGCTGGCTTGAGTGTTACACTACCATAATAAAATAAAGGTGTTCCTTTTTGCAATATTTATTGAGCCCTAATAAACAAAGGAGAAGAAGATTCATTTAGTTGAGCTTATTGTTGTTCTGAATCTTTGTTTGTTGCCTCTTGAACCCCAAACTGTTTGCTGGAGAAGATCACTGTCTTAATTTGTTATTTTGAATATGGCATCTTCACTCACCAAAACAAGTACAATTGCTGCCAATCCCTCTACCCAAAGAGCCACCTCCGTTCATCTTTCGTATGATGCTAAGTCTGACAGAATTGTCTATGCTAATGGGAAGTCCATTTTTATTAGATCTGTGAAGAGTCCTAATCAGTGTATACAGTTCAACGGTCATAACGTTCCAACGACTGTCGCGAAGTTCTCACCATCTGGCTTCTACATTGCCTCTGGTGACCAGAGTGGAAATGTTAAAGTTTGGGATTGTGCATCTGAGGATTTGATTGTTAAAGGCGATTACCAGATTATCAATGGAAGAATTAATGATATCGCCTGGGATGCTGACTCCAGCCGTATTATAGCTGTTGGGGATGGAAAGGAGAGATATGGCCATTGTTTCACATACGATTCCGGTAATACAGTGGGAGAGGTATCCGGACACACAGCCCCAATCAATGCTGTATCAATACGACCATGCAGACCATATAGAGCTGCCACTGTGGCTGATGATGCCGGTTTGGTGTTCTTACAGGGTCCCCCTTTTAAGTTTTCTCAATCTGTTAGAGGACAGCATTCCAATTTTGTTCGTGATGTCAAGTTCTCCCCCGATGGAGCATTGATCGCAAGTGTTGGTGCAGATCGACTTGTTGTTGTTTATGATGGCAAGACTGGAGATTTTGTGAAGAAAATAGAAGGCTTACACGAAGGTGGGATTTTTGGCCTAGATTGGTACGATAACAAATCATTTATCACCTGTTCTGCTGACTCAACCGTTAAGTTAACTAATGTTGATGATGGCAAGGTTAGTAAGACGTGGAATTTAGAGAAGAAAGTGGATAATCATGTATTGGGTTGTATTAAGACAAACGATTTTATTCTAGCTCTGACTCTTGCTGGAGATATACACTACTTTGATGAATCATCTGAATCTGCTGTGAGGGTTGTTTATGGGCACCAGAAATCAATCACCTCACTAAAGGTTGTTAAGTCAAACACATTGTATAGTGGAAGTTATGATGGAAGAATCATCAAGTGGGATGTTGGATTGAAAGAGGGGAATCTTGTTTCGGGAAGTCCTCATACAAATTTGGTGGTGGGAATAGATACCATTAAGGATGAAGTAGTCACTACTGCTTGGGACGATAAGGTGAAAAAAATATCATCTGATGAGTTGGTTGATCTATTTTCGCTCAACGAACAACCAATTCAGCTAGCCACCTTCGAGGATTATGGATGTGTTATAACAGAAAATGAGATTTTGTTATTCTCTGAGAGTGGTGGTGAATTGCAAAGAAAGAAAGTTAGCTTTGTTCCATCTGCTGTAACTTTAACGTCGAAATATGTGATTGTTGCAGATGCACAAAACTTCAATTTTCATATATATGATAAGACTCTGAACAGCATCAAGTCGGAGCTACAGCCAATGAGATCTAAACCATGTTGTTTGGAAGTATCTGGAAACGAGAAATATCTCGCTGCAGGTGATGTTAACGGGAAGATACATTGTTATGACTTGAATGAGTTTTCTCTTGTGACCTCAAGATGGGCCTTCCACACTTCCAGAATCAACTGCATTGCGTGGAATGAAGATAATGATCACATTGTCTCTGCATCTTTAGATACCAATGTGATTGTATATTCGGTCTCAAAACCTGTCAGAATGATAAAGGCATCAAACACGCATAAGGAAGGAGTGAATGGAGTTGCTTGGTTGGGTCCTAACGAAATAGTAAGTGGTGGGTCTGACTCTGCAATCAAATTCTGGAGCGCCGTGTTTGCATGAACATGCTGCGTTTTCATTAGATAGGCGGTTGTACGTTATTGAGAATATCTTCCACTATAATGTCGACATCCCATTTGTCGACCATTTGATCTAGAATAGCGAGGCTTGATCCATAGAGGCGCGTCGTCTCACTTTCTGGATCTGTGAGAATTTTTATTCGAAGAGGAAGTAATTTGTAAGATGCAAGCTTCACCATTTCAGGAACCACATACGCGTAATCGTAGAGTACCGCGTATGTTTTAAGAAACAGTTCATAATCTTTGAGCAGAAAAGTAGGAACTCCTCCAATCACCATACGGTGCATTCTAGTAAATACCATGATATCATAAATGTATGTTTTTATCTCTGGAATAAGAGCCACAGATTTGCATCTGGATCTGGCAGCGTTGATCTGACTCTTTGTTTCTATGAGGTTTGATATTTGTGATGATAAATTGCCTGAGAGGACAGGATATTTATGGAATGTCAAATGGATTTGCCTGAACCACATCAAATTTGTGAGATACTTATCAAGATCTGCTTCTAGTCCGTTTTTGCTCTCTATAATGGCGACAGCGGTGAAGAGCGACTTCTGAGCACTATACTTCCGCCCTGAATAGGTAAGCGACTTCGACTTCAGAAACTGGTTGATGGCCCTTTGAAATTTGACACTGGTGAACTCTAATCCTACCATGACAATTACTAGGTTCGAGAATATTGATGTTTGATGATCAAAATGAAAATGTGAGCAAAAGTCATTTTCAAAGTCAGCGTTCGCATTCAATCTCAGGCAGAGATAGTCACAGTTCCTGCTCAGGCCCCATATCTGAGATACCACAAACTCAATCTCCTTAAGTGTTGTTTTAGGCTGTATTGATGAAACTATCAAGTGCTTTTCAGCGACAATTGACATCCATAAGGAAGTGTACAGCTCATCATCAAATGCAACTCCCACGCTATGCAGTTGCTTGAGAGTGTCTGGAAGTACCATCAGTGATTGGCTTCAGTGTATATATAGGGAAGAACAGCCCGTACGTTGTTTTTACACATTCCTTTAGATGATAGATTAGAAGAATCTAAAATAACTCAGGTCGATAGACGCGTCGAGTTCCAAAAAAAGACGTGCTTCTACCGAGAAATAATCTGGTTAACAATGCTATATGAAAAAATTTACAGTAGAAATGATACAGAGATCCAGATAACCAGTGCTATAAGCTGATCTGTCTAAGCAGGCTTGTTTTGGATCATAATGACGCGACTTGTACATAATGTTCAGAAGAAACAGCATAGGGAACGGTCACAGCCAGCTGGGAGGCAGCGATTAGGTCTTTTGGAGAAGAAGAAAGACTACAAATTACGAGCTGCAGATTATCATAAGAAGCAAGCACAACTGAAGGTATTACGAGAGAAAGGGAGGTCCAGAAATGAAGATGAGTACTATCATGGAATGGTGAGAAGTCAGACAGATCCACGTGGAATTTTAGTAGCAGATCGTGGCTCGGAAAGTCTTAGCAATGATGAGATTCTTCTTTTGAAAACACAGGACACAAATTATTTGACCACAGTTCGGCAAAGTGAGCGCAATAAGATCGAAAAAGGACTCAATGATACAGGATTATTCAATAGTAATGGGAAGCACACTGTTTTCGTCGAGTCACAAGAACAACTAGAAAATTTTGACGCTGCAGAATTCTTTGACACTGATAACAGTATGCTGAAAAGACGAGAAAACCGATTGCGCAATAGTCAACTACAAGAGATAGGTGAGGATTCTGAGACTATTGTTCCAGAATATAGTGGAGGAGTGTTACAGAAATCCAAAGCAGATGCTAAGAAACTCAAGAATCTTCGAATACTAGAACAAAGAATGGACCGCGAAGCAAAACTGAAAGGTGTACAGTCAAGACTGGAGCTGCAGAAGCAGTTGATGAAGAAAGGAGAAAAGAAGAAGATTACTACTAAAGAAGGAGGAATCATGTATAGGTGGAAGAATGTCAGAAAGCGGTAGAGAGGGGCCACCAAGAGTCGTAAATTGCAGGGAGCTTGGCGGTGCCGCGCTTAGTCGGCCTTCTGATATTTGCCTTGCTTGATGCTGCCCACATATTTCACTAGTATGCATGGTTAAATTGAATAATATGTCATTTGAATAAGCTTTTTGGCAGTGACGTTCAAAGTAATGATCCTTTTGAAACGGGCTACTAGAGCTAAAAGAGGAACATTACGACGGGTAGTGTCGGAAGCAGGAACACCTTACAAGACAGTAGTACTACGAGGTTTACATGTAAGAAGCAGCTGCAGTTGCAGGGCGAGAACTAAATCGTCGAGCAGTAGAATAACAATTTTCGGTGCGTATGCATTTACAGCCTCATGCAGATCGAGCTATCGAAATGCGACAGACTGGAACTGCCCGCGTCAGCCTGCAAAGCTTCGCGCGTCAGCACTGCAGGAGCATGATACAGCTTCCTTTTGCAGAGATGACAGATTTGGGGACTGTGGGGCAGCTGCTGAGCAAGCACTGTTTATTGATGAGACGGCTATATGATTTTGAAGCTTTTTGCTCGCCAGACATGCTAAGGCGCGCGCAGTAGTAACCACGTCTCTAGAGATTTCTTTCCAAAGTTACTTTTTCAGGCCAACAGAAGCCGCGGAACCATCCCAAATAGTGTCCACACTCTTCAGAGGATAGGTGAAGCGTGACAAACATCATTTTGGAAAGGTGAACGCGACGTAATGTAGTCGAACCAAGTGATTTCACACAGCGATGATCGCTACAGCTTGGAGAAATGTGTGGAGGGTTCAATGTTTTCCAGTCGCACTGATCCCTTTTGAGGAATTACGCCATTCAAGCCAGTGAACTATGCTTGCTTGCTGTAATTCCTCAAGGAGAAGAGGGACAGGACGGACTGGAACACTGAGAGAGTGCAGCCGAGAGTGCATATGGTCCGCATAAAGAGCGTGTGGATCTGTTAGGGTGCAATTCAAATGGCTTTCAGCCAGACGTGGGATAAGATACCAATACGTCCGATACGCACATTACATGCGGGCAGCGCGCATTGCATCTCGCTGCAACTGCATGGTTCTTGCAGCTTTTTATCTGAGATGCATGCCAAACTCTATCCAGCCTTTAAGCAGATGTAGCCATCCCCTCTCCCTTTCCTTATATTTATAACCAGCACGTACGCCAGATATAACACAGCTTCACATCACAGCATTAATCTTTCTACGCAAACGGTTTCGCTTCCACTGCCATCGGCGATGGTTGACTCCACACTGCCGTCGAGCCTCCATGATGATTCTGTTCTGGTACAGACGTGGCTCGCATGTGGCAGTTTGGCTTTGACCTTGGGCTGCGTCCAGCATATCGCTCAGACATGCTACGAAAATGCCCTTAGGTTCGACCCAGCAAATCATGACGCACTACACGGGCTCGTTAATATTCACCAAGACTGCTCAACGACATCGCGCACATACGGAGCTGTCTGCAGGCCTTCAACTGTAACATTATTGCATTCTCCACCTCCTGAGGGCGCTTTTCGTGCCGTTCACCTTGTATCGTCTTCGATGCACCGCTTCGCCCATCTGCGCCATGATCCTATTTTATGGCGCAAGCTCTGTCGATGTTACCTAGTACTTTGCGATAGCAACGCAGCTCGAAATACCGCGGCTGCAGCTCTTCAACTCTTGCCCCGTGATCCAGGTCTCTGGCTTGTCCATGGCCAGGCCTCCGCATCCCAGGGCTTTATGCTTGAATGCGACGCAACAGAAAGCTTTCAAAAGGCGCTGTCACTACTTCCACCGCATCCTACATCTTCAGAGGAAACAGACATTGCTCGCTGTGCACATATAGAACTTGCTATAGCTGCTAGTCGTTCAGGTCGACCTGATATCGCTACTGCAGAACTACATCGTGCGCTACAATTACCTCCACCTGCCTGTAGCGATTTTCATGCTGCGCTCTGGTGTTTCTTAGCTCTCACAAGAGCCCAAGCTGGTGACATTCCTGATGCCATTGCTGTATGCCTTGAAGGAGAGCGCCGTATTTCAGGCGGTACAAGGTTCTTGCTACTGAAGGCACATCTACTACTCATACCAGGGCATGTATCGTTCAATCCCGCAGAAGCATCACGTTTACTACGTAGTGGATCCTCAGTTTTGGACGTTCAAGACTTTCTCCCACATTTACTTCTAGCACAAGCAGAGACTCTGCTACCGGTGCCACAATCGCAACAAATCAAGGAAACAATCGAGTCAGAAATCCAGGCCGCGCTCCAGGCCGCACCTTCCTGTCCCTTACCATGGCTCGCAGCCGGTGCCCTACATCTCAGAGAAGAACGTCTTGTCGAATGTCTCGAGGCATTCTCACAGGCAATCAAGCTGGGACCATCTAGAGATCATGCCTTAGACAATCTTATCGCTGCCACTGCTTGGGAAGGATTATCGCATGCTTACGAACGGTGCGGTACACAGAAGGAAGACGCCCTAGCAGCTTGCACTCGGGCAGTTGCATGTTATGGGGCATGTCACGAAGAAGAATCCGCAGCACGTCTTGCCCACCGTGCAAATAATATGACAGCATCATCCCGTGGATCGTCGTTGAAATTTTTCGATGAAACCACAGATCCCAACCAGGAAACACTTTATTTGCCTCCTAATCTTCTACAGGGCATGTTAGAACTTTCCGACCATGAACGCGTGCAACTGTACGGCGTACACGTTCAAAACCGTGGTTTTGGATGATGTTAGACATTGTTTGAGGATGAGCATCAAGAAACATCAAGCATCACAGATTAAAATGATCTTTTGATTCCGAGAAGCAACCCTGCAACTGTCTGCAAGATGTTGCATATTTCTTGCATATATCTGCAGCAATCTGCAATAATTTGAGACGAAGTGAACAAAGGTGCTCCATGACACCCCAAGATTATGAACATAACCCGGTTTCCTTTCACCATAGACACAACTAGAGACGTAAACCACAAATACTGTGTGCAACCGAGGGATCTGTGTAACAGACATCCTGTCGAAACTTTGTGTTCGTGCAACGAAATGCATAAGGAAGGATACGGAGATCGCTCTTGGTGTTTGCACGACTACCGGTATTTAGGCGGTTTGCATTACCAAAAAAAATCTCCTCTGGCTGCAAGTTAAAAAGATGTACATACATAGCCACCCAAAATGGCAAAGACACGCCAAAATGCTGACTCTCCCGTGTCGTTTACAGTAAAACACTAGTATCGAAGTAGAGACGGCAATATGTTGCATAACAGAATCTTCTTTCTCGATCTGTATACGTGAGTGTCCGTTTTTGTTTTTGCAGATGTACTTAAAAAGATAAATGAGTAACTTAACCATTTTCATATATACATATCTTTATGGATCAATATTACGCCACAATGGTTCTTCTTGTCTAACGCGATACAATATGTGGGAGAATAACGGAAGGCACATATCTTCAAAACTTTCCTTGAAGCAGGTTTTTCAACATGTCTTTACCTGTGAAGTAGACGGTACGGGACAATGTTACGAAGTCCAGTGTTGAGGCAAATGTGTCAAGGAAGCCAAAAGGAAGCATTGCAGGAACCCATCCCTGAGCCAATTCAAGGGCGTATCCTCCCGCAGGCATTGAGTATTGCTTGAAGGTACCTTTTTTGAGATGATGCTGATCTCCTGGATAAAAGACGGATTTGTTGATCTCACCAGGTGCAGCTGAAGTCTGCTCTCCGGTCAGAATTGTAAAGTAATCATCAGCGAAATGGATTCCTGTATGACCTTCTGTTCCAACTGCTGTTCCAAAGATAATGACATACTCGCTTATGGAAGCGTGGAGAATAAACATTTGACCCATAGCACCACCCGCGTTGTTAAGAACCCAGTCGTCAAAGTTTAGCTTGTTGATCATGTCATCCCCATAGGTTGATGAAAGCCGTTCTTGAATATCATAGAACAAGGCTGTGGTGTTTCTGCCCTTGTTGGCGGCCACAGCTTGTTTCACTAACACTTGGAATTCATCTTTATCGAAGATATAATTTCTAGGAAGCCAGTTGTAGAATAACCACTCCATAGCATAGTAGGCAACTAGCGGAATAAAGGCCGCCTTCAGCAGCGAGCCGACTCTCATATTTGTATATATACAGAGAAACAAAGCTTGCTATCAAACGAGCAGTTTGCCGGTTAAGGGGAAACAAAGGGCTATTTAAACAGGTCTAGTTAGGAGTATTATTTGTAATAGGCGGAACGATCCAAACGATGTTTACGAGGTGACGAAAAAAACCAGATCAAGTTACTCCTCACACCACTATTATCACACCTTTTGTTATTGCTGTGGCCCATCTTTCATCATTATAAAGCAACAGGACAACCAACGTGTCTTCACTTATTTTACGCAGCACAGGGTGAGCCCACGTTCAGCTATTGTGCAATAATATGGCAGATGATGGAGCTCTACAGGAGCTCATAGAGAACTTGCAATGTTTGTTTGCAAATGAGAACGAAGGACAAATTCCCAAGGCTCAATTGAAGATCATGGAATATTTAGAAGCGTGCGAGTCGGAATCGGGTATGGAGTCCCTTGTAAACCAAGTAGACCAGTTAGTTCCTTCGCCATACTGTCTCAGGTTTGTGGTGTATATGGAAGTGTCCAGGTTTTTCCTGCTGCAAGACAGAGCAACTTCCTCAAAATACCTAAGTAAGGTGAACGTGGCTAAGATAAGCGATGTTCCTATTTTATTGGTAGGTTATCATGTTCTTCAGAGCAGACTAGCGTGCGATATTGTTCATCAAGAAAGATCGGCTCTCAAAGCATTGACCTCCTTTGAAAAGCTCGCTTCAGATCCCTCGATCTCTGTCGGAGATAAAGCTAGTGCAGAGCTTTACGTCAAGAGTACTTTATCTGAAATACTACTCAACGCAGACAAAATTCCTTCTTCTCTTCAGTACAGCCTAGAAGCTGTTAAGACGGCATCAGCATCTGAACTAGATGCAACAGAGGTGGTCCAAATACTCATCAAATGTATTCTTCTCCTACCCTATTGCTATATTAAAGTTTCGGCAGTACGTGAGCTATGTGAACGCCCCAAGCAATTGAGTATAGCAAATTCCCAACTCGAACAACTGCTTTTGAATATGGATAGCAACAGTATCATTGTTCTTGATAGCTTGAACACGTCAACGGTGGATTCCTGCTTCACGCTCAAAGAGCAACAGGATTTGGCGATCAAAAACATGATAGAGTATAACATCGTCACCCTCTCTAGGATATTTACAAGTATAGATATGCGCACCATATCTTCGCTTCTCCAGATTCAGAAAGATACAGACTACCTGCAGGATATGATACTAGATCTTATATTAGAGCGCAAGATCCAAGGACATATTGATCAAGCATCAGATATTATCTACTTTGACGATATAAACACTAGTTCATGGAATGAAAAGTTAACGGACATGTTCCACCAAATTGAAGATGTTTCAGAAAAGATAGTCCGAACATTTTAAACCTTGACTCTTCCTGACAACATATCTGCAATATCTCTGATGTCATTCCAGAAGATATGCTTGCGTACTCTCTTACCTTCCTCTGTTTCAAAATCGTAAAGTCTTCTGATTGATGTGAACTTGAGGTGTGAGGATTGAATACCTAAAACACAAGCGGTATCGCTGACATCCTCGGAGTTGACAAACTCACCAAACTCATTTCTGGCCTTGTTAACAACATCAAAATTTCTTTCGATAAATGATACTGCTTGGATAGCAAATCTTGCTGAACGAGTTCTATCAATAGGAGAAGGAATACCACCTTGCTGAACATGACCGGGAATGGCAGTCTTGACATCGAAACGGCTGTTAGCCTCTAAATTGATCACATCTGCAATTGTCTTTGTGGAGAGAACTTTCGAAGCCTTTTCGGATTTCAAAATCAATCGTCCAGCTTTCGCTTTTCCTTTATCGTTAGCATAGGAGATCTTTAACGTCTCGATATCTTGTTCCAACTGATCTAAATGAAGTCCCTCCTCCGGAACATATGATGCCGTGGCTCCAGCACACAATTGGGCATATGATGCAATGTACCCCGAATTTCCTCCTTGACATTCTACGACAAAACATCTGTTTCGTGTTGCCGCAGCAGATTGTTTTATAGAGTCACAGTATTCCATCAGGGCATTCAAGCATGTATCAGAACCAACAGAATATTCTGTGCCAGGAACATTGTTTGAGATAGTCGCAGGAATAAGAACCATTGGAATACGGAATGCAGGGAAATTTGGTCTGGCTCTTTCCAGCTGATTAAGAGAAACAAATGCTTCAAATCCACCAACTAATACTAGCCCGTCGAATTTGTATTTATCAAAATAGTATGCAACTAGACCAATATCGGCTTCGTTCGGCGTGCTTCTGTTTGTCCCAATCTCAGATCCACCAAGACATGTCCATCCTTCGATATCCAGCCAGTCGATGGACCTTACGGACTCGTGTCGTGCTAAACCTGTAAACCCATTATGGATGGCATATGGAATGTGCCCTCTCGATAAACAATATGTGGCAAAGGAATAGACGGCAGAATTCATACCCCCAGCAGGAGCTCCAATATTGATGATTGCGATCTTCTTTCTTTGACTAGGAGGAAGAGATGGTTTTTCAAAATCCGCTGAATTCATCGCCATGAAGTTCTTTAGATGCTCATTGAATTCAGAGTCTCTAAGCGTAATGGCCTTGGCAAAGTTCTTGCTCTGAATAGCTTCAGCCACTGATTTGGTTAACTTCACTGCATCAACAAGAGGCTTTTGCACAATTTTGTTCTCCACGATAGCAATCATTGGGGATGGCGTTTGAGGTGTTCCTTCCAAGATAGCATCTACAGCAGCAACACCTTGTAAAGTCGCCAAGATTCTATCGTAAGCAACAGCTGTTCCACCTCGTTGAACATGTCCCAGAGTGGTAATTCTAGTATCTAATCCCAACTTTCCAACCAAAACTTTTAAAACATCATCACATGTCACGGGAGTAAGGTCAGAAGCAATAGCACCTTCTGCAACAATCACTATGGTCTTTCTCTTACCTCTGGCTCTATGCTTAGAAACAATCTCGCACATATGTTCGGACCAATCGTTTCTGGAGCTAGGCTTTTCAGGAATGAAGATATAATCTGCACTGGTTGCAATTCCAGCCATAAGAGCTAACCATCCACAATGTCTTCCCATGACTTCTATAATAAACGCACGCTGGTGAGAATTTGCTGTTGCATCAATGTAGTCAATAGCTTGACATATTCTTGCTAACGAGGAATAGCATCCAATTGTAGCATCTGTAGATGACATATCATTGTCAATTGATCCAACGGTACCACAGATGTTGAGATGTCTATACGTTTCAAGTTGTTGTGAGGTGATTTCTCCTTTTTCCGCCAGCTCGGCTATCAATGAAGGCCACTCAGATCTGAACAAGTCTGCACCTGTTAACGATCCATCACCACCACAGACAATGAGACCATCGATTCCCGCATTAATCATATTTTTACATGCTGCTAACCTCCCCCAGCGCTCTTTAAACTCCATACATCTTGCAGTACCAATATTTGTTCCTCCTTCGGCTAGCCACCCTCTTACGTCGTGCCAGTTCATCTCCTTGATATACTCAGTTCCACCTTTGACAAGCCCAGAATAGCCTTCATACACCGCAAAGGCTTTGCAGCCTTTATAAATAGCAGCCCTGATGATAGCGCGAACATTAGCATTCATTCCCGGAGCATCACCACCAGACGTCATAACTGCAATATTTTTTCCCTTTTCAAGGATCTCTTGAGGTGCAGCATGAACAGGAGAATGATCAAGCAGCTTGACCCCACCGGTTGCCTCCTTATATCTGGTGGCCTCGTTGGCTCCAAAAGAGTTGATCAATGAGCTGAAACCAAGAACCGAGCCCAATGGATCAATCACGTATACTTCAAATGGGTCCAAGTCTCCAGGTCGCAATTGATACTTAAGGCCGTGCTCTTCAAATGATCTAATAAGAGAATGCAGCTTCTCAGTGGTGAATGAAACATAGCTCTGCAGTGTTCTCCAGTCACGTGAAAGCTTGTGGCTCAAGAGATTCGATATATTTCTCTCAATTGACTCCACAGAGGCCGCCTTCAGGGGATTCAGTGCAATCTGTATGCTTGCAATGTTGGACGCCTCGGAGTCTTCTTCTGTCGCCAGCCAACAATGGTCGTCTTCTTTGACATGTACTTTGAATTTCAGGACAGACGTGTAGAACTGAATCGCCTTCTGGTACAAATCCACCGTGGGCGCGTAAAACACCACAAACGACGTCCCATTGAACAAAGGCTCCACCGCACTTACCATTCTCGTTGTATGGGCCGATCCCTCCGTCACGCACTCTGTAATTCAGAAAGAGTCGGCAGAATTCTACTTTGCACCGCCTTGTGACCAGTTTCCTGCGTAAATGCTTTCAATTGGCTTGAAGCGTTGGGTTGATAAATGAGGCTAAGTTGACCGTATTGTTGTAGTCAGGTTACTCTTGCTCAAAATGCTGCTTTTCCTCATCTCCGTCTCTACGGCAAAAGCATGAAAAAATAAGTTCCCAAAGAGGAAGTGGTGCAGAGGCGTTTGCAGCTACCCCGGATTTCCTCCGTCAGTTGTCAGGTAGTCTGACGGCTACACAGCTCTCTACGCAGCACTACTGGATAGTCATTAAAGGTGATATTAAATGTGCTTTCAGAGACATGACTCAGTTAGATGAATGGGAATTAGATGACACTGAAGACTTGGCAGCAGAGGAAGTCTCCGGAGTATAAGCATATCTACTCCAGGCTCTGATTCTAGCTCCATAAATGTAAAATCCAAACGGGATTGCGCAACATGCGAGAGATATGAAAGCCATCAATGATGTGGCCCACTCATATCCCAATCTATGATACATTTGAATAGTGAAAAGCGGAACACAAGCACCCCAGATCGATCTGACAAAGGTCTTTGCTGCGAGCGCAGAAGCTGCATAGTGTTGATATGAATCCACGATGTAGTTGTTTGCAGGATTGTACAGCATGTTGAAACCGAATCCACAGGCCAGACCAGAAAAACAAGGTCCAGCCCAAGATATCGTAGGATACGAAGACCATGCAAATGAAAATAATCCAACTGGAACAAACCAACAACCAACCATCATTGGAATTAACCGTAATTCTGCTGGAGGAGTTTCACCTTTATCGCGGTAAACTTGTGCTCTTCTGTTATATTGTTTGTTTATGAATGGTGAGACAGCACAGGCTCCTAATACACCAACCGCAACAGGGATAAACATTAATCCTGTCTTAGATGCTGACCAACCTTTGCCTTCCATGAATACAACAGGGTAGCCGAAAAAGAACATGTACAGTAATCCATAGATAACAGACATGTATAGCGTAATGAGAAACACAATCACTTCGCTCAATAAGACTAGAGGTCTTAACAATGTTTCCTCGAAAACCTGTTTTTTGGTTCTCACCTTCAGCTCGGCAAGTGCTCTGTATCTATCGTCTCCTGTCTCCTTTCTGAGTTTTTTGGCACGCGTTCTTAAGATTCGGCTATGGGAAGTCTCAGGCATGAACACAGTCATGAAAGTATAGACAACACCACTGAAGATTAATAGCACCCAGTAGTTCCATCTCCAGCCAGCATTGTCTCCAACATAGCCACCCACTAATGGTCCAATAACAGGACCAAGGAAAGGTGCTGCAGAGAAAACAGTCATGGCCAATCCACGTTCTTGGACCCTGAAAATATCAGCAAGACTTCCTCCAATTAAACACATAGGCGCAGAAAACGCAAGCCCATCAATAAACCGACATACAAGAAGAGTTCCAATGTTTTTCGCAACGGCACACGGAATGATGAAAATAACAGCAAAAAATAGAGTGGTGACATAAATGATCCTTCTTCCGAACTCTTCGGATAAAGGAGCAAATGCAAGTGGGCCAAATCCAAACCCAAGAACAAACAGCGTGACTGTAAGAATAACAACCTCCTGGCTTACACCAAAAGTTTTCATTGGGCCTTCAATGTCACCCGTCACAATAGCAGAGGCAAATGCAACATCGAAACATACTATTCCCAGAAGCAACGTCAAAAACCACCGATAAGCCGGAGACCATGAAGTCGGGTCTGCAGGATCTTGATCCAAAAATACAACAATTCTCATCTGTGTATCGAGGTCAATAGGGTACTTCCAGATATCCTTCTCGTGATAATCTGTTTCTGGATCCTTCTGAAAATCACTAGCTTTTTTTTCAGCATCTATTGGCTGTTCAAGGGGACCTAGATTACCAAATCCCTCCTCGTTACGAGTCAACAGCTTTTCAACAGCCTCTGAACGGTTAGAGATAAGCTGCTCAAGTCGTAGACGATCAGACTCTTCATCTTCGTGATCGCTTATAATCGATTTCGCCGCTGTAGTTATACGAGATATTGTCGAAAGCAAGTCATGATGTGCTTCCCCCTCATTACTAGTAGCAGGGTGGAACTCTTGCAAGTCTGAAGCAACAGATTCTAAATCAGTCATCTTGCTTTTATGATGGCACCTAATGTTGCTGAATCACAATATACATCTGTCTCCAATGTACATTAGGTACCCTTTTATAGCCTTGAACCCTGTAACCCATGGCTGTGTCAGCCGCTTTCTGTGCCTATCGTGATTAGGTAAAAATCACTCAGATACCTACCGATCACCGATCGACAGCCCAATTTTTTCATCCTCAATTTATTAAATGTATGTGTCTCGATCGTATGGTCTTCACATATTGTGCTGCAGTTTATCCATAAAAGACCTGAGACGGCCTCCTTTCTTGTTTATCTTTCGATTGTGACATAATTCATGGGTCCAAAATTATTGCAGCCTGACGGGCTTAGCTTTTCTTCCAAGCACGGCTCGAACGCTTAACCCCACACTCCCGTAGGTCAAAAACTTCAGCCAGGCATCGGCTCGGCTTCAAAAATTCACTCAGGCATTCAGAAAAAGTTCATATTATCTGCAGGAAAAAGCCGCACTATTGCTAAGGCGGGAACTTGGCATATAGCCTTTCACGGCTGTGCAGCCATCTTTTGTCTTGAAGCACAATAGACTCGTTAGTCCGAAATTCAAGGCTTCTTTGTCCGCTGGTTAGGCTTCTGGCCCTGAGTTAGATCCAACTCGGAGGAACTATAATAGTGAGGGGCAAGTTCCTGCAGCCACTTCTCGCTTATGGGAGCACAACTACGCATAAACTCCTTGCTTGTCAAAACCAATTCATGGTATAGCACCAGTTTAGGCGGAGGTTTCACAGTGAAAAGGACGGAAGACGGGTGGATCCAAACCTGTTGGCCTTTTTTCATGGAGCGATAAGAATCTCCCAGTCTGTTCAATGCTGCGCTGTTGGCAAAAAAGCCAGCTGTTATTGATTTGAGTACATTGATCACCATTCTGTCATGGTCCAAGCCATCTGTGGAATCTTCTTGTAAAAGACCTAGTCTAACGCATTGGCTTTCAAGTTGGTCTCGGATATTTCTGATCCTAGCAAGAGTTTTGAATTGCAAGAAGTTATCACGACACCATTGCCTAGAATAGCCGTTGTCCACAAATTGATTCCAGATTTCTAATAATGTCAAATGGTCTCCACCAATCTTGCTGGTAAAAGAACTCCTTGCTTGATCTGCTTGCTGCTTCTTGTCTTTCGGCCTGTAAAAGAGAGAGTTGGACTCTTGAAGCATTGAAACAACAGATAACACCTCGCTGCAGCAATCCAGTTCGCCGCTCTTTAATAGGGTTTTCGACAACATTGGATCTGTTGGAAACTCAGCCATCTTTTCTCCAACATCTGTAAGCATTCCTTCTTCATTGAGTGCCCCGAGGGCATATAATAATTCTAAAGCCTTGATCAGTGTGTCAGAAGAAGGCGAATCCATGAAATCAAAGTGGATTAGGTCTGTGATTCCAAGCGATAACAGAAGAAGAACGACGCTGGAGAGATTAGTACGCAAGATCTCCGGAGTAGGATTCTCGGGAAGTTCATTCAAATACGCCCATTTGGTGTAGAGTCTGAAACACTTACCAGGGCCTACTCTTCCAGCTCTTCCTGCTCTTTGATCAGCCGACGCCCGTGAGCAAGGCTTAATCTCTAAGCTTTCCATTCCAGTTGAAGGATTATAAATATTCTCCTTAACAAACCCAGTATCAATAACATAGACTATCCCATCAATTGTTAAAGACGTTTCAGCAATATTGGTGGCCAATACCACCTTCCGTGCATTATCGGGGGTAGGTTCAAAAATCTGCAGTTGGAGATCGGAAGGAAGATTTGCATAAAGGGGGCACACGAGCATTTCAATCGCTCTATTCCCCAGTTTCATACAAGTTTCTGTCAGACTTTCAGCCATACTTTCAATCTCATCTTGACCAGTCAAAAAAACTAAAATATCGCCTGGGCCTTGAGAAAGATGAATCTGAAATACAGTTGTGATCGCAGCATGAAGGCAATTCGCCTCGGGCTGAGCAGTATAGTAAATATCGACAGGAAATCGGCGTCCAGGCACGTTGAATATTGGAGCATCATCGAAGTATTCACTGAACTTCTGAGCATTCATTGTAGCCGACGATATTAAAAGCTTGAAATCAGGTCTATATGCAACAACATCTTTTAGTAATCCCAAAAGTATGTCTGTATGAAGTGTTCTCTCGTGTGCCTCATCAATAATCATGCAGGAATAATTCTTTAGTTCGGGATCAACAAGAAACTCTCGAAGAAGCATACCATCAGTCATGTACTTTATGATGGTATTCTCACTTGTCTTATCCTCAAATCGAATGGTATATCCAACTTTCTCTCCTAAGCGAGTCCCCATTTCTTCTGCAACTCTAGATGCCACAGACATAGCAGCAACCCTTCGAGGTTGGGTACATCCAACTATCTTTCCACCTTTAGTGAACCCTGATTCATGCAAATATTGGGGAAGCTGTGTTGTTTTTCCAGATCCAGTCTCTCCCACCACTATCAACACTTGATATTTTTGGATAGCCTCAAGAAGATTGTCACGATATGCATATACAGGTAGTGACTTTCTTGTTTCACTTATAAGTCTTGCTTTCTCAGCTTTTTGTTTAACTTTCATGTTCAGTATTTGTCTCCTATCAAATTCCTCTGACTCCTCTTGAGCTCCGTCAGAGACAAAGTTAACCGATTGTCTTGTATCGAAAACAAACTCATAATCGTCTTGCTGTGCTGTTTCTAATAGAGATCCTGAAATCGTTGTTTTTGCTCTCTTGATCTGGCTAGACTCCCAGTCTTCATCCTCTGTATGGCTTTTATTTTTGGAAAACAGCACCTGTTGCTTTCTCTTGGAGTCAATCTTACCTTCTGTTGTTACGTATTCCTCAGGAAGAAGATAGTCAACGTGGGACTCGTCTTCTATAAGCTTTCTCTCACTAATAATGGAGTAGATTTCTTTCTTGAAACTGTATTCCTTTTGTTCCTTCTTGCTTAAGCCTGACCAGCCCACTTCCTCAATATCATGCTCAAAATCATCTAGTTCTTGGCGTAAAAGAATCACCTTCTTCTGTTCTCTATCTGAAAGGTATCTTTGTCTAGACAGTTTTCTAAGTTGTTCAAAATCGTCAGTCACCTCATCCTTTGACCTTTCTTGTGAAACCCCTGTGTCTGGAAGCCTAATTTCATTTGATATCTTAATGCTCTCGGGTTCGGCAGCATCTATAGAGCTATCAGCAGACTCCGGTCGATCATGATGTGCTTTTGGTTCTTCTTTAGATTCAACTTCACTTCCGTCTTCGTCGCTCCACCCGCCATCGATCTGCTGTCGGCGTCTCTTCTTGAACTCTCCTGTCTGAACTCCAGTGCTCATTGAGAGCGAACTCGAATGCACTCCCTTGTTGTTGCACTTGTTACACAACAACACTCAGTCCTTTAACTGAAGATAAAAGTTAAACACAGGAAATAAAAATAAAAATCTACTCCAAACTTAAAACCTTCACCTAACAAGTTTTGTTGTTAACATCACCTACTTCAAAGAAAACTATAGCAGCCACTTGCCATCTCTGATACTGCGGGACATCTTCAGAGAACGTCATTGCTTATATATGGACCCAAAGCCAGTCGAATCAAAAATTGCGCCTGACTCTACCCTTTCTGTGACAGGTTCAGCAGATTTGGAGGCAACGCGATATATTCCGCCATGGACTTCTCCTTACGTGATAGGGGTTGCTGGCTTCTCTGGGTCGGGAAAGACCACAGTCGCTCAGAAGATAATTGAAGAGGTGAATGAGCCGTGGACCGTCTTGTTATCTATGGACAACTTTTACAAACCTCTGAACAGAGAACAGAGTGAAAGAGCATTTCGAAATGAATACGACTTTGATACTCCCGATGCATTGGATCTCGAGCTTCTCTTCAAATGTGTGAAGTCTTTGAAAGAGGGAAAGAGAACAGAGATTCCTGTGTATTCCTTCACTCTTCACGCCAGAACAAAGGAAACTATCTCAATCTATGGAGCAAACGTTATCATTATAGAGGGAATCTATTCACTGTATAACCAGGACCTGCTTGACATAATGGATACAAAGATTTATGTCGATACAGACCTGGATATTTGTTACAGCAGAAGGCTTCTGAGAGATATTGTTGAACGCGGCCGAGACTTAGAAGGCATAATCAAGCAATGGGATGAATTCGTTAAACCGAATTCTGTGAGGTTTGTCAAACCCACTATGTATTCAGCAGATGTCATCGTACCTCGAGGTTCTGACAATTTAATTGCTATAGATATGATAATAAAGCATATTAGAAAGCAGTTGAAGAAAAAATCAGCAGAACATCTCAAACATCTGGAAAGGTTGGGAAGAATTGTTAAGCCAATTGATTATTCGAGAGTTCGCATTCTTCCTAAAACTAATCAGCTTTTAGGTATGAAGTCGATCTTATTGAACAGGGAAACGACCAATGATGAGTTCATTTTCTACTTCAACAGAGTAGCCATGATTCTTATTAGTGAGTCGCTTGAACTGGTTCGGTATGCTCCTTCTTCTTCTAAACTATACACTCCCGATGGTTATCCTTTACCAGATCCATTTGTTCAAACCCAAGAAACTGTTGCAGTCAACATAATAAGATCAGGAGATTGTTTCATGAGTTCACTTCGTAAGACCATCCCTGAGGCTATTGTGGGAAAACTTCTAATTCAATCCGACTCCCAGACAGGAGAGCCTCAGCTCCACACTGAAAAGCTGCCTGTTTTTCGAACTGACTGTAAAGTGCTTCTTTTTGATGCTCAGATCATTTCCGGTGCTGCTTCAATCATGGCTATTAAGGTTCTACTAGACTCGGGAGTTGAGGAATCTCAAATTGTTTTAGTGGCTTACCTATCCACTGAATCTGGTTTGAGAAGAGTCATGAACGCTTTTTCTAATATTAATGTGGTAGTGGGTGATCTTGGATCTTCCTCTCCAAAAAAAGGTTTTGATAATGATAGTGATTGGTGGCTGTCTTTTAGATTTATTGACTCAAAGTACTTCGGTACAGACTGACATCAACATTCGTTACCCTCTACACACAGCTCAGAAAAGCCATCAACTCAGTGGCATCGGTTTATGTTCTAGTAACCTAACAATTGCATCATCATATAGCCGATAAAGACAACAACGACATAGCAAAATAGTGATGAAGGGACACCATTGATGATAAAGGTCCCAACAGTTAAATAGGGATTTCCAAAATTGTCTCTGAGACTAATAGCAGTGACATTTGGAAAGCCTGACGTCGGAAGTCCCATAGCAGATGAACATAACAAAGCAGTGGCAAAGACCAGTAAGTTGGGATGAGGATCTGGAAGTGAATTTCCTATTTCCGCTATTAAAGGCACTACAATGAGCGCAGCGACGGTGTGGGAAACAAATGTTGCCATAATCAAAACGATGATCCCAAACATGCACAGAATTGTAAACAATTCAGATCCGGCTAGTTTTTGTTGAATCACCTCTGCAACTGTCGCTAATAAGCCGGATACAGTCACTGCTTTTCCTAATGCTAAACCTCCCATAGCTAACATGACAATCGTCCAAGGATAATTATTGAAATCATCGGGAGATAACACTCCTGGAGCATAAAATGCGACCATTGATAATACTGCTATCATTCCCATGTCACCAACAATCTCTTCAATTAATGAAGCAGTGCACCATAACAGTATCGTTGCAACTGAAACTATAATAACATAAATGTGCACTGAACTAAGCTTATCATTAGTTGATCTAATAGGAACTATAATACTTCCCCTAAAGTCAAACATAAACATGAGATAAATGAATATGAGCAGTAAAGAGAAGAAGCAAACCGGGATTGATACTTCAAACCATTGCAACCAATTAGGGACAGGATCCATGAATTGTAAAGCAACTATGTTTTGAGGAGAAGCAATAGGACTTGCCATTCCGGCAACATTAGAAGCAAGAGCAATACCTAAAACTAAAGCCTGTGCAAATTCGGACCCTTCAGGTAAAGTGTTCAGAACGGGCTGAATAACTGAAAACATTAAAACAGGAGCTGCCACATTGGAAACAAATGCCGAAATGACAGTAGAGACACACATGATAGCAATTAGAATATAACTTGGATGCTGTGGAACCTTTGAAAGAATGAGGGTACATGCGATCTTATCTAAGTTGTACTTTGAAAGTGCAGCAGCAAGGGTGAAACCTCCTAGCAAAAGCAGAATTATTGGAGACCACATAGCTGAACAAATGAATTTGGAAGCATCCATTGCATTCATGTGTTCTCCCGTATCCGGATCTTTAAGAACGTCTAGTACAACAATGAGAAACGGAAGCAACAGAGAAGTAGTGAACAGGGGAATGGCTTCAGTTGCCCATAATAATGATGCGCATGTTAGAACTGCGAGGCAATTTTTCTGTTCCAAGTTTGTGAATGGAGAGTACTTTAGTAAGGTGATAGTGATGATGGTTATTAGAATGATTTTAAGGGCATTCCAAGAGAAGAGAGAGGCGGGAACAGAGATCTTTCCAATCCCTCTGATATTAATATCGAGTTTTTCGAGAGTTGTGGAGTCTTCATCTTCTCCGATTCTGGATTTCACAGGATGTGCAGCTTGGGCTTTTCTTTCCATGCCGATCATGTTTCTCCAAACAGTGTTTCTTTCCCATACAATATATTCTCTCAAGTTTGATCTTAGTTCTTCCTTTGCAAGGTCGACATTTGCTGCAGTGAAAACAGAATATATCTCGGTGATTGATTCCAATCTGTCGTTTATTTGGTCGAGGGAAGAAGGATGGAAGACTATTGTTGTTGCTGAGTTCGTTATTGAGTCCAGAAAGGTATCTTTGATTTTTGTCCCCAAGATCTTGTCGAACTTCTTAAGAGCCTTACCGAATCCGACCTTATTCAACTCGATATATGACTTTAATTCGGATAGCGCAACAAACACATTGGAAAGAGGTTTCCGCTCCTCGATTTTGAGAGCCTCTGTGAAAGTCAAATTGAAATCGTCGTCATCGAACAGTGTTTGTGATCTTTTTCTGGACAGGGTCCGGGAGAGCTTGATAGGTTCTGGTTCGCTGAGAGTTGCTTCTTGAAGTGCAGTGTTGGAGCTACAAAAGGCGTCGTTGGATAACAGAGTTTCAGGCTGCTGCGACTTTTGGGGTTCAGCTTGATCCGAGCATTCTATATCGTCTCTGAAATGTTGAGGTCTAATAGAAGCCAAAATCTTCCTGAAGCGGGCTCTTCGCTCAATATCCGCTGGGTGAGGAGGAAAGTCCTTTTCGAAGTCCTCCAGCTCATCTAACACAAATTCGTAGTTATCCGATACCTCTCTGTTCTTTACTCTAAAAAACTTGTCAATCTTGATCAACTCCTTATCCAGAGCGTCTTCAAAGATGTTGATCGGGTTAGACGGATCATCATCCCGTGCCTGAAAAGGAGACTCTTCTGTATCCTGTAAAACGTTGAGTTCCTTTGCATGATCTCTTTGCAATGTATATATGATCTTCTTGAGACCCGAGTAGTTGATGTATTTGGACGACCATTCAGGAACAGCATTGAATTGTAACGAATGCGAGAACTTCATCTCGGACAGATTATGCTCCTGATCTATAGACTGACCACAACCGAAGTCTTGTAGGGGGATATGCTGGTACTCCGGCTGAGATGCGCGGAAACCTGTCCAATGTGAAAACAAGGCGTGGAAGTTGTTGATGATGCAGCTACCGCGTTATCCTGATATGCCTTTGATGCATGCGCAATTTCTTCTCCGATAGTCCTCCACTACCAGGACTCAGTGCAGTCGATGTGTCTGATGGGTGTGGTGGCGTCAAAGGTCGCTGGCTGTTGGGGCTAGGCCGTTGTTTGTACGCTGCTGGGTAAAAAGCTGTGTATGCAGTTTGTTTGCAGTTCAGGAGGATCAAAAATTAAGGCAGAGAAGTTGCATCTGTACACCAGGCACCCTATCACGATCTGGTGAAGCCAGGCGTGGTGTCCTTGTTGGCGTCACTGAGGAGGCTGGGTGCACTGGCTGATTGGTCAACCTGCTGGTTCCGGCTGTTTGTGCTAGCGGATAACGGGTTCGGCGATAGTTTCCGTATTTGGAAGTGATGGGGGCACTTAGCAAGCTTGAAGTTCTGGCAGCAACTACAGCGAGCAGCAAGACAATTCTGGAATCAGCAACTATGGCATCACCGGCATTTGGTCGGTGCACCTATGAAAGCAACTAGCAGCTGGAGGAAGCTTGGAGCGCTTGTGTGCTGTAATGTGATAGCAATCTTGCCTGAGTAGGGTATATAAATGGGGTAGCTGTCCGTATGGTAGCATACTTTTAATATGTTTTAACTAGTAGTTATACATACAATGTCTGACGGTATGTTACAAACAGCACAGACTTTAATAGCCCATACTAACCTGAAGCTATGACATGGCATGGAATCAGCCGGTAGAAAGAATTTCAGTGACAAGATCAGCGAGTCTGCAAAGCCAGACTCTCAAAAGTCTACTTTTGAGAAGGTTAAAGAGGCCGCAACCGATGCTTATGATCGGTATGCAGGCCAGGCACAGCCTGATCAAGAGAAGAGTACAACTCAGAAGGCTGCTGACTCTTTGAAGGGAAAGGGCAGCAAATGAGTACGAAGGTATTACTGTTTAGTTTATGTTAGCTTGAACATGATTGTTTTTCAAAAGAAGTGTAGTAGATGTTTTATTCACAAGATACCGGGGTCTTAGTAGGGAAGGGTAGGGAGACATTAAATCGAAAGCATGGCTAAATAAAACAGATGGAGTATGTAGTCCCAAGCAATCTGATTGAAAATCTATGGTTGTGGAGCTCCTTGAATTGGGTTGCCGTTAGCATCAACGAGGCCATTTTGCATCATCATAACATCCTCTGATCCAGCAAACTCAAGAGATAGTCCACATCCTAAAGCGGCTGTGTTTTTGGCCTGATCTATCGTAGCACTGAAGAGCAATCCTAAAGTTGGGAGGACTCTGTGCTCGAGCATTACAGAAACCTGTCCCTTGGAATCAACTTGTCCTCTATAGATGGACTGTCTAAATTCATACTTTGCTCCGAGAGTTGTGCTTGCTTCCAAAACAGGTTGATAGACAGATTGTAATGATTCGTTCAACGATGGTTGCATTGAAGCGGAAAATGAGGTTTCTAATCCAGCCTCGACATTTTTAGCAACTTTTCTCCAAAACGAAGCAACAAGTGCACCTTGACCTTGCAGCTGAGCAGAGGCAATCCAGTCTCCAGCATTATATCTTCCAACAAGGGATATGTTGGCATCGCCAGGCATTCCAGGTTGCAAGGAAGAATAAACAGATTCAATACCCAAAGCCAATTTAGGAGTGATAGATTGTAAAAGAGAGCCCACCACTACACCCTTGAAATCATCCACAATGTTTGGGTTCAAAGTCTTAACGTTAATAGAGAAGTCGTTGGCTTGGTAATCATGCTCAATTTGGCACATTGGTTGTTGTCCATGAGCTAATTGAAAAGTAATTTTAGACATAATATGCTTGTCCCAACTGTAGTTCATCCGACCAGTCAAAGAAAGTTCATTATCAATAGTACCTTGCATAAATGCAGTGTCGCTACCAAGCATAGTTGTCAATGAATAAGGTGGAGCTTGACCACCAATAGAAAGGCTATGAGACACCTGGAAAATAGGATTAAGAGAAAATGTCTTACTGATATCTGCTCTAAGTCCTGTGAATTGCAGCTGGTTCAAAAACACATCTCTGGAAACCTCCTTGTCAATGTTTTCCATAGTACCAGGGTTTAATAAATCCAATGATTGTCTGTGGTTAGAAATGGAACTGGTCACATTATTAACAAAACTGAAGATTGGATTTGAAGACCAAAAACCACTTTTACTCTCATCCCCAGATGATGTGAAAGATGACACTGGTGACAGGTTCTTGCTCAATTCACTTATGTTCAATTGTGGAGACGTCATTTCGATGGCAATAATTGATGTTGAAATATTGATACACTAACGGAAGGGATTAAATAATTGGTCTTGATCGATGCCGACAACACCTGTAGCACAACTGGAACTAGTGAATCAATATCAACAGTGCTTTGCTAACCGATAGAGGTCCCCTTTGTCTTTTCGTAATCACCGAACTATCAATATTTAAACCAATAATATCATTGATTGTCTAACGGTCAATTTTAATTCCTCTAAACTCTTGAAAAATTTGTTTAAAATTTTTAACTTGAACAGCAAAGGAATTAAACATCGTGTAAAACACAGGTGGTCACGTGATGCACCCCACGTTACCCACGACAAGAGGTCATCTGCAGCTGCCGCTTGAAGCCTTCTAAGTCTCCATCACGACATCATTGTCAGACGCTAATTCGTTTGTGAGGCCGTTTTCAACCAGTTGTTGAAATTCTAGCAGGACTTTCTTTTTACTTTGTATTCGGCTGCTGATCTTCTCCATATTCGAAATGCGAGATTCCGTCGATTCGCTCAGTCCTTCAACCTGATTCAACAAAGATTTGAATCTATTGAGCCTTATTCTGATTCTTCCAGCCTGTGGGTGTTGGATATTAGTTAGTACATATTCTTGTCAGTTATTCTGCTGTCAATTGATTACTTACTGAGTTATCAAAGTCCTTTGGTGATATTTTGCCTTGCCTGAGATTCTCAATCAAATCCAACAGTAATGGAAGAAGCTCCATATTCTTCAACGTATCCAATATCTGTGATTCTCTTGTTGTATAATCTAAACAAGCCAGTTCAGGCTGCGAAGCCGATATGGTATCAATATTTGTTTCGGTTCCAGGGTGGGACGCTTCACTGTTCAAGTTCACTGGTGCAGGTGCTTTCTGAACACCATGGCTGTCTGATTCTGGAGACATTGACATCTTGCGTATGACTGGTGCCTGCTCTTATGGGCAGAGTATCTTTGATAAAGTACAATATATATTTACAGTGGAGCACGCACTTCTGGTTTCACTAATTTTTGAGGTCGATCGACCCGAACGTCTGTGGTCCATAAGTCGATCTATCTGCGTTTTATGTTATACATATATAGGAGCAATCGCAAGATTAATAGCAAGAGAACATCGGAAAGGAGTAAGCTGATCAGTCCCTTAGAAATCACTCTGGGACCAGCCAAACCAAAGATTCTATGTAGAGCAAATACCATTACTGTTGAGTAAATTACCAACCAAAAATACCAACTCTTTTACCTTTTTCATTAAAGCGCAAAGGAGGTTCCCTTCGTAGACTTGCAAGCGATTTGGAGTTGGTGATTATCTTTGAACCTTTGAGAGTTTCATTGTTATTCTTGGTCGACTCTTCTTTCAGAAAGCTTAAGTCTGAATAATTAATGAAGTGGGGACTTGCGTCAAAGTCTTTAAAAG
The DNA here is from genome assembly GCA_003706095.2 of Ogataea trehaloabstinens. Lineage (NCBI taxonomy): Eukaryota > Fungi > Ascomycota > Pichiomycetes > Pichiales > Pichiaceae > Ogataea > Ogataea trehaloabstinens. The sequence goes on along the minus strand of PPKJ02000005.1, from coordinate 330,319 downwards.
TAAGCGAGTACCGTTTGTTTAATGTCCTAGATCTGCCTTCTTTGTCCAAAGGATACAAGATACTCTTTCCGTCATGAGACATAAATGAGCTCGAACTAAAAGTGGTCTCATTCTTGATGTTTCTATTGCCGTAATTATCAGATCCATCAAATGAAATTTGATCCAAAGCTTCGTTTAATGCCATATCGTCTTTAGTAGTGTATTCCACACTATCGTTATCGTTATAAGAGCCTTTTTCAAACGTATCCAAGATGGAATCCAATGATGAATTGGCAGACGTAGGTCTGATCGGCTTAGGATGTAATAATGCAGGTTGTTTATCTGCAGTAGCAAGTTTTCCTCTGCTATCCTCTTTGGAATCGCCATACATTTCCAGACAAGCAACAGTAGAATTGACCGAGCTCAGAGAGCATGACGACTTAGATGCACAGATTTCTCTATCTGAGGTGACAGTTGCTTCTGATTTGTCACTGTCGAGTTTATCGTTATTAGATGTTCTTTCAGAAGAATTCGATTTCTTCTGGGCAATCAAAAGTTCGGGCTTACCAACACTGGCCAGAACTCTGATGTTGTCAGACAAATTATCGGTTCCGTTTTGCTGTCTCTCAGTAGTATCAATTCTACTACTGGTTTCTATCGGATGGCTCTTCTTTGCCACAGGTGTTTCATCGTCACTGGCATCATCGTCAAATACAAGGTTGCGGAACTCGCAAACCTTCTTGAAAGTAGAGTCCAGTCGTCTGATAGATCTGTGGTCATCAGTATTGAGGGTGATTTTCCAATAGCGTTCTGGATTGTAAAGAGGAAGAATAAAAGAGTGGGCATTAATCTTGAGAATTCGCAGCCTTGGCAAAATCGGGTATACCACTGAACCGCAAGACAAATAGGCAATATCTCGTCCTTCTATTTGATAAATATCCAATTTACCGTGTCCAAGAAGAGTTCCATGTGATGTTGAGGTTGACTTGGGTCTGGAATCGGCTCTATTCGACACTGTATATGACGTTATTTTAGCAGAAGGCGTAGTGAAAAGAACAGTCCGCTCTTGATGATCTTTCGCTTCAGATATTGGAATTGGACCACTAGGAAGAGAAGGCGATCGGGTATTTTCAGTGGGACTATTGGAGGAAGTGGTAGAGGCGGAAGAGCTTTCTTTTTTACTCTTTTTTGAAAACAGCGATTGAAATCTGGTTTTGGTCTGGGAACGTTCAGGCAGTCCACCTTTGGCAGAATTGTTGTTTCGCCCTTTAGGCGTTATAATGTTTCGCAGTTTAGATTTTGAAGAAGAGTTCGAAGCAATTACAGGTTTACTCACCTCAAAGTCCCTGAACTCATTCTCAAAACGTCTAATCATACTCTCGGTAAGACTGATCTGGTCAGACACAGACCGACCACCGTCTCTCGCCAGAGGAAACGCTGGTAATTCCCGAAATGTGGAGCTCATTGCACAAAGTGACGGTAGAGACGCAAACTTGGGGGGTCGACGCGGCTGTCTTTTGCTCTAATGGCGCACTTCAACAAGCGTCGTCCAACGCCAGCATGTACTTTGTACCGGCTTCAAACAAACTCTCTCTAGGTCTAACGAGAGGAAGGCGTCTTTTGAGTATATTGCACAAGTTTCACAGCGAGACAAGAACTGTAGCCTCAACCTTGCTGATCGTTACCCACAAACTATGTTTGTTTTTGTTTGCGCTTAGCGGTGTTAGGTGGAGTGAAAAATCACAGAGCGTCGGCAAGGACACTTTTCTATAAGGTGTAAGGTGGCTTACATACAAGTGGTACGATTAAAAGGAATTACTATGTACAATCTGCCCCACGCTTTCTTCCGATAAGATAGTGACGGTTTCAGGGGTCAACTGGATTCGTGCGGTTCCTGTTCGCTTCGTCTGTTCAATAACACGTTCCAAGCCTCGCTCCCTTTCTCTTTTCACAATACTAAGTCAGACATGTATCCCCACGCGCACGGGATCACAATCCGGGTAACCTGTTTCTTGTAGCCTCCAGCACCCAAATTAGATTCCACTACTAGTCCATTTTAATCAGGCTGCGCACAGGCCACGAGATACAGGCTATTTGTGATTTGACAGGGATGTCTGTCAAATCCACCAGCCGGGTAACCTTCGTCCTAGCGTAATGTAAAGGTGTATGTGCTGCTTTTCGGATGCCCACCATCCAGTTGTCTAATGACAGACAATAGATTATTGACCACTATTGTTCGGCAATCGTGGTTTACGTAAGCCGAATATAAAAATTATTAGCAGCAGCAACGCTGGAGCACCTTGTGATGTAGTGTTGGACGCAGCCTTATACTTGTTAGCTTTAATATAAATCTGGCTGTATTCACCACAGATCAGGGATTCGGTAGTTGGCATTGATCCAGTTGTTAATTGCAAGTTATATACGCTGTTAAGTTAGTTGAGCATTGTTAGAATGTCCGCACAATCGAAATTAGGTTGGCTTACGAGCTTAGATGTTTCTTCAACTCCGGACAAGAGTTATAGAAGATCGTCAATCATCGGTACTATCGGGCCAAAGACCAATGATGTGAATGTCCTAGTGAAGCTGAGAAAGGCCGGACTGAACATTGTTAGAATGAACTTTTCTCACGGTTCATACGAGTACCATCAGTCCGTTATTGACAATGCTAGAAAGTCCGAAGAAATCTACAATGGCAGACCTCTTTCTATTGCTTTAGACACTAAAGGACCAGAGATTAGAACTGGTACTACTACAGGAAATGTTGACTTTCCTATTGGTGCAGATCACGAGATGATTTTCTCCACGGAGGACAAGTATGCTGAAGCTTGTGATGATAAGGTGATGTATATTGACTACAAGAACATCAGTAAGGTGATTGATGTTGGAAAGATTATCTATGTTGATGATGGAGTTCTTTCGTTTGAGGTTCTTGAAATTGTTAATAATAGCACCCTTAGAGTGAAGTCTATCAATGCTGGTAAGATTTGTTCGCACAAAGGTGTTAATCTTCCAAATACCGATGTCGATCTTCCTGCATTATCTGACAAGGATAAGGAAGACTTGAAGTTTGGTGTTAAAAACGGAGTTCATATGGTGTTTGCTTCTTTCATTAGAACCGGTGATGATGTCAGAGAGATCAGAAAGGTTTTAGGAGAAGAAGGTAAGGACATTCAGATCATCTGTAAAATCGAAAATCAACAAGGTGTTAATAACTTTGATGATATTTTGTCCGAGACAGATGGTATCATGGTTGCCAGAGGTGATCTTGGTATTGAGATTCCAGCATCCCAAGTGTTTGTTGTTCAAAAGCAACTCATCGCCAAGTGTAACTTGGCAGGTAAGCCTGTTATTTGTGCTACTCAAATGCTTGAATCTATGACTTATAATCCTAGACCAACACGTGCCGAGGTCTCCGATGTCGGTAATGCTATTTTAGATGGAGCAGACTGTGTCATGTTGTCTGGTGAAACAGCAAAGGGTAATTATCCGATTGAGGCAGTCTCCATGATGCACCATACCTGTTTAATTGCCGAAAAAGCGTTACCATACTACACTAACTTTTCTGAATTGAGAGATCTTACTGAAAAGCCATGCGGAACTGCTGAGACTATTGCGATTGCTGCTGTTTCTTCCGTCTTTGACCAGTCTGCAAAGGCTATCATTGTTCTATCCACCTCTGGAACCACTGCAAGATTGTGCTCAAAGTATAGACCAAACTGTCCTATTATCATGGTGACTAGAAACGAAAGAGCAGCTAGATACTGTCATTTGTATAGAGGTGTCTATCCTTTCGTCTATACTGAAGATTCTGAGGACAATTGGATTGCTGATATTGAGAGCAGACTTCAATTCGGTATCAAAGAAGCCGTCTCTCTAGGCATTCTCGTCAAAGGTGATACTATTGTATGCATCCAGGGACATACTAAAGGAATTGGTCACTCCAACACTATGAGAGTTTTACTTGCTTAGTTTTTACAGCTTGTTTGCCTTGATTGTTCTGTTTCTGAGCAAAGCTGATTGTTATACACTTGATATAGTTGATTAGTTCTGATTTCTTGTCAAACTAATATATTGTGGTCTCATCTTTCTCTATTACGTAATATCAACAAATTTATTGATTCCAAAGAAAACGTAACCTATTTTTAATCTGAGTACTCTATGGTCTTCCGGGCCTTGTTAGTGATATCATTGATGGGATCACGTGGACAAGAAGCACAGTGTCCTTTCAGTCAGCAAAAATAAGTATAATTGTCGCGTTAGGAGCGGTTTCAGCAAATGAGTGATCAACCAGAATTGGAAACAACAGAGTTAGCGTCATTAAATCGTTCAGCTACTGATAATACACAGCCCACGGAATATTCACAACTGGAAGATGACAAAGGGAGTGGTGAGGCTGCTTCTTTAAGGAGCACAGATGCTCTTCATGATGTTAAATTTGAAGAAACTAATGAGACACCAACTGCAGGGGAAGATGATGATCCAAAAACAAAGGCTATAAAGGAATTAATGGATGCTTCTCAAAAAGGAGATCTTCAGGTACTCAAAGGGCTAATTGAATCGAAGAGGGTCGACGTCAATGATCATCTTGAGGACAATATCAGTGCCCTTCATTGGTGCGCTATAAACAACAAGCTCACTGCGTTGAAGTATATTATATCAAAAGGAGCAATTGTGGATCATAAAGGTGGCGACTTAAATGCAACGCCTTTGCAGTGGGCATGTAGATATGGGCTTGTCTACATCTTTGACTATTTGGTTGATCAATGTGGAGCAGACGTGACAGCTGTCGATAGTCAAGGATTCAATTGTCTGCATTTAGCTGTGCATTCATCAAATATAATGATGATCATTTATATTTTGTTTTTCACAACTGTTGATATCAATGCACAGGATCCAAAGGGACGTACTGCTTTACATTGGGCAGCTTATCAGGGAGATTCGCTTTCTGTGATTGTTCTTCTCAGAAAGGGGGCTGATTTGAGTATTAAGGATGAGTTAGGCTTCCTTCCTTTGAATTGGGCTCTTGTCCGTCCCGTAAGGCTGATATTGGTGGAGTTTTTGAAAAATGGAACCGATACAAAGCATAGAACTAATGATAATAAAAGTATATGGGATATTGCTTCGGATATGAACTGCACAAGCCTTGCTAAAGCTGCATTCAAAGAGAGTGGCTTGGCACTTGATGGCACCAAAGCAAAGTCTTACTTTTCCGAAAGACAGGGAATAGCTATCACATTTGGACTTCCATACGTGACTCTTCCTATATGTCTTTATATACTTTCAGGATCTGCCATTCTGATTAGGCTATTGTTGGTACTTGTGATATTGGCTCTACAGAACATGTTTTTAAGAACAGTGGTGATACCAAGCTACAACAAGGAGTCTGATGCACTTCTACGATCTCCCTTCTTTGCCGGTGTATTTTCAGCTACTGCAGCCTGGTGTTGCATAACGTGGTTGTTCAAAATCCTCCCAAATACTTTGACAGAAGCTCCATTGTCTAACTTGCTATTCGTGATTTTTGGAACATGTGTGTTTGCATCCTTCTTCAAAGCAATGTACTTAGATCCAGGCTATATTCCTGCCGATACAAATAATGAGAGTGTCAAAAGAACAATCAAGACCCTAATCCAATTAAGAAAGTTTGATTCTAAGAACTTTTGTATTTATACCTTCATCAGAAAGCCTCTGAGATCAAAATACAGTCGGTCTAAAAACAAGAACGTTGCAAGATTCGATCATTATTGTCCTTGGTTGTACAACGATGTTGGAGTGAGAAATCATAAACTTTTCTTTGGGTTTTCCGTGGCTCTTGAATTTGCCATTTTGATCTATTTCAAGCTTGCGCGTGAATACTTTGATGAGTTGGATATTTCTGATGAGTTGGAAAAGTCGTGCAGTATACTGGGAGAGGATATGTGTGCCGGATATATTGGCTCACCATTCGTCTTCAATTTGACTATCTGGTGCTTGATTCAATTAGTTTGGCTGACTTTGCTTCTTTTTGTGCAAATCCTTCAAACTTCGAAAGGACTTACAAGCTATGAACTTAGCAATTTGCACGGAAATCATGAAGACAGCTTTTCATATTTACCTACCGATGAAGTATTAGATGAAGATGATGAAGATGACATTGCTGTTAGGAACGTGGGACAATTTCTTTGCCTGCCTACCTTCGTTGTTGATTCCAAATTATTCAAAATATTGGGTTTGAATCAAGTGCTAATGATAGGAGACGATCTGATAAAGAAGAAACAATCTTCTGCTAGGTTTGATTACGGAATAGTTCAAAATTGGACTGACTTTTTGTTCATAAGACGCAGTGAAGATGAGCGTCACTCGTTGAAAGCTATGTTCAGTCTTCCACTCTTAGGTGAAGCAGAGGCAGGAGGTCATATTGTGGATTACTATAAACTCTATGAGGTTCCAGTCAAGCAGGACATGAGTTATTCGCAAGTTTAGACAACTTATTCATGCCTCAATGGTTTGTTCTTGAACGTTCTCCACTTCTCCATTGTATTTAATACTTTCTCATAATTGGATTCCATTTCACTCAGTCTCTTTCGAAGAGTATCAATCTCAGACTGCTTATGATTAACCATGTTCGACTTGAGAATTTTGAATGTATCATCAACCTCTGTACTTAGTGTCTTTAGTATAGACACAAGAGCTCTATCATATTCGGCAATATCGAAATCATCAACGTTTAATCGGAGCATTTCATCCTGTGTTGGGATGAAACTAGCTGGTAAGCTGTTCATCGAACTAAGCTCCCCAATACTCTTTAAAAATGTTAACAACTTCTGTAATGTTGCAAAGATTCGTGACTGCGCATTTTTGAGATCCATATTCTCATCTATTAATTCGACTAGTCTAGTACTTGAAAGCTTTTGCTTCTTATTGTCGACTGGAAGATCGTCAGATGCCTTGCGTTTGCAAATATGCGTAAGTTTATCTTCCAGCTTTTGAAACTCTAGCGCATTACGTCTGAGCTCGCGTTTAACGTCGGACGAATACGACTTGAACGCTCTGTCTTGCTCTTTTCCCCGGATTGTCATATTACTAATTGTTTTTTGCTGTTCTTTGATTTTAGTCAGACTTCTTAAATTATCGGCTTTAAGCTCACTTATTTCTCTGTCCTTGAGATTCAGATCTCCTCTCAAGCGCTGTACTTGGTCGTTCAAGTGATCTATCTCGAGTTGTCTGTCATCAAGTTTCTTCAGGGTTAATTCTTTAAACTCTTTAGATATGTCTAGTGAATTCATCATAGAATAGATGATATTGATGATATTTTTGTCGTTCTCATACATCTTTTCGTTTACCTCTAGTTTGAACTCCTTATCGCTGATAAGCTCGGGCCCATTGATGGCCAAAAACAATAACCGTTTCAATTTGTGGGGTTTAAGAGAAAAGTACCCCTTGGAAAGTAACTTCTCATTTAATAGCTGAGAAGCATTTTTAATCGATATCAAGTCACCTATAGAGTCGGAACTCGATTCCCCATCATTTAGTGTATCGTTGATCTCAACACTAGACATTGTTAGCTTAATATATCAGCGTCTGTTCAACATGAGGTTGAGCTAATCTGGGGCTATCATGAGTTTGTTCTTTTGTTTACATTATTTATTTTTTATGTACACATATCTAAACCTGGCAGAGATCTTGATCTTGTCACGTGACCGTGTCACGATCTATATTTAAAATCTTCAAAGTATAAACAAACCAAATGAACTAGTTTGAGTGATGATGTTATTTACAGCGGATATCGTTGGAGATTGGCACTCATGGATGAAGCACTGTAGCTTTCGATGTCAAGGGATTTTGAATTATTAAGTTTTTTCTCTACAAACGGATCAATGCGGTTGCATTCTGATAATATACTTACTTTCCGGAAAAGGTCTGCTGATTGTTTAGGTTGATGGCAAATCTTCAAGAAACAGCCAAGGAACTGAAGTGGGATAGTCTAGTGAGTATCATTCAATGCATACAGTTTAACGTTTTCACTGCAATATATCCTTAGGCTTCCTCGCTTGAGAACTTTGAATTCGTTGACTTGCTTTGCAACAACGGCTATAATTTGAATGTTCGAAGGCCAAGGTCTTTGTGGTGACGCGACCCCGCCTCCTTTTTGAAGATCTTTTTATCACTCTTGCTGATTTAACATTGAAAGCTGATCTTACTGCCTACCTTGGTGACATCTGTTAGAAATACTGGTTTATTATATCACGAACTGTGATTAATTATAGGTTTAGGGTGCAGTATCAGGGGATACTTACTGGATCTTGATTTCACAAACCGTTCAAAAGGAACTTCAAGTTCAATACTATTTGGTTTGGCTGTCGTACCCCGTCTCAATCTATCAACAATTGAATTAGTATTTCCAAACAATGACCATGTAGGCATTTGTCGAGATCAGCAACTAAGATACTGTGAATGGTTTGCTTTTCAACTCCGAGAGGTTTGTTTTCAGTTCCATCTGTTATCTTATTACACTTTTGATTTAAAAACCCAGAAAACACACCTTTTCTTTGAAATCGTTTAAACTATATGCTTCTTCAAAAGGATATGAAGGTTGTTTTTACTGAAGTTACACTTAGGTTGGTTTCTGAGCTAAACAAGTACGGCAGACTGAATTAGTTCAGTTCTACTAGGCTATCGGGTTGAAAGTATTAGAGCGGTTCATCATTGACTCACTGCTGAAACAAGCCTACAAGGTGAAATGATTTGTCACTGAGTTTAATAACTTATCCAACGTACGTCTCTCCAAGACCATCCCAAGAGGCGCTTGCGTACCCAAGAAGGATTGGATCAATACCTGTTTGGTATGTTTGAAGAAGTCGATATGTTGAGATATTTAATTGAGTATCAGAGAAGGTTTATTTCATCTACCATTAGATAGCTTGTGATCAGTGGAGTTAAATCCATGAAAATGGCCATTGATATTCAGCGAGAAAATCTAATGTTTCAAGACTCGACTACAGATTCAGTCATGTGCTTGTCCTCCGATGACGTCTGTCTCATTTTTCGTAAGTTGAAGTATATGGCTCATGCCGTTTCAATGAGTACTAACATTTAAAAACAATAACTGCTCACCGCTTATAACCGCCATTATGCGAACTTTTCCTTGACTAACAGCAAAACTTTTCAAAACCCGCCGAGAAGTTTTCAGGCGGTGCATTTTTATCACTTGTGAGAATGCCTCACGTTATTACACGCCAATCGCCATGTTAATTGTCATACAAAGCTTCTACACTATTGTGGCCTTACTTGTCTGCTATTGTTGTAAAACAGAGAAGTTATTTCTACCTGACTGATAGAGAATTCCCCGATCTCATAAAATACCGTTTTTCTTTTTTTCGATTATATAAACTAAAACAAAATCCAATTATTCGTTTCACCTTCTAAAACTATCATCATAACGCCATAACTAGAAAGCAACCAAAATGACCGTGAAAGACCTTACGCATCTTCTCTCAGATGAATCCAAAGGCAGATTACCATCTCCTTTGAAATCCGCTTTCAAATACTTCGGTGATGATAACATTGTCTTCTTAGGTGGAGGACTTCCGTTGGCTGATTACTTTCCATGGGAGAAGATCGTAGCATACTCCCCTGCTCCTCCGTTTGCAGATGGAATTGATGAAAAGCCATCGAGTGACTCTAACACCACTGTCTCCCATGTCGCAAAGCATAAGGTTGAGCACTTCGATGTCCCTCTATCGAGATCATTGCAATATGGTCACACTGAAGGTCAACCAGAACTACTTGAGTTCATCAAAGAGCATACCAAGCTGATTCACAACATTCCAAATGATCAATGGGATGTTATCTGCTCTATTGGAAACACTCAGTCATGGGGTGCCACCCTTCAAACATTCTGTAATAAAGGAGAATACGTGCTGGTTGAAGAGTACACTTTCTCATCTGCTATAGAAACAGCTCGTGCAATGGGTATCAATTTTGCTCCTGTTCGGATGGATGCTTATGGGCTCATTCCGGAGCAGCTAGAAGAGGTATTGAAGAACTGGGACTCTTCAAAAGGTCCTCGCCCTAAAATACTTTACACTATTAGTACGGGTCAAAACCCAACTGGATCTTCATTATCCAATGAGAGAAGAAAAGCTATCTATGAACTCGCCTGTACTTATGACTTCATCATAGTTGAGGATGAGCCTTACTACTTCTTGCAAATGGAAAAACACGTTGCTGGAAACCTAGAACCTCCAAAACATGTTACCCATGAAGAATTCCTCTCCTCTTTGGTCAAGTCATTCTCATCCCTGGATGTTGAGGGAAGAGTTGTGAGATTGGACTCATTTTCGAAAGTTCTTGCTCCAGGTACTAGACTCGGCTGGATCGTTGCTCAAAAATCTCTTCTAGAAAGATTTGTCAGATTCCATGAAGTGTCTATTCAGGCACCTTCTGGCTTCACTCAGTCTTTGGTACAGGCTCTCTTGGGTAGATGGGGCCAAGATGGTTACATTGACTGGCTAATTGGATTAAGAAAAGAGTACTCGATCAAAAGAGATTTCACCATGAATAGCTTAGATAAACACATGCCAGCTAATTTCACTTCATACGAGCCTCCTATAGCTGGTATGTTTTTCACTGTCGAACTAGATGCTGCCAAGCATCCAAAATTTGCTACAGAGTTCGAAAAGGATCCTATCAAAGTGGAAACAGCTGTCTATGAAAGAGGTTTAGAGCAGGGATGCTTGATGATCCCTGGTTCCTGGTTCAAGGCTCCAAATTTCAAAGAAGATGGATCTACAACTATTTTTTTCAGAGGAACCTATGCTGCTGTGCCTCTTAACGAGCTGGACAAAGGTCTTGAAAGATTCGGTAAGGCTGTGGCTCTTGAATTCTCCTCCTAGACGCATCCTTAGTTGCTCAGCTCAAAAGTTCCGGATTACGTAACCATCTTTCTGGTGTAAAGATGCAAAGTCGAAAGGGTACCTAACTTTTAGATAGATAGAATTATATGTAGTTACAAGTTGTATGTCTTTGTTGGTGTTTAGCAGCCTGTAGGCCAATTCGGTATGCACATCTTGAAGTACCCGTGGCTGACACACACGGAGGAGAACCGGAAATTCGAGGTCTTCTCTGTGTCGGTTTCACCGGACGGACAACGGTTAGCTTCTGGTGGGTTAGATGGAAAGATCCGTATATGGCTTGTCGATACTTTGAAACACTACGAGCGCCAGCTTGTGGAGGCTGAATTGGCAGGCAAGAAGGGGTCTGCTAGTAAGGGAAAGAAGGTTGAACTGGACTCTCGCGTTTGTCGACCTCTTTGCTCAATGGCCAGACATACTGGAGCAGTTACTTGTGTCAGGTTTTCACCGGCAGGTCGGTTTCTAGCAAGTGGTTCGGATGACAAGATTTTACTTATTTGGGAGAAAGATGAAGAGAAAACCAAGATAATGGCTCAAAACATGGAACAACGATTAGCTATTGGGGCTAGTGGAGGGTTAAATGACGCTGATGTTGCAGATTTAGAGCATTGGACTGTCAGAAAGCGACTAGTCGCGCATGACAACGACATTCAAGACATTGCGTGGGCTCCTGATTCGTCTATCTTGGTAACGGTTGGCTTAGATAGATCGATTATTGTCTGGTCGGGAGTGACTTTTGAAAAGATTAAGCGATTTGATATTCATCAGTCTCACGTGAAAGGTGTTGTTTTTGATCCCGCTAACAAGTATTTTGCAACATGTTCGGATGACCGTACATTGCGAATATTTAGATACCACAAGACTTCACCTACAGAAATATCATTCAGTGTTGAATCTGTTGTGACAACGCCTTTCAAAAAGACCCCGCTTACGACATATTTTCGCAGATGTTCATGGTCTCCTGACGGACAGAGTATTGCTGTTCCGAATGCTATCAATGGTGGATTGTCGTCAGTTGCAATTGTGAATAGAGGTAACTGGGTCAGCGAGATCAGTTTAATCGGGCACGACCTACCGTGTGAAGTGTGTTCCTTTTCTCCTCGCTTATACGAAGTTGCCACGAGCGCCAAAAGTACTAATGCTAACGATCCTCCCATTTCTGCTGTCTTGGCGACTGCGGGACAAGATAGAACTCTTGTTATTTGGAACACATCAACAGCTCTTCCGTTGTTGGTTGCATCTGATATTTGCCTAAATACAATTACAGATATTGCATGGGACCCAAATGGGGATATCCTATTTCTTTCATCTTTGGATGGAACCATAACCACTGTCTTCTTTGACAAAGGTGAGCTTGGAAAGCCGATCTCTTTGGAACGTAATGAACTCCAATTGCACAAATATGGTGCTGATAGAGAAAGTATGATGTTTCCAGAAAGTGTCGATCAATTGGTTTTGGAAGAAAAAGCTGACTCTTTATTCAAGAATGACCCTGTTTCTCAAAAGTTTGATCGTCTGATGGGCGGTGAAGTTACAAATCTCAATCAAGCGGATAGAATTGTGTCAAAGCTTCCGTCAGCACCTGAGATCAACACATTGATTCCAAGATCAAAGAAACATCCCAATAAGATAATGCCTAGAATTTCATCAGCAGCTATTACCAATGAAGCACCACCCAAGCCAGCTACTACATCGCCGCAAAAAGTGACCATTACTAAGAAAGGTAAGAAGCGAGTTACGCCAATGCTGATTTCAGGAACATCGACGGGTACTAGTATATCTAAACCTCCATTATCAACTCAGCCAAGTGTGAAGAAACGGCAAACGCAGATGGAATCATTATTGTCAAGACCCGCTGTCAAGACTCCTAGACTGGGGTTACATACTTTAGTGTTCAGCTTAAAGAACTCAGTTGTCACTGAAGATTCAACGAAAGACTCTGATTTTGAAAGTAACATTGATCATATACAAGAAAATGGAGGAACACAAAGAAAATCAGTCACTATGAGATGGTCGTCGTCAAGACGGAAAAGGGAGCAAAACTACCCAGTATATCTGGCTGATAGCTTAGTTTCTCCAAACACAGTATTCACAGATATGAAATTACGGCCGTCTGTACTTCTTGAATTCGAAAGCTCAAACATATCACAAGGGTCAGTGATGGAGGTCAGAAATGGGCATGATGATGAATGCTTTGATAAGAATGATAATGAGGAGTTTGAAGAGTTTGATAATGTTAGCAAAGTGTATCTTCGATGTGCAAGGGGAGGAACTTTATTCGAATATTTCAGAAATCATAAGATTACAAATATATGTACATCAAGTTACGGTAAGGTTGAATATTGGTGTCTTTCAACAGATACAGGATCAATTGTTATATTCTCGAGAGAAGGAAGACAGCTTCATCCATCAATAGAGCTCGGTCAAAGCTTACTGCGTATCTCTTGCTACGAACAGTATCTGATGGCAGTCACGTCCACTGGTTTGATTTACTCTTGGGATTTACAGCAAAATCGGTCCATCGTCAGTCGTTTGTCGCTCTCGGGTGTGGTTAACACTTATTCTTCATTTGAATCTATTAGAAAGTTTGAAACTGGCATTAAAGTGACGGGGATAGAAATCAATCGAAACGGTTATCCAATTGTGGTGCTCAACAACGATAATATCTTCACGTATGATTCAAATCTACAGTGCTGGTTTAGCCTCTTTGATCCATGGTACTTATCCATTCTCGATCATGACTATTTGAAGAGCTTCAACTTTGATACAAAATTGCATAGCATACTTTACAAGCGACTCGTCAACAAGTATCGCAGCCAATCAATAGCTGTGGATCCAGCCACTAAAGAAGCTGTTCAATCGACATTTAAACAACTGACTGATTTGACACGAGTTTCACAATGAGTGCTGTCGCTAGTACCGTTTGTTTCTCTTCAAAACCTCCTCCCATTCCTTCTTCTTAGTGCTCTTAACTTGCTTGAACTCTTCACGATAGTGGAGAAACTTACATGTATCTCCGAACCCACAGTACCCGTTACGTAGGAAGTCCTTGCAAACATCCGCCTGATAATCAATCACTGTGGTAGTCCTGATATTAGTCGACACGGGCTTCGGCTTCAATCTATCCAATTTCTTAACTGTTCCTCTATACAACTTGTTTCCATCTAAATCTCGTTCTTGGGGCTTCTGTAGCTCATCCTGCTGCTCCTGCTGCTTCTTCATCTCCTCGCGCTCCTCTTTTATGAGGGTGTCGGTTCGAAACAAGTCGAGCTCTGATTCGGATTTGCGCTCATCGGTAATCTTCTTGTCAACTTGAGTCTCCTCAACTTTGGTTTCGGCATCTTCTTTCGTCTCGTCGTCGCTGTCACTACTCTCGCCGTCGGAGCTTCCCGGTTCTATCCTCTTCCTCTTTTGACGCCTGCTCACAGCGTCATCCTTGATGATCCGCCGTTTGAACATCCACGTAAGCTGCCCACCTGGTACTCCATCTGCCCATTAGTGCCATATATCTCCACAATTTCCTAAATAATACTTAATCAGTGGCAAAGAAACCAATATGTGTCACGTGCCATACATCAGGGTTTCAAACACCTCCTACTTCTAAAAATTTCAGCCCTTTTTTTCCAAAGATTTTTCACCGCAATTCATTTCAAACTACTCTGTACACTGACTATACCAACTGTTGCCGTCATATCATCGCAAACTACCGCAAATTGATCTTCACCATGGCTGTATGTATCTCCACAACAACATAACCCCAATTTCCTCCTCGAAAATCGGCTTACTAACAGATTATTTAACCCTCCTACAGAAAGAAATCACAGATATCAAGCAGTTCGTTGAACTCGCAAGAAGATCAGATGTCCAAGTCGCAACTATCAAAACTAACGTTAAGCTTAACACCTCTGGAAAAAAGTTCAAGCAAACCAAGTTCAAGGTGAGAGGTACCAAGAGCTTGTACACTCTGATTGTGAATGATGCTTCCAAGGCTAAGAAACTTATTCAGTCTCTTCCTCCAACTCTTAAAGTAACTGAGATCTAATTCCTACAGCTACAAGTTAAATAAGGTTTAATACAATCATCAACACTTTACAATAGTAGTACATCATGTAACGTGATCCAAACTTAGTCTTAAAAGCTATAAGCAACAAATAATCAACAGCTATAAAA
This sequence comes from Ogataea trehaloabstinens, assembly GCA_003706095.2. Taxonomy (NCBI): domain Eukaryota; kingdom Fungi; phylum Ascomycota; class Pichiomycetes; order Pichiales; family Pichiaceae; genus Ogataea; species Ogataea trehaloabstinens. The sequence continues at coordinate 315,278 of PPKJ02000005.1, read as the reverse complement.
ATATATCAAAATTCAATGCCATATGATTTCAGCGATTACCACAGTAAGACACAGCATTCCATGCAAACCTCTTGTCAACTTTGCTTCAACTCAGTCTCTTGTAAACATCAACTCTCTCTAATGTAACCATTCATAAAACGCTTGGAACAACGTCAGTGCGCTGATACCAGTCGCAGCCCATAGCTATGGGGCGCGCCACAATGAATCGCGTCGTTTAACATGCCCCAAACATCTTACTTAAAATGACCAAAAAGACAGAAAATCAAGTCAACATCAACCAAGTTGAAACCCGAAATCAAAGAAACCAACACAAAACAACCATCTCTAGGTAAAAGCCAATCAAAAAATTCCTAATCCCACAATTAAAAACACAAATATGCACAGAACCTAACTAGCCCTCTTATTTAACACAGATAATCATCCAATTCAAATGAAGGGTTCATGACCTCGGCGGATAATGGTGCTGCCGACCATCACAAGAATCCGTAGTGATACCTTGTAACAACAGTTGTGTTGTTCAAATAAAGTAAGTTGAGAGGAAACAAACAAATACCCCATTAATAAAAAACAAATCTCTCAACTGACATACTATTCAAACATGTTGCTTTCAAAATATTAACTCACCACATCTTCCTGATCAAATAACTAGTTATACAAACATCGCTGCTGGATGATGCACACTATTATAGGCGCAAAGGTCCTCCATATTATTGAGATGAAAATCTTCAGAATTGAAGGCTGGTTCAGGTACTTTTAATTCGTCCTCTTGTTTGATTAGAATCTCCATATCAGACTCTTCCTGTTTAAACAGCTCCAGACTGGAATTGTTCTCAGAAGGGAATAGATCTTCATTTTCAAACAAGCTTGCATATTCATGATTTAGAATTGATTCGTCTTCAAGTTTGAGTTTGGAAGGCGATGTTGAGTTTGGAGGAGATATATACACTTCGTCCATCTTCCTCTTTCTGTTGATTTTAGATTCAGGAACCTGTAATAATATTTCCTCGTCTCTTTCCGCATCTGCAGCGTCAGCCATGTCACTGTCAACCTCTATTTCATCCCCTGATGATAGGTCCTCTTCAAAACTAGGCGAAGGAATCTCAGATCCCTTATTCGATTGCAGATCCGATTTTGGGTTTGATCTTGAACGACGGTATTTTTTGGAAGTACCTGTCTGATTAAAATCAAGACCTTCTGGTTTCGTAACTGTCACAGTCTCTTCTAAAGACAGATCGAGGTCAGAATAATCGAGTCCATTTTCATCGAGCTTTGCGAGTAACTGAGACTGAATCAATCTCATACGCTCACCATTCGATTCATGTACTCTAATGGAGTCTTCAAGACTTTGGACATAAGTTTCCAGATACTCCACGTGCCTTCTTTTCTTCTCTCTAGAGGCGTGAGCTGCTCTACGGTTACGAAGAATTCTCTCCACACGCCGTTGCTCTTTTTCTTCCTCTGTTTTGGCACGTTTACGTGGAGGCAAAGCCCCAACAGGCAGCTCCGAAGCTGCTGTAATATGTTGATTAGATGAGAGCACAGTGGCAGAACTCATTGTTTCAACAGGTTTATCTGTAATTTCTAAAGATACAGACTCAATCCGCTCACGCACACAACAACGCAGCGGTTTTTCCAGGGTATTTGTTTGCTTTCTGAAGTGATCCTTCAAGCACACAACTAGTACTGCGACAAGATGAAGAACAAAGCCCTTTTATTATTGTGGAGGCAATACTTTTTCAGTGCTGGCAAAGTTGAACTATTTATACTTGGATCAGTTCGCGAATGTTCTTGGGGAAGGCGAAACACACTTTCATTCCGACTTCACCGGAAACCCCGGTGAGAGCATAACAGCAGATTTCCTATTTTGGAAAAAAAAGAGTCCGGAAATTATCTCTTGGTTTGCGGTACGATTTCTGAAGTTGTGGTAGTCTTGGCTACCAACACACGAGGCCATAGGCTAGTTATAGAGAATCCATCAGCTAATTGAAAATCTGAGCTAATCCTGAGCAAATGAGCTGGTGTCCGTCAAGAAATATCTCAAAAACTGGCTTAGCTTTGTTCTAGACCTTTAAATCATCCAGGCGCAGCTAACGGAGAAAACGCCCTCATGAAATTTAAACCGGATACATAAATCGGTTCGGCGTGCCTACAAAACGCTTCTAGGAGCCCCATGAAATTCTGTATCTACTCCCGCGAAGAAATCAAAAATAGAAACCGCCTCTCGGATTCATATCCGGCTGTTTCAGGCACCTATATCTCTATAGGTATACACTCATGGCCGTTATTAAGTATGGCCAATACCAAGTATACAAATATCTTAGCTCATTAATCCACCTCAAGGCTGCGATTCTCACAGCCAAACGACTCTCAGTTCCATGTACCCAGCCGCGTGGATGAGGTTTGCTGATTCTACAGGAACGGGCCATACCTTTTTTGTATTCTGCCGCCCCTTTTTTTATCCGGTTGTCGGCCAATCCCCCTCCTGTGGCAGAACTTCATATCCATCCGTACACCTACCATGCCCCTGCCTGGAGCTAAATATAATTAGAAGCGAAGATATCGAGATCGGATCTGATTTCTTTGCAGATCATTAGCTGTTACTTAGGTCATCAGATACATCACGTGTAACATCTTTATCTCCCGCCTCTGACAAAGTAATCAGTCTTTTTAACGCCAAGATCCAATGGCGCGTTTTCTCATCCCGCATTATATTACTTACCTGACCTCCTCCTTGTAATCGTGAGTGTGCACTTCGACTGTGAATCCCCACATTTATCACACCGATAGGCCAGGCCACATTTCCTACACTCAATTTCAAATAGCTTTGCTCCGCAAGTATCCACTCTCTCTGCTGCATATTTTGAAGTATTGTAGCGACTGACACCAGCATGTCACTATCCAAGGTGTGTTTGCGAAGCTGTGCTAGCAGTGGTACAAGCCAACGCTTTGTTTCCAAGAGCAACTCGTGTTCTTCTTGCTTTTGATCCCACTGGGCCAGTATATGTCGAATGTATTCGTGACATTGTGTGGAGACCTTTGGAAAATCATCTATAATATCCTTTTTATCGATAGTGTAACTTGGCTCTGGTTGAGACCCGATCTCCGGTGTTTCTTTTGTATCGCTTTCGTTCTTGACAGCAACTGTGTCAGAGATTGTGTCCTTCTGTTTGCTACCCTCCTCTTCTAGAGAGCTCAATCGCTGTAAAATATCATGACGTCCTTCACCGTATCTGCGGACGGGTTCTCCCAGCTCTCTTAGCCGATTTTGTGCCTTTCTTAGTTGTTCGTCTATTTCATCTCTATTTATCTGTCTCTTATCAATATCCTCAGAGGAATTATTATCCTTTTCCTGCTCTGATTCGCTATCACTCCACGAAGACTCCTGTTTTCGCTTCTTTGTTAGCGGCCTTTGGTGGCTCTGGTTCTGCTTCCTCTGGTTCTCTTCTTCAAATTCAGCATCCAGCAAATCCGCCGTTCTCTTGTAACCATCCTTGGAACCGGAAGTAGTCTCCACTATCTTCTTCTTCCGTCCAATCTCATTTGAAATCAGCTCTGAGAAGTTCATTGTATAGAACGATTCATTCCACTTGTTGTATACGATGTTATCTGAAGACCGACAATAGCGTCCCCTACTATCCAAAGGCTACTCAGGGTTATGAAGTAGTGTTTGAGAAATTAAAACCTGACTCCTAGAAAATCAAATAATGAAATAAAATAAAATAAAATAAAACGAACCTTTAACATTATGTGGCAAATACGTCTTCTTCTGTTGAGCCATCTTTAGTTGGGTATCAATTGGCCCCAGGAAACCCATCGTTGATCACACTAACAGAATGAGTGGAGTGTCGTCGGCCAAGGCCGTTACTTCTGCAGGGGGTTCATCCATAAGCGACAAGGTTGGAGAAAATGAAATAAAAAAGGAACCTGAAACCGAAGAGCACTTGGATCAACATGGAACTGATGTGGCCTACGATGAAGATGACCTGCCTATTCCGACTGGAATTGAAGAAGTGGATGAAGAGGAGCTGGAACAGAATGGAGAAACCCTCAATCTCGATCTCACAAACTCTAATAACCAGATTTGGCTAGTTAAGCTTCCTCCTGCACTAGCTGGGATCTGGAAGGACGACAGTAACTTGGATGGAAGGGTGTTAGGCGATATAAAGATTCAGCAAGGAATGTCTCCTGCCAAGATAATGCTGGATCTCAATGAAGATCTGGAGGAGCATAAGCGTATTGATAAAGAATATGAGCTCAAATTGATAAAGCAGGTTGTTGAGAATGAATATGTTTTTAGTGAGACAGAGCTGGATCATTTCAAGCATCGGATGATGTATAGAACTGAAGTGGCACAAATGCCGAATCAACCTCGACTGGAATCTCTGAATAAGGATGCTCAGAATCATGCAGCCAAATGGACAAGAAAATTAAAGCCGACCCAAAAAATCATGCCAGAATCAGGAATGGGAACAACTAGAATGAACCGGTACCAAAGGGGTAGGTTCAAGAAATTCGTTCCATTTGCAAAAACCATCCCCAAGAAAACATCATTAGTGGGCAAGATTGTCCATGAATGTCAAGTTATACCTACTAAACTGGTAACTAATAATAAACTCAAATTACTTGATCAAAAACGACGTCTTGCTCAAATGGTGAAGCGTAAGACAATCACATATATGAAAGACGAATCTGCAGGAATCATGCAAGGTAGGGCAGGTCCAAACATCCACACAGGAGCTACAATCACGCTTTCACGGGAGGTTGCTGCCAAGAGAGATGCGGCAAAAACTGAAGGAAGAGCTTCACGGATGGAGAGAGATGAGCTCATGAAGCTTTTATTTGGGATGTTTTCTGAGTACGAGTACTGGACTATGAAGGGAATAAGAGAGAAAACTAATCAGCCAGAAGCATATTTAAAGGAATGCCTTGAGACTATTGCTGTCATGGAAAGAAAAGGAACGTATGCTCTTAAATACAGATTGAAAGATGAGTATAAGAAGAGCAGAGAAGTGGAAAGAAAGGAGAGACGTGGTATTGAAAATATAGATTTGGAAGATCGTATTAGCGGTGTGAGGGATTTGCATGGTAATGACGAAGACGAAGATGAAGATGAAGATGACGATGTTGAAATGGAGGATGTTGCACAAGTATAGTGGCACATATGTTCTTTACTGAAGTTAATAGTATATTATTAGGCTGATTGGCAAGACGAATATATAAAGTACAAAAGCAGTCATTTGATTACTATAGATTAATTCCTCGAATCAATTCCAATTGGCTTGTTAGGTCTGTGTTTAGTTTCTTTGTATCGTTCTTTTCTTGCTCTATAGTTTTCAGATCTCTTTTATGATCCGATCTTAGCCCAGAAAACGCCTTTACGACTCTGGAATTTTGCTCACCCTCTTCATCGTTGTTGGTTTTGGTTCCTGAGGCATACAGGGCGGCCAGATTTATGTCATCTTTAGATATCTGTTGATCTAACTTCTGTATATTAACCTTATTAGCTTTTGATCTAGATTTCTCATTCTTCTTACCTTTTGGTAACCATTTTCCCGATATTTTCGTTACTTTTTTTGAGCTCTTAGTTGACTCTTTTGTTTCACGTCGTATTCTTGTATTAGTTCGAGTCATTATTCCAAAGATCTTGCTGGTTATCCAAGCCTAAACAGACCTCTCGATAACCATCTGCTTAAATACAAAAACTAGATAAATATTTTACTTTCAAAATGACGTTACCCGGCCCTCTTACTGCATAGAAATTTTTTTGCTAAATCTTTTTTATCTATGAAGCTGATTTGACTAGGGTACATCATCAAATACAATTGTTCTTTACTGTATCATCTTACGCAGCTCAACATGCCTTCCACTCATAACCGAGACAAACCATGGGATACTCCTGATATTGAAAAGTGGAAAATAGAGGAGTTCAAACCCGAAGATAACGCTTCTGGGTCTCCCTTTTTAGAGGAGTCTTCTTTCATGACCCTTTTCCCAAAATATAGAGAAGAATATTTGAAGTTAATATGGGGTGATGTAACAAGAGCATTAGGTAAGCACCATATTGCCTGTACTCTGAACTTAGTGGATGGATCTATGACAGTCAAGACCACCAGAAAGACATTTGATCCTGCTCAGATTCTCAATGCTAGAGATTTGGTCAAACTATTAGCTAGATCTGTTCCGTTTCCTCAAGCAGTTAAAATACTAGAAGATGAGGTTGCTTGTGAGATTATAAAAATTGGCAATTTTGTTGCAAATAAAGATCGGTTCATAAAGCGTAGGCAGAGGTTGATTGGTCCAAATGGAAACACTTTGAAAGCACTGGAATTACTAACTGCATGTTATATGCTGGTTCAAGGTAACACTGTTGCTGTAATGGGGCCACATAAAGGCTTGAAAGTTTTGCGGAGAGTGATTGAAGATTGTATGAAAAATATTCATCCGATTTATCACATCAAAGAGCTCATGGTCAAAAGAGAATTGGCAAAAAGACCTGAACTAGCTAATGAAGACTGGTCGAGGTTCTTACCTAAGTTCAAGAAACGTAATGTTGCAAGAAAGGTTCCTAAACAAGTCAAAGATGCAAGAGAAAAGGGTAAAGATACAAACAAAGTATACACGCCATTCCCTCCTCAGCAAACTCCTAGAAAGGTTGATCTTCAGATCGAATCTGGTGAATATTTCTTAGGTAAGAAGGAGAAGAGATTGAAGGAACTACAGCAGAAAAAGGAAAAACAGGACGACATGAAGAAAGTCAGAGAAGAGCAGAGATCTCGAGATTATGATGCTCCTGAAGAGGAGGTCAGAGAGAACCCCCTTTTGAAGAAAACGAAAAAAAGCAAGAAGAAGCGTTCTAGAGACGAGGAGGGTGATACAGATGAAAGTCATAAAAAGAAGAAGAAGCATCATTCAAAAAGTTGATTTTTACATAAACGTGCATTTCATGGAGGCCATCTTTGTGCGTACTCGATTGTAGAATCTGTGAAGGATGTTTCAGTTGAACTGTGTACTCTGAAGTCATCATCAAATGGGTCTTTGGGAGGGACGATTGGTTCTGGTATTCGCTTTTCTCGTGATCGAAGTGTTGATATCCTCATTTTTTTCACCAGTTGAAACAAAGTCTGGTTAATTGCTCCTGAACCTGCATAAGGATTATAATTCGCCGGATCAGGGATATCAATGCTATAGATATCTTCCCATTCATATGGAATGTTTGGCTCTTCTTCTATTGGCATATGTGTATCTCTAGAAGTCTCAGAACCATACATTGGTGGTTCACTTCTCGGAGCCTTTTCTGATAAAACATTTGAAGTAGCAAAAGAATCTTTAGTGACTGTGCTAGGAACTTCAGGCTTTTCGGATTCATCTTTGTTATTTCTTTTCCTGATGAAGAGAATAACCGTTGCAACAAAGGCCATTAATAACCAGAGTGAAATAAGACCTATCGAGGTATAGAGCTCTATCATGAGCGATTCATGATATGCCTCGAGTATGTCGGCCTTCATGGATGCTGCTGAATTGCGAATTTTATCCACATGATCATCAAGAGTTCCCTCGCCGTCCTCTGAGTCATCGCTGTCAACGGAACTTATTAGATTGCTAATATTAACTCTCGGAAGACTGACGTGTGCGTTATCGTGGACCCATGTCAGTCCTTTCTGGGCTTTTTCAAGCTTTCTTGTGACTGTACACCCTACTATTGTTGATACCGCATCATAGAGGGGAGTCGATCCAAATATATCTGACAGTTTGTTGTTCATAGTTTCCACAAAACTGTTGATTGTTTCATTAATAGAAGAGGTGGACTGGTTTACCCACCCAAAGAGATTGTCATTGAAATCATCCTCCTGATCTTGAAGATATATGTTCGTGTCATTAGCCCATTCTGTTGCTGAATCATTCAGTGCACTAACAACGTCTTTGCTGACTTCTTTAGCTTCTGCGGTGAGATCTCGGAAATTCATATTTGAAACAACCCTCAATATTATTATCTGAAGAACAAAGGCCAAAAGACCTACGAAACCCAACAGAAGGATCGCGAGAGCAATATCTGATCCTGCATAGTTGATGAACCACAAAATGTCGTTCTTTTTGGTAGTGTGGGTATCTGGAACGAGCGTTCCAAATACTATGTTTGATATTGAGGACATTCTATTTCGCATATTTTCAAGTGTATCTAGAATGATGGGGTATCTTGTTTCTGGACTTTTTCCATTTATGGTTGTCAAGTCTAAAGCTCTTTTATTGATCTTATTCCATCGTCTCTTTGTGAGATAGGCTTCGAAAACGATGAGTCCCAATGCTGCTGCCACTAATAATCCTATAATTATAAAGGAAGTCTTTTGGATAGCTTTTGCAATATCATCATAGAACTCGTCAATATCTGGAGATGTCGAACAGAACGTTAGGGCTTTTTTAACCGGAACCAGTAACTCATCGGGGGAATACTCTTTCTGAGTTTGGTTTACCACCTGTTGTTTCAAAAGCTCAAAAGGTTCGCTGATCAACTTTTCTGTTGCATTCATAACGTCATCGAAATCCAAAGTTTGGGAAGCCAACTTTTCGATGTCGTCATTGATGGAGCCTGAGATTTTCCAGTTCTTCAAAGACGAAATAGTAAGATTAACCTTGCTCATATCGCTGCTCACATCATCTTCATTTCCTCCACTGAAGAAACTCTCCACATTGTCGACAGCATCTATCATGGCATTTATTACACTGGAGACGTCATCAAGTCCATCTTGTAGTTCGTTGGCAAAACCGACTATGGTGTCGTTCGCTATGTCTATCACTGCTTCTGTTGCGTTCAAAGCTACAGAGGACGCAGCATCTACTGCAGCAGTCAGCAAACAGACATATGTTCCTATGGTCATTTCCACCGCAAATATAATCAGGTTCTCAGCTCCAGTTATCATTAGTTGCAGGGACTTCACCAGTGCCTTGTTGGCTTCCGAAACTGCATTGGTTATCTGTGTGTTTGCCACTTGTGAAAGATAGTGCGGTAGACTCGCAACGCTAGAAGCGTACGACTCTGCATTCTTACACACGCTATATGTTTCAACTTTGGCCTGTGCTAAAGAAGAGTCAAGAGAGTTTTTGAATATCACAAGCTTGACAATCACTAATATTATGATAATGGTGTTGATATTCAGCCATACCTGGGACAGTCGTTCAGGAAGGCTGAGATGAGTTCTGTTGTAGGGGACGTTCATGCTGCTGAACTAGCTCGCACTACAGAGTCGTCTACATTCACTACGCGGATCTTTCGAGCTGTCCAAACTCTACATTTGTTGGCACTGAAGTAGTTCTGAAATGGACTATGTATGTTTGGTGTCTGTCCGATGACTGTTTCTTCCTCATAGCTCAACTGAAACTACCATGAAACTGCTTAGTTGACCAGTATCAAAATCTGCGACACGATTACGTAATTGTGCTTACGTAACCAGCCAAAAGACCGATGATCACGTTTAGTTTGCTGTGTCTTTCGAGATGTGCATCAGCACACCGTTACTTAATAACTCACACATTGTACTATTCTAACAGATTGCTGTTTATGCTGTATCCTGCTGTTTAAACCCGGAGTCTATCCGGAGCCATTGAAACTGATAATCCAATTATATACCTGATCAAGTTCGGCCATAGCTATTCCTGCGCCAATGCCAATGTTCGCAAACGCGCTAAACGGTCTGCTCCACAAGCCATCATGTGGATCGGTTGCCCTGTATGAGTATATGATAAACGCTCCAGCCGCTAAGCAGTTGAGGCTGTCAGTCGTCTTAGTTAAGGATCGCTTCCTGTAGTAGAAACTCTCTTGAGTTCGTATCCAGCTGTGCTCTTATCGCTGGTAACATCCATCCCCACAAGGTGTAGATAGAGCTGTAATACATCCTGCTCCAAAAGACAGGCAACTACTTTCCACGCTGCTATACGCAAGGACACTACTGAGTGCTTACATAAGCACAGATAAGGAGAGTGATAAGAGATTGAGGTCAACTACAACCGCGATTGCGCTTTCTCTCCCCAGCTATAAATATTCCAGCCTAGCGAAAAGCTTGCTGACCGGTAGAGTTCTGAGCATTCATCTTCCCTGGAGGCTCCAGCTCCTACAACTAGCGGTAGGAAATGTTCGTTAGTCGGATGACTTGATATGTACAGTTTTCTCCAAGCATCATTGGATTCGATTTTATGCAACTCGTCCAACACATTTCCAGAGCCACTGGTTAGTACAGAGGATATTATTGAATTGAATGGAGCTGCGTATGGCATTGCCCCCCCTCCATTGTTGATGGATCTTCCTAAATCTCTAAGGTTATGCACGCTCATTCCTGAGCAGATTACAAGCCCATTGAGATCTCTGTATTTGGCTAGGATTTGACCCAGTTTGAAATGCACGTCCATTTGAGAAGAACCTGTTAAAGACACTTGGATCAAAGGAGGATCTATGTCCAATTTCTTTGTGTCTTCAAGCTGAGTGTCGCCAAATGCTACTCTAAGAGGAACCCATACACCATGATCAATGCCTCTTTCGGTTGTTATTGCATCAAGTCCCCCTTCTTTGATTGTTTTGACTATATCTGCTGAAATTGCATGACTGCCGACTGAATGGAATCTGTTTCTATAATGTTCAGCAGGAAAGCCGTAGAAATCATAAATGAGTTCATTCTCACCTTCTGCAATCGAACGGAAACCTCCTGCTAGCGTGGATTGAGTAGCAGGAACAGACACCTCAACAAGGTTGGGTCTACTAGCTTGCCAATGAGCAGAAACGCAGATAATGAAATCAGGTCTCAGCTTATACTTGATATACTGGCCGATTTCTCTAGTTTTATCCCAAGCACCTGGATCGGATCCAAACTTATCATCTCGATCGGCAAACGTTGGTCCCCCATGTGATAAGAAGAATACAGGAAGTCTTGAAGACTGATTGAAACTGAACATAGTGTTTAACTGAGGCAGGGAAGTTGAACCTTGTGCAATTTTGCTAGCTGATTGTTTAAAAAAGGCGAACGGTGATCTGCTGAAAAGCTCAATGGCTATGGACATCAACAACACAGTCACAACAGTCGCTAGCAACATCCATCTGGATATCATATGTGAAGTCCTGGTGTTTTGTTAGTCGCCTGCGGAGACGCTTGGCCTAAGGGGCATCAATCCAGCTATATATACCTGAAATAAATGATTCAGAGCTTACAGTTGGGGCACTCTTCTGTTAATGGCTGTGCTGATTTATCACAAGAGCCCAATCTCTTACTAAGCTTAGTAATAAGCATAAGCATATGTCACGTGCTCCTGTAGCGGGCATCTAGACCTTTTATAATAAGTACACTACCTCGAAGCTGGTGAGTTTTGAAAAAAATTTCAGATAGTATTTTCAACATGCTTCAAGAGAGGATTAACGTGTTGAAGAGTAGCTAGTTGTTTGAACGTTAGAGATAGCCCAACGATCAAGATGGTTTTAAACATTTCCAAGAAGAGAAAGTTAGTTGCTGACGGTGTTTTCTACGCCGAGTTGAACGAGTTCTTCACCAGAGAGCTTCCTGAAGAAGGATATGCAGGTGTCGAAGTTAGAGTTACTCCTACAAAGACTGAGGTTGTCATTTCTGCCACAAACACCCAAAGAGTGCTTGGAGAGAAGGGTAGAAGAATCAACGAGCTCACCTCTTTGATCAGAAAGAGATTCAACTATCCTGCTGGTTCCATTTCCCTATATGCTGAGAGAATCCAGGAAAGAGGTCTTTCTGCTGTCACTCAGTGTGAATCTTTGAAATACAGATTGTTGAACGGACTTGCTGTTAGAAGAGCAGCTTATGGTGTGATCAGATTTGTGATGGAGTCTGGAGCAAAGGGTGTTGAAGTTGTCATCTCTGGTAAGTCTAAGGGAGCCAGAGCCAAGTCTATGAAGTTTGGAGATGGATTCATGATCCACTCTGGTCAACCTGTGAATGACTTCATCGATGTTGCCACAAGACACGTCTTATTGAGACAGGGTGTTCTCGGTATCAAAGTTAAAATCATGAAGGACCCAGCAAAGAACAAGTCTGGTCCAAAGGCGCTTCCTGACTACGTTAGCGTTTTCGAGCCTAAAGAAGATGAGCCTGTCGCTGAGCCTTATGTTAAGGAATACAAGCCACTTGCTGTGAGTGAAGATGCTGACGCTGTGCAAGCTTAAATCTACATAGTTCTGTACGGCTCAAAAGCGAAATATCGTTTAATAGGTTGTTGTAGGTGTACTATTAGTGTCTGGCTACTGGCGAGAGAAAACAAGGTGGGTCTGCGGCTTACCCATCGGAGAGTAATCTATTTTTCAGGTGACGCCGCATAGCCACTAAGGGTGGAAAATACATTGACAAAGAGCCAGTCAGCAAGGAGGATTATACTCCTTCTTCACGGCGTTGCTTTTCACGTTCATAGTACGAGTAGAGAGATCCTAAAGCGCGCTCGATACTGGCAGGAGTTCCTGTCAGTGTGAACTCACGATCCCCGTCTGCGTTGTCCTCAGCGTCGATGGAGATTGCGCAGCCAGAGCTGCGTCTAATGTCCTGGATACGTGCACCGCGGCGGCCAATTAACGCGCCAACAAAGTCCCCCGGAAAGCTGGTCTTCTCTGTGGCATCTTGCGGTCCACGAGAGAGAGCTGGAGAGGCGGATCCCGTCGTTAGATTTGTGGCTGTGGTTGTGCTAGCAGGTTGGCGAGGCGCAGGAGAATAGTAAACAGTAGCCACTACGCCATGGTAGTCATGAAGCAGGCACCTAGAAATCACCGCAAGAGCTGCTCTCAAGGAATCGGCTGTTCCCTGAACCTCCACCACGCGCTCGGTTGAGTTTCTTAAGTACTCTTTAGAAGCCACCATGCGCACGCCGCATGTTTCTTGAATTGCCCTGATACGAGCACCTGCTTTTCCAATAAGAGTTCCCATTTGAGAGTGTGGAATTAGTAGTCGCACTGATAGTGTATGGGAATACACTGAATCAGTAGGTGCAGGTCCTGCGCATAACGGTTTTAGCGGGAAAAAGCTATAACTCACAACGGAGACAGGATCGCTACCACTGGCGACAGCACTAGCCACGCTCTGTACGTTAGCATCGGTGACAGCGTGTGCAAACATTACCAAAGCGTCTGGAACGCGGTCCACAACACCTGTCACTGTTAAGATACGATCGATACAACCTTCCACTACCTTTGAAACGCCGGCTTTGACACTTGTCTGATCACGTATCCGTGTGATGCAATCACCATTCTTACCAATAATCGCGCCTGCTTCTCTGCGAGAAACCAGTAAACGATACGTGATGAGCGTTTTACCAAGATCGACATCGCTTGGTAACACATCCAGGTCTACCTGTGGCGCGGCGGGCGGTGTAGGAGGTTGTTGTGGGGCTGATTCACCCACAAAACTTGTATCAAAGAGCGATTCGGGCGCAGTCATCTTAATTGGTGAACTGACTGGTTAATGAGCTGATGTGACTGATAGATGTTGCAATGCACTGGAACCAAAAAGGAAATTGGTAGCTTTTAAGTGTTGTCAACCCGTTACAGTGAGCTATTTTGTTATAAACTGCTCCCTAACTATTGTTATTACTTTAATAACTCATGCTCTTCAACTTCTTCAACTTCTACGTCTTGAAAAAATTTTCACCGACAAATGTGGGGAAGACAGCCTGGTATCTGCTACCAGGTAGTATTACATAAGCGTACGCGGTGGGCTTATGTAATTGCGGGGGAGTTTATTGCGAATATATTTTTGTCGACGCAAGCGACAAAGGCTGTCAACAACATATTACATAAAGTCTACACCCCACACCTCTATAACATTATCTCATACCCTAGTATACACAAACCTATAAGCCAACCGCGTCCCAAAGTTCATCTGTATTCAAATAATCAGATCCTACTGCAATCAGCTGTCTCCAAATATTCATTTTACGTGATCTCGTGAATCTTGGCGTATCCCAGACTCTTGTCTTCAGTCCTAATTTATGTGCAGCATCAATGTACTTTCTAACACTCGTAACTTGTTCCCGAGAAAGCTCCCTGTGCAATCCAATATTGCGGTGCGATCCTGTGAGCTGTCCTAAGGGAGCCGATGCAAAAATGGATATTTCTTTGGCACGGTACTTACTGGCTTCCTCTTCGTCTAGTAGAGCCTGTAATGGTGCATCTATGAACACGTGCCGTGGCTGCTGTTGCTCAATCAATGAGTATGGATAATCGCCTGTAATGATAACGGTTATAGGACCCTCCTTGAACTCTGAAGTTGTCCGATCATATGTGCTCAAGTATCCTTTATCGAGAAATCGTTTCAACTTCTGTTCCAACAGCTTCACAAGCTCAACGTTGTTATTTTTGACATCCACATAGAAATAAGTTGTGGTCGCTGGAGAAGTGTAAAAGATACCATTCTTTCTCGTTGCTTTTGAATCTCTCTCTGTGGTTTGATGTCCGCCAGTATTAGCCTCTTCCAATAAATAATAAAGATGATTTAAGTATAATGTGTCAAGGTTGTTCACTTTTCGTAGATAAGCCCGATTGTGTCCTACAAAGATCACATCAGAGTCTGACTCGAAAAAGAAACAATCAGCCTCAATAGAGTTAGATCCTGCTCTTAATGCGTCGAATAATGGATGTCTTCTCCACTCATCGTTATGCGAGTGGATCGGATTCACAGAAACATCTTTCATCAACGATTCTAACCGTCTATTGTTACCTCTGCTGAACTGCAACTCGCGTTCCATCGAAGCAAGTTTGAATGACAGATGGATCAGCACAAGAGCAAACAAAAGTGAGACAATCACATATACAAAGTTCACATCAAGTATCCGCAGAACCGTTCTCTTAGCGCGTGCCACCAGGCCCAAGTCCTGTTCAGCTTCTTCGATCACCATCGTTGAATTACCTTTCGCTCTATTCAACCCCACAGTTGTTTCCTCGAACTCCAAATTGCTATATCGCTCCGTCTGCCCAAACGTGGGCCACCTTATAAATGCAAACATGCTGCGTTTCTTCGATCAAAACGCTGATAAGAGACTGTATCACCAATAAGCGAAACTCCTTCAAGCAAAGGAATACATCTATATAATGCCCGTTCGACTCTGCAAGTGGTCCCCACGTTTAGCTCACTGTCTGCAACTCTCCGGCTCTTACCGCATGCCTCCTGCACTATGCAGGGTTTCACGGCTCAAACTGTATTAATAGCCAAACTAAATCCGACTTTTTCTCTGGCTTGAGTAAATCTCTCATTACTGACTTACTAAGCCCCACGGTAATTTTTTGTGTGGCCGCCAAGTCCGCCCCTCCGGCTATGCACCAGCGCTTTTTGTGATGCGGCTCAACGGATGGCTCAGTATGTATACTTCTCAGCTTGGGTTCCAAACTCCCTGGCCAATCTCGTCACCTGCAGCATATATTGCGAACGCTTGTAAACGCTTCCTGCAGTAGCTTACATTTGCATCAGCGTGCCACAGAGCAGACGTCTCTCCATGTTCCATTGTACGTTCGAGAAAGAGCGCATCCCGCAGCTGCTCCCGTACCAACCCGTGCTTTTCCAGATCCCCCCCGAGCCGATCTTCTCAGACCCTAAATGCCTCCGAGCGGTTTTTCGCTCTTTTGGTGGTCCGCAAGCCGTACACTATGGTGCAAAGATGTCGGTGATCACTCTTCTCGGGCTTGGCTCGCCCACCGTCATCCGCTCTCCCTCGTCCCCCATGACCGACTGGGTCGGCATAGTTCTGTCCTTCCTCGCCGTCTGCATGGGATCTGACCCAACCACAGTTATTTAAACACTCGTCCCATTGTCCAACAACGTGCTTAGCCAAAATGGGAATCTCTGCTAAGCAAAATTAATTGACCTACATGATTCATCGTGTTCTTTTGTGAGATCATCACAATGGACTCATATGTAGGCGGTCTTCATTCTTAGAATAGAACATAAGTCAGAGTTGCAAAGAAGATGCGTCCTGGAACAGAGAGAGGAGAGAAGAAACTCCAATTTCGTATAAACATGGGTTAATCGATACCCTTTTTTACTGGAGGTAGGGTAACCCTGTAGATAACTTATCGTAACATCGTTTGTATGTGAATAGGTGTACAGGAGAAGCAAAGAGTCCAACATTGTGCTGGCGCACCTATATAACAAAGCTTCCAAGTCCAACAAGAATTAGGTTCCCTAGAACAAAATTGTTGAACAAAATCTTGAAGTTGGTGCGCTTCGAGTACATTTCAATCAACTTGATCTGAAGTTCCTCTTTATATAGCATCATAAACCCCAGCATCTCAGAGATAATGGCATCCATTAGCTTATTGGTGTTGATGAATGACTTCACAAGTCGAGGATCCTGCTCTTCTGTGCTGATTGTTGTATTGGATAAAGACATCAGTGATATTAGGTCCAAATATTCAAACCTGTTCAAGTTTTCCACTAATCGGAACTTGATTGGAGGCAACATCGGACTTTCTCCTGTCGTAGCCTGTTGTTGTAAGGACATATTCCACTCAACATCGCCGCCTTCAAGCTCCGAACCATCAAATGGGTTCTCGTCTAGCTCGTGGTCTTCACCGGTGATATATGCACCCGATCGTGGCATTGATGTGGATAACCCGTATTTCGTGTCATTAATAAATGTTACCAACGACTTTAGATCCGCTTCAGAAATATATGGTGATTCTGTGAGCGAAGAGTGAGGTATCTGAGATGGATAATTGGCCTTGAGATCATAAAATTTGATCTTAAAATCAGAGACCACATACTTGTTGTTTTCCTCAGTGGAACTGGTTTCAGAAGGCCCTATATCGAACGACTCAGCAACCTCATCTGTGGTATATACAGTTGTTTCCATCAGATTCTCAAGAGAGTTTTTGAATCTCTGCCATACTGAATCATTTCCAATACTAGTTTCATCTGGCGACTCCTCGTTAGGAAGCATAATATCTACAGTCAATTCAACCTTTCCAGACTGAATCCAATTGAGTTTGGAATCAGCATGGTTCAAAAAGGACAAATCCACGGGATCAATTCTAAACCTGGTTATCTTTTTCCAAGGATTGTGTTCCTGGTCTAATGATTCTTCGTCATCAAGTGCAGAAAAGTGCGCAAACTGGTTCTGGCGCTTGTGAATCGTAAATAACGATCCGTTGATAGAACCAGAGAAAGTATTTGCATTGATGAAATCATAAGTTATCCAGTTTCGTCTCAGCCGATCTAGCTCACACCGAAATAGCGTCAATTCAATAGGTTTATTGTGCGAGTTCAATGTTGACATCAGGATACGTGAATCGCTCACACTCACCTTCTCGAACTCATATTTTTCAGAAAAAGACTTATCAACCGTATAGTCCACACTATGGTCAAATGATACATCTCCAACTAATCCAGTAATCGCAACATCTTGAATCAAGCCTCTTCCTTGAGCCCACTTTCCCAGACTTAACGTTAAGTCAATTGTGTCGATTCGAATGTCATAACTTATAAAATCATTGCCGTTCGACTTAATGACTAAGTTGTTCAACTTAATCATTCCATTTTCCCATGTAGAGCGAAAGTCTTCACTGCTCATATCCACGACAAGGCCACTGTCAAAAGTGAGAAGCTTTCCTATCAGCTTCTTATTTATCTGACCATCCATAAACAGATTCCCAATATATATCAGCAATCCAACAAAAGTAGTAGTACCTATAAATATCCACAAAAAGTTACCCATAAGTATCCACGAAAGAAATGCGCTAATTTCGTCAATGTTGAAAGGCCGATTCTGCCGTAGCAGTATCCATTTGGCCCGTAAGACCAATCGCTGGAAGCTGTTAGTTCCAGCGGCAACAAACCTGTCTCTTGCTGTTTTCGCCTTCTGCAAAGTATGCTGCATCTTGCTATGATCGTTTGAGCGAGTTGAGGATGTACTATATTGTCTGGAACTAACAAACCAACTTTCTTGCTTATTGACTTTGAGTTGATCCAGTGATCTCAATCTCTTAGTTAAAGAGACTCCTGTGCTTGTAGAACATCGATGTAGTACATTTGAATACTCAAGAAACTTCGAGCTGAGACACTGTCTCTGGTTGCTAATGTTCCTGCTCGTGATGAAGCCTGAGCTCAACTGCAATCTCAGTATATTCGATGGAACCCAATATCGCGCCCTTCGACTTAAAAAAGCCGCTGTATTCACACTAAACAGTGCGGTTTTCATTATAGAAGACAGCTCTCAATAAACGTAGTAAGGCACTAGACCTTGTAGTTGATCGTAAATTACGCCTTCTTAGTCAAACAACTAGGTAACCAACTTTACCTAAAGATGAGGAAGTCTTGTGATTGATTGGAGGGAGTTGTTTAATGAAAATTATTAACTTTTTTATTATAAATACCAGCCACGTTAACTTATAACCGGGTAAATGTGGCTGATGACGTTTTAATGGTTCCAAAGGTGGCGGTGCCTTAATATCCGTCTGTGATCTTCCCTATTTGTACCTGAACTGACAAGGAAAAAATATAAATACCTTCCAATAGAACACATTCGTCCAGATAAACACCTGTTAAAAGCTTCCAAGTAGGTGCTCACCTAATATAGCTCACTAGCTAAACTATAACTGGAGGTTTTCTAGTTGATACAGATGAAACCTCATACTTTGAAACGAGCTGTTGCGCTTACGGCTGGAGTTTTAGTGTTGGTATATCTTTTGGTTCATGTTTCATCCAGTTCTACTCCTGATCTGCAACAAGCGCTCCGAAAAAGCCATAATGGCCTTTCAGATACGACTTCAGAAGACTCTTCTGGATTTCGAATGCGTGCGAATGGGTTGTCTCATTCCAATAAGGCTGAGTCAGAGCAGCTGGAGTTGGTGAAAAGTCTCCAAGAATTGACAGACAGTCTCTTTAAGGAACAAGAATCCAGAGTATCACAACTTGAGAAAGATAGATTTCGACTAGAAAAGCAAATCCTTGAGCTTCGTAGACCAAGCCAGGACGCGTCATTGCGTGAAAAACTTGCATATATCTTTCCGTACGATCAAACGAGAAAGTTCCCTGCTTATATCTGGCAATCTTGGAAGTACGGATTGAATGATCCAAATTTTGGATCAAAGTATAAAGAAGGAGAGGAAAAGTGGGCACAGAAAAACCCAGGATTTGTTCACGAGTTGTTCAATGATGATACTGCAGCAGCAATCATTCATTACCTTTACTTGAACGTTCCTGAAGTTGTTAAAGCATATGAGAAATTACCACATATAATTCTAAAAATGGATTTTTTCAGATATTTGATCCTGTTTGCAAAAGGGGGAGTTTATGCAGATGTGGACACTCTTCCTTTACAGCCGATTCCAAATTGGATCCCAGAGAATGTCGACCCTTCTGAAATTGGAATGATCATAGGGATCGAATCAGATCCCGACACACCTGACTGGAGAACATATTATGCAAGACGGCTCCAATTTGCCAACTGGGTTATTCAGTCAAAGCCTGGTCATCCAATTTTGAGAGAAATCATAGCCACTATCACGGAAGAGACCTTGAGTGGGGCTAAAGATGGGTCTTTGTCACAGCAAGGATCTTCTATGGAGCTGGCCGTTATGGATTGGACTGGGGCCGGTGTGTGGACTGATGTCATGTTTAGATATTTCAATGATTACGTTCTGAGTGGGATATTCTCCAAGGTCACATGGAAGGATTTCACAAAGTTAGACGTTCCGAAGCTAGTTTCTGACGTTCTTGTGCTGCCTATAACATGCTTTTCCCCTGGTATTGGAAGGATGGGTGCAGAGGATGCAGATCATCCTCTGGCATTTGTGAAACACTACTTTGAACGATTATATCAGCAGGACTAGTCACTATATTAATTCTTTATTCAACTAGCATTTATTCAACTGACACCTTCATTGAAATGTACAAATAGGGTAATTTTTTGATCCAAATTATAACTCCTACAACTTTGGTCCCACTTATGCCTACAGTCAACAGGAATGTATTCTGCAATTGAGAGATAAGACTATAAAAGGTTGACCATGCTCTGCTCGGTTGTGCCCTTAAATAGTTATCTGTCCCAGCATTACAGATATCTTATTGCTTTTATGGTCGCAGGTCAAAATTACGGTTTTATTAGAGCAAAGCACATATTTCAAAAATGGTCACCCTAGGGGATGTTTATGAGCTTGAATCGTCTACTTCAAGAAGGCAAACAACTTGCTGTTGCAAAACTTGTGGGACCTACACAGCTATTTTGCGGAATGTAAGAATGTTGTTCATTTTTGGTCTTTTGATGCCGCCTCTATTACTGGTTGTAATTTTCGGACGAATTTATGGCTATATTGTCAGTTGCAGAGAGTATCCGAAAACATATGAGAATCCGAAGATGGAGAATCACTCAGTGTATTCCACCGACGTGAGTGAGTCCGAGACTATTGCCGCTACAGAAAGCCTGAAAAATGCAGATTTAGAAGAAAAATACAGCTGGGATGCTCACCAGAGAGTCTTGCAACAGATCAATAGGTGGACTGGAAGAACGGTTTGTGCTCTTGCTTGCCAGGCTGTGTTGTTTGCTACGCTATTTTTCGCATGGAAGTCTGCTCTGAAAGGTGCTGTTTGAAGCTTTGAGCTTCACAACATATGTGTTTGAGAATTTACCCGTTGTGATTTGTGATTCATCAAGTATTTGAATTAGTTGCTTGATTGAAGTGCTGTGTCAGGTTTTCGATTGACTTCCAAATTGGTAAATTATGCCGATAAGATTAACAGTTGAAAAATTTCCCAATGCGTACATTTAAGGGTATTATTGAAACAGATGAATTTCAAATGTGACAGCAACATAAAGAGACTATTTAAGAAGCTAGAGGCCTAACACTGTTGTGTGAGTGCTCTATCTAAGTACTATGCGTCCATGATTGTAAAAGAAGAAGCAAAAAGGGCTTATTTGTAAAGAAACTCTACGATGAGTGTCGCTAACTTAAGAATTGCGTTTATTGTACTGCATTCATTTTGCTTTCTACTGGATATCCCCACAACATTATGGCATATCAAGTCGAGAAATGTTCCTGCGGTTGCTCTTTTGGTTTATATACAGCTTATGATGGTCAAGGGTTTGGTTGATGCAGCGGTATGGGGAGGATCTGATTACCTGACTGTTTGGGATGGTAGAGGTTGGTGCGATATTGCTGTAAGAGTACAAATTATGTCGGGTGTCGGCTGCTTGTGTGCAATCTTCATGATATCTCTGAACCTTCTATTGATCTTACAGGCAAATCGTGCAACCGAGATGTGGTTTGGACATCCGAAACGCAAGCTGGCTATCGAAATACTTTGTGTTGTGGTATCTCCATTGTTTGTCTCCGGAATTTCGTATTTTGCGCAGAATTCAAGATATGTGATTGTGCAATGCTCTGGCTGCCGGTTTCCAATTGCACCATATCGCGTGTCTATTTTGGTACTTCATTTCTGGATATTGTTATGGGGGCTGCTCGGGTTCATAGCATCAGCACTGACCTTGGTAAGGTTTTTCAATAAGAGAAAGAATGCCAAAAACATCCTGCAGTGCACAAACTCAGGCCTTTCTCTTAGACGGTTCTCTCGGTTATTGCTATTCTGTGTGTTGGTCATAGCTGCTATGTTTCCATTAGACATCTATTTCGCAGTGGAAGATGGGAAAAAGATGAGGCCACAGTTTTATTCCGATGTCATTCACAACAATCTATACTGGGCTGCAATTCTACGGTACTCTTACACCCCATCCGCCGATATTGAACGTTGGGTTTACATTGGTATATCGCTGATAAGTTTTGTCCTGTTTGGAATGGCTCCTGAAGCGCTAAGAACATACCGGCTCTGGATGCGTAAGTTCTCACTTGGAGCAGCTATCTGCGATCGGATTGACGCTTGGAATGAGCGCCGAGATAAAAGTAATAAGGCTAGATACTTTGGACGACACTTTGGAGGGGAGCCTGGTTCTGCTAGTTCAGAACGTTCTATTGGGTTTGCCCAGGCATGTGGTTCGGATAAGGAATCTACCAGTACGTCATTTGTCGAATATTACGATAAAGAAGCATCTGCTACCCCAGTGCAAAAGGAAAAAAGAGCAGATTCATTCGAAGATTACGTTGTGACGCCTTCGACAATGGTTGGGTCGGTGTGTAAGTCAGATACAAGTGATGATTTCACTTCACGCGATGACGCAGATGTTGACTACCAGCTACGGCAGGCAGAACTGGATTTACTGGATGACGATATCCGCAGGGACTTTGAGCAAATGGGACTTAAATACTAGCTAGTTAATATAAGCATATTACACAGGGTATAAGTTGTTAGAGAACAAAAAGAGGTAACGACAGGATAGAAAGGTGTAGCTAACACAGAAGCAACACACAAATAAAGTCAGTTTTGAGACCTAAGCAGATTCGGATTGTGCAGACTCAGAAGCCGGTTGTGGATATCTAATGGTTTCGAAGTTGGTCTGGAAAAGCATCAATGAGGTAGCTTTAGAACCGTCTTGTTTCTCATAAGCAGTGTTAGACACGTCTGCTTCAATGAACACTTTAGCACCCTTTCCCAAGTATTGTGTCATAAAGTCCATCTGAGTTTCATTAAAGCAAGCAATGTTGAACCAAGAGGTGATATTCTCCCCTTTGTTCTTCGAGTTGACTGCCACAGAATACCTTAGGTAATCCTTACCAGTGGAAGTGGTCTGCTTGGTAAGGTCGGAACCAATTGTACCAATGAGGGACATTTTGGCCAGCTGACTTCTGGCAGAGGACGAGAACTGTCTTACTTGTGATCTCAGCATATTGGTACAGTTACTAGGGGCAATTGAGCTGATAAAAGAGTGTAGTTGGTGTAATACCAGCGGACATAAAATGCGGCCCAGCTCCTCTTTAGATTATTTTTCAAAGCGCGTTTTAATAGAACCACCAGAAACAGAAATATGAAACGGCCGGGTAACCTAGACAAGCAACCCCAGGAAAAACAAGCACGCCGATCGACGCGACTATTGCTTCCAGTTTTTGGCAAACTTTTTCTTGCGTCTTTCTTACCCAATTAGCGAAGAGGAGAAAACAACCCATTGAAAACATGTTCTTCGCCAATACGTCTATTTGTTCCATAATCATAAAGCGCCAGCAGATCTTTAATGGTATAGTTTCCGTTCAGGAAGAGACACAAGATGCTTTCCAATTCAAGAATGCTTCGCTTGAGTGCCATACGCTCGGCATCTGCCGTTGGTCTCTGTACCAGACGTCTGTTTAGCACATCGCTCCCAGCCTCTAAACCTGCTTCGCTTGCTGCTACGGCCGCCTCGCCTCAATCATCATGGCCAACTGGATTCAGACTGCCTAGACCTCGTACATGGGAAGAGTCCAAAGAAGGAGCTCTTTCAAAGGCCACACGGTGGTACTTATTAGCGGAAATGTTCAGAGGAATGTACATAGTTTTGGAGATGTACTTCAGAGCTCCTTATACAATTTATTATCCGTTTGAAAAGGGAGCAGTGTCTCCAAGATTCAGAGGAGAGCATGCATTGAGAAGATATCCGTCGGGTGAAGAGAGATGCATTGCATGCAAACTGTGTGAAGCCATTTGCCCTGCACAAGCCATCACGATCGAGGCTGAAGAGAGAGCAGATGGATCCAGAAGAACATATAAATACGACATCGACATGACCAAATGCATCTACTGTGGCTACTGCCAGGAAAGTTGTCCTGTGGATGCCATCGTTGAGACCCCTAATGTGGAGTACACAACTGAAACTAGAGAAGAACTGTTATACAATAAAGAAAAGCTTTTGGCCAACGGAGACAAATGGGAACAGGAGTACCAGTATGCTGCGAATGCCGATGCACCTTACAGATAGATTCCTAGTGGAGTATTAGATGAGTCGTATGTTTCCCCCTTACATTTTACTGGACTTTGTGAAAGTCTCTTATTACTTACTATTTATTTATTTATTATCATTCAGCCAACCATAACTACTACTATATGTTAGATTATGAATTTAGTACTTGATCCTGTCTCTTTTTGAGGCTGTGTCGTTGAAATAATAATTTGAGGGAAAAATACTGGAGGTTTAGGTAGAGCCAAGAGGGAGAGTATTTAGTCTCACAAATCTGGATGTAATATGAGTACAGGTTCTTTGTATTCTGAAACTGGTAATATTGCATGATGTCGTTTGATTTTGAGATAGTTGAAGTTGAAGATAGTGCTGATAAAGATGAAAACAATGAGGATCAAACAAGTTCAAGACAACTGTTTCCGATGTTCTCTTCAGGGCCATCCGGGGCACAGCTTATTGACGTGAAACTGGATGATGATAAAGATGATGAAATGGACTTGATATGTGCTTCTCAGAAGAGGCCCGATGACTACTATTTTTATCGTGGGAATGATACATTAGCGAAGCAGTTTGAAGAGTCTGCTGTTTCGGCAGAAGAGGTGATACAGATGGGACATATCCTGAGGGTTTGTTCTAAAAGGAAGTTGATAAATCTATCTCTACTCAACAAGAGAGCTGGAGCTAGAGCTGAATCCAAGGTACATAATTCAGTACAAGAAAACAAGGTAGGCCGTAAAAAGAGGCCAGGTAAAAATCAAAGAAAGGGAAGAAGACTAGCTCAGATCCGATTATTAAACTTCAAAGCTAGTTTAGAGGTTATCCAACAAAGGATATCCGAAAAGGTTGAGGAAGAACTTCGATCCAAAAATAAACCTACTAGAAGAGGGGGGCGAAAGCATAGGAAGCCTAAAATTATAGAATCAGAATCTATAAAAAGTTAACGTTTTGATTCCAAAGATGCAACACTATTGAGCATCATTCGTATTTCAATAGACTCTTCACGCTTTGTTGTGCTGCTATCGAGAGAATTAGCAACGGCCTGCTCAATAATCTTTTTTATCTCATCGTTGGATGACCGTAACGCTTTTGCTACTGGGCCACCTTTGGATATGGCCTCTTTGAATTTTGGTTCAATTCCCACAGCAATATCTTTCCAAAAGAGAGTGATCAGCTTAGAATTGAAATCAACTGCCTCGTTGACCTTATCGAATATAGATACATTTTCTTTGGAAGATTCTGCAGATTTAGAATCAGAAATGGCTGGCCACCTGTTTTGACGCATTATGGTATCGAATCTAGAGATCAATTTTCCGGAGTTGGAAATCTCTGTGAAGACTCTATCAAGATTGCGAGTGTTTCCAAGGTTCCTGGCAACAAGGTTGATAGCACTAGAAATTCTCAAGCTGAGAAGCTGTTGTGAGTGGTTGTAAAGAAATTCTGGTGATAGAATTGCTGTCGATAAAGTGAGATTAAGGATAGCGTTGTCATCATAATCGAGGTTGAGCTGCTTAAGATTCCGGTTACAAATGTCCATGACTCTAGACGTTTGTAACTGCAGAAAGCCTTCGTACTCTCTGACAAGCTTGAGACTTTTCAGAATCGGCACATCTGAGAGATGCGATTTAATTCGTTGCAGCAACTTAGTTACTTGATACAGGGCCTTGAACGGTTTGGTCTCCAAAGCTTGATCTGACTTGTCGATATCTTCGATAGCCGTGATAAGGAAAATAAAGTAGGTGGACGATCGAAGCAAACTTGACGTTTGATGTATTCTTTTCAATGCGGAATGCAGGCTTGCTGATTCGTCATACGGTGTTAAAATCTCTGACTGAAGTCTTGCATATGATGTGTTGACCTGATTTAGAGACGGTTTGAGCTGTGCCACCAAGCTGTTGAGGTCCTCCACATTAGAGAACTCTGCGAGAATGTCACTATAATTCTCATTTGATGTTCGAAGGATCTTTTTATCCAGATCTTTAAGGTCGAATCCTAGTCGCTTAAGAGACGTGGCAAGGTCTATTGAGGTGTCATCAAAATTGTTTGTTGAGAGAACCAGCTCATTCGCAAACTTTGTGGCGTCAAAATCGTCTTGCAAATACGCCTCGTAGTCTGACAGGTCTACCATGGAATGATCCATTGGATTGGTTTGGCGTTTGAAAACTGTCTTCGTGATGTTCGGGGTGGAAAGGAGATGATAATTAAACCTTTTTGGCTTTTTGTTCAAGAGGAAAAAATTACAGAAAAAACAGTTTGAAAATTAGTCAAAGAATCAATTCTCGACAACTACTGATTAGACAGCGACAGTGAGGTGGATCGGTGACTCAAAATGGGATTCAAGTTTGCCTTTAACGAAGAAAGTGATGAAGAGTCGAATGCTGCAGCTGCTGAGCAAACTTCAGGCTCCTCAAATCAGCAAAACTCATTCATTAGCCCCATCGATAACGTTCAAGTTATAAGGAACCCGATTTCACACAGCTTGGAAGACCTTTGTTGGCAGTTACTTGATACAAGGATCTCATATGATCTTATTGATGTGGACTGTGGGAATGAAAGCGTGAAAATTCCTCGTAGAGCCCTCTACGACGTCAAGCAGCAACTCATGACCGAAGACTGTGATGATCAGAATCATGAAGAGTTTGGTATTTTGATAGGCAGTACAGAAGAAGATTTACGCTCGGGTGTGTACGAAGGTGGCCTCAAAGTTTGGGAAGGCTCTTTGGATACGGTTCAGCGTCTGAATCAGTTATTAGAGCCGCCTCATAATGTACTACCAGCCAATAATGCCTCCGTTATTGTGGAAATCGGTTGTGGAACAGCATTACCTTCATTGTATGTTTTTCAAAATCTAATGCAGCAAATTAAGGCTGGAACTACAGCTGCACCGGCAAAGCTAGTCCTCACAGATTATAATTACGAAGTGTTGCGCCTGGTGACATTACCTAATTTGCTTGTGACTTGGGCTCTAGAGGTACTATCTATTGAGCAATTCATTGATCTACAAAAGCGACCTGGTCAACCTGAAAATGTCCGTGAGGGAGAACTGGATGTCACACAAGAAATTCTCGATGGATTTCAGAACTGGTTACGCCAGCATAGCATCCAAATACTATTCATCTCCGGGTCATGGAGCAGAGAATTATTAGAAATGATAACCCAGCCACTAAAATCCGACCAGATCCCCGAAGAAGTTGAAACTTCGGCTCTTATTCTTACAAGTGAAACTATTTACTCTCCGCAAACGCTTCCTTTGGTAGCAGAGATGGTGGTGGAGCTGGCTCTTTTGTGGCAAGGCCGATCTACCTCATTAGTCAGCGCCAAGGACGTTTATTTTGGGGTTGGCGGTTCTGCGACTGAATTGCTGACCTATTTGAACAATCGTAACGCTATCTTGGATGAACCTTTCGTCATCTCGCAACATATAATCTCTTCTGGCATGAAACGACGTGTCGTTATGCTGGATACACGTCGATCGACGCTCTAATTTTAGAAGCCGTGCCACACATACAGAAGTCTGTGGCAGTGTATGTGGCAAATTAGTTGCCATTTTCCTGCCATCCAAAAAATTAATTCATATACAGAAAGACCCAAGATAAATTACTCAAGAAACAAAACAAGCTGAGACAAAGCTGCTCAACAGGCTTTTACCCCACTTAAAGGCTACTTCTGCTGCGTACCTGCGTCATCATCTATAAGCTTGTAGCGCAGGCGCACAGGTTTTCGGAAGAATCTCGGAAGTACGGCAAAACATCACTGTTACGCAGCCAGAGAAGTGCCCCTCATTTTTAGCAGAGCTCAACCCATTAATTAGCGGTCTATTTTACTTCAGAAGCTAATTCACACTCTTATAAACTGGTTGTTGTCATGACTGCAACTTCATCGAAGCCGTCTGCCTGTCACACGATACATGGCTCGGTTCATGTTGCCCGACCGCCTCCTCCAAGACCAAAGAACTTGAAAAACCTTCAGCTGGATTTGTCTAAAGGGCCCTCAAAGTACCCTATTCCACTTACCTACTCTTCGAATGGATCACGTCAAGTTTTGTCTCAGCCACCACAGCCACTGGGGTCTCCAACGCTACGGTCTCCCCGCATCCCCAAGCCTATGACTCGCTCGCTTTCCCAGCCGTCTACCCCTGTGCTTCCTACGGGTCCTCCTCAGTCGCCTGGTCACTTATACAGGTCTCCATCGCTCAATATATCACCCAGAGGAGGCTCTCCTACTGGTCAGGGGGGCCCTATACGGCGAAGAAATACTACCTTAGCCATAGCAATCCCTACCGATACTTCTCAACCAGGGATACGAAGCGCTTTAGACCCTGTGAAATCGGGCGTCCACTCCCAAACAGTCACACACTCATTGGAGCGTATGGCTTTGCAATCGGGAGATAAAAAATCTCCTTTACAAGCACCATTTCCGGGAAATACAGGCAATCACGACACAATCAGAAGCAAAGAGCATACCACATCCAATCTGCATAGCTCAGTTCCGAGCCCAGCAGCATCACCGGCAGAAAAATCAGCTTCAACATTCAAAGAAGCATACCCTGAGGGTCCCGCATGTGTTCTTGAACCAAACTTGTTTCTCTACTCTGAGCCTACATTAGGTCAATTATTTGACTTTGATGTGGTGATAAATGTGGCTCAGGAGATCAAGAACCATAGTGACCAGATCTCAGCATCTAATTCATCCTCTTCAGCCTCTCATACAGATTACTATTTCATTCCCTGGACCCATAACTCGCGGCTCGTCTCTGACTTTGCGAAACTTACAGATATCATTGATGAGGCTTTGGAAGCCAACAAGAAAGTGCTGATTCATTGTCAATGTGGAGTGTCAAGATCTGCGTCTTTAATTCTTGCGTACTTTATGAAGGTCAAGAAGATCGGATATAATGAGGCTTATAGCATGCTCAAAGCCAAAGCACCGTATATTTCACCAAATCTTACATTGATTTACGAGCTTATGGAGTGGGGACATTTCTTAGGTAATAGTCCTGTATCCAGATCTCCTGTCAGCGAAACTATTAGTGCCACCAGCAGCTACAGTTACCCTGCATCGCCATACTGAAGAGTTCCGTTTCTACTTATGGTGGCATTTGTTATCAATGTATATTAATTATCCTTCACGTATCACGTGTATCATGTCACATGATATACTGTAGCACAGCCATCACTATTTGTACGAAAAAGTACAAAGCTGGCTGGGTAATTTTTTAACCTGAACAAGAAGTAGGTCTTTGTTCTTCCTTGTTGTATCTAGAGATCCCTATTGCTGATGCAAGAGTCGACTTTCCTTCATTAATAGTGACATATATCGGTTTCTGGGATCTAGGACGATTCTTCAGTTTGAAGATCGACCTTTTGGACGAGTATGGTCGTCGAAAACAATGAACAGGAGCATTTGAAAGATACTCTTGTAGCTGAAGCAGGGCCTACTGTAAATAGCAGAAGCTCAATTCCCGGCGTTGAGTATCCATCCACGGACATCAAGCGTGACAGCGTTGATTCAGAGCAGGAAACAGATATTGATGAGTCTATTCCCCTGCCGTCGAAAAAGACAAGACGATTACACAGACTTATAAGGCGAGCTAGTACGGATGAAGAGTTAGATTCAGCGGCGAGACCAGGATCTAAAAAGGCCTTAAAGAAGAGGGATTCTTCAGGATCGCGAGAGCAGAGGAAATTATCAGGTAAAAATGGAAGGGATGCTTCTGGAAGGTCGTTACTGCAACGGGTTTGTGCTAAAGGCCATCTTGAAGAAGCAAAACAGCTCATAGAGAATGGAGTGGATGTTAACGAAGCCGATTATGCAGGAAACACGGCTCTTCATGAAGCCGCTTTGGAAGGTTATACTGAGATTGTAGAGCTGCTATTAGATAATGGTGCTGATATTGATGCTCAATCTGGTGCTATGGACAGAGATACTGCATTAATCGATGCTGCATCAAACTTGCACTTCGATTCTGTCAAGTTATTGCTAAGCAGAGGTGCTAATGCCTGCCTCGTTAATGCTCAGGGTGACTCTGCTTTAGATTCAGTCGAGCGGGATCGTGATTTAACTCAACTGGAGGAGAAGGAACTTTCCAAAGCGAAGAGTTTGAAGAAACTTTTGGCAGACTACGTACTTGAGCACAAGAAAAAGACTGACGCTAACCAGCGTTCAGACACCGATGTCGAGGCAAGCAAACAATCAGAGCGCAAAGGAAACCAAAATCATACTAGTTTTTACGATCCATTTTCGAGAGAGGGAAGATCTGAGATATATTCTAAGATTGCAGAAAATGACGTTACGTTTGTTCTTAATTACGTCTCAAGTCTCGCAGGGAGCCGAGTTCCGCCTGATCTTCTAAGTCTTTCTGCTAAGCATGGACATACAGATATTGCAAGTTTACTTCTAGCCTTTGGTGCTAAAGTTAACTATGCTGACAAAAAGGGGTTGACGCCATTGATGTATGCTGTTGGAAAAGATCATACAGATATGGTGAAACTTTTATTGGAAAACAAAGCTGATCCTTCTTTGAAGGATAAAAGAGGCAGAACAGCATTAGATATACTGAAGGAGAGCTATGTGGCTGATGAAGAAGAACTTAAACTGCTGGAATCTGCGGTTGGTTCTTCAAGTACATCGATCACTTCTGGGCACATTGAAGACACAAATAAGAGAAAAAGAAAGAATTTAGAGTCGGACTTGGGAAAAGATCTCGTCCCTCCTCCAAGAGCTGGAGAAGAATATGATGATGAGGAAAGACCAAAGCCAAAGAAGAAACGGAGTGAGGAGAAGAATGTTTCTACTTATAAAACGAAGCTCGAGACTTCAAGTGGTCGAAAAGCTGAGGGTTTGAGTGAACACGAATCTGCTGTATCTTCGAGTATCACTCCAAATGTGACACGACATACAACTCCTATTCCATCCTTGTCTCCTTCTGATGTTCATGTAAAAACAGAAGAAAGTCATGTTGAGGAAAAGGCTACTGAGGAAGAACTTGCAGCACGGAGACAACGAGAGATTGAGGCCAGAAAAGCTAGAGAGGCATTGGAATTACAGAGATTGGAAAGGAAGAAGGCTCGCCAACAGCAAATAGCCAAGAGCATCGCGGAGTTGGAAAGAAAACGAGAAGAGGAGAAGCGAGAGGCCGAGTTACGCGAAAAGGAACGTAAAAGGCAAGAGGAGGAGCTTGTGAACAGAAAGCAACTTGAAGCTGAACAGAAAGCGAAACTTGAAGCTGAGAAGCACGAGTCAGAAAGAAAGCGAAAAATTCGTAGTTTCTATCCATATGGCCTGAAGATTGCCAAACTGGACCGGGTTCCTGAAACACATGAAGCTGTCAAGTACCTACCAGTATATTATATGAAGCGAGATGGTGAAGAATACGTTATTGACTTGCAAGTTTTGTTGTTACTGGGGGTAGAGAACTTGTATGTTGAGTATCCTCATTTGGAAAAGAGGAACCTTGTTTCTTCTGAAAAGAGCAGGGTTTGGAATCTAATGTGGCCAATGGTCGGCTCATTCGTCAAAGCAACTATCTCTCAAAAGCCTCAGGATCTCAAGAAGCTCTATGATAAAGAAGGAAAGAACTTCCAGGAACTTGTTGTGGGGTGGATCAAGATGAAGGATTTTGTCACGATCTTACAGCAGGACAAGTATACAGAGGTGAGACGATTATATGACAAGTTTGGAGCTTGTGAAATAAGTGTGGACAGTGATAGTTTCTCTGCAGAACAAAGGAGCGAAGACAATGTCAAGAAGGAGATACAAGAGACAACAAGAACACTGACCGGTCCCATCACACTTGGAAGCACAGCACGCGACGTGTTGAGGCTGTTCAATAAGCAGCTGTGGTGATTATCGTCTACAGAAGAAGTAGTGGCAAATTTAATTGTATAAATGTAGTTATAGTTGTTGCAGTGTCTTTCGCAAAGACACTGCAGAGTGGTTGTCTACTGATTCCATTATCAAAGTCGACAATGCTCTCTAAAGCACGTAGTGATTTCTCTAACTGTAGACAGTGTAAATAATAAATACTGAAGAAAAAAGTGGTCAAGGTCAGTATACTTATTTGGATTGGACTTGGGAGTACGAGCTGAATGGGTTTGCGTTCTTGGACTTCAAGTACTCGTCGGACTGTTCTTGCCACTCTCTGTTCATGGTCTTTGGGATGTTTCTCTTGGATCTGAAGTAGAGGAATCCGGCAGCAGTTAAGCCAACACCAATTACAGTACCCCAGAAAATGTATCTCAAATCTTCGGAAGAATGTATTGGCTTTCTTGGGCCCCATTCGCCAAAGGAAACGTAAAATGCAGCTTTTTTCTCGTCAGATGTGAGGTCTTTCCAAGGGAGTTTCTGTCTTTCTGCGAGAGCCTCAAGAACCTCTTTTCTATCTGATTCTGGTAGCTTGTCCCATCTGAGCTGTATGTTGGACACTGTAGCCTGTGATAAGGCAGATGCACTTCTCACCTGGAGAGATGCCGAAGACAGTTTTGATACGGACCTTAGCGACTGTCTAAACATATTAATGTCTTCCTTATGCAACTGAAATGACAACGTTAGTATGAGTCCTAAAGAACAACACCGCAACACAATAAAGAAGATCTCTGATCGCTCAATAATCTCAGCTGCTTCACTACGCACACTTTTCATCTCACCCGTTGGAAAAAAATTCATAAAAATCTCACCACTTATTGCTTATGTCATCAGTGGCTATTTGCAAAATCACCGTACGCTGATTGGCTGGGCGCGCAAAACCAAGAAAAATTGCAGGTTATTATGATTCCTGGTGTAAGGGTGACGCGGTTGAAGCAGCAAATGGCAACGCTAAGTTGATAAATGAGAGAGTGAGTGAGTGAGCAGCCAATGATCACCAAAAACAACCACGGTGTCTCGAGCAATGCGTACAGCAGCAATTCGGATGGCAGTGAGTCTAACAAGGCCATTTAGCGGTCGAGAGACGCTACTAAATAGCCGCAGAAAGAAAACACCGTATTAAGCATGTTTTGCAAAGTTGTGCTGTTATGAGGCAAAGTTCAAGACAGAACAGAAGCCTGCTTATATAGAAAAGCAGTCTCCCGGTTCACGTGAGAGTTTTGAATGATCATTTGGATTCTGGAGTATTTAATTTACTCACGAGCAAATTCAAAGCCCCTCAATTGTGTCTTATCAGTAGAAAAAGGAAATTCCCCAAGGCTCCTCCCTTATCTTATCAGAAGGTCACTTACCTAAACTGGACGGCTCTTATCAACGGTCTTGGCACGCTGAGCTGATTGAAAGCACCTGAGTATATAACACAAGAAGAAACAACCAATAACAAAGGCTAGCAAAACAAATAAAAACCATCTTGTTCAAGAGGAAGAAAAAATTGGGGACAAAAGGAAGGCATGTAATTTAATGGTGTACGGATGTATAGTTTAGCTCTACATAGACTAGTCAAAGGCATCCATCTATTAATTAGAGATCTTCTCTCTCAACTGTGTCAAGAACTCCTTGTAGCTCAAGTTGGCACTCACACGATCTTCAACGAGCTCTGACATGCTCCACATTCTCAAAGGAATGATATCTCTATTGGTAGTAAACGCATTTTCATTTGAAGAAGGTCCTCTGACAATGTACAAGTTGAGATAGGTAATACTATCGACACCCTCTCTAATCTTATTAACTATGTTTCTCACTCTGACATTGAACTCATTTTCTAGTTCGGGAAGTTCAGCCTTCCCGATAGGGATCTCGTTCAATGACTCGACTCCAAACACGTCTGATACAAGTTGTGGAACAGCGTCGCCTCCGATGTAGAGGAACAGTTCGGATGTGTTGTTGATCAGGTACAATCCGTACTTCTCAAAGTTACCGATGGTGGCATTCACCGACTCGGGAAGGACTATTTCACCTTGTTTCTTTGGAGGGATGTCGTATGGATCATCTTCTCCTTCATATGGCAGTCCACAATCATCAGTCATTGAATGTAACGAATATACACTTGGATAAATGAAATTGATTAGTCGATGTAAAGGTAGTGTAGCAAGTTTGTTCAATGCAGACGACCTGTGATCAGATGGCACCTTTCCTGCTCTGAATGCAATATGCTTCGTCAAAGATTGTAGTAAAAGCGGAAGCATTCTCAAGTTGGTGCATAGCTGTAAAGGCGACGAGGATCCAAGGTTTCCGGGAACAATCTCCTTTTTGTACAACGCCAATATGTCAACCAAAACCTTATTCAAATAATCTCTTGCATCATTCAATGAAGAGGATAGAGCCTTCTCAATCGCCTTATGAGTGAAGTAGTTAGTTATCGAAAGCTGGTCGGCAGATGCATAAACATCAGACAAGTCCTTCGATGTTGGTAATCCCAATGTCATAACTCGTATTCTACGTTCTCCAAAGCAGGTAGTATGCAATACCGCACACTGAACGTAAATAAATGGCCTGGAAATATACTCATCAATGGCCATCTCAATCACATATGATTGGTCTCTTGGGAATGTAGGGAACGAGCATAAATCAGACGATCTATTGAAAAAGTTACCGTAAAAGGCACTCATTCTAATACCATTGGATCCTCTGACTCTCATCACTGCCTCCAAGGCAATCTCCATTGACAGATGGTTCGACACTTCCTTGGTCAATTTGGTAATGTCTTCTATTCTACTTGCAGACCAAGCAGGATAAAAATGGGTTTGACCTGCAGTATACCTTGGAAGGTTCGATAAGGTTGCCACGTCCTGGTAGTTCGATCCAGTCAAAAACATATCAACTGTGACTTGGGATTTGTTACACTCAACGGCAAAAGATTTGTAGAATGAGTTGTTCGAAGTTAGCAGCGTAGTAGCCTCCTTAGGCTTTCCACTCACAGCATTTTCATCTCTAATTGCCAATTTCCCAATTCCCAGATTCGGAAGAGCAGACGAAAAGCATACAATCTTACCTCCAATCTGTGAAATCATTTTATGAGCAGATTTAAGAGCAGGACCAAAAGCTGAGCCTGTGTTTTGGTTGTTCGCAAAGTAAGCAACAAAATTGTTGAGCAATTTTTCAACGTTCTTTCTGCAATCTTTCAAGTTAACAAGAAGATTGTCTGGGGATGGTATTAGCACATCATCCAAGTCCGACACAATAAGCATCGAAACTTCCTTCTCTGGCTGGTCATCACTAGGAATAGTGAAGAATGACAAACTGGAATCAACAGCAATAAATGCAACTCTTGCCCTGCCAGTTGTGTCAGGTATTCTGTCTAAGCTTTCTAGAATAGTTCTAGTGACTGTAGCAAGAAGACCGTTTTGAATAGACGCACTCGAAACATCTAGCACAAATACAAATATAACTGGTTGCGGTGGTCTTACCATATACTCAGAAGGAGCAACAAATTCAACCACGCCATAGTTGAGTTCGTTTCTCTCCATTCTATTCTGTGGGGTAGATGTCATCCGATCATAGTCAAAACCGCTTGGAACATCGTTTTGAAGACTGCAAAAATTACATCTCCATCTTCTTCCTTGCTCAGTGAATTGTATAAAAGGATTGATGTACGATCTGCATCTACGACATCTGGAAATGATAGTGTCGTTCACAATGGGAACAGGTCTCTCAGAATCGTGCAATGAAATGTAAGGTCTAACCACCAACGCTAAAGGAAGCTTTGATTTCTTCAAAAGTGTACTGGTCGCAGGAACAACATTCAAAGTACTTCTAAAATATTCCGGAGAAGCATTTGCATCCGGGCTCCCAGTAACAGTTGTAGTTGGTGAGAGAATAATAGGTGGTGGTGGAAACTGTAAGTCTGCAATCGGAGGAGGAGTCTCTTTGAGAAGATCAGTCGAGTATAACTGGTTCATAGGTAAAACAGGTTGTGATTGTTGTCCTCCAGAAGGCATCTGGTATGGTTGTGGCTGCTGTTGTTGGTATTGAGGTTGCGGATACATTGGCTGGGCTCCTGGAGCAGGCTGAGCTAGCGCAGGAGCACCAAAAGAATTACCACCAGCATACGGGCCATATTTACCAGCACCTGTGCTTGCTGGCTGTTGCGCCTGAGGAAATTGCTGTGGTTGAGCGTAGGGGCCCTGGCCAAGACTCATATCATTGACCCCCTGAGCCAACTGATCAATTGGCATTCCAGGTTGGGCAGCAGCCCCATAACCCTCTCCCACTGCAGGCTGGGGAGAAGAAAGCCCGTACGCTGCAGAAGGATCTGGAGCCTGGTATTTTGGTTGTGGATATGCTCTTCTTCTGTTGGACATTGATAGGACAAGCAATTAATACAAACAGTGACTCAATCCAACACACTCGAAGCTATCTTAATAGCAGGCTGCTGGAAGAAAGAAGACACCAGCTATTCAGCTTCAGAGAAAAAGGCCAGTGCAACGTCTAGACGAGTTAAAAACGCACAGTGACGCTTTTTGGGTCTTTCAATGGCTATAAAGCAAAAGCAGCTTCAGCTATAAAGGATCAGGTGCCTCTTGTGAGAGTGTAGATAGCCTCGATAAAGAAATCAAAGCTCGTTGACGATTTGTTGTGTTTTTCTAAACCTTTCACTTTGTCCACCTTTTAAGGACAACTAAGTGAAAAAGAGGAAAAAATCAAGAGACAATTAGGTAAGCATCTTTACACCAGGCACAAGCCCAGGTTCTAGTTAGGATTAACAGGTACTTAGTTATAGATGGTCAGCGGGCGTGTGTGTGGGGCATGCCCTTGCAGCAGAGCAGGAGCATCTAAGCAAGACGGCTTTCAAGCCAGTAATAAAAATTGGAGAGCGAGTCCTGCGGAAAAAAGCCGTTGTTCGAAGATGACGAGAGCTCTTTGGATATGGTGATTGTAAATTGACTGATTAGGGCGCGCACAAGTTGAGTTGTTAGAGCAATTCGATTGATGAGAGTATGGACAGATTCAATCAGCTGCTGAGGGCTTTCTTGATTATAAAGTTGCAACGCCACAGCCACAAGAAGTGCCACTAAAGCCAATTTCACAGTGAACAATATCGTCGATAAGATGGATTTGACTACTCGAAAAGCGAATTTGACGGTCAAATATAAAACTAGGAGCCATATGAGTATTGCTGAAAGTTGGGGATACGCTAGTCTGAACTGGATAAGAGTGGCGGAAGCAATTCGTATAGTTCGCATCATTATCAGTAATGTGAGGGACACAATGTAATCCAAGTTTGGATTACCT
Source organism: Ogataea trehaloabstinens (assembly GCA_003706095.2). Taxonomy (NCBI): domain Eukaryota; kingdom Fungi; phylum Ascomycota; class Pichiomycetes; order Pichiales; family Pichiaceae; genus Ogataea; species Ogataea trehaloabstinens. Next base: position 278,330 of record PPKJ02000005.1, on the reverse strand, counting down.
GTGGAGATCATTGTGGCGGTTGTTTATCGGCTGAATGGGTCGGTTATAGTAGTAGAGCGGCTGGATAAGGTAGGACAGTAGCAAAGAATACATTACCATAGTAAGAATAATAAAAAGGATTAAAATAAAATCAAAACAGAGATCAATCGAGTGCGTCGCTCGACGCGTCGGTGAGGATCGGGATTTTGCCCTCAGCGGAGATAAATTATTCAAATTGAATATCGAGGAATATGAATGACAAATGCATGTTTCTTTCTTCTATCAACTGTCACACAGCAAATCGTACGCGAATTATGGCTGCCGCCCGTGAAGAGATCCTGGGGTTGTTCAGACAATTTCTAAGATATTCGCATACGTTCGAAAATTATAACTTCAGAGAATACTTTCTACGAAAGACGAGAGAAGACTTTCGCAAGGTGAAAGATTTCAAGGGAGACAACTCCGAGCTCATTAAGAAAGCAAACGAAGACTTGGCTGTCCTCAAAAGACAATCTGTGATTTCTAGAATGTATCACTTTGACAAATTAGTGGTTGAGAAGTTGGATCCAAAACATTCCAGCTGAGTGATCAGCAAGATACTCACTTGCTCCAACGTATTCCGGTTATTGAATTTTTGAATTTAGTTGTGCATCCCTAGTCCATGAATATAGTTTATATCAATGATTGTTATCATTTCCACTTAAATCTTCAAATAGATCCACGACAGCAGCTGACAATCTTGTGGCTGCTTCCTGTAGTTCATCCAGACCGCCTGTATAGCATATTGCCATTCTAACAAAATTAGATCTTTGTGACGAGAAGTTAAAGTCAAACGCCATTCCACCACCAGACACGACTCCGATTCCATGCACAAGAGACTTGATTCTAAACTGGTCCATGAGGTCTGGATACTGCGAAGGATCTCTTCCAATAGCATCGAAACGGATAATGCTGCAAACAAACATTCCACAATTTGGATCGATCACACTGATGTAACCTTTGTGGAAAGCATCTGTTTCGGTCAAGCTCTTGTAGAAGAAGTTCTTTCTGATCAAATACTGATTTCTTACCTTGATGATCCACCCCAGCCATCCTTCAATCCCCCCGAGCTTTAATATGGTGTTGTTGACAAAGATTTGTGATAATCCACTTGGTGATCTGGTATTAACACTAGCATAGTTTTCGATCACTTTAATGACTCTCTTGTGTGCAGCAAGGAACCCTAATCTTAACCCAGGAGCAAAGATTTTTGAGAATGTCTCGGATCTTACAACTCTACCCGACTTATCCAAGCTGAGGAAAGAGTCTCCTAGACTGTTAATGAACTCAGTAGTGCTGATCTCGTAGTTGGGGTCCTCCCCGGATCTCGGGAAATTCAGATAAGCATATGGTTCATCTTCGACAATGATGAAGTTGTGCTTCTCTGCAAGCTGATAGATCCTCTTCTTATGATCTAAGCTTTGGGAAAGACCGAGAGGATTGTGTCCATTTGGAATAGTGTAGAGTAATTTTGGCTTTCGAAGCCCAGGTTTGACAGTGTCCCAATTCTCAAGCAGCTCTTCCAAGTAGTCTGCATATTGAAAAGTACCAGACGAATCAAATGTCAGTTTAATGGGAACTGGAGTAGCATCAAGATTTGCAACAGACGCAAGAACAGGAGTGAATGTAAACTCTTCGACTAAAACAGTATCTCCAGGGTTCAAAAAGGCGTCAAATGCCTTATCAATACCGTTCGCTCCTCCACATGTCAAAGTAGTCGACCAGAGGTCATTTGACGGCCGAGCAACCTTCTTGACAAAGTTCTGGGTAAAATCAATTAATTGCTGTTGTCCATACACATTTGAATACTGCAATCCACTCTTCAGGTCAATCTCTGTATCCGGATGGTCACTAACCTGCGGAACAATGAAAGAATTATTTCCCGTAGCTTCAAGCTTACCAGGCTGTTCCTCTCTGTATCCTTCGGGAAATGGCTTATCAGAAAGATGGATATTTATCAAGTTCACGGGGAAGAATTCATGATTAGGCATACCACCAATGAGGTTTATAGGCTTTGAATGGGGCTGTAATCCTTCAGGAAGAGTACTTTGACTCCAGAAGTGTTTTACCACTCTTTTTGTCGCATGCTGAGAAAGCAATGGCTCATGTGTATAATCTGAATCGATTGAGCTCATCTTGCGTTTAGAACCCTACCGATTTCAGGTAGACTCTGTCAAACTGTCAATTCATCCGATCCAAGTTGATTTATATCTCATTGCTGTATTAGTCAGGAACAATAATGTGGCGTTGAGGATTTGAGTGTGGCGGGTTCTGCTCCGCCACATTTGTTTTAATACATGAAGAAAATTCTTCACCATTTATATCGTTCAATCGTAGTTGGACGTTTCTCAAGCTATTTATAGCTATAGCATTGACAGACTACTCAAAATCGGTCCAAGAAGTCTCTTGGACCCAGGTTGTGAATCTCTCAAGTTAGCCCAGCGCTTAATGCCTTCACATTTAGCCTATAGTTTTATAATTTCGAGCTTGTTCTCGTTGTTGTACTTCTAATTGCTTCAATGGTTCCTGTCGAACACTTTTGCGCTGGGAGATTAATTTTGGGGCTTTCGGGCTTCAATTAGGATTACTCCACCCTGTTCAGACCAATTAATGTCTAAGCAGGACTAAATCACCTTCCTAAAGTTCATCTAAAATCATAGTAGATACATATTACATTAAATCCATCTTAAATGAGCTGACAGACTCTGCGTCAGGTCCTTAGATCTCTCCAACAATAATGTATATATCAAAAAGCAAAAGGCTATCAAGTTAAACTGGACCTGGGGGTTAATGGAAAAAAATAATCCAACGGATTAAAGATAGCCATTCAATCTTCAATGCTTGGCAGCTCCAACAACACCTCCAACAACAGCTCCCACAATAATACAAATAATTACAACCACAATCCAGAAAATGATCCACCGCAATCTTCTTCCCTTCTTGGCGTGGTCTCTAGCTTTGATAACATTGGCATCACCTCTCTCAACATGATCCTGAGCAACAGCAATGTTCTCTCTAGCATTATCAAATTGAATATCTTGCTCAAACACCAAGTCTTGAAGATCACTAAACAGCTGGTTCAGTTCGGCAGCAAGTCTTTCTGTTCTCTCCACTTCCATGTGTCTTGCTTGAACTTCTTGAAGTACGGTCATGGCCTCACCTCGTCTATTTGACATCCGAATAGCATTGTCAAAAACTTGCTGATCCCCAACATTGTGGACAAAGTCAGCAGCTTCATTATAGGAAGCACTTGGGTTCACAATCTTATACTGGTTGATAGCCTTTTGCTTGTTGGATTGATTGTAATTGTCTTCTATCTTGGCAAGCTTCGTAATAGAACTACGGAATTGTGAAGTCAAATTTTCTGCTTGCTTTTGCTTGTCGGTATCTGACCCACAAAGCTTATACAAGTCCTGTAATTTAGGCTTGATGGTGTTCTGCTGTAAATCACTGATATTGCTATTAGTGCTGCTTATCTGTCTCTGATAAGAGTTAACTTCTTCCGATCCAATTGCGTTCAAAGAATCAATCTGTAACCGTTCCAATCTTTCAATCAAGTCATTATAGTCAACCAAGTCGTCCTTAATACTCTGAATAGTTGAGAAAAACTGACCGCTCGATCCATTCTGCATCTCATAGGACTCGCCCCCCTGAGAATACGGGTTGCCATACTGTGTCAACGATCCGTCCATCTGTTAGTATTGTAATTCAACCTAGCGCTGTCACACGGTTATAAACCGCTGGCCCGTGTCTTCCAATCGTTTAGCGGCGCCTAAAAACTTACGTTGCTCATTTTTGTACCCAACAGTTCTTAGTTCCGGTATATCCCTATGGATTACGCCTGTTATCAACTGTATAGTCGTGAACTGCCTTGTTACACGTTCTTAATGCTATGAGGCACCGTTTTAACAGCAGCAGTTTCCGTGAAAACAAATTATTTGTCTATAAGTAGTAACATAATTTTTCCTGCTTGAAAAATCCAATGCCATAAGCTAAATTCTGTGACAGGGGATCGACCCTGAATTTTGCGACGTGTACTGCCCCAGAACGGGCCGCTTTCGCGTTTTTGAAGGCCTATATCGTTCCCCCACATGGCTTCACTCTCACCCGTCTCACATGGTGTGTGTTCGTTTGATCGCATCGACTTTACACTTACATATCTGAGCCAATCTCGCGGCCTCCTGCGTCGATCGACGCAGTAAATTTATGTGTGCTAAAAAAACTCCAGTAGAGAATTAGATCAAATCATTCGATCACCTTGTTTCTTTGTTACTATTAACCCACGCATCTAATATGACGGTGAAGTCAACTATTCCTACTAAGAGAAGCTCGCAAAATGAACAGAATGCGATAAAACGGCCTAATATACCTTTTTCCATAAAGCAAACGCCTGATGAAGAACGAAAAGCAAAAGATTACTTCCAGAAACATGTATTTGATCCGAAAAATAAGGAAGCACTGAAACTATCCATCCAAAACTCAATGCCCTACCGATGGGGCACCATCAGAGACCTTATTGATGAAGAACTGCTGAGAAATGTTAGAAAAGAAATCATCACCGAAATTAAGTTCACTAAAAAGGAAACAGATATATATAAAGTGTATCAGAGTGGAGATTTGGCCAATTTATCGGGAATGTCTAAAGATGATCTTGCAAGATTGCCTAGTCTATATAAGCTAAGGTCTGCAATTTACTCAGAAGCCTTTAGGGACTTTGTTTCTTATGTCACTGGCTGTGGCAAGCTAAGTGGAATTAAGACCGATATGAGTATAAATACTTATACTAAAGGATGTCATCTACTAACACATGATGACGTGATTGGATCACGAAGAGTGAGTTTCATTCTTTATATGCCAGAACCTGGGAAGACTTGGAAACCCCATTATGGTGGATCATTACGCTTATTTGATTCGGTGGTTCCCAATGTACCGCGATCTGATGTCTATTGTAAGTTAACTCCACAATTTGATCAAATTGCATTTTTCACTGTTCAACCGGGGCTTTCTTTTCATGATGTCGAGGAGGTCAAAGTTGACAAACAAAGACTTTCAATTCAAGGCTGGTTTCATATACCTCAAAAAGGAGAAGAAGGCTACATTCCTGGAGAGCAAGAGGAAACAGAAGCCAAATCTACTCTACAACAATTAGAATCTCAAGAGCTTAAGGAATATGATTTTCCAAAATTTCATCTAGACTCTCTTCCTGATTTTGATGTAAAAAAGCTGGAGGAAGCAGAGCATACTGAGAATGTCTTCACCAAAATGGATATTGAGTATTTGAAACGATTCATGAATCCTGGACTATTAAGTGCTGCTTCTATTGAAAAATTGAGCCAAACTTTCTCCCAAGAGTCAGTGGTTGATATACATTCGTTTTTGAATAACGAATGGTCAACAATGTTGAAGCAAAAGCTAAAGGTATTTGAGCTGAATGAATATCCTTCTATGCCAACATCATCGGCAGAAGTGGTTTTTCCCTGGAAAATCGCTGTTCCACCTCATAAGCAACGTTACTGTTATATTGATGGTATTGGAGAACAAGACATAAGTAATGCAGATTCAATTAGTCAGATTGAACATGTCAGTGCACGAGAACTGCCAAACTTCCAGCTTACTAAGAGCATATTTGACCTCATTTCAAAATTGAATCCTAGTAATGAGTTTGTTGAAGCAATAAAGGATAATAAAGATGCATGTACCAACGCTGGTGTTTCGAGTGATCTTTGTGAACTGGCATCCTTTTTCAAAAGTATAAGCTTCCGCAAGTGGATTCTGGCTATAAGCAGACTTAGAGTGTTGAAAGAACAAGTTTTGATAAGACGGTTCCGTCCTGGACAAGATTTCACATTGGCATCCAAACTTGATGACTCGATTGGTTCTGGAGATTCTATATTAGACGGATTATTAGAGGCAACATTGAATCTCACTCAATCTAGTGGTTGGGAAACTGGAGAATTGGGAGGCTATGAATTGTGTATGACTACAGATACTGTAGAAGACGAAGATCAAGAGGCGGCAGAAGAAAGTGGGTTAAATGAGGATGAAGCCGCTATTTATCGGTCATCAGATCAAACAGATTCTGTTGTGTATGAGTCCCAGGCTTGTTGGAACAAGTTCAGTTTAATGTTCAGGGATGAATCAGTTCTGAAGTTCATCAAATATGTGAGCTTTGAAGCACCTGGGTCCCGATGGGATATAAGTTGTATCTGGAAATGCTACGGCAGTGCTGATGATAACGATTAATGATAGAGAGAGTGAGTATAGAAATGGCCGGGTAACTTAAATTACAGAGGAAAATATTGGAATAGAGATTAAAAAAATTTGAACTTTCATGAATCATTTGTTACGATGACCATTTAGAGGTGTATGACTCTTTATGTCAAGAGTGGGCTATTTAAGATCTTTTAGATTGTTCAAGGGGTTTTGCAGAGTCAGATACTACACTAGTCAAATAAGATCAGAAGTTCCATATACCAAGAAAATTATGGTGAGTCCTATAGAATCTCTTTCTGAAAAACTTGGCAAGCTCAAGCTTGAAGTTCCAGGACCTATCAAGGATTCTTACCCGGAGTATAATACTGTTGATCTCTGCAGAAACTACATTGCTGGACAACTTTCTTTGCTGACCAGTGTTGATAAAGAGCTATCATATCAATCACTAGAATGGTCATTAGTTTTAGAGAAGGGAGATTTGATAGCTCCTCTTCCAAGATTGAGATTGAAAGGGGATCTTAATACTTTGGCCATCGAACTAGCAGAGAAATTTCCTCTTGGAGGATATTTAGATAGAGTTGTTGCAGAAGGAAAGTTCCTGCAGTTTTTCTTCAATCCTCAGTTTTTGCTTAATCATGTCACAAAGGATGTTCTTAATAGAAAAGAGGACTACGGTTCATCTCCCGTTGGAAAAGGAAAGAAAATTGTCATTGAGTTTTCATCTCCTAACATTGCTAAACCATTTCATGCTGGACATTTAAGATCTACCATCATTGGTGGATTTCTTTCAAGTTTGTATGAGAAATTAGGGTGGGAAGTTGTTAGAATGAACTATCTTGGAGATTGGGGTAAACAATTTGGATTGCTTGCGGTTGGGTTTCAAAAATACGGATCTGAAGAATTATTAGAGAAGAATCCAATTCAGCATCTATTTGACGTTTATGTTAAGATCAATCAAGATGTTAAAGAAGAATCAGAGAAGGAATTAGATGAGTCATCGTCTACTGACGGACAAGCCAGAGCCTTTTTCAAGAAGATGGAGCAAGGAGATGAAGCTTCACTGAAAATTTGGAAAAAATTCAGAGATTTATCAATTGAGAAATATATTGGGACCTATGCGAGATTGAACATCAAATACGATGTCTATTCTGGGGAGTCTCAGATCAGTCAAGAATCGATGGATGAGGTTACAAAGATTTTGAGAGAAAAGGATCTTGTCACCGAGGATAAAGGAGCATTACTGGTTGATCTAAAGAAATTTGGACAAAAGAAACTAGGTAAGGTGTTGGTTCAGAAATCAGATGGTACATCGTTATATTTGACCAGAGATCTTGGTGCAGCAATTGAACGTAAGGAAAAGTACAAATTTGATAAAATGATTTATGTTATTGCTTCTCAGCAGGACCTGCACACTAAGCAGTTTTTCAAAATATTAGAGTTGATGGGATTTGACTGGGCCAAGACTGAACTTTTACATGTTAATTTTGGAATGGTTCTGGGTATGTCCACACGTCAAGGAACTGTTGTTTTCCTTGATGATATTCTTGAGAAGGTGAAGTCAGAGACATTAAAGATAATGCAGGCTAATAAGGATAAGTTTAGTTTAGTTGAGGATCCCGAGAAGGTTGCAGATTTGATTGGAATTTCGGCTGTAATGATTCAAGATATGCAAGCCAAGAGAGTTAACAACTATACATTCAGCTGGGATCGAATGCTTTCAACGGAAGGTGACACCGGTCCTTATTTACAGTATGCACACTCGAGAATGAGATCCATCGAAAGAAACTGTGGGGTTAAGGAAGAAGAGCTTTTCGATGCTGATTTGTCGTTAGAGAATCTTGTGGGAACAGAGGAAGCCATTAAGGCTCAAAGCCTCTCAACGGAAGAGGAGGAGAAGCTACTGTCGCGACTAGTTGTGCAGAGAGAGAAGGTGCGTGACTTAATAAGAATATTGGCATCGTATCCTGACACTGTTAGATACGCTTCGAAGAACCACGAGCCATCGACGGTTGTTACGTACCTGTTCAAGCTGACACACCAGTTTTCCTCGACGTATAAAGTTCTACGTGTACTAGGAGAAAAGCCAGAAGTTCTCACGGCAAGACTGTGTCTGTTCAGTGCTGTCAGACAGGTTTTATTCAATGGTCTTAAATTATTAGGAATCACTCCTGTTGACAGAATGTGACCCCGCACTAATGATTACTGCACCCCATGTTAGTCTACGGTCAAATTTTTTGATCAGCTGGATTTTTTGTGGGGATGAATATTTGGATAATGACATGGTCAGCTGTGACATGGTGGAAGTATAAAAGTGGTAGTCTGAGATTATAGGCCTGTTTGATGTCGATAGCAGCACAAAGCGTGAATCGAAGTTTCAACTCCTCACCCCAGAAAATTTTCACTAAGAAATTTTGGAAATTTTTCGTTAGTGAAAGAAAGCTAACTAATCATTAGTCAACAGATACTACTAGCTTTTGACAAGAAGAGCACTGGAGCTGAAGAGGTTTGCTATGAGTGAGTTTTGTGCGATTCCCGAAGCTTTAGAAGCGTTTAGTAAGTTGGCGAGAAGATTCGACGTTAGAAGGCAGATGTATTAACATAAAGGCGATTCGATTATAGAGCGAGGCGAGTTTCTCGTTGTAATGGATGATGAAGATCGTGAGAATGAAGGAGATCTCATAATGGCTGCTGAATTCATGACCCAGGAAAAGATGGCCTTTTTGGTGAAGCATTCCTCGGGGTATGTCTGTGTTCCATTATCTTGTGAAAGAGCCGATCAGCTTGACCTTCCTTTAATGTTACAGAATCAAACCGATAGACATGGGACGGCTTATACAGTAACTGTTGATTATAGAGAAGGAACTACAACAGGTATATCCGCACATGACCGTGGTCTCACGACTAAGCAGCTGGCTAACCCTTTGAGTAAGCCCGGTGATTTCATGAGACCCGGCCATATATGTCCACTTAGAGCCAAGCCTGGACTATTGAGAGAACGAGTTGGTCATACCGAAGCCGCTGTGCAATTATGTAAGCTAACAAATCTACAGCCTGCTGCGGCAATATGTGAACTGGTGAAGGAAGATGATGGTCTTATGATGAGACTGGATGACTGTGTTGAGTTTTCAAAGAAGCATGACGTCAAGCTGATTAGTATCAAGCATTTAGTGGAGTATATGGATGCGAGTGGATTATAACACTAGCCACAGTCACTAGCCACACCGGCCACAACAGCCACAACAATATATTTTATTTTATTTGACTGTAACATAACTTATAACTTGCAACCTAAACACCTCATAACAATGCTTAAGATTAACGCTATCAACAATGAATCGTCTATTCGGGGCCAAAAACACAGCGCCAAAGGCAACTCTCAACGATGCTATGAGCAACATTGATGATCGGATATCATCTCTGGACGTGAAAATATCAAAACTTAATTCTGAGCTTTCAACTTATCAACAGAAAATAGCAAAGATGAGAGAAGGCCCTGGTAAGAACGCGCTGAAGCAGAGAGCTCTTAAGCTGCTTAAACAGCGAAAGCAGTTGGAGGGTCAGAAAGATCAACTGATGTCGCAATCCTGGAATATTTCACAAGCACAGATGACTACCGATAATCTCAAAAACACCATGATCACTGTTGATGCGCTTAAGACCAGTAATAAGGAGTTGAAGAAGACGTACGGTAAGATTAATATAGACAAGTTGGAATCGCTTCAAGATGAGATGTTGGACATGATTGACCAGTCTAATGAACTGCAAGATGCATTAAGTAGATCATATGATGTCCCTGATGAAATCTCCGAGAGCGAACTTGACGCAGAATTGGAGGCTCTCGGAAATGAAATGGAACTAAATGATGATTTGGTTGGTGAATCTATGCCATCATATTTAGCCGATGGAGAAGACGCTGACAAACTGCCAACGTTTATTGATCAAGAAGAGCCAGAAAGTAGTAAAGAAACTGGGCCAATCGAAGTTTAATTAGTTTGTGTCTCTTTTAATAGCCATAAAATAATTACCGGTATCAGGGGAGGAAGTAAACTTCCAACCACAAAAAGGTAAGTAGATACACCCTTTGCTATTAATGACCTGGAAGTCTTTCAGCCCTTCAACAAATTCCCCAATTTCTTGTTTATTGATGTACTTGTCGTAGGTATGAGTTCCTATAGGGACTATCTTTAGAACGTATTCACCAAAAAAGATTGTCGTTAAGTACGACATAATATCCCTATTGATAGTTGAAAGAAACAAATAACCTCCTGGCTTGACAAGGTTTAGTGCTGATTCCAGGAGAACAGACGGATGCTCCACGTGCTCTAATACCTCCATCATTGTTATCAATTCATATTTCTCCCCTTCGTCTAGTTCTTGTACCCCTTTAAGTTGATACTCTATTTTATCTGCAATACTAAAATCTAATCCTTTATGCTGCTCGGCAACTTTGATGACTTGCGGAGACAGATCGATTCCTTTGACATGAGAAACGATTGGGAGACGGGCAAGAGACTCAGTTAGAATTCCGCCGCCACATCCCACGTCTAAGCAGTTTAATTTCATAGTGCTCTGAATCTCGTTTAGTGCTGATGTTTGTTCTTGTTCAATTAGAGATGATATTTCAAACGGAACAAGCTCTTGGTAGTTCCAGCCGGGTATAAAGACTTTATCATCATCTGACTGCGCTCCCTTGTTGATCTTGATGTTCTCTCTGATGGTCTTAGCGATGAAGTCCATTCTTACCAGGTTCATCTTGTGTAATATTCTCTGTGGTCCATCAGTGTCCCACCAAGAACCTGCAAGGTTATCGAAGTGCTCTCTTTCGGATTCTGATATGGAAGTGAGGCTGTTTGAGCTGGTCAGCGTTCTCACCCCCGTGTAAGAGACTCGTTTGAGGATTGAGTTATACTTCAACATGTTTGACTGCCTTTCTGAACAGGTAGTTGGAGAACAGGAGCATAAAGAGTAGAATGTTTTTAAAATTAATTTTGGGTTGAAAAAACTAACAAATAACTCAACAGGTCACTTCTTGAAGGTCCTGTAGTTTAGGCGGTGGCAATGTCCGACGAAGAGGAGTTTGAGAGCATCATCGCTTCCCGAGAACGAAGGGCCAACGCTGGTTCGCGTTTGAGGAGGCTCTTGCAGCTCGAAGAAGACAATCAGCATATTGACGATGGTGACGAAGAGGATGAGAATGTGAAGCTATTGTTCCAGGAGGATGGCGAGGATGAGGAGTTTAATGAGAGTGAGGAGGACGAAGAGCAGGAAGAGTCTGGATCGGAGCAGGGATCGGAGCCAGGCTCAGAGCCGGGGTCTGGCTCTGGTTCTGATTCTGATAGGCCCACTGCTGGCGTTGACTCTGACGAAATGTTGTCGGATTCTGATATTAGTGTTTCTGACTCTGATGAGAGTGAAGGGGAGAGGGAGTTGAAAAGCGACGAAAAGCGTAAAAAGGCAAAGAAGAAGTCAAGCTCGCAGCTCCCGCCTATTCTTAAACCAAAAAAGTCCAATGATGGGTCTGCAACTCAGCGAAAGCCTGTGCATAGCTCCAAGTCGAGCTTACTTGCTTCGGAGAGGAGATCTTCCACTAGAAAGTCTACTATCAAAAATACCCTGGAAGTGCACGAGAAGATGACGAAGGAGAAGGAAAAACAATCGAAGTTTAAGCCAAAGCCCAAGGAAGAGTATGTTGCCAAGACGTTAGAGGAGAATTTAGAAGAAGCGAAGGTCACAGAGGAGAAGAACACGTTGTCTCTGAACCTCTTTTTCCAGCAGGAGATTGAGAAGAAGAAGAAGCAGAGAGACATATATAATAGCAAGAAGTTTAGAATGGCGGAGTATGTCAGTTGGGTTAGTTTCGCGGAGTTCATCAGTCCTCTTGATGAGGTGAATGAGGTTGCTCGTTTGAAGAGAAAGGCTGAGGAAGAGGAACAGATGCTTAGGGCCAGAAAGAGGCGGTACAGGCGGAGAAAGAAGGAGGGTGAATCCGCAACGGGGGATATGCCAAAGACTGAGGGCGATTCTATCGCTGAAGGTGACTCCAAGACTGACGGTGACTCTATCGCTGAGGGCGCCTCCAAGACCGAGGTCGAGGTCAGTGCTGAGGAGTCCCTACTAGATACTGCTGATTTGAACTCTGACGGTTCTGGCCTGAAGCTAGAAGATGCTGAAGAAAAGTCTGAAATTGCAGAAAGTGAACCATCTGAATCTGCAATTCTTCACGACTCAGCCGCAACCACAGGCAAAATTCCAGAAACACATGATACAGAAGAAGATAAACAGAGAAGTGAAACTCCAGATACTCTAAGCATACTCAGACATGAAACTCCTGCTGCAGAGACCAACGAAAAGTCAAATGATGACAAAAAGGTGAAGTTCGCAGATGAAGTCGACAACCAGAATGAAGAATATGATAACCCTGACGAAGTTAAGAGTGAAAAAGAGGACACAATAGAACCTGACGAAGTAAAGAGTGAAAAAGAGGACACAATAGAGCCTGAAGTGGTTTACGAGGGTCCTCCACAGTGTGTTGAAATGAATATAATAGCTTTTGAACAATTCAAACATCCACTGAAAAACGCGGAAATTAAAGAACTGCTATTTGGATCACAGTCATTGTTACCAGCAACACGCAGAGATCCTCATGCAAAGCCTATTTTCACGATCAAAAGAGACTTCCAACAAGATATTGATCTTGAAAAGTTCCTCAAGCAAAGAGAGTCAAACTATCAGAACTTGCTTAAGCTTCCGAGATTTGGTGAGAAGTACCGTCTCGTGGAAGATGTACGTGATGATAAACATGAAGAAGAGAAAGAAATCACAATCACAACGCCGGCACCAACAGGTATTTACCTTCCTAATGGTGCCAAAAAGAAATGTATGATAAATGGAGATGATGCAATGTACTATGATCCAAGCAGTGGGGTCCCATATAACTCTGTCGATGGATATAAAGTCCTCAAGAGGTTAATAGATGGTGAGTATTACTGGGCTCAAGTGGATAACGGAGGTGTTAACTCACTGTTTAGAGGAGGAATCGGCTGTTACATGGGAAGCACGGATAGCCGTCACGCCAAAGGAACTCCCGACGGGTTTTAGTTAGTTGAGCCAAGCTCGTTCATACATATGGAATCTAGCTTTCTATTTGTACTTCAACTATATATTATCCCATATGCCGTACTGATCAGTCCGCATTATGCTGCAGTTGAGGTCCGTGAGTACTCAAAAGCTGATGTTGAAAGTCTGAAAACACCTTAAGTACTTCTGGAATCAACTCCTTCTTAACTATGGCTTTGTCTTCTGAATTTCCATCTTTAATGTCAAATTGATAGTCCTCGTTCTCCTGATCGTGTTCAAATTCTATGAGCTTAATCTTAAATGTGGTTTCTTCAGGTTCTGAATCCGCAACATCTTTTGCAAGTTTGGCACTGAATTCTACAACCATATCAAAAATGCATCTCACTCGCCCCTTTCTTTGTGTCACGTCACAATCACCTTGCACCGGTTCAACATGAGTCACTGTTAAGTCGTAACCGTCTTTTGAAACCGTAACCTTGGTGAGCTCCTCCTGGAAGTAGTCGTTCGCCCATGAAATACAATTCTTATCCACCCAATGCCTATTGAAATGTGTTAGTTTGAGCAACAGATCTTCAAGTCACTTTAACAGTAGACAGCTCACTCACCAGTTATTGGGATTATGAACAGTTGACATGTTGTGCTGTGTAGTCTTCGTAGTGTTAGTATTGTTAGTGTTGATCTGTTGAAGTCTACATTGATTTGAATAGTTGGATTACCTCGTTACAATCTAGAAAAATCTTTGTTTTGGTCACGTGATTTGGAGCGAGTGATGAGCTCATGCTTATAGAGAGGGATCTTAATTAGAGTACTTGTTGAACAGGTTGAGGAACTCGTCTTGAGTCTGCTGGTACATTGGTGCTGATTCTATGAGCAAGCTGTGCTTTCCATTAGGGCACGTAACTAGGGTTTTGTTCTTCATTCCATCGACAGAGTTAAGGGCAGTAATAAAACGTTCACTTCCAACGTATGCATTGACCGTATCTGTGTCGCCATGAACTATCAGAATTGGAAGCTCCTTATCGATTTGAGAATAAACTTCGGGATTCAGCAGATGTCTTCCACGCAGAATAAAGTCTCTAGCGCTTACCAGATGAGAGCGTAGATAGTTTTCATCTATTCTATCTTCTAAGAAAGCGAGGTATTTCTGATCTGATGTAACATTAAACAAATTCTGCGAAGTGCCTATCTCAATGTTTTGTGTAAATGGAAGACAACTGCAAATAAGCCTCAAGGCCCATTCCATAGGTTTTGGCGGGGCTGTATCAGAGTGTAATAAAATTAATGGTGCCGAGGCAGCAATAGCGGTAATTTTATCCGTATGTTTTCCGTATACAGTGTAGTTAAGAGCTATTCCTCCTCCCATTGAGTGGGATAGAAGAAACAGCTTTGGAGAAAGCTTCTTTTCTTCTTGATCTTTCACATTCATACCTATGAAGAAATCCAAATCTTGATAAACATGCTGATCGCTACTAATGCTGTGTGATCCATCTGTGAGTAATGTAACTGGTTCTCCCCTCTGATAATAGAAGTAAACATCATATCCGTTGGAAATAAGCAGTTCAATTACTCGAAAGTAAGTCTCATATAAGTCGCGGAATCCATGAACTATAATGACCCGGCCTTTATAAGGCTCTGATACATTCTTCCAGTAATATGTTGGAAATACACATCCGTCGAATGTTATCTGTTTTGCCTCTTCTTTCCCCACACTTGGAACAAACGGTGGTTCAACAGATCCTGTCATTGCAAAAGAGGGTGTTTATTTGACTGATGCGCCACACTTTCTCGTGAATGAAACGTTTAGTATTGTAACAGTTACTACAAGATAAACGTTACGCGCAAAACTACTAATTAATTAACCTTGTCGTTATCAAAACAGAGAAAGGTTTGACCTCATCGACGCGTCTATATGGGTCGATGAGCTTGACAGGTATCAACTAGCTTAAATATGTGGCGGTGCAAAATACGGCTGATCAGGAGCAAATGTACATCCGTTAACTTCCTCCGTTACCCACCGTGCATTCGAACGTATAACGCAGATTAAGCAGCCAATATAATTAACAGCTGTGTAGGCCGCTCAGCTGGCATAACCGGCGCAAGGGAGCCGTGGTATGCTGATTGGGATGGCTATGGCCGTCTGTAGAAACATTAAGCCCCAGTTAGGCTGGAGAACACCCGTACACTTCAAGTTGCTGGAGCTCTGTTGCCCGGACTTCTAATGAAAAGGCCAACAATGTCCGAAGAATGCGAAAGTTTCACCAAAGCTCCCCCACGGTAGTGTAGAGACACCTCGCACCTGTACCGGGACCTGTCAGCGATCCGTGGGGAAGCCGGCGACAAAGGGTGTAAAGATGCGGCGGAGATTCAGCTGAAGGCAAAGAAAGCACTGGGACACTCGGATTTTGCACACAATAGGTGGTGCTGCAGGCTGTTGTTTCCTTGCTATATAAAAGAACAATTTTCCTCTTAAAAGTGGATTAGCATCGACGGGTCTGATCAGACGTAGCTTAAAGCACGATTGTGTAAGATAGTCACAGTTGGTGGGAACGATTGCTGTAGAAAGCAAACAATTGACAAGACTACAACTTTCTAAAATGTCGGAAACCAAGTAAGTACAGAAATGAGGGTTTAATTCAACTATATGTGTTGGCGTACTAACAAAGCATTTTGAAGGGGAGATATTGGTTTAATTGGATTGGCCGTTATGGGCCAGAACTTGATTTTGAATGCCGCTGATCACGGATTCACTGTGGTTGCCTATAACAGAACAACATCCAAGGTTGACCACTTTTTAGCAAATGAGGCCAAAGGAAAGCCTATTTTGGGAGCACACTCTATCGAGGAGCTATGCGCTAAGTTGAAGAAACCTAGAAGAATTATCTTGCTTGTTAAAGCTGGATCTCCTGTTGATTCTTTCATTGACCAACTTGTGCCACATTTGGATAAGGGTGACATCATTATTGATGGAGGTAACTCACACTTCCCTGACACCAACAGAAGATATGAGGATCTTGAAAAGAAGGGAATTTTGTTTGTCGGATCTGGTGTTTCCGGTGGAGAAGAGGGTGCAAGATATGGTCCCTCGTTGATGCCAGGTGGAGCTGCTGAGGCTTGGCCACACATTAAGGACATTTTCCAGTCGATTGCTGCCAAGTCTGACGGTGAGCCATGTTGCGACTGGGTCGGGGATGCTGGAGCCGGTCACTACGTCAAGATGGTTCACAATGGTATTGAATACGGTGATATGCAGTTGATTTGTGAGGCATATGATTTAATGAAACGTGTTGGCAAGTTTGAAGACAAGGAGATTTCTGAAGTATTTTCAAAGTGGAACAAGGGTGTGTTGGATTCCTTCTTGGTTGAAATCACTAGGGACATTCTTGCTTTTAATGACAACGATGGTACCCCTCTTGTTGAGAAGATTCTTGATACCGCAGGTCAAAAGGGTACTGGTAAATGGACCGCCGTGAACGCGCTTGATTTGGGAATGCCTGTTACACTTATCGGTGAGGCAGTGTTTGCCAGATGTTTATCTGCTTTGAAAGAAGAGAGAGGAAAGGCATCTGCCGCTTTGGTTGGACCATCTTCCCCACCTTCCATCACAAACCGCCAAGAGTTTATCGACGATCTAGAGCAGGCATTGTATGCTTCTAAGATTATCTCTTATGCTCAAGGATTTATGTTGATTCGTGAAGCAGCTAAGGAATACAAATGGAAATTGAATTTCCCTTCTATTGCGTTGATGTGGAGAGGAGGATGCATTATCAGATCTGTGTTTTTGGGAGAGATCACCTCTGCCTTTAGAGAAAATCCAGACCTTGAGAACCTTTTGTTCCATCCTTTCTTCAACTCGGCGATTACAAAGGCCCAATCTGGATGGAGAAAGACCATTTCTAAAGCGGTTGAGTCAGGTATCCCAACCCCTGCTTTCTCTACTGCTCTATCCTTCTACGACGGTTATAGATCCAAACAATTGCCTGCCAACCTACTGCAGGCCCAGAGAGACTACTTTGGAGCACACACCTTCCAAATTCTTCCAGAATATGCCACTGAGGACAGAAAGGTTGGCCAGTTCATCCACATCAACTGGACTGGTAAGGGAGGAGATGTTTCTGCCTCCAACTATGATGTCTAAGAAGTTGGTAGTTTTGTCTGTTGCGTGTCTATTTGTTTCTTTTTTAGTATAGTTCATGCTGCCCTACACTGAGAATTAGTTCTAGTAGCAACACAGTAAGTAAGTAAAGCAGCAACGCGAGATACGGCTGTGCCTTTTTGTTTAGTCTATAGTCGCGTCGATAGACTAGGCGAAATCGGCGCGACTATCGGAGTCCTGTTTTCTCTGCTCTCCTCACGTTCTTGAAAATTTTAACAAGCCAATTTACAAGCCTTACCTTATTAATCAGATGCCATTTCCTTTTTCAATTACCACTGTGACTGCCTTTTTAAAAAAACTACAACATACCCCAGATTTACAGCTGATAAGATAAGAAGACCATCTAGGGCTGTGATGTCTGGCAGTCCTCCTAATGTTGGCGATAAGTCTTTGAGCCACGCCGGTGATCTTTGTGAGAGAAATGTTGATGATGACAACAAAGACAGTGCTACCCATAAAGGGAGCCCCGGTGAGGCAGGTTCTACTGGAAAAGAGTTCGACGCTGCCTCTATGATACAACAGATTGTTACGGAATCAACTGGCGAAGGACATGTTGAGGACTCTGAGTCAACTCAGAGAGCTCCTGATGAGGTTTTGTCGTTGCAGAAAGCTATTCAAGAAGCTTTGGGAGAAGGCAATTTTTCAGGCAGTGTTGCTGACTCAGCCATGGACTCAGCATCTCATCAGGGCGATCATGGATCTAACGAAGCTGCGGAGGCAGACCTCAGTCTGAGTCAGGCAATAGCTGATGCTATACAATCCAATTTTCCATCTGACTCTCATCATCAAGAAGAACCACGTTCACAGGATGTTGGTACTGTGTTAGATTCGGATATTGAATTACACAATGCTCTTTCTAGTGCTCTTCAGCACGAAATGTCATCCCGTCCAGCAGAATCTACCTCTGCACCTACATCCACAAATCAGGATGAGTTGGCTCAACTTGAACTTAATAGAGCGATTGTTGCCGCGTTAAAAGATCAATCCAAATACGACTCTGGAGAACCGCAAACGATGCGGGAGGATCAATCTGTTGCTTCGGACCAAGACCAGAGAGAGATTCAAAAGCAGCATGATGTTATTTCTTCAGAGAGTGCGGAACTTGATCTCAAGTCTGTTATTGCTAGTGCCCTGGGGACTGGGGTTACGCCCAGTGAAGATGTTTCTAGCGGCTCTGCTGTTGCTGAGGCTTCTAATACTGTTCCATCTGCCTCTTCCACTTCCACATCCCCTTCGGCTCCTGACGTTGTTGCATCAGATGATCATGCACTTGAGGTGGCTTTGGCACAAATGGTACAAAATGTGGTAGATACTAATTTGTTTCCAGAGAACGAGCACCCAAAAAAATCGACAGATACAAAGACGAAGTCATCTGCAAAGCCCAAGTCTAAGAAAGCAGCCTCTAAGAAGTCTAAGAAAGCTCAAGATGATGATCTTGAACAGTTTCAGTGGAACGAAATGATGGAAAAAGCAATGGAAATGGCAAATCAGGATCCAGAACATTTGATATCGACTATGAATATTTCAGATGGATCAACTGCAAGCAAAGCAGCTTCCTCAGCTAGAGCAAAGTTACTATCATCCACTGGAAGAAGACAGGGCTCTTCTGTTTCCGCTTCTGTTATGAACGCAGCCATGTCCAATGCTGCAGTGAAAGCTGCTGCTCGCCAACGGATGGCTCAAATAACTGCTCAGCAACAAGCGAAACTTTTGTTAGCTCAACAACAACGCGATCGAGAGCTAAGAAAGCTGGAAGAAGAGTTATTGGGTCAAAAATCAAAATCATCACAAAGCTCTCTAATTTCTTCCAGTAAGACTACAGCTCAGAAAAAGGTACAGGACATTAGACAAGCAAGTCCTATTCTGCAGCAATTTCAAAAATTTCAACGTCCAACTCCAAACGTGGAGCTTGGTAATCTTGCGCATCCTTTGCAGAGTAGTTCTACTTCCTCTGCGTCTTCAGAATCCACAGGAAATAAGGCTGGTTTGACACAGGCTGTTGCATCAGACGAAGATAATATGAATGGGTTAAAACCACTCACAATAGCACAAACTCTTGCGGCTCATAGAGATGATATGGTGAAAGTTGAAGGTTTACCTTCTTTGCAAGATCTGACAAATAAGGCGCTCTCTGCTAGACCATATTCAGGTGAGACAGAAGAGACAGGTGGCAAAGGTTTCTTGGGCTCGCTAAATCTTGCAGATATGAATATCAAACTGATCCTTGAAAGAATCACCCCAGGTTTGTTTGATTCAATTAGGACTGCTGTAACCAAATCTGTATCCGAGATTTCATCCGGCGTACCATTGTCTAATTCTTCGCAATTATTCTCACAAGAGAGACAGACGAGTCCTAAGGTGACAGAAACTAGTATCGATGAAAAGGAAAGAATTAGAATAGAGAATAGAGAACGAAAGAAAAGATGGAGAGTGGTGAATATTGAGAGAAACAGAGATAATGACCTCAGAGCTCGAGTCATTAAAAGGGCAAACCAACTTTTTGTTGGATCTGAAGATTCTGAAATGAAAAAGCATTGGATTACTGAAGAGTTCGAGAAAAGAAAGAAGAAAAGACTGGAACGGGGTGCCGCTGAGCTATCACGTGGCGCTAAATCTGCTGACTCTCGAGAATCAACTCCCAATGAAAGCGTACAATCACCTTACTTGCAACCTGTATCTTCTGGACATGACTCTTTACGCGCTGGCTCATCGGATATCCCAACAATATCTTCGATTCTGGGTGACTCCAAACTGGTTAAAAACATTTCAGAGCTGTACAATGCCCTTGGAGGTAATACTACACCAGAGTTATTGTCCAGTCAAAGAGATAGATTATTCAGTATTTCAACAGCAGCTACAGCTATGGCTGCTGCATATATTGCATCTTGCAGGTCGTTCAATGATATGAATATTTCTAAAATTGTTCAGTCCCTTGTGTTTTCGTTGAATAACGGCGACGCTTCTGAGAAACTATCGTCCAACAAACTGGAACCCTCAGATAATAGCACTTCTTCTGTTTCCGGGCTTCCTTCTGGGATTGTGTCATCTTTCAGAGTCAATACAACACAGCCATCATTATCATCGAATCGAAACACTCCAAAACCTCCCAGTTATAACCCTGATATGCTTTTGACGTCGTTTGTGAAAAACACTAAACGGGTTGCTGCTGGTGTGGATGTTGTGAACTCCTCTCTAACAGCACTTAAGGGTCTGTCATTAGACTCTTCAATAGCCAGTTCCTTTGATTCTAAGAAAGATCCACTTGACTCTTTATCAGAAAAGAGAAAAACTACTGTTGATTCTTACCCTGGTGCTAAAAAGATCAAGACTGACTTAGAAAGTGCTTCTAATTGGCCTTCTGCTTCGTCGTCGGCAAGCAGTGTCTCTTCCTCTTCACAGACTCAAGTCTCTAGTGATATTCTGACTGAAGATCAAATGAAATCTATTCCGAAGCAACTGTTGGAGCAAATCAAAGAATTCTCAAAGCCACCAAGTCTTCAGTCGCAACTTGATATCGAGTCAAATGTTTCCAAGGTATTAGATCCTGCTCTGAAGGCAGCAACTCGAAAACCAAAACCAACCTCAAAAGCTAAAACAGCCACCAAAGCAGCACCGACACCTATTCCGCAGGTCAAGCTTCCCCAGTATCTCAAGCCAGAAAAGAGCGGATTCAAACTGCAACCTTCTCCTATCGTGAGGCCTCTATCTACTCCCCGATCTCCTTCACCTTCTCCTTCTCCTTCCGACGCCTCTGCTTCAAGCTCCACGGCTTCATCTTCACCGGTTCCTTTACGTCCTTCTGCAAAAGGAACCACCACAGGTATATCAGGACTCCGAAAGCCAGGAGCTTTCAGAAGACCTTCAGGCTTTTCTCAGCAGTCGGATGCTGATGAGGCTTCAAAGAGACCATTTGGTAAGATCATTTCATTAAAGAAGCCTTAGCGTGTTTGATTGTCGAACTTAATCACCAACTACTGTACATTACAAAGCTTAAGGATGAGCGCTTATCCAGACTGAACGAACCGTGCGTCTTAGTGTCCTACTCTCTTCAGCTTTGACGGTTGATAAGGATTCAGTTATCACTGTTGACAGAGCTATGATCCTCAGTAGTCTCCCTATTTGTTGTCCATAGACTCAGTATTCACGATAATTAATAAATTTAAATAACATCAACTGTTAATTTGGCTGATGAAGGAAGCAATCCTGATTTTGGCTGATCTTAGCTCCACCGTCTAGAGATCATCAGTTAATGGCCTGGCTGCTCTTTTGTTCAATTTCGATACCAAACCCTTATAATTGAGTGTGATGCCAAGTATCAAATTAATGGTGTCGCATGGTTTAACTATCAAACAGTGTCGAAGTTAGCTATAAGTGGTCGCATGGTCTAGTTGGTTATGGCGTCTGCTTTACACGCAGAAAGTCCCCAGTTCGATCCTGGGTGTGATCACCATTTTTTCATCTTTTTTTAACTTGATGCTGGTAGAAAAAAATGATCACGCCCAGGATCGAACTGGGGACGTTCTGCGTGTTAAGCAGATGCCATAACCAACTAGACCACGCGACCAATTTATCGTTACAAGTGGCATTTGTCTACCATGTAGGTCCTAATATTGTGTGGAAATGGTAGCTCCAGACAAACAGGACATTTACTGGAGTTCGAACGGGTTAAAACATTATAGACAGAAATATAACTCAGTTAATTCAACAGACTTTCAATTTTGGTTTTCCGTTCATCATTTTTGAGCAACAGCAGAACCTTTGAGGCAGTATCGACCTCAGCGGTAGAGAGTTGGTCTTTGCGAGCGTTCTGAAGGCATGATGTGTTTCTTTGAGCAGAGGAAGCCAATGAGTAATTAGTTACAGGTTGGGACAAGCTGGTATTCTGAGAAATTCTGTCGTCTGATATGGCAGGCAGTGGCAATCTAAACTGCCCAGAAGGTACTTGGTAAGATGTTAAAGTTTTGGAAGCTAGCGGCAGTACAGGAGGTTTTCCTGCTGAAGATAGGGAGAACGATGAGTTTAGTGAAGTTTCAGAGGAATTAACAAGAAGAGGGGATTCAAAACTTAGTTCTCCAACTGATGAAATTGACGACAGAGACTGCTGACGCATAAATGAAGAAGCTGTGCTTTGCTTAGGAACAGTATTAGTTGAATACTCGGTGGAAGGATCTGAGTTGAATGCTGGATCTGGAAATTGGCCTTTAAGTCTTGGAAATCTCAATGACTGTGAATAGCTTTCCTTATTTGAGCGGCTCTGCTCATCGTCTGCGGAATACTGTTCCAAATCGTCATTATCCTCATCCTGATCGTCATCATCATCGTCATTATCATTATCGTTATCATTATCGTCAGCAGAAGAGTCAGTATCACGATCATCGCGGAGCAAGTACTCGATTTGTCTAGAAATAGGATCGAGATCCTCTGCTAGCACGTCGCCATCATTTCCCCATAACTTCATGAAGAGATCATCAAATTTGAAATCTTTATCAATATCTCTATAACTTTGGAGATCAAGATCAAAGTCCGCAAACTTGAGGCTGTTGTTGGAGAGAAACCATTTCTTCGCGGAGGCGCGGGTCCGTCGAGGAGATAACATCTGCAACTTCAACAGCCTTACCACAAGATGAAGATACTTAATGTATTCTACAGTGGACTGTAGTATGGTGAGCTTATGCATCATGTTGGAGTTTTCAAAAGAGTTTTCAGAAATCCCACTGAGTATATTGAGACGACAAGCGGGAACCAGATACTTCAAGGCCTCAAACTCGCGGTTCATTTTGATTCTTCTTCGCTTTTCAATAATAGAGTGTTGTGTTTTCAGCTCCTTTCTCTTTTTATCTATTTCTTCTTGGTTTGTAGAGGAGGATGATTTTCTTTTCTTTCTGCTTTGAAGCATCATCGAGGGACTTTTGGCATTGATCGTTGGACTTGGTCCACACGACGATGGCTCACTGGAATATGTTATCGGCGATATGGAAGGCGAATGATGGAACAATGAGTTGTTATAGTCTTCACTGGGAACAAAAGACGACGTAAGGTAGCTTGAGTTGAGGGAAGCAGTAGAAGGGGGAGACAGATCGACTGATGCAGATCGCTGCATTTGAATGAATGTTGGCTTGAACACTGGAGGAGGTGGTAAGATCGTCTTGTGACTTTCAAAAGAGTCACAAGAGCGATCAGGAATCGAAGACTCCTGTTGGTTGCTCATTTAGTCAACAAGTGGAGCGATTCTAGCAGGAAAACAACTGTCTGCCAACGAAGCAGCAAAAATGAGCGATTTCTATCGACACAGTAGCTGCTACCAACTACCTCCTTACTTGCTATTAAGAACATACGATGACTCAGCGAAAGTTCAACTATTTTCTTTTTGAATATGCCAAACTATCCCTCTTTATATACTCGTGCTGTTTAGTTATAACTTGCCGTGCGGCTCAAATCCCCCAAAATTACCCTTTGTTAATCTGGTAGCACGATGACGCCCCGTGAAATCTGGGAGATCTTCAGGGAACTGTGTCAGTACAACATAGCATGCGCACGTTGTCTTGGAGGGAAACACGTATTGTTTGCTGCTAAAATGGCGTGCACGCGGAAAAGCTCCGATTCTCCTTACAGCTGTCTCCCACGTGTGCACAAGACATAAAATCATTTTCGCTTATCAAATGGCCAAAAAATTACAAGGTAAACAGAAATGCACAGCCACATCGAACAAAAGAAGAAGAGGCTTCGCACGTGCGTAGCAAGCAGCACCTTCTTCTCGAACAGCGATCACCAAAAAGACAGAGAGTCGATCGACCTAGTTGGCGATCTTTTTACTTGGTAACCCGCCGTCCACACAACACGATTCTGCCCTTTTTTGTAGCCACAGGCTCTCCCCTTTCCATATAGACCGATACCAATGTACTCAAACGTGGGACCTACAGTTACTCGCCTGTGAGTGCATTGATTGATGATAACATGGCCGGCCACTTGTTTATAGATGACAATGCCACAGAAAACCAGCCCAATGTCACTAAATAGCTCATCTATCGACGGTGACTAAAATGTATGGAATTCTGATTGCTGATCATTTTTCTATTCTTCCGTATCCTCGGCGTTTCGAACAAAAGTCGGGGAAGTTATATCCCAGGCCGGGTAACATTTAGTGAGGTGTGACTTAAATGACATGTCTTGAAAAAAAAACATGATGTTTCTCTCAATTTCACATACCAGTGGCCCTTCAAGAAGAGGACAAGCTTACGAGCTGAGTAAGCTACTTATTATCTGATATCATACCGAGATGTCTTTGATAGAGTCTATACCGCCATCCTTGGCCACCTCTCAACAGCAGCCGTCGAGCAACCCTGAACTTGAGCCTACAAAACTTTCTGCACGGGAACAAGTCCTTTTCGCCCAAATCAAACTGAAGACAGTTTATAACCTGAATTTGCAAATGCTCGATCAACTTATACACACATCTTATACACTTCCGCTGCTGGATATCCAAGAAACTGTTCTTGCTGCTCTTCGGGAGCTGGCAAATGTGCGCAACCTACTTACTTTTTCAGATGGTTCTGTTTCTGGTAGCTGTTTTACCAATTCGCTCCTGGTGGATTTTCATAGCTTATTCGACAAACTCATGCGTAAGGTCAAAAATGTATATGTGGAATTGTTCAAATATGACTATTACCTTGGACTGAGTTGCTTTCGTTCAGTATATGAAAAGTTTATTCTCCAAAGTGCCGGATCTTCTTCTTCCAAAGCTCTAATAACGTCATCAACGACCCAAACAATTGTCAATACATATGATGAGTTGATCCATATGAATCTCGAGATACTAATCAACTCAAAAAGCTACCAGTTATTTAAAAACTCCAGCGGTGTTTATGACAGAGATTCTATTGTTGCCGATCATCTTCTGGATTTGAAGAAACATCTTTCTCGACAAACAGGCTCTGCTCCAACGATTTCAACCACAGAGGAAGATGATAAGAAAATACAAACGCTCGCACTTACAACCCCAGACTCACAACTAGTCACCTCTGATGAGTTCAAAAAATTCAGTTATACGAGACTTTCCGATTTAGGATTCTTCGATAAAAGGATTTTTTAATGCATCTACAAATTACACTTTTGAATCTAGAAGGAAACAGCCTCCAGGACTTGCTACGATACTTAACTGATTAGAATTGAATCACATTTTAAAAAAACACAAATAAGAGCAGACTGATACCTCAATATGCCAATAACCAGACAATCGCACTTGTTCGACTATCTCCTAGCTACACCTTTAGAAAAGCCCATACTTAATCTGAAATTTCACTACATTATGAACGGGTTTCATTTCTCTGTCCTTCAGGTAAGACCCATTTCTGCCAATCGTCATGGGACCTCACTCTCTTGTCCTTCCCTGTTCCAGTCACTTGGAGTTTACCAGCTTTGGCTAATGCTTGTGAGAGTATATTGGTATCTCCACCACATAAACTTCTGATGCGTGAGAATCTTGAAATGACAGACACTTTAACATATCCCTCAGCATCCATCTGTTTTCTAAGATAAATGTCCTTCAATAAGTTTTCAACTGAAAAGTAATACTCCACTTGTTTTCTGATTCTTAGTATCTTATCAGAGTTTTGTGAGCTTCTATTATTTCTTGATGGGGGAGAGGGAGATTGAGCAGCTTTATTTTGGAACATTGATGGGATCCCCACTGTGTTTTGGGGAAAGAAAAATGGTTGATAATATGCTGGAGAAAACTGAGACCCTGGAATCGGCGATGTGGGAGGAACCGGAGTTGCTGCTGTGAATGGAAAAAGCCCGTAGTACATATTTGGGTCCACATATATTGGAGGGGGAGCAGACATACCTGCTGGTAGCGAGGGAGGAGTACCAAGACTAAGGGTTTCATAAGGTACAGACGGATAGAGCTCGCCAAAAGGAGGAGAAGCAACAGAATAGCAGTTTTCAGCTAAGGAGCCTCTAGAAGAGCGTGGGGAACTTGAATGACTTGGGTGATTAGGAGAGGAGGGCAATGGGGATCCACCATTAGACATAATGGCTGCATGTGGAGTCATGATGTAAGGAGCATAGTATGGGGAAGGAGCATACATTGGCGGGTAAGCAGCAAGACCAGAAACGTTGTTATTTCCATACATGCAAGAGTTTCTATTGTGTCTTCTTCCACCTGCCCTGTTTTGCTTTCTTGTCCCATATCCTGTATTGAATGCTCTAGCGGCGTTAAAGTAATTGGAGTTAGCAATGTCAGAGTTGTCACTTTGCACAACGGTGTTGTTGTTATTATTTCTATTGATTTCTAGAGTGGACACTGACTCTGAGGTCTTTGGGGCTGAACCGCCAAAGTACAGTGCACCATCTATAGACGCCATACCAAGTTTTCCGTTGGAACCCTGTTTGTCAGAAAGTTCTGTAGCCGCCGTAGTGGATGGCGAGACTCCTGATGTGTTTGTACTGGAAACTGTAGCTTCTGTCGCAGATGAAGAAGCTGTGGCTAATGTATCCTTTCTGTCTCCAGCGTTACAACAGCTCCGATCATTATTTGCTTTCTTATTCTTATTCTTGGACTTGTTTTTGCTCCGACGAGATTTTGTAGGAGAGGCGACTGAGATATCAGCCTGAAGGGGCATCCACTTCTCCTTCCCCGACTTCTTGGCCTTTATTGTACTGATAACCTTCTTTGGGGCAGCAGGAACAGTATTTTTAGCACCCGAGGCTGCTCCGATGGAGGCGGGCTTGGCGGCATTTTGCAAGGGATCAGCAGCTATCCTACCACAGCCAACTGGGTCCAAGGCGCGCTGGATCAAGGAGCAGGGCCGGTCAAGCAACCATGGGTTTGTTTGAGGAAGCGGAGCAGGCAGTAGAGTCAAAGCCGGAGAAGAATGAAAAGAAACAGCAGAATTACGAGCCATTAAGTGTTAGATGGTCTGCAAACGCACAGAAAGAGGGATAAGAACTTAAGAGCAGGGAATGCTAACTCAAAATGTACTCGCTCCCGCTCAACAGACACAAGCTTGCTGTACAAGACTTTTGAGCACCAAATAGCCGTATACGTGACCTGTGCCTGCCGATTTGCTGCAGCTTTAGCAACAGACGGTCCTTGTATAAATATACGCTAGTACTATTCTACGCTATTTTATTTTAATTTAATTTAATTTAATTAATTTTCGTATTTTCTATCCGCCATAACATCACGTGACACATATGGCGAGAGCTCTGCCTATGTTGTATAGTGTTGACTTTTGTCCGATGTGCAACAGTATTGATGCAAGTTTGTTACTCCGCTGCTACTGCCTAACTAACCGCTCAGGATATTCTCCTTAACGCCCGTGCACCGCCAAAACTGTTGATACACGCCCTTTAGATCTTCTATGGCGTTCTAATTTTTTCAACCTCGACATTTGATTCAACATTGCCAGCCTTTCAACTTTTCAGCCACTTTGCCTCTTTTACTTAGTACTTGCCGTGAATCAGCATTTTAAAGATCTGAGATCAGTTTCCGTGCTTTTTGGAAACACCCTGAAGCTCAACAGATCTTATTTCCGCTCCAATAATAGCCGTCAAAATGAATCCGGCGATCACCAACCTCGTCTTGATGCTTGTGATGATGCAAGTGTCCAGAAGACTTGACTTTGAAGATCCTTCCATTCTCCTCTACGTCAGAGTTATGTATGTGTCATGCACAGCATTAACTCTACTTGTGTATCTTTACACCAGATATTTGATCACCAAAAAGAACGATCTAACCACTCTAAAGTACTTGGAGCCTCCTAACACTATGCAAGGAGAGACCGAGTCCAAGTTGGTGGTCACTACCGTCAAGGACTACGATCTTAAGCAGATACAGTCGGCTATAAGAGGAGTTTTCACTGGTGTTGCCATGATGGGATTCATGCATCTGTACATGAAGTACGCCAATCCTCTTTTGATGCAGTCCATATCACCTCTCAAGGGAGCTTTCGAGACTAATCTTGTCCAGATTCATGTATTCGGAAAGCCTGCTACTGGTGACTTGAAGAGACCTTTCAAGAGCAGTCCGGGTCTTCTAGGCGCTTTGACTGGCCAGAACGGTGATGCAAAGACTGATAAAGCATCGATCGAGAAGGCCGAGATTAGCGGTTCCGGAGGAGTCAAGGAAGAGTAAGGGAGGTTTGACTCGGTCAGCTTCTTCATCTTATTCCGTTTTTTCTTCCCCTGGAAGTGATACTGTGTATTACTTTACCTACATAATACTAACTGGTTCGCTAGATTATACTCTTATTTCACACTCGTAATAATAAAACAAACATAGCAATGTAACAACATATACTGACCACCGTCAATCCCAAAACAAAGTTCCCACTAGTCTTGAAGTAATACTGACGATAAGCTGACCCCAGATCATCAGGAACTCCCGCTCTTTGGGCCCAATTAGGATCACTGAAGTTGATAAAATAAAGATCAATGTTTCTGGACCGAAGATAGCTGATCACACATAAAAACAGCCCATATATATTGAATACCAGCCCAATACTGAAGAACTCCTTTGAGAACAACTTCAGCACCATCACAGAAAACGAGAGGCACCCCAGACATGTCCTCACATACGCCCCTTGGTACGTTCGCTGATGTGCTCTTATGTCTTGTTTTTGGGCTGTAGTTTCCAGTAATGATAACCTTGACGGCCTCCGGAGGTCAACTTGTGAGAAATGTCGCTGATTATCATACTCCTCCGGTTCTTCAGCCATGGTTGATGGAACTCAAACGCAGTTGTTCCCGAATACGATGAGCACCCCTTGAAAATACCGTAACCAGCTCTAGACTGACAAGTACTAACTGTGTATTTATCAAGCACTTTATCTTCACCAGTTTCTGATTAGAGCAACTGGCACAGCCACAAAACTGTAGAAGGGGAGGGCATTTTTAGTTTTCAATTTTTGTTGTTGAGACAGCAGGCAACTATGATTATCTGATAAGGGCGCAGAGGGTATCAAACAGAGGAAGCAAGCCACTATCATTGACTTTGTTTAGTTGAAAAACACTACAGGGAAGCTTTATGTTTCAGACTGCGTGTGATACGGTGATTTTCCGGCTGCGGAAGCTGCCACTCTCAGGCTGCTTTCACGGAGCTGTCCCTGGGCGAACTTCTTATAGATCATTATCTTGCAGCGGCGTTACTCGTAGAAGCCGGATTTGCGCCTCCAGAGGTGACCAGCCACATTCCGAAGAAGAGTATCTCTCATCTATTAGTGGACATAAGCAAGCAGACGTAGTGGCATCAAGATTAACGAAGCTGCGATCTCTTCCAATCAAACAGTTTTCAGAGTTTTTGACAGATAACTACGATAGAAAGCATGACTACCTCAGAATATCTATAACTGAAAGATGCAATCTACGTTGTGTTTACTGTATGCCTGAAGAAGGTGTGGAGCTTTCGCCGTCTGACGACCTATTGACTACCGATGAGATTATCAGATTAGCCACCATTTTCGTGACAGAAGGTGTGCGCAAGATCAGACTCACTGGTGGCGAGCCTACTGTAAGGAGAGACATAGTCGATTTAGTGAGAAGGCTGAACGAGATTCCAGGATTAGAGGAGATTTGCATAACATCAAATGGGCTAGCACTTCATAGAAAACTGCCCGATTTGTTCAAGTATGGATTAACATCTCTTAACTTGAGCCTTGATACAATGGTAAATGGTAAGTTTCAACTCATTACAAGAAGAAATGGACTCAGTGCTGTCATCAAGTCTTTGCGTAAAGCGATCGAGCTCGACATTCCGAAAATCAAGGTTAATGTAGTAGTCATGAAGAATTTGAATGAGGACGAGATCCTCGATTTTGTTGAACTATCAAGAAAAGACAAAGTCGAAGTTAGATTTATCGAATATATGCCATTTGATGGGAATAAATGGTCGAATGAGAAATTGGTGAGCTATGAAGATATCCTCTCTAATATAAAGGTGAGGTATCCTGATATCCACAGACTTGAACACAGCCATGGAGACACAGCAAAAGTTTACCAAATTCCAGGATTCAGGGGTAAAATTGGATTCATAAGTTCAATGACTTCAGATTTCTGTTCATCATGTACTAGATTACGTATCACAAGTGACGGAAACTTGAAAGTATGTTTATTTGGCAACGATGAGATGTCTTTGAGAGATATGATGCGTTCAGGAGCTGATAATCAGCGGATATTGAACAGTATAGGAAAGTCAGTAAAGTTGAAAAAAGAAAAACATGCGGGTATTGGAGAGCTCGAGCATATGCCTAATAGACCTATGATTTTAATTGGAGGATAATGCCAAACAAATTTTACTAACATATGTTCACTTTAATTCAAACAGAAGCAACGTTCCAACCAAAGATGGTGAAAGAACATATCTTCCTGCTCTCTCAAAAGAGGCAGTTTTCTACTGTTCGACGTTTACTGGAGAAAAGCTCTCCAAAGACATCTGAACTGACTCATGTGAACTCTAAAGGACAAGTTCATATGGTGCCTATCGATCACAAAGCTGTATCACATCGAACTGCGACCGCTATAGGCTCAATAAAGTTTAGCAATGATATATCGCTCGAATTGATCAAGTCCAATAGCAATAAAAAGGGTGATGTCCTTTCTGTTGCAAGAGTAGCAGCGATTATGGGTGTGAAGAAAACAGCTGATATTATTCCTCTGTGTCACCCACTTTCCTTGACGAGCATAGAAATAGAGCTTGAGCAAGACACTCAGGGTAATTGTGTTAATGCAAAATGTACTGTTCAATGTGACGGAAAAACCGGCGTTGAAATGGAGGCATTAACAGGCGTCAATATAGCACTGCTTACCGTTTACGACATGTGTAAGGCAGTGGATAAGTTAATGGTTATTTCAGAGTGCAAGGTACAGAAGAAGACTGGAGGACAAAGTGGTGTCTTTTTGTTACAGGAATCTAAGGAATAGACTTACTCAAATTTTGAAAAAGTTCAGATAACGTTAAGCCACCAAATTGTTATAAAATATTAATGAGGAAGAGGACACACAGTAAGCTTGATCTTATCTTGAGATGATCAAAGGGAAATAACTAGTTTCAAGAAGGTTTTGGAATTTCAAGTTTAAAACAACGCTCCTATAAAACCAAACAAACAAATATATATAGTGTTCAGAATGGAACTAAAGTCAAAGGATATTGCCACTATAGGTTTCATTAAATTAAGGGTCAGTATCGTGGTGCCATTGGGATATCTCATTGGGGTTTTAACTTACTATTTTGCCAAATAAGAGGCTTTGTTTCTGTCCGAGGTTCAGGTGCAACTTTTACCTTGGCTTGTTGGGTCAATAATTTCCCATCCACATCATAGATCTTGTATTTTGAAATCATATCTTCTTCTGAAAGAGCAACGTATTTCCCCTTACCTGTTGATTCAACCCCTTTTGTGATCATTTCCATTCCAAGAGATCTAGGCACACCATTAGAGACATCCAGATTTTGATACTGACCCTCGCATATTTTGCTCCCTTTCTTATTTCTATTGCGGCCCTTTCTTGATGATAATACTGATCTGCCAGGTTGGGATTGTAACAGAGCCTTTTTAGGGATTGGTGGATCTACAGCCTTTGCAAATTGTGTTCTTAGGGTATGGAAATCTGGGAGCAAGTGGACATTACCATCAACATCGTAGTCAACCAGCCCGTAGTTATTTGGTTCTTGAGCAAATTCATAAACCAGACCGCCAGAAAAGACAGAAGACATTTGGGTGGAGTAAATACTAGACACTTCTTTGAATCCTCTAGGAAGCACCTCATTACATCCGTACTCTGAGAAGAAAATTGGTTTGGAATAGTCCATGTAGTCGTTGACGAGGACGTTGTATCCACTGGTATAAAAAGTTTGCTCTCCACACCACTGATAAGTATTCACTCCATAAAAGTCAACTGCTTCTGATGGACTTTGATCATAGCATTCCAGATATTGTGCCAACGAAGTGCGGAAACTGAGATCATCTGCAGCAGAATAACCTACCGGGATCTTTCTTGGAGCATTATAGTGGATAAAATCTTTAAGATCTCTAACTACCGCCTTGACATAAGTTGGAGAAACTTTTGCTGATAGTTTATCATTGACGATTTCATTACCAGCGAAAAAGGCTAGTGTGTTGTTGAAGGCAGCGAACTCACTGACAGTTTTGAAAACATGAGTAAGGTAATCAACGTTGTAACTGCTCCAAGGTTCATATCTGTTGAGATGTTGGTTTTGTAAAGGAGAGTTGACGTCGAGTACCAAATAGATTCCTGCGGCGGCAAGTAGGGTCATGCATTTATCATGATTCAAATCTGGATTGATAGAATACACTCTAATGGTATTAACTCCCAGCGTTTGGAAAAGATATATGTCTCTTGCACATTTTCCCGCATCAGAAAGCGGATCACTATATTGATTAACCGCTGATGATCCTCCTGGCTGATAATCAACACCCTTTATGAAGAACTAACGAACGTACAATTAGGTTCATGTTAGGACACTGAATCGATCTTACATGGATATACTGCTCACTCCGACTGAGTTAGTGAATACTTACCGGTCTTCCTGTTATCGAATCATAAAAGTGTTTACCCCTTATTTCTACAGGGTGAACATATCCCCAGACTCGTGACAAAAGCAAAGAAATAGAAAGCGCTTCCCACACTGAGAACATCATTATAATCGTTCGAAAACTATAGGTTATGTGAAGTGAGATCAAAGCGCTTTAAACCTTGTTTAAACCCAATGAACAAAGGAGTCAACTTCAAAATACCCGCTAGTTGTCTGCACACAAAAATCCTTACTGCTCCTACATTTTCAATTATCGGGAAAAACAAAATATTAGCACAGCCAAATTACATTTTATGGAAGTCAACTATTCAGTATACAAATCCCAATATTTTACCAGAGACATGCTTTCTTTTGGCTTCTTCGTGGTCCATAATACCCGCAGAGGTAGTAAGGATGACGTAACCAAATTGTCTGGCTGGGAGAAGGTTATCTGTCCATTTTTCAATGTCACTGATTTTGACGTTGTATCTTGGTTGAATAACTCCACATTTATTGAGTCTACCGTTGAGTTGGACCACAATCTTACCTGATCTGTGGTCATCAATGTATTCAAATTCACCAATGTATCCTAAATAGCTTCGTTAGTAACTAGTACGAGATAAAGGTGAGGCTCTTGTTTTGGACGGTGAAGATTTGTACAGGAAAAGTAAACAGATTAAGAGTATGTTGAACTCAAAACTGTGTAAGACGCAATTCCAGAAAGTTGCTATCCCGGAAACTTAAAAGACAGCAAGGGACTAGTCACCGACAGGCCATCCAGTTATCATTCCGGGGAGTTTAACCGTCTTGAACTTGAGCCAAACAATTCAAATACTTACCATGCTTTTGCATTACTGAAAGAAACTTGATGATCACTTTAGAAGATGGTCTTAAAAGAACTTGTCTCTTTCCTGTCTTTTCGGCATTGTTGATTGCATTCAATGCATCGGCAAGGACGGAAGTTCTAGTCATTGTTTGTGTGTATTATCAAACTGTCCACATGACATGTTAGTAGCCTTCCAAATACGTTTGACAATCAAATCAATTAACAAAAGCTACGTGAGTGTCCTTGGAAAAATCAAAGGATTCACGAGCAGGAGACCCACTTTAAAAGAATCATCTCCTTCACAGGACCAGAGTGTTAGACGACCTCAACCTAACAAAATCCCAGCATCAAATACAAAGTCACAAGTGTGATTTTGACTGTCGCTCAGATTGTTCAGGACGTTCTAATTCAGGACCAGCTTGCTTTTGTTGCCGACGGTATTAGGGTGTGAAATATATGAAAGGGAAACGTACCTTTTACTCTATGGATACAGGCCTTGGAGAACTAACAGCACAAGTTCCGCGGACTATTAGGAAAGGAGGCATTCGATATACTTCAAGAGGTTGGGTATACTCAGTGACGACGAAATAAAAATTTTCAGTCATCAGGGCTGAGTAACCTTTATGTGTGGTGTACAGATGTGATTAGCAATTATTAATTCGACTTGAAGGGAGATAGACCACTAACTAACCTATAGGATTAAATAGCAACAAACAGAGTCTGAATGCAGATTTAAACAAGTCAATTGAGTAAGCAGAACAACATGGTAAACATATCTCCAAAATTCTCAAAGTCACACGTTTACAGAAACGAAGGTGCTGACGCCAGTGAGTCAGTTGACAGAGTAACAGTCGAGTTATTCCTTGATTACAATTGCCCTTTTTCAGCAAAGCTATTTCGCAAGTTAAACGAGGAGGTCTTCCCATTGCTATCTTCCAAAGGCTTGCTGAACAAGTTTGATTTTGTTTTTATGAATGTGATTCAGCCATGGCATCATATAAACTCTGGATGTATGCATGAGGTCTCATTAGCTGTTGCTCACGAATACCCAGAGCTATTTTGGCAGTTCTCTGGCATTCTTTTTGAGAATATTACAAGTTATTATGATACTGAGACGTATGAGCTTTCCCGGAAACAGATCCTTGATAAACTGATAACTTTGGCGGTAAATGAACTGAATGGGGTTGATGCAAAGAGATTATGGGCTTTAGTGGAAATATCTAAGGGAACTGAGGCATCCAATGCCGGTAACAGGCTGGCTGTAGATGTGAAGTATTTCACTCGTTATCATCGTACTGTCGGAGTCCATGTGACACCTACTGTCTTTTTAAACGGCATAGTAAATGGATCAATTGAATCTGGGACTGCTGCTGCTGAGATTGCGAATCTGCTACAAGGTCAATTGCAATAATTGTCTTGACTGTTACCCGGCCTCACCAATCTCTTCCTCTATCACGGCGGCTGTGCGCGACACGTCACACCCCACCTGAAACAGAGCACACCTAAGACCGTGTTGAAATGTTGATTGCGCTGCCTAAACAGGAAAGTGCCATAACAGCACGAAACGCGTTGAAGAAAAAGAGAGCCTCAGCTTTATCCTGCAAAGAAATTAATGTCAGGGGGTTTCTTCTCTATAAGCGAACATACAATAATTGAAGACGTCTGTGGTCAACAGAGCACACATAGGAAGAGTGTAAGACAGCAGGGACAACGTATCAGCCACTCAGTAGTGTGATTTTTTCAACAGTAACTCTTTTGTCAGGCTCACAAAAGAACAAGAGAGAGGCGCCACTTCCACGTAGCGCTGATAGAGCAAGTTTGAGTGTTCCGTGCATTGTCCTGATATCAGAATGAAGAACGGATTGCTGCCTGCCGTTAATATTATCAGTCCTACGAACCGCTCGTTTGAACTCAAGACACCTCCACACTCCGTTGTTCGAACTGTTCAGCAAAAAGAGGCTGATTCGAAAGCTTCTGTCAAAACTAACGGGCTTTTATCTCCTGAGTTTTCGTCTCCGCAAGTGACTCACGACGACGAAGACGAAGAAGAAGAAGAAGAAGAAGGTAGAAATGGTAAGTCTGATGGAACGATCATAACAGGCGATGATGACCGTCGTCACAATGATTATGGTGAAGATCAGAGTAGTGAAACTGATGAATATAGATCTTCAAGAAGACGTTCGGCAAAGAGAGGAAAAGTACAATTGCAGTCATCTCCTCCACCACCTCCAAAATTTGCAGAGCCTAGAACTCTTGTTCCCTCAACCGGAGCACGTTCCAAGGCTACTTCGAAACCTAGGCGAATAAAAGGACCACAGATTGTTCACATTCCTGAACCGGAGGACATGCCCGTGGTGATGTTTGAATCGTGTGACAAGCCTCCTTTTTCCTACGCGAGTCTTATTGGTATGGCCATTTTAAGGGCTCCTGGAAGAAAACTTACATTGTCTCAGATCTATTTGTGGATCTCAGACAATTTCAAGTACTACAGAAAGGGTGAGGTTGGTTGGCAAAATTCTATCAGACATAACCTTTCACTCAATAAGTCTTTCACTAAGACCGAAAAGTCAAAGGATGGCAAAGGCCATTTTTGGAAAATTGTTGAGGGCTACGAATACCAATTTTGCAATGTAAAGAACGCAGATAAAATAACGTCGTCCGAAAGCCGCAGCAGCCTCGAGAGAAAGCGTCGTGACTCTATGTCACGCCCGCAGCAGGCTACAAGAGCGTCGACGTATGATACTTCCAGAGACTCGGATAATATATTTGCGGTGCCTAAAATAAAGAGGTCGAACACCCTGTCATACGTGTCGTCTTTGCGAGGTGAGTATGGGTCCAGCGATGAAGGTGAAAATGCAGACGAATACGAAAATGAAGATAACCACGACAGTGTCAACGATCGACAGTTGACACCAAGATCTCAATCGCACATGCATGAATCCTCAAATTTGTTACCGAACGTTCTAATGGGCTCTATCCCAGAGCTTGGCGCGCCTCTTTCTTCTTGGTCTGCTTCTGTGGCTAGCGACAGTATTGTGTTTCGGACGCTTCAAAACTCCCCTGACAGTTCGTATATGCAAGACTCTCCGGGAGGTCCGATATTTGCATCCAAGGGGATTCCATTTACTTCGTCGTTCAGCAGTAAGTCTACTTTGGAACTATCCCCTGTGAAGACAGGCGAGACTGGGCCATTGCTAGAACCTCTGACGCCGAACCAGTGTAATCAGCAATATGGGCACCAACTGCAGCTTCTTCAAAAATCACAACAATCGAACAAGGAGGACAGGGACTTTCAACAACGGTTGCTGCCTGTTCCCTCATACTCTCATCATTTAATGCAAGCTTCAGCTTCTAACAGTCATCCATTAGGGCAGCCACAACAACAACAGACTCATGTCACGTCTAATCAACAGCAATCGCATCAAGTTTCTACGGATTCAAATTTTGCTGGAAAGTTCAAATCGCCGTCGAGTATCCTTCGAACCCCGATCGCTGCTGGGGGACCTGGTTCATCGCTTGTGAAGAAGTTATGGTATTCGCCGTCGTACCTGGACGATTTCTACACTTCGCCTACCGCAAACAGGGGCTACGATGAAGATGATGTTGTGTATCGATCTGTTTATGGATCTCCTGTTGGCCCGTTGAAGAAGAGAAAGCTGAATAAGGAGCTGACTTCTGCTGCATCTGGGTCTGCATCATCCTCATCGAATGGTTACTCGACGAACGAGATATTTGGAATTGATATATGTGGAGTTAGTAGCCACTACGATGATCGCTAAGTGCGCTGGAATAATTTGGGTATTTTTGTTCTGGGTTGTTATATTATTATAATTTTGAATAAACATCCTTGTTTTGTACGAGGTGTTGAATATGCTTCAGAAGTATTTTCTATGGACGATGCTTGGGTCTTCGTGATATTCCGCTTTTGTGACCCACATATTCTTGAACGTGCTTAGACTGGCTAATATGGA
This sequence comes from Ogataea trehaloabstinens, assembly GCA_003706095.2. Classification (NCBI taxonomy): domain Eukaryota; kingdom Fungi; phylum Ascomycota; class Pichiomycetes; order Pichiales; family Pichiaceae; genus Ogataea; species Ogataea trehaloabstinens. Next base: position 240,546 of record PPKJ02000005.1, on the reverse strand, counting down.
GCCTCCCACGAAGCAGCTGATTTTTCTATCGGGGGATGCGAATATCTTTAGCTTGAGCTCGCGGTCTTGATTCTTGAGCTCGTTCAGTAGTCTGGTACCGAAATTGCGGAACATGGATGAACCTCCAGCCAGAATGATATTCTGGTAGAGCTGAGGTCTAAGATCTGTGTCTGTTTTAAGGATCGCGTTCCGTAAGATCTCATGAGCTGACTGGGATTCTATTCCAAAAGTTTCGGGCTGGAACAGTAGTTCAGGCGGCCCCCCCAGCGAGTGCTTATCCACCCTGATGATCTTTCCATCAGGAAGCGGAAACTCAACTGGTGGCTCCGTTGTATGTTGTAGACTTTGCTGCTGTTGCTGTTGAGCGGTTTCTGTTCTAACATAACAGTGTCTCTCTTTAAGGTTTCGAACTAGTTCAAACTCTGAAGAAGAGCTCAGTAAATAGCCTGCCTTCATGAGCATCATTTGAGTCTGAGCAGTGATATCCCTTCCTGCAAACGCGAGCCTCTTGATTGAACCAGGTACAGAGAAACCCTCGTAAACGGGAACCACGCTGGTGACTCCATCTCCGACGTCTAGAACTACTCCTGTAGTTCGTCCTGTAGAGTATAATGACAGCACGGAAGGAACGCTTACGTAAAGTGTTGGGAACCCAAACGTGTCAAATAGGACCTCAGCAAGCCTGTCTCTATTACTGGTGGGATTGAGAGGCTGTTCTGAGATCAAAAGTGGATGCTGTTCACATTTGGCCTGTAGTTCCATCACTACTTGATTCCAGACTGTTTCCATATCCGACCAGTTTTCAACCACGCCACTCTTTATCGGATACTTTAATCGTAATAGTCCACGTATGCTTTGCGCTCGAGAGCCAATGAAAGTGTCTTTTTCGGAAATAGAAGACGGCATAAGCTTCTTGTATTTGGGCTTTCCGACAATCGAGGAATATGATATTTTGGGTTTCTCGTCACCAGCGAATCCGGCCCGAATCGTTCCAGAACCATTGTCAATCACTATTGGCTGGTTGTACATAGCATCTGCCGACATTTCTAGAGAACTGGCATGCTGCTGAATAACAAATGTTGATGTGTTTACTTGATGCTGATTTGTATACTAGCTGCTAATTTGTTTACAATCACGAAGAAGTGAATATTTTGGGAAGGCACGTGATATCCATCACATGCTGAATTTGATTACCTATACGAGCTATCAGAAATCAATCAAATACAGTAGTATCTGTCACCGAAATCTCCTAACCCAGGAACAACAAACTTTTTGTCATCAAGGCCATGGTCAATCATCCCAGTGACAACCTTGATCTTAGGGAACCTATCTCTAAATACTTTGATCCCCTCAGGACTGGCAAGAACATTCAAAAACATGATTCTTTCTTCTTTCACTCCTCTTTCAAGAAGCACGTCAACTGCCATACATGCAGAGCCTCCAGTAGCTAGTAATGGATCTAAAAGAAACACATATCTGTCCTGAATATCAGTAGGAAGCTTCACATAGAAAAGCTTAGGAGTAGCAGTTTCTTCATCTCGCTGAATTAATATCTTACCTAATCTAACCGACCGACAACAGTCTCTCAGGCCCTGCTCCATCGACTCACCAGCACGAATGATAGATACTCCACAGATCTTTCCCAAAAACCGGTGTCCTGAGTACGAAATACCGAGTGGAGTTTGAATCTTGCACGATTCTACAGGAAGTTGATTAAGACCTTCCTCCACTAAAAGACGGATAATTCTATCTGAGTAGAAAATAAAGTCTCCTCTTTTGGTGTTCTGATCACGAATGATACTATAGGATTACATGAGGTGTTAGTAGTCGCTGACGGTACTTTCCTTTGAGAGTACTTACGTGTATAAGCATTTCAATTGATTTGTTTGCCGAAGAGTGATAACATTGTCATATTGAGTTGATTCCGACATCCTTTTCCAGTATCTATGAATCCGATATTACAGGTTTCAAACAATTTGTGTTGCTCGCTCAATTATAACAGGGTGCTGCTTCAGAACACTGCATCAACGTCCAAAAATGCTGATAAGATTATTTTTCCATTTACGATATGAGAAAAAGTGCATAGATGCCGTACAAAAATCGGTTTTCGTTTCCGGTTTCCAGACATTTATTTATTAATTTACAAAAGGATAAATTTGTCTCTCTCAAAACCAATGAGATGATAACTTCCAGTTATCCTTGCAAAGATGCTTCTTCCAAGAAGCTTTGACTAATCTCCAAACTAATCTCCTTTCTGATACCCAATATCAGCTCCGGTACTTCTTTAGGTAATGATTCAACATCAAAGTTCCACGAGCTCTCATCATTTGATTTGCTATTTTTGAATAACGTATAGAGAAGTTCAGAGTTGTTCAATACTTTCTGATCTTTCTCCAATACATTAGTGAAGTTATTGATCAATTTAATCAAAAGGATGAGGTTGGCAACTGACAGCATCTTTTTCTTCACAAACCATCCACTCAAAGCAATCAAAATCACCTTGTAATGTGTTGGCATATACTTGAATTCCAAAAGTTGAAATAGATTATTGACTCTAGAAGCTTGATCCTCTTTTCCAATACTTTTTGCAAAATGGTACAACAGTGCAAATGGACTTAATGCTTGCCGAAGAGCTGAATCACTGATACTACCAGATTCAAGTTTGGAGATCATCATCTCATCCTCAAATTTTCCATAAACCAGTAAATTTTCAAACATGTTCCACATTAGGCTAATCAGCTTTGAGTAATCCCCAGATTCAGCGAAACAATACAATGCCTCATATACATAGCCTTGGTTTGCTAGGACAGACCCTTGTATTTTGAGAATCTTGATTGCAGTATGGTTAAGTTTGAGTTTAGAACAGATAGCCAAACACCACTCAAAATCATCATTGCTCCTTATTTCATAGCTGGGAAGAAGCTCAGAAATAATCTCCCTAGTATTTGGGTTATTCATGGTTATTAGTATGCCAATTCCTGTAGGGAAAAGAAGCTGACTTGTTGAATATGAGAATGCAAGTTCTTCAAGCATTCGGCCAATTGTGGCCTCAATATCAGTTTCTGTAGATGAGAACACAGATGAATAGTCTTTCAACAATCCAGATGCTTCGACAAGAACAGCCACATATGTTGCTATACTCTTGTCGAGCATTTCTAGAGAAGAAATCATTGTTAAAAGCTTTCCTTCCAAGAGTTCCGAACAAATGGCTTCCCAAGATGTACCTTCATCGATGGGCCATTTTTCTTTTGATACTTTCAGATAATCAGGCATTAGTTCTTCAGATGGTAATTGATAGAGATAATGAGCAACAAATGATTCGTACCATGTTGCAGAGCTCTCTAAAATAGTGCTGGAATATCCCGAAAGAATGGATATGACTTCCGATAATTCAGTCACAATGCGCATGTTGTTGAAGTCCAATGAAACTGAACGATCCCTTAGCTTCACCATCACTTGTTTCCATTTCAAAAACTCTTTCTGATCCTTCGAAAACGTCATTACATCGTAGTTTTCCAACAATGATTTCAAATCTGTTATCAAGCTAAACAGGTTTGGATCTGAATCGTGTAGTTCCTCATAACCACAAACGTTCAAAGCTTCAAGTGCGTCTTGAAAATATCCCCTCAAAATTAATTTCTTGAAATATGTTGACCAAAAGATGAAATTTTCATATGGCTTTTCGGTTGACGTCAAAGCTTCTTGAATCAGCTCCTCATCAGGCTGGATATCTGCTCTATTGACCCATTCAAGTAAAAAAACTATCTTCTCATTCGGCTCTGCAAAATATAGGGCATTGAATAAATTTAGAACGTTTAAAGTCTCCTCATAATTGAACACAAACGTCTCTTCAAAGTTGGGATCATTCTTGGACTTTGCAGTAATAAGATTGTTCAGACTTATAATGATGGTGTTCATTAATTGTCTTAAAAACCTCTTTTTTTCTTTATCATTTTCCTTTATCACACTTAGGACACCAATTCTAAGTTCATCATCATCTTCTGATTTATGATAATAATCTTTATACAGCTTGTTTGTCAAAAGAGGCTCAAACTCTTTGAACAAAATGTTTAAAAAGCCAATATATTCTTCTGAGTCATCCAAGTTAGTAGGAAGATTGAATGGAAAGATGCTAGACTCCTTTTGAGAGGTTGCATTAGCGATATATTTGTCATCACGAGCCGATAAATATAAAGACCCAGAATCATTGGCTTTATCTAGAGAAAACCTGAGGCTTCTTTCTTTCAGCCAGCTGAAATCATTCTTCGGTACTGGTCCATCAGAATAAGGCAGCCTTGTTATAGGAAGCTGTGTTTCTTTATCGACATCAAAAACATAATCACCATTGAACGTTTTGTCTAATTCATTATAGTTATCATACTGCGATGGTATGTCGACGTGGTTTGGAACAGCATTGTATGATTGAAAGCCAATATTATCAATGATTTCCGGCATATCAAGCTGCTAGAATGATTCGTTCATTGGAATCTGGTCAATTAAGCAGTTCAACTAGTCAATTAATGTATCGAGTTTGTTTAGTTTATTTCTGAGAACATCAAATTTGATATCTGTCAGAAGAAGTTCCGTGTCAAAACTGACTTAGCAGTACACTACCAAAAGTTTTCAGGAAAATAAATATTGAAGAAAGGGATAAAGGATTAGAGTAGCTTGCTTGGTAAAGTAGCGGATTTTGCCCGAATAGGAGGTGACTATGGCTGCTATATTGATAATCCAGATTAGTGCCAGTTTTTAAGAAATGGTTTCAAAATTTGAACCGGAAAAGAACGATGAAAAGACGTTCATTTCTGTAGAAACACTAACGAAGTTTCTAAGAAACAAGGAGACACCGTTGAATCAAATCTATGAGGTATCATTCAAACTACTTGATCACGGGTATCTGCTGCACTTTCCACACAGCGAGAAGTTTATTTTAGAGCTTTTGAATGATCGCCTGAGCAAGCGGAATACTGACTTCAGTAATAACAAATACACTTGGAGACTATTTTATAAGGCCTTGCAGCAGTTTAATAGCGTAGAATTGAATCAAATGATCAGAAATGGGGTTATAAATAAGATCAAGTTTAGTGAAATTATTCTGAATACATTGAAGGTTATAAAGGAGAGTCAAAGTGATAAAGATGTGGAGCTAATAGGTGAATTTTCTCATTGCATTTATATTGCGTTGAGCAAAAGCAGGCTCTTCCTTACCAATGAGCAGAACGTTAATGTGATATCAACTCTATTACTCATATTATCGAATAACTATGAAAGATATACTAACGAGATTTCAGATCGGCTAATTTCGATGACTTATCAGATCTTCAAACTCTCAAATACTCAGACACTCAGATACAATAACAAAAACGTTCAACTCTTTTGCGCTTCCTGTCTTTCAATGATACTGGAACTAATAGTTACGACTGAAAATACCCAGTTGGAGATGATTCTTCAACAAATTCTCTTCCGTAAGGAGAATATTGACGATTTACAGAAGAATATCGAATTCTTCTCAAAATCAAGATTGTCCTCTTCAGTTAGTTCAAGGTCAGTTGAATATCTTTTAGATCAATGTATATCGAGGACAGATGTTACTACTATTGAGCTTATATACAAGTCATTAGCAGGCGCTTATCCTCTGCAGAAAGAGAAAATGTTAGAACGGTTGGTTTCAATGAATAAAACATTATCAGTTGATTTTCTTGATTCAATTGTCACCGATGAACTACACAGTAAGAGCCCGAATTACAAAATTGTCATTCAATCTTTCACCAGAAACCCAGAGTTGGGGCTGAAATTTTCTCAGAATATAATGAACCAAAAGAAGGTTGATCTACCTCTGGCCATATCCATTTTGGCGTGTTATTCATCATGTAGAGAATTGATATCATTTTATTCTTTATGGAAACATCATTTAGATCTTTCCGAAGAAGAGAGCGAATTGGCATCGACAACATTTATTAATAGAGTATCAGAGCATGTCACTGGACTACCACCGTCACATATTTTGAAATTAACTCAACAGATTGTTTCAGATATCAATGAGTCTGTTACAACTTGTTCAGTTTTACTTAATTCCATCCTAGTCACACTTGTGAAAGTCATTTCTGGCTCTGTTGAAACAAATAGTGGTCGGGCATTGTTCAGTTGCATTGAAGAATTGAAAGACACTCTCAGTTTGGTTCTGAACGTGAACTATGGAAATTCGAACGACCTCTGGAAGTCAAAGTTGTTGATAATCACTATATATGATACCAACGAGATTGCTTCTGATGTTTTAGAAACAATACAGATTCAGTCAGATAAAGCCCCTGATCATTTTTTCTTGACAAGATTTAGAATAATGGAGCAGGATTTGAATGTTAACGATGATTCCTTCATTGAATCGTTTATAAGACATTACGAGCAATCGTCAACAGCATTCAAACATTTGATATTTTCCCGCTGGTTTCACCTACTAGAACTGATACTAAATGAACCACGTATTGATGTTTTAACCGGAACTTTTGTCACCAATGCCACAGATCAAATGTTGTTGGACATCGTGTCAAATAATGAATTGTACGAATGTGTGAAGATTACAAAACAATTTATTACGCAACTAATCTCAAATTTAAGGGCCAATCAAGTTAGGTACTTACAGTTTATCAAATATATCCCTAATGAGTGTTACTCAAAGACACAAAGAGTGGAACTGATGAATGTGCTGCTGAATCTGTCAATGGGAAAGACACCGAGTGTTTCAAGCGAATCATTATCTGACCTTAGAAAGTTACTACAGAGACCTACCTCTAAATCATTGATTGAGACCGACTTACAAAAGGTGTTGGATCTTTTAGAATCACAGAAAGACACACTTTTGTTAGAGCATGCTTATGAGGTAGCGACTGATGTTTTCAAGATTCAACTACAGCAGCCAAATTGTACAATTGTTGAAAAACTATTGAACTATCCGATTCCAAGAGAATCAAAGGAAAGTATCATCAATCCAATATTTTGTCTTCTAAAGGCCCAAGCTGATCTCGGTGTATCAATTGACAAATCTTTGGCTCTGAAAGTTATAGATCTTTGCTTTGACAGTATTGTGGAAGAAGAGTCAGTCACTTTACCACAAATACTAATAGCACTGAAAACTCTTACACATATCAGATTATGGAATAATGATCTAGCTGATAATGATAGATACAAAAGGTTAGTTAAAACACTTGGGGATCAATACAAAGATGATCAAGACATTCAAAGCGCCCTTTTCCAACTCATATGTTTATCAGGAGACTGCTATCAACCAAACTTCATCATGGCTTTATTCTTGTGTCTTTCAACCTCACAGACGATCCTGGATGGATTAAATCATTATCTCAGCAAACTAGACGATGAAACTTACCATCACTCATGGGGAATGACTCTTCAATCATTCATGGAAAATCAAGATGATTCTTACTTGATGTTACTGTCATCATTTCTGCTGAATGCAAAGAAACCTACTGAAAATCTACCCTCTCTGCAAAGCTATACCACGATCACTATAAGCTCACTATTATCAGTTGAAGATGAAATGATTTACAACAACCGCTCGAGTTTCATTGAGATTTCCAAAACTATAAAGAAGCAAATTACAAACAAAAGCTGGTCATTGAATCAATATTCTATAGAGTTGATAATCAATTTCGTCAACAGGCTATCATGTTTGATGAAAACTGAGTTGGGCTCTAAAACTCTCAATGATTCGGATATGTTTATACAAATATCCGAGATTCTATCTTCGATTTTACTATATCAACGGCACAGAATATCCGGCAGACAGCATCTGATAATGATTCCATTGGTATCACTAATGGAATGCCTTTTTCAAAGGAACAAAGATCACGCTGATGAAATTTCGACGTCGGCAGCATGTGTATTAAGCTATCAACGATTGATAAGCAACTATTGTGACCCTCCGTCGGATTCACTAGCTGTAACCGGAAAATCCACAACACAGGATGTTTCTATAACAAGTACGATCTCATTGGCAAAATCTGAGCTCCGGAAATCAACTCCTCTTCTAATTCTCGGCTATCTCAAGTTTTACGTCCAGTTTCAACTTTCTCCTGAAACTAAAGATCTCTTAGTCAGCTCGCTGTTCCAAGCTTTCAACCTTATTACAACAAATGAACTGACTATGATCAACTCACTGATAGACGTCCAAAGTCGTCACGTCTTCAGAAGCCTCTTGGCAGACTATGAAAAGCTTGGAAAATGGAAGTTCGACTAGTATAAACCTCCCAAACTATTTGCACAGCCTGAAAAATTACCCCACCATGGCGGAAAAGTTGACCAAATGAGATGAGGAAAAAGGAAATATGATCACCCGAGGCTGAAATTTTTCATTTTGGGACGTTGACTCTATTCTGGCTGGGGTTTGTGCTGTTCACGTTGCGAATTGAAGAGAGTCTCGTTAGTAGGTTGACTGTTTAGAAAAGTCAGGGGTTGCTAAAACTGACTGAAAACCGGATTCAAAAAGACAGAGTGTGGAGAAGCTTACACTTTGAACAGATTCAATTGGCTGAAAATGATGATTACCAGACTTGGATTCAAGAGTGTTGCTAAACAGGCCAGTGGAGTCCGGTCGATCAGAAAGTTCTCGAATGCGTCCACTTCTAAGAGAAGAAGAGGCTATGCTGTTGCGGGGGCCGCAGCACTATTTGGAATTGGCTCATTGACCTGTATTTCGAATGAGTCTCCTTTAACCGGGAACGAAAAGTTGATCCCTCTTGAAGAATTCCTCAAACACAACAAGCCAGATGATTGCTGGGTGGCCATTGAAGGGAATGTTTATGATATGACAGCGTTCATTCCGAATCATCCGGGAGGAAAACATCCTATTATAAGGGCTGCCGGTCAAGATGCCACTAAAATTTATCAGCCCATTCATCCTCCTGGAACCATTGACGCATTTCTTCCAAAAGACAAGCATATAGGAAAGTTGGATGGCGAAGCTCCAATTGCCGAGCTTCCAGCCGATGATTTTGAAGAGGAAAGACTAGAAAATATAGAAAACAAGCCTCCATTGTCACAGATCCAGAATCTTCACGATTTTGAGTATGTGGCTAAAAAGATCCTACCAAGGGGTGCATGGGCATATTATTCCAGTGGCTCTGATGATGAGATATCATTGAGAGAGAACCATTATGCCTATCAACGTATTTATTTCAGACCTAGAATATTGGTGGATGTGAGCGAGATTGACACATCAACCACAATGTTGGGTTCCAAAAGTTCTGTTCCTTTTTATATAACTGCCACAGCTTTAGCCAAGCTTGGACATCCTGATGGAGAATGCTCAATTGCAAGGGGAGCAGGCAAGGAAGGAGTGGTTCAAATGATCTCCACGCTGGCTTCTAGCTCACTTGAAGAAATAGCGGCTTCTAGAATTCCTGGAGCTACTCAATGGTATCAACTGTACGTGAACGAGAATAAAGACATCACGAAAGGAATGGTTAAAAAGGCTGAGGACTTAGGTATGAAGGCGATTTTTATCACTGTTGATGCGCCATCGCTTGGTAATAGAGAGAAAGATAGAAAGCAGAAATTTGATGGAAGTAAAGCTAATGTTCAAGGAGCCGACGACTCCGACTCTGACGACTTGGAGAGAGATGGCGGTGCTTCTACAATATTATCATCGTTCATTGATCCTCGGTTGGACTGGGCAGGAGTTAAAGAAATTAGACAAATGACCAAGCTGCCTATTATTATAAAAGGAGTTCAAAGAGTAGAGGATGTTATTTTAGCTGTTGATAATGGATGTGATGGTGTTGTTCTTTCCAACCATGGTGGAAGACAATTAGATACTGCTCCACCTCCAATTGAGCTTTTAGCTGAAATCGTGCCAATACTGAAACAACAGGGCAAATTGAAGCCAGAGTTTGAGATTTTTGTGGATGGAGGAGTTAGAAGAGCCACTGATATTCTGAAGGCAGTTGCCATTGGGGGAAAAAACGTCAAGGTGGCTGTTGGTATTGGAAGACCATTTTTGTATGCTAATTCAGGATATGGGGAAGCTGGGGTTCGTAAGGCCATTCAGGTTTTGAAAGGAGAATTGGAGATGGATATGAGACTTTTGGGAGTACGCAATATCGATGAACTTGATGATTCCTACGTTGATACTAGAAAGTTGATTGGTAGAAATGCTCCCGATGAACTTTACGATAAGCTATATTCACCTCTTCAAACTATTAGGTTCAAGAATGAGGATTAAGTCAATGCTGGTTCATTATCTGGGATGTTATGGATTTTGAGCAGGCCGTCTAGCAGAGTTTGGTTTTTGAGCCAATAGAATCTTTTGAGTTTAGTTGATTTTGTCAACTCTTGGCTTAGAACCTGTTTTAGTTTTGAGAGCTGCGAAAGGTACTGCTCGAGCTCAGTTTCATAGCCTTTCAGCGTCTCTAGGGATGAATTATCAAAGGAACCGATCGAGCTAATTGAATAAGAGTCTGAGATAGAGTTCAATAAGGCGTCTGACTGAGATGACAGCGATTGGGAGACTGACGGCAGAAGTGGATCCTCCATCTGCTGATTGTCATCGTAAAACCGGCTGTCCTGATGAAGCAGCTGTCTGAGGTCGATTTCGGGGTCTGTCATGTCAAAGTCTCTGAAGCTGTAAATTTGGTCTCTTTTGTCGGCCTGGCTCTTATTTAGTTGATCTAGAGCATCGTTCAAGTTATTTGACTCGATATCATGAACTGTCTTTAAATGTTTAAGTAGAGCATCAGATCTTGTGAACGACTTTAAGCATTCAGCCAGAATGCAGTAGAAGGGCTTTTCGCCTGTGTGTGTTCTCACGTGGGAGATCAGGGCGAACCTGCTGTGCTGATGGACGCCTTTGCGCGAGCAATCCTGCCACTGGCACGCGTAGTCCGTGCTGGAGTCCTCCTTCTTGGACACGATGTGGTCGGTGCTTATGTGGTGGACCAGGTCTTCCAGCTCTGAGAACTCTGTGTTGCAGTCGCTCCACCTGCACTGGCTCGTGGCGTTGCCTGCTTCGTCTGGCTCGATGCCTGCGCTGACGAAGCCGTCGCGGACCATGTTGGCGTACTCCTGCTCGAGCTGCTGGTCTGTTATTTGTGAGGTCATGGAAAGCAGTGATCGTGGAGACGGCGACTAGACGGCGATCACTGAGCGAATACACCACTCAGCATAGACACCAATACGGCCACCACACAAATGTTCACAAGTTTCACCACTGAAAAAAAATCGTCCAGTTTACAAAAACTTAATAACTACTCTCTACCCTCTTCCAGTAATAACCAGCACGCCAAGTGAACCGCAAGAGAATGTCGGAACTGCAACTGCGTATACTGAAGACCCTGAATGATGAGCATGTGATACCGGACACGTCCAAGACGTTTGTGGAGGTTCCCGCTTTGACCGTCCAGTCTGCACTTAATTCGTTGGTTTCTCGGTCAATGATCAGCTACACCACCAACGAGTCAGACAGATGGGTTCTTACTAAAGAGGCCGAAGAAATCGTCGAGAAGGGATCGCACGAGTATCGTCTTCTGCGCACAGTACTAGAGAGCCTTGAAGGGCTGAAAATCTCTGAGGTCGACAAGCTCATGGGAAAAGATGGTAAAGTGGCTCAAGGTAGAGCTTTCAAGAATGGATGGATCGGAAAAGAGGGAGACAAGCTGGTTCCAAAAGTGAGCGAGGTCGGCTCAGTTCAGGATACCACCTGTGTACAGCTCAAAACCATCAAGGAGACCGGAACTCTGGACGATGCAAAACAGCTCTCAGAGTTGAAGAAGAGAAAGTTGATTCTGCAAACCAAAGTGTTCACTTTCTCGGTATCAAAAGGTCCTAACTTTGCGATGGAAATCCAACACCTGGAAACAGATATCACCAGTGATATGATCACGTCTGGCTCGTGGAGTGAGTCGTCATTCAAGCCTTATAATTTTGATTCTCAGGGCTTGTTCCCAACCTCCGGTGCTTTACACCCTCTCAATAAAGTTAGAGAAGAATTCAGACAAATCTTCTTCAGTATGGGGTTCTCTGAAATGCCTTCGAATCAGTATGTGGAGAGCGGATTCTGGAACTTTGACGCTCTATACGTTCCTCAGCAGCATCCCGCCAGAGATTTACAGGATACTTTCTATTTAAAAGATCCGGCAACTGCTTCGGCTCCAAAAGATAACCAATACTGGAACAACGTTAAACAGGTTCACCAAGACGGTGCTTACGGCTCCATTGGTTATAGATATCCTTGGAAAGGTGAAGAATCCTTGAAGACAGTTTTAAGAACCCACACAACTGCAATCTCGGCTCACATGTTGAAACAACTGGCTGATGATCCTAAGCCTGCAAGACTGTTCTCCATAGATCGGGTTTTTAGAAATGAGGCGGTAGATGCTACGCACCTGGCAGAATTCCATCAAGTCGAAGGTGTTTTTGCTGACTATAATTTAACACTTGGTGATTTAATTGGCTTCATGAAACAGTTCTTTGCAAAGATGGGAGTGCATGATTGCAGATTCAAGCCAACGTACAACCCTTATACTGAGCCATCGCTTGAAATCTACGCTTGGCACGGTGGCTTGAAGAAATGGGTCGAAATTGGAAACTCAGGAATGTTCAGACCGGAAATGCTCCAAGCAATGGGACTACCAAAAGATATGCGTGTGCTTGGTTGGGGCCTTTCTCTCGAAAGACCAACCATGATCAAGTACGGCGTGAGTAATATCAGAGAACTGCTAGGTCACAAGGTGGACCTTGGCTTCATAGAATCAAACCCTGCTGCTAGGCTCGATGAGGATATCTTCTAATGCACTCACAAACATGGTGAAATGTCTTATTTCTGCTTAGGTAAGCGGAAAACGGTGTGAAGCTGTTTGATTTTCAGGCCACTAGCTATATATTTTAATTTGTTTGTGTTTAACTAAGACAGGGGAAAGATGAGGACTGTAGTGATTCGTACTAGAGTACCTGTCAAATGTGTACTGGTGCTCTCTTTACCTCCATGGGTATGTTCATACTAGATGACATCCACTGGCCGAATAAATCTCTTTACAATATCATCGGTGGGGGAGGGACGTTTGCGATAATCGGATCAAGATTTGTGTTGGGAGCGTATCGATCGGAGAAGTGTTGCTGGATTGTTGATGTTGGCAACGATTGCCCACCAGAGGCTTTGAGGCAGTTGAATTCGTGGAACACAGGTGCTGTCATTCGATTCGACGATTCCAGGCAGTGCACGAGAGGATGGAATAGTTATGGAGACAACGATCACAGAGAGTTTAAATATTTGACTCCAAAGAAGAGAATAGAAGTTGATGATATATTACAGTATCCTGAGATGACCCGTTCTAAGTCGTATCATCTTATATGTTCTCCTGAGCGATGCATTGATACGATGGCCGAGTTGCAGAGATTACGCTCTGATACTCCTATTGTTGTTTGGGAGCCTATTCCAGATGACTGTACTCCTGAGCATCTTGAGAGATGTCTGAAGATCCTCGATAGAATTGACGTTTTATCCCCAAACTCATCCGAATGTGCGTCTTTTTTTGGATTATCTGAGCCACGGTCACATGAAGGTTGCGAGACAGTTGCTTCCAAATTTATCAGCTACATGACGAAGACCCCCTTATCGTCGATTGTTCTTAGATGTGGAGAGCTGGGTTCTTTGCTGATGACGCAAAAAAGTAAGGTGTGGTTTCCTGCCTATCACTGCGATCCTGACTCCGATGATTACTGCTTGGTTGACCCCACTGGTTGTGGAAACGTTTATGTTGGAGCTTTTGCAACAGGTTTAGTTATTACTGACGATTTAATGGTTGCATGTATTTGTGGAACTGTTGCAAGCGGAATATGCATCGAGCAGCATGGGACGCCTAGTCTACATTTTGACACTAATAACCATGAGTATTGGAACAAGTTGAGCTTCTCGCAAAGAATCCAGAGATACATTTACAGAAATCCTCAAATAGGCTACTCCTCGCAGAAAGTTATCAAACTACTCGGCATTGAAAACATATAAGATACCAAACTATACCAAACCAAATCAAGCAGAAATTTCTTGCTCAAGCTCAGCAATTGATTCGGAAATAACCTTGACAATGAAATCAGCATCGTCTTTGGTGAAACTAAATGCAGGAGCAACAGTTATATGGTCTCCGTAACTAACAATATTTCCTGATTCATCAGTTTTGACTCCACGAGTTCCAGAAACACCCATAGATGTCATTCCTCTCTCAAGACACTTTTCAGCTAGCTTATAGCCAGCCTTGATAGAAGGGTCTAAAGGTTCCTTGGTCTCCTTATCGGCAACAACCTCAACAGTAATGAAATTTCCTGCTCCACGGAAATCGCCAGCGATTTTGCTGTCCTTGAGAGCATATGCCAGTTGACTCTTAAGATAGTTACCAGTCTCCCTAACATTTTCAATAAGATTGTCTCTGTAGATCTTCTTTTGAACTGCAAGACCAACTCTGCAATTGAAGTCGTGTGAGTGGTATGTTTGGGCACCAAGAATGGACCCAGAACCTTCCTCAAAGACCTTCTTAACTTTTGGAGAGATTAAGACGCCTGCCAATGTCACATATCCTGATCCAATAGTCTTTCCGACTGTAAGAATATCTGGTCCACCCTCAGAAAGTCCGAATTCTGGACTCATGTATGTGTATGGATAACCACAACGACCCAATCCACACATAACCTCGTCTAACATGAAAAGGGCTCCATACTTGTGGGCAATGGCTCTTGCTCCGTCCAGATAACCCTTGGTTGGAACTGGAGTACCAAAAGTGGATCCACCCACGGTTTCGAAGATTACACCTGCAATTGTTTCAGGATCATTATCGACAAAGGTCTGCTCAAGCTCATCCAAAAGTTGCTTGGTGTACTGTTCCTCTGTTAGACCATCCTTGATATCTCTGTATGAATAACATTCGGAAACTTTAGGGGTTATAGACTTGGGTAGCAAAATATCATCAAATGGCTGTCTTCTGGTGTTATCACCGATAGATAGAGCACCGATGGTGAATCCATGATAAGACTGCTTTCTGCTGATAAACTTGCTTCTCTTTGGTTGCCCTAGCTCATTGAAGTATTGCTTCATGATTTTGAGAGCATTCTCGTTAGACTCCGAGCCGGATCCAGTCCACAAGGCAGAGCTAAAAGCACCGTTTGATTTGTCGCAGAGAAATTTACCAAGCTCTTCAGCTGCCTCGTTACAAAAGTATGCACCGAAAGTGTACACAGCTTCCTTTGCAAACTGTCCCATGAGCTCGGTGATTTCAGGATCTCTATGTCCCAAGGACAAAACAGCTGCTCCAGAAACAGCATCAAAAACAACCTTCTTCTCCCCCGTCTTTGGATCCTGAAGAATCAGGTGCATTCCATCAGGCTTTGCACCCACACAAAGAAGACCTACATCATTGATCTTCTTTTGAAACACATAGGAGCTTTCATCTTTATCGATGGTCATTATAATATCTTAATCAAATCCTTATCCGGTTCTGTTGAAGGCAGTGCAAGACGATCCTGGTCTTTAACTCACACTCAGTGTTTAACAAGCTCAACAGATAACGTCAATTGATCTCAGCTCATGCGCTGTTCTGCAAACGCTTGACACAGCAGCTTCTTTGACCCTACTTTTATATAGATTGCAGCGCGGCGCTTCTTACTGATAACGCTAAATGTTTAGGGCAATTTTCGCGGAATCTTTATTCGGCTCTTTCCTAGTTTGGTACGACATGTTTCAGCTAATTTGACTGTCAACGCACTTCCTGTCGCGACCTGCCTAGTATGGAGAGCGTGGGATGTGTGGGCTAAGCGATGGCTTTTGCAGGCTCAGGGATTGGCTGTCCGGTTGGACTGGGGAAGAAGTCTCGTTTATTGACACCTACCGTGGACCAGAAAGTTGATGTGGTAGCTTCAGCCGAGAGACCGTGGCAACTTACCAGATTTGGGATGACTCACGCGAACCAAAAAAATGGAATTATAAAAAATGGACAAGTTGGGAATTGAACCCAAGACCTTTCGCATGCTAAGCGAACGCGCTACCAACTACGCCACATGCCCTTTTGGGACGATAGAATGTCACGTAGAGCAACGTAACAGTATGGTTTTACTGCTTTGCATGCCTCACTCCCTATACTACTTCATCTCTTGCTGGGTTTCTGCATCAATGAAAACAGTTTACATTAGCCTTCCACTGAGAATTCTCCTCACGCTCTTGAACACTTTTCTCTATACTCGGTCGCACCCGGAGAGTGTCGCTGTAGATCCGCGTCGGCGTTAGCTTGCTTATATAATATTGCAACACAAATCTCATCAGAACCTACAGCCGACAGCTTGCAAAGCATGATATGCGTACCGGACTATTGTTCCTGAATTAAGGGTGCAAATATGGTACTCTGTATTCTGTCAACCTCAACATTGTTTTCGGCCGAAGTTGATCTGTTCGGAGGTAAGAAGATGCGTCATCGCCTGAACAGATACCCCCGACTATCACCGAAACCCGAAATCATCTTAGTCAACGCCAGAATATGGAGTATATAGAGGAGCACAAAGAGATTCTCATCCATAATCTTCTAGTACCACAAATGGATCATAGTCTATTCAAAATGGATTCAGCTAGTATGACTGAACAAGTGAGTTTGAATGAAAAGAAACCGTCCAGCTTGGTAGCTCCGGAGAATTCAAATTCCTCGGCGGCTATTGATCCTAAAAGCATTCAAGATCCCGAGGAAAACGCTCCCGAAGAAACCAAGAAGTTTTTCGAAAGTGATGCCGGTGACGGAACATTGCGTCATGAGCAATACTTAAGTGGTGTCAAACTGATTCTTTGCGTAACTTCGGTTTCTATGTGTCTTTTCTTGTACGCATTGGATTCCACAATCACATTCACTATTCTTACAGATGTTGCTAATAGGTTCAATTCGTTCGGAAAGGTGACTTGGATAACTGCAGCCTTTTTCTTGGCCTTAGGTGGATGCGTTCAGATATGGGGAAAGATATCCATCATCTATGGTAGAAGATGGACGATGCTGGCAGCAATATTTTTATTTGAAATTGGATCTCTTATCAGTGCACTAGCAAATTCTATGGATATGCTTATAGGTGGAAGAACGATACAAGGAGTTGGAGGTGCCGGAATTCAGACCTGTGCTTTCATTATAGTTACGGAAATTGTCACTATTGATAAAAAACCTCTTCTCATGTCATTATTCGGAGCCAACTTTGCATTGGCTTCTGTTATTGGGCCTGTAGTTGGAGGTCTCTTCACAAAGTATGTCAGTTGGAGATGGTGTTTTTACATCAACCTATGTTGTGGTGGAGCTAGTGTACCCCTGTTTTATTTTACATTTACTCCTAAAACTCCTGTAGGAAGTTTCCGGGATAAAATGAAGAAACTCGACTTCTTAGGTGCTGGTCTCATGATTCTATTTGTTGTTTTGGTTTTATTGGCTCTTTCTTTTGGAAGTAACCAGTATGCTTGGAGATCTGCAGCGGTTATAGTATGCTTTGTCATTGGTGGATTCACGGGAATTGGGTTTTGTATTTGGAACTTCAAGTTTTCTAAGGAGCCAGTTCTTCCTTGGGAAATTGTGAGAGTGCCTCAAGTTAGTTGTGCTACTATCATGTTCTCTTTTGGATTTGGCTGTTTCTTGACTATAGGACAATTCTTGGCTATCTATTTCCAGGTTATCAGAAGTCAAGATTCCTTGCACTCTGGTCTTGCTCTATTACCATTCATTATCTCTGCTGTATTATTATCAGTTGGTGTTGGGATAACAATCCAAAAAACAAGATACGTCAAGCCGTTCGCTATTGCAGGTGCAGTCCTTTTATGTGTTGGTGTTGGCCTTCTTTTACTTCTCAGAATCGATTCTTCATCTTCAAAAAGAATCGGTCTGTTGATCATATCAGGTGTAGGATCAGGATTCATGTTTCAACCTGCACTTATGAGCGTTCAATTATGTGCTCCAAAAACTCCAGGCTCAACAATTCTTGCGACAACATATGCTAACTTTGGTAGAAACCTCGGAACTGCATTCGCTTCGCAAATCGCCAACTTAATTTACAACGTGACTCTTAAAGGTTACATCAGAGCTAATTCAGACATTCTTCCTGCCAATATGACTGCTGAAGAGCTCGTCAATGATACAACCCTCGTATACACGCTTGATCCTACCGTTCGTGATATCATCAGAAAAGACATTTTAAAATCTATTCACAATGTTTTTTACTTTGGAATAGGACTTGCCGCAATGAACCTGATCTTCGCCCTCTTAATGTCCAACAAAATGATTCCAAAAGCCCGCGAAGTGAAGAAAGACTGATTACCATCTGCCAAAATGTGTCAGTTCCGTAGTACTCAATTCAATCTATCAATTTATTCCACAGAAATCTCTACTCCTAAATTCCACAGCCTTGATTTGATTCATTTTAATTTAATCTCAATTGCATAAAACAGAAATCATCAATGGAATCAACAGTCCACTAATAACAACGCTATGGTGGATATGTCGCAGCTTGCTAGTAGCGACTGCCGGCTGCCTGAATTAAATGACTTTAGTGTTTAGCCAATCATAGATCTTGCGAACATAATCTTTTTTTTGCCGCGTAATTTTCAGGATTTCTTCCTCTAAAAATTAATAGCACTGCAGTAAATGTCGGTCCAGTAGAGAATATTTGGTCGTGCTCCAAACATAAGTCTTGCTTTTTTTCATTCTGAAAATTTTTTACGTAATGAACATTTGTAATAAAGAGATAATTCAGTAGAGTTTGGAGTTACATTATAGCGTACTTGGAGTTCGTTTGAGCTTTAAAGAGCATCATATCGAGTTGGAAACAGCTGAGCATTGACTGGTGTTGTTTTTGACTCCGGTCTATTAAAAACATATTTCATTTGAAGGTGTTCAAATTTATGCAACGCGGTGAATAAAACGACAACATAGTCATACAAATACTACAAGAATGAGCAGCAAGAACACTCGTATCGCCATTGTGTCGGACGACAAGTGCAAACCGAAAAAGTGCAGGCAAGAATGCCGGAAAGCGTGTCCTGTTGTTAAGACAGGAAAGTTGTGTATTGAAGTGGTTCCAGCATCAAAGATCGCGTTTATTTCTGAGAATCTTTGTATCGGTTGCGGTATTTGTGTCAAGAAGTGTCCATTTGGTGCAATTAACATCATCAATCTTCCTACTAATCTTGAAAAGGAGGTTACACACAGATATTCTGCCAATTCTTTCAAATTGCATAGACTACCAACTCCAAGACCAGGGCAAGTTCTTGGACTGGTTGGTACCAACGGTATTGGTAAATCTACAGCATTAAAGATTCTTGCCGGAAAAGAGAAGCCTAATCTTGGTAGATATGATGACCCACCAGATTGGGAAGAGATCTTACGTTATTTCAGAGGATCTGAGTTACAAAATTACTTTACTAAGGTATTGGAAGATGATATCAGGACGATTATTAAGCCACAGTATGTCGATAATATTCCAAGAGCGATAAAGGGACCAATGAATAAAGTTGGTGAACTTTTAAAGGCAAAAATGGACAGAGCTGAAGAAGCAAGAGAGGTTGTTTCGATACTGGAACTAAAGGGAGTTCTCAAAAGAGAAGTTGCTAAACTTTCCGGTGGTGAACTTCAAAGATTTGCCATTGGAATGACATGTGTTCAAAAAGCCAATGTTTATATGTTTGACGAGCCGTCATCATATCTTGATGTTAAACAAAGATTAAACGCTGCATACATTATTAGATCGCTACTTGGTCCTACAATATATGTCATTGTTGTTGAGCATGATTTGTCTGTTTTGGACTATCTTTCGGATTTCATTTGTATTCTTTATGGTGTTCCATCTGTCTATGGTGTTGTTACATTGCCAGCTTCTGTCAGAGAAGGTATCAATATATTTTTAGACGGACATATACCAACGGAGAATTTGAGATTCAGAACGGAATCTTTACAATTTAGATTGACAGATGCTTCGGACAACCTAGTAATTGATCAATCCAGAGCTTTCGAATATTCTTCTATGACTAAAACCCAGGGTGATTTCAAATTGACTGTTGAGGCTGGACATTTTGCAGATTCTGAAATTATAGTGATGATGGGAGAAAATGGTACTGGTAAAACAACACTTTGTAAGTTGCTTGCCGGTGCTATTGAACCTGATGAAGGATGCAAAGCGCCAAAGTTGAATGTTTCAATGAAACCACAAAAGATTGCTCCAAAGTTCACTGGAACTGTAAGACAATTGTTTTTGAAGAAGATCAGAGCCTCATTTTTACATCCTCAGTTTAACACAGATGTTGTTAAACCTCTTCGGATTGAAGATATCATCGACCAGGAAGTGCAACATTTATCAGGAGGTGAATTACAAAGAGTTGCCATTGTGTTGGCTCTTGGAGTTGAAGCAGACATTTATCTAATTGATGAGCCTTCCGCTTACTTAGACTCTGAGCAGCGTATTATATGTTCTAAAGTCATCAGAAGATTTATCATACATTCCAAAAAGACTGCATTCATTGTTGAACACGATTTCATTATGGCCACTTATATGGCTGACAAAGTCATGGTGTTTGAAGGTATCCCTTCCAAGGATGCTGTTGCAAGAAAAGCCGAATCGCTGCTGACTGGATGCAACCGGTTCTTAAAGAACTTGAATGTCACTTTTAGAAGAGATCCTAACTCGTTCAGACCAAGAATTAACAAACTTGACTCCCAAATGGATAAGGAGCAGAAACTGAACGGAAACTACTTCTTTTTGGATAATACTGAGTTGTGATGATGCATTCATTATACATATTTATTGGGATCTAAGGATCTTTGATGGTTCACTGATATGAATATATTAGGTAATCAAACTGCATACGATGATATCCGGGCTCATAACCATTAATTTTTTGGTGATATTTTTTCACTGAGTCAATCAATTCTAATTTAACTAATATATATGGAGTAGTAGTGGATCAGTATACAGAACAGAGATTCGTATCTATAACGATGGCCGAAGAAGTCGCAGAAAAGGTGAAAGAGCTTTCCGTGAGCTCAGAAAGTCCGGTTGTACTTGGCCCTGATGGCCTGCCACTTTCCAAGAAGGCGCTAAAGAAGCTTGAGAAGGAGAAAGAGAAGGAGAGAAAAAAGGCAGAAACCGCTGCCAGACTTGCGAAGGAACAGGAGGCCCGTGAGTTGGCCGCAGCCAGCAGCGATACAGCGAAAGACAACTATGGAAAGCTACCTTTGATGCAGTCCACCAGCAGAGAGGGTAAAGTTAGAATCAAGTTTGCTGATCTTAGTTCTACTGATTCAGGAAAAAGTGTTACATTCAGAGCTAGAATCCATACTTCCAGACAGCAAGGAGCAAGTATGTGTTTTCTTTCACTAAGACAGCAAACAGATCTTATTCAGGGATTAGTCAAGGCCAATGGGGATTCTGTTTCGAAACAGATGGTGAAATGGGCTGGATCACTAAACCTGGAATCAATTGTACTTGTTGAAGGAATAGTGAGTAAAGTTGATGAGCCTGTTAAGAGTGCTACAGTTCAGGATGTAGAGATATCTATCACCAAGATTCATCTGATTGCTGATACACCATCCCAATTACCATTACTGATTGAGGATGCGTCGAGATCTGAAGCTGAAGCAGCAGAATCAGGTCTTCCTATTGTTAACCTTGATACTAGACTTGATTCGAGAGTGATCGATTTAAGAACTGTTACCAACCAAGCGATATTCAAGCTTCAGGCTGCCATTGGACTACTTTTCAGAGAATTTTTGATCAAGAACCAGTTCGTCGAAATTCATACACCGAACATCATCCCTGCTCCGTCAGAAGGAGGTGCTAATGTGTTTGAGATCTCCTATTTCAAAGGTAAAGCATATTTAGCTCAATCGCCTCAGCTATATAAACAACAGTTGATTGCTGCTGATTTCGAGAGAGTGTTTGAGATCACTCCTGTTTTCCGTGCAGAAAACTCCAACACTCATCGTCACATGACTGAGTTTGTTGGATTGGACTTGGAAATGGCTATTGAAGAGCATTATCATGAATGTGTTGACTTATTAGGTGACTTATTCATTTTCATCTTCACTCAACTGAAACAACGATACTCTAAGGAAATCGCGACCGTTAGAAAGCAATTTCCAGTTGAAGAGTTCCAACTACCACAAGATGGTAAGATGGTCAGATTGCATTTCAAAGAGGGTATTAAGATGCTAAGAGATGCTGGAAAAGAGGTTGGTGATTACGATGATCTCTCAACAGAAAATGAAAAGTTCTTGGGAAAGCTTGTCAAAGAAAAGTATCATACCGATTTCTACATCCTGGACAAATTCCCGCTTGCTGTCAGACCTTTCTACACCATGCCAGACCCCGAAGACTCCAACTACTCTAACTCATATGATTTCTTTATGAGAGGAGAAGAAATCTTGTCCGGCGCACAGCGTATTCACGACCCTGTTCTATTAAGCGAGCGTATGAAAGCTCATGAAGTTGATCCAACAGTTCCAGGGCTGTGCGACTATGTTAATGCGTTCAGCTATGGCTGTGTTCCTCATGCTGGAGGAGGAATTGGACTTGAGAGAGTGTTGATGTTCTTCTTGGATCTCAAGAATATCAGAAGAGCCTCTTTGTTCCCAAGAGACCCTAAACGTCTCCGTCCATAATCGGAGTTTGTTCACCTCTATAATTATTACTTTATTGGTAAAATAAAAAAATCTTTAGTGAACTCCTCTTGTTGTTATTAGGCCTCCTGTTATTTAAGGGCAGCGATGGCGGCTTCCGGGGACAATCCACTTGCTGATAATCTAGCAAAAGCTTCTCCTGATAAGGAGCAAAAAGAAGAGTCAGTTGATGATGCGACAAAGACGTCGAGTGATGACGCTTCGCTGACTGGATTGAATGACGCACATTACTCCTACTCCGAAGACAAGTTTCTGCGGGACCAGGACGCCAAGGTAAGAGCGTTCAGTGTGCTCGGGGCCTCCCCAAAAGGCTCCAGTGCATCATCCATGCTCTCACGAAGATCGTCAGTTGCGGAGTTTCTCAATCCACCCCCACCCCCTGTTGCGGGAACTATTAAGTATTCAAGTCCGAAGTCAACAAATAGCAAACTTGGATATAATCACTTTACCCAGGAGCTAACTCCAATACAGCAGACAACTCCAGCTCAGAATATCAAGTCAAAGTACAAGCTGTCGAGTTTGCTTGAGAGTGACCATAATTTGACAGATGAGCCTCCTTCTCAAGAGTTGATTGATATGTATAAGACAGTCCAAATATGTTTGGATATGAGAGAAAAGTATCAGGCACTATCTCTTCAAAGATCTTCAGATAACCCCAAGAACATGCAGGACTGGAGCATTTATCCGGACCCTCCTCTTCCCTTCTGGAAAAAAGGTGATAAGAGTACAACACATCATAATAAGGAACAAAAAGAGGAAAAGTTTGATATTAGTAAAGTTCAAATCCCAGGCGAAGACGAAACTATTAAGTTCCATCTTGATGCTGGAGACGTTTATCAGATCTACGATTCGATAACGGATGAGCCTCTTGTTAAGATTGCTACCATCCGTGACTACTACATGGACTTAGATAAGATCGTTGCCTTTGCGTCTGATGGACCAACTAAATCGTTTGCTTTTAGAAGATTAGAGTACTTGGAAGCGAAATGGAATCTATATATTCTACTGAATGAGCACGCTGAGATGTCAGAATCGAAACGAAACCCTCATAGAGACTTTTACAACGTTCGAAAAGTCGATACTCACGTCCATCATTCTGCTTGCATGAATCAAAAGCATTTGTTGAGATTTATAAAGCATAAAATGAGATATTGTCCAAATGAAAAAGTGATCAAGAGAGATGGTCAGATTTTGACTCTGAAGCAGGTGTTTGAGTCTTTGAACCTAACTGCGTATGATCTGAGTATTGACACTCTCGATATGCATGCTCACAAAGACACATTTCATCGATTTGACAAGTTCAATCTGAAATATAATCCTATGGGTGAATCAAGACTTCGTGAAATCTTCTTAAAGACAGACAACTACATTAAAGGATCGTATCTTGCTGAGCTGACAAAGGAAGTGTTCGATGATCTCGAAGCCTCTAAATATCAAATGGCTGAGTATAGAATCTCAATTTATGGTAAGTCGCCAGATGAATGGGATAAACTTGCGGAGTGGGTAGTTGATAACAAATTGTTCTCTCATAATGTAAGATGGTTAGTTCAAATTCCCCGATTATATGATGTTTATAAGAAGAGCAATCTGGTTGATAATTTCCAAGATGTGGTTGTCAACTTGTTTCTTCCGTTATTTGAGGTCACCAAGAATCCAAAGTCACATCCAAAACTTTATGTTTTCTTACAACGTGTGATTGGATTCGATTCTGTCGATGATGAGTCAAAAGTTGACAGAAGAGTTCACAAGAAGTTTCCATTCCCGAAAGACTGGGATACACAGAATAATCCTCCTTACTCCTATTATTTGTACTACCTCTATGCAAATATCACTTCTCTCAATCAATGGAGAGTCAAAAGAGGATTCAATACTTTTGTTCTCAGACCTCATTCAGGTGAGGCAGGTGATCCAGAACATTTAACATCGGCGTTTCTGGTGGCTGAAGGTATTTCTCATGGTATCTTACTCAGAAAGTTACCATTTATTCAGTATTTGTATTATTTGTGTCAAATTGGTATTGCAATGTCACCATTATCAAATAATGCATTATTTTTGACATACGACAAGAATCCCTTTCCTGCTTACTTTAGAAGAGGACTTAATGTTTCTCTATCAACTGATGATCCATTACAATTCTCATATACACGGGAACCATTAATTGAAGAGTATTCTGTTGCCGCTCAAATATACAAGCTTTCAAATGTGGATATGTCTGAATTAGCTAAAAATTCAGTTTGTATGAGCGGATTTGAACATCAATTAAAACAACGTTGGCTTGGTGAAAATTATGAGTCACATGGGAGCGATGGAAATGATATTGAAAAGACTAATGTTCCTGACATTCGAGTTGATTATCGAAATGAAACACTTGAAATTGAACGCCAACTTATAAGAAAATACCTCAGTTCAATTTCTAAATGAGCCAAAAATCCTTCCTCCCCCGTCTGTTATTCTTTGTCTAACTTTCTCTTTGAACTTGCTAGAGATCATTTCATCTTCATTCGCAACAACATGGACTAAACTTGTCATTTTTGGATATCTACCTGTGGCGTCTTTTATGTTATTGATGATCCCTTTGTCAAATGGATGATCATCTTGTTCAAGTTCTAGAACTATCCGAATACTTGGATCAGTTGGATGTGGTGTGTTAATGTATCGTTTATTAGAATCCATCTTGGTCTTGTTTTGATTCTCCTTGACTCTCCTGACTCTCTTGACTCTATTACGTTTAATCATGTCAATTGAACTCTCGTTTCTAATTATCAAATAGAGAGTAATCAATAGTAAATTTGATATCATTAAAAACGACAGGCCATTTCCAGCGATCAAAATCACAATCGAAGCGTTCCATGGCTTTATTTTGGTGGAGTAACTGAAAATAGAAACCATCGACATAATAAATAAGGACTCAAAACTAAAGATGAATAGTAGAAAGTAACAATAGTTGTCTTTTGATATCGCAGATCCAACAAACAGGCAATAATGATCGAACTTGGGTATGCATCGATTCAACGTCGATGAATGGTGGCATCGAAGCACTTTCAGCGAACAACAACTCGCACACCAAAATGGAAATCCTTCTGAATTACATAGAAACATACTTGGAGGCTCGATAAAGCCGGAAGTATCTTCGACGATCGGTTTGTCTTTCTCCTTTTCGTTCATCCTTTCTCCATTGCGATAATAGTCATTCAAATTATACGGAGGAACCTTGATTGGTATCGTCCCCGGCCCAATCGCTATGATCATCCCCCAACTAATAATCAGCATGACTATTATCATGTTAAAGCATATCATCAGGCCAATCGAAATGTTTCGATGACCTAATCGGTTATATAACTCAATTTTGCAAAACTCATAATTGAATGCATACACAATGAATATCAACCAACAACAGACTATTATGGGGGTTATCCGTCGAATAACATTCATCTATTCCGTGAGCAAAAACATCTTGGTAAACTACTCGAATAAAATCAACTATGTTCCAATTGTTCTTAAATTCTTTTGAAATGATTACATAAGTACTTATGTAACGTCAACTTCCTTTTAGCTGAATTAATCCAACAAGTATTCTTGTAAGTGATTCGTAGTCATCAGCATCTACGTCCGAAATCTTGTAATTTTTCTTCAAACAAGCTATGTCAACATTTCTCTGTATAGTAGTATCATCTAAAGGCTCAATATTCCCTCTAACGATCTCTTTCAATGATCTTTCTATATCATCATAATTGTTATTATTATCGCTTACGTCATCCTTCTTGATGACTTTGATTATTATCAATTTTGAGCAAGTGGGTGATATACCAAATCTTGTCAGGCAGTCCATCATATTTTTGTTCGGGCTGAGGTTGTATATGATCTCATTATGGATGCTTCTTGACTTTGTTCTGTTGAATGTGGAGTCGAGAACTGTCTTATATACTGCGCTGTACAAGTGTTCTAAAGATATGATATTTTCTGCATTAATAAAGCAGAAGTCAAATGTTGGATTTTTACTCATTAAATTCGACAAGATTTCTTGTTGATTGCTAACATCAACAAAGAATGAAGCAAACACCTCATGATGAGGAAACTGAGAGAAGTTCAGCACTTGATAGTCCATTTGATACTGCAAAAATGACAGGTGACTAGAAGAAAGTTAATGCTATAGATAATTTATTTTTTCTCGATTAAATATTTAGTTATGTTAAGGCTTTGTTATTGGGGTCCGACGTTAGAAAGGGTCAGGCTTGGAACTAGGCCAGACCAAAGAGGTATGGATCAATCTTATAACGATACCACTAGTGATGAAGGTAGTCTGAAGAAAGAGGAGCTCGAATACGATAACCCGTGGATTAATGAGACTAGTCCGTTGGAGCCAGTTCAATCAAGCAGTGATAGTGATTTTGGATCATTTGATCAAGTTGACCAAGTATCAGATAGCATTGTATATCCTTTGAAGTTCAGCGACTCAGTAGACTCAATTGTGTCCAATATATTCGATGCACCTATAGAAGAGCATATTTTGGATAGGAAGATAACGAGGTTGTTCTCTGATGACAGCAAGGCCTCTGAATATTATAGGATGATCACGTCTGGTCATCGTTTATATCAGTCTATCGATATTGAAGTGCTGAACATAAGGTCGAGAGACTATAAAATCAAGAGCACCATTTTGAAAGAGGTTCATCGTATTTCTCAAACATGGACTGAAGGCGAAAAGCGGGTCTCAAAGGAAAGCCATGGATCTGTTCAGAGGCCTCGAACTGTAAAGCTGTTCAATTGGTCAAGTGACGATAAGAACTTGAAAAAGAATGAGACTGCTAAACAGGAACGTGAGCAAGAAAAGGCCCTTCAAATCAATCAACGACTACTTCGAGTATCTAGTACGAAGTGCCGGGTCATCTTGCAGCAGAAGGAAAAGGAACAACGAGAGATTCGTATTCGTCTTGCCAATGAAAAGCGTGAACGTGAGGAACGAATAATAGCAGAGAAAAAACGTAAGGAAAAACTGCAGCAAAAGTATACCCTGAGTAATGAAGAATTGAACACCTCTGATCAAGATGACAAAAATGCAAAACTAGGAAAGCCTTGGATTCTCCGGAGGTTGTTTGGAAACCAAAAGTCCAAGATCGCTTCCGACAGCTTATCACATGAAAGAGTCACATCACAGTCGCCCGAACCTGTAATTGATCATGATCTGCTTTCTCCAGATTTTGTTACCGAAGACTACAACAGTGCAGAAGAGGAGGAAGAAGATGATGAAGGGCAAGATCTCTTCACTGGCTACAATGAACTAGGTGCCACCCCTGGTGGTGATGGTGATGCTTTAGTTGATTTGTTCGGAGACATAAAGCCTACCCAGCGTGCCTCTGTTGCTTCAAACAAGGATACACCTGCTTCCTCCATCAGAGACTCACTGGTGGACTTGTAACTCCGAAGATTACATTGCGTCGATCGGCGCGTCGCTGATAGATACTTGTTTCTTTGCCCGCATATCCTTATTGAGAAGAGGGAAAAAAAGCGGGAAACTTACTGTATAAGGCAATTTTTTTGCGCTTCCTCACAGATCTCACACCTTGGCTTTAATAGAATGAACGGGCCGAATGTATGTTTTCGCTGTGAGGGGTTTACCACATGTCATTCAAAGGGTTGAATCTGTTCAGGTATAAAAAGGCGACCTGTACTTGATTAGGAGGCTCTTCTGTCTTTGGGAGTGTTGTCTTCTAATAGACATAAAATCGAAAACCAAAACAAGCCGTTTTATCGTGCATAACAGCTTTTCAGCTTGAGTGCACAAGATGAATAAGAAGAACGGTGAGGCAGAGCAGACTCTGGAAATCGACTTAACTTCACCAGACAGTGGGGTCCATGATGCAGTGGTAGCAGGTTCAGAAGATGGCAGACAGCTGATGAATGATAATTCACATGTTGAACAGGAACTTCATCCAACATCCGACTCTTCAGCTTCTTCTATTGCATCCCCAAAGTCTCAACCCGATTCATCACATCCCTATATGGCCCATGATACGTCTCATACAGTGCACAAGAGAAGCTTCGTTAATGGCACTATCTCACCTTCATTCAAGCTGTCCGATTCTACGAACTTGGCACCTCTGTTCCATTCCGCTTCTAGGGAGGTTATTCCACAGCCAGTATATGAAAGTCTGCCGACAACACCGGGCTATGAGTTAAATGTGACATCCTATTTTGATCAGAGCTCTATAAACTCCATTCAGAATCTTGTACCACCTAATCAGCAGATGCCAATCACAGCATATAATCCTCCGGAAAAGCTTGAAGGAATGACGCTTAATAATCCTCCGAGAAACAAATGGAGAGCTCCGTCGGTCATATTCTGGGCTGTGGCTGCTGGGTTATCTGATGCAGCTCCTGGTGCCTTGTTACCGACAATTGAAAAATATTATAATATCAATTACTCAATTGTTTCGCTGATTTGGCTCGGGAACTCAATTGGGTTCATCTTGGTGGCATTAATCAGCCATAAACTGGTCACCCATTTGGGGAAACAGAAAATGGCATCAGGAGGTTGTCTGTTTCTGGTGGTGATGTATGCTCTGGTATCACCAGGATCCAGATACCCGTTAATGGTTGTTGGTTTCTTCTTCGGAGGGATTGGGCTGGCAATCTGCTTATCTCAGCAAATGATTTACTTGTCTCGATTCAAGAAGTCTTCGACTTATCTTGCAATGTTTCATGGAATGTACGGTTTGGGTGCATGTATTGGACCTTTGATCGCAGTTTCGATGATTAACTCTGGTGTTGCTTGGCATTTCTATTACTTAATCTTGCTCGGATTACAGGTGTTCAACTTTTTTAATATCTATTTTGCTTTTGTGGGTGCTGATGAAGATTTGTCTCCTTGGGAGTATTATGAACCCCCAGAATCTTCTACTGGTGAAGATGATGCGTCTTCAGAGGACAAGCAGCAGCAACAGCAACAGCTGACGATGATAGCTGAGACTCCAGCATATGCCGAGAGTTTACGGCGTATTACAACCAATGCAACCACCAATAGAGCAGATCCGTCAATACAGGTTGACAATGTTCCTCAGCCATCGGTTCTTCTGAACTTGGCATTGAAGAACTCAAGAACTTGGCTCCTGGCGTTTTTTGTTCTCTTTTACCAAGGAGCAGAGGTATCGATGGGTGGTTGGACGGTTACCTTTTTAGAAGAATATAGAGGAGCAAGTTCATCTGGATCGGGATATGTCTCATCTGGATTTTGGGGTGGTCTTACTGTTGGCAGACTTCTCTTGACAGACTTGCTACACAGATATGGAGGACCCAAACGAGGAGTATCCGTGATGATCATCATGTCTATAACTACAACTATTCTAACATGGCTGATACCTTCTGTGATTGTCGAAGCTGTTTTTGCTTCTTTGGCTGGAATGTTTATTGGTCCAATATACCCTCTAATGATTACTGTCGCGGTGCGAGTACTTCCTAGAAAGATCCAGGTCGTTTCTCTCACTATCATGACAGCGT
Organism: Ogataea trehaloabstinens; assembly: GCA_003706095.2. Classification (NCBI taxonomy): domain Eukaryota; kingdom Fungi; phylum Ascomycota; class Pichiomycetes; order Pichiales; family Pichiaceae; genus Ogataea; species Ogataea trehaloabstinens. The sequence continues at coordinate 210,376 of PPKJ02000005.1, read as the reverse complement.
TTGGCTCTTCAGGGGGAGCTCTTTTTCCGTTTCTCGTTGGTCTTATTTCCGAATACGCAGGACCTTTTGTGTGTATGCCGTTTGTGATTGCACTCTTTGCAGGTACTTTCTTAATCTGGCTGACGTTACCAAATCCAGACAGAGCAGTTACTAACCATCTTTGGCAGAAACTGTGGTAAACATTCTACTCTTTAGATCATTCAATCCTATGTACATTATTATTGAACTATCTCTAAACCGCAAACCACTATGTCTTAACAGGAGGAACGTAGTCGTAGTACCAAACCTGCCGAGGAGGGTGCTCTGTTGGAACCCTTATCTCAAAAGAAAATCTCTTTCCATACTCGCTCTCGTTGGCTGCTTCAAAGAGCTTCGGGCTGACTGCTTTCAAATCCTCGTTGGCTTTCTGTATCGACTCATACTGGCGCTGTAGTTGCAGCTCCTGTTCTTGCTTCTTCGCCTTTCTCAAAACAGACCACGCCTTGCTGACTGTTACGTGCTTCACATAATCCTCGTTGCACAGCTTTAACCGCTTTGGCTGCTTTCTAGCAGCAGACATGACGGAAAGCTGTGTAACTACCTTCTGCAGCTCAGGGTTGAGTCCACTTTTGGTTCTCTTTCCTCTCACAAACTCCAGGGCCGGTTTCCGGAACTTCGCCCCTGTCACCGGAGTCTTCAAATTCCACATCCTCGAGCTCAGCATCTTTCAGAGTCGGCGACCTCTACTGCTTGTGTGGGCTTCCTATGACTCCGTGAGACGGTACATCGTTTCTCCATCACGCTGAAATTTTCGCCAAGTTGAGTCGCAGGAAAAATTCATGAAAAGTCACAGCAGGCATCCTGCACTGCCCAACTAAATATAACCACTGCTTTTGATCGGAAAGACCTCTGAGACTCTGCAGCCGGCCCTGCTTGCCTCCTATACAGCGCAACACAGCCTGCCATAACAGAACCCGGTCAATTCAAAGCTGACAAGCCCCTTTTCAGCTGTCGAAATGAACCAGAATGAGCCAATCAGCTCCCCGCAAAGAACATATCTCTCTTCTAACCCGTTTGCATCTCTCGTCCACGAACAGTCTTCCCAAACACAGCCGTCAGCACAGTCCTCTATTCCCCAGGTACGGGTAGACGCTCCCGTCGCAGCTGCAGACTCGGTTCCCCCTCTACCGTCTCGCCCGGGCTCCAGCGTCTCTCTTGCTTCGCTACCGCAAACTCCGGTGAACGATCCTGAGATCTGCTCTCCCCCCCCTTCTCCGAGCTACACAGAGGTGGCATCCATTGGAGAGATCAGCTTACCTGGGAACTTGGCAACTGACCCCCTGTCCATAAATGAAAGTACTCCGAGCGAAGATCCTCCACGATACGAAGACGTGATCGGTAATAATAGCATACACGAGCACACACCCGCTCTTCCGCCACGCGCTAGAGCCCATCATCGAGGCCAACTACCCCCACCTGTACCACGCCGCTCACGTCGTCATTCTGCTTCTTCTGATGGCCCCGTCCACAGAATCCTTGCCCCTCCCAGATTACCTCAAAGATCGAGGAGCCCTTCCCCCGGTAGCTGATAATTACCATGGGCTGTACCTCCTTTGACAGAAAGGCACAGCTCCGCAACTGACGTCTCTGAAAGAGCTGTTCGTACATCAATCACCAAGAAGCTGCTTGTGCTGTAAGTTGAACACTAGGCCAATTGTTACCGATTTTCGCCCCTTTGGCCAAGTGGTAAGGCGTCGCACTCGTAATGCGAAGATCATTGGTTCAAATCCGGTAAGGGGCATTTTTTTTCCGTCAGAAAATAAAATAATCTACCCTACATCTTCAGCTCTATTATTCAATTAATTAATTAAGTAGTTGGTTATCAACGTCAGCCATCGTCTGGCCTTCTACAACTAAACAGTATGTGAATCACACAACACATAACATCGACAAAATATCTATGACACTATAGTTTCTACCAAAATTCCCCAATTTCTGATCTATAGCACAGTGAAACCATTTTGACGTTTTAAAAGTCAATACCAATAACCATAGCCAATAGCGCCATTCTGACAAACAGACCGTATCTCATCTGTCTGAAATAGGCAGCTCTAGAATCGAAATCAACTTCCTCCCGAATCTCATTGACTCTTGGAAGAGGATGCATCACACACATATGTTGTTTGGCATAAGAAAGAATTTTGTTGTCGACAATGTACGAATCCTTCAATCTCTCATATTCAGAAGCATCTTTGAATCTTTCTTGTTGAACTCTGGTACAGTAAAGGACATCAGATCTTGAAATTATCTCCTTGGTGAGCTCTGTTGTTTCTCCAACCAACATACCAGCATCAGAAAGCTGTTTTCTCAAATTCTCCGGAAGTCTGAGCTCGGATGGAGAAACAAGCTGGATTCTAACTTGGTAATGTTGTAACAACTTACACAATGAATGTACTGGTCTTCCATATTTCAGATCTCCCATAAAAGTGACTGTGATACCGTTAACGGTACCCAGCTCCTCTCTCATAGTGAACAAATCCAAGAAGGCTTGTGTCGGATGCTCTCTGGATCCATTTCCTCCATTAATAATAGGAACAGGAGAGTACTTTGCAGCAATATGAGCACTTTCTTCTGATGGGTGTCTGATAACAATAGCATCCGAGTAGCATGCCATTGTTCTAATGGTGTCCTGTAGAGTCTCTCCCTTCTTGACAGAAGATCCCTGCTCTGAGATTGAAACCACCCTTCCACCCAATCTTTGCATTGCTGCATTAAACGAGGAGGCAGTTCTAGTAGATGGCTCGAAAAATGCTGTGGTTAAAACACGGCCTTTCAAAACATCCAACACACCCTCTCTTTCGACTGCCAATCTCATCTCTTGAGCAACAGCAAATAAGGCGTGTAAATGGTATCTTGAAAACTGATTGACCGAAAGCACAGAATTTCTCAAGAACGGATTGTCTCCTTTGATGTATGAGATGATGGCATTTGGCAGACTCAACTCTCTTGGAGGCTTAGAGGAAACCAAGTCAGCACCAGTTAAGCTGTCGTTTGAGTCGGCAAAAGCTGATGAATCCTTTAATGAATCAAGCAATGCTGTTCTCTTGACACTATCAAAAGAGAATCTTGATGATCTTCTTGCCATTGGTGATGCTGCAAGCTGTGCTTCCTGGACTGCTGGAGTTCCTCCTACTGACGAAGGATGTTGCACCAAGTAGGCATGCTCTTTTCCAAGGGCTTCGCTAACAACAAATTCTCCCTCTAAGCAAACAGTCTGGCCATTCATATGAACTCTCTCCACAGCACCAGTCAATTTTCTGGGAGTGAATGGAGACCAAGAGGAAGATTTGATTTTCAAAGAAGAAACCAGTCTATCCACGTCAAGCTCAATTGAGGACTCGTTGTCTCTCAATGAGAAGATCTTGATAGGATTGTCGTGAAGTCTTGAAACCACATCATCGACAGTCAGCTTGCCTTGGCTGATAGCAGAAAACAACAAAGGTAAGGTATCTGATATACCCATGCCAGGAGTCACAGGCTCGCCCAAGAACGTGGCCAGAGTGGAAGGAAGTTCTCCAACAGAGAAGCAATCAACAGAATCTAAATTATCCCATAGTGCCTTCTGTCCTTCCTTGGTTGGCAAAAAGGTTGCCCCAGGATAGTCTTCCTGGGTCAAAAATAACGAGTATACACAAACATCACATGTGACTTCAAGATTTTTCTCTTTTGCCATTGCAATCAAGGCTAGATCGTCTTTTCCAGTAACACCAGTCACATGGATTTTTCTGTTATACAGTGACGCCAGCAACAATACAGATGCTAAATCTGTGGTTTTTGCATCCGTCACGACAGGCTTTCTCTCTGGCCAAACACCAAAATGAGCCGAAGTGGATGCTAATGTGTTCTCAGAGAACTCTTTGGATTGTACAAAGAGAGCTGATGTTAGAGAAGAAACATGTTGGATTTGGTTGGAATTGGAACCAGTTGCAGCAACCGCAAAAGAGTAGTCGGTATAAGCGGCACCTTGGATAGTTTCATGAGCTTGCGTCAAGCTTCTAGCATCAACCACAAATGCAGAATCAATTGTCGAAGGTAATATTGACGAAAAAGTGAAACCAGCGGCAAGAGCGGCTTTTGTGACTTCTTCAAAAGCACGGGGACCTCTCTTCTCATCTAGATAAGGAACAAATGTAGAGATAGAAACCATACCTGGTAACACAACAGTGTTATGAGAAGTCTGTGCATCTATATTGCTAACATCTAGGCTCACATTTCTTGCAATAGCCTCAATTAAAAGCTTCGCACATTTCACATTTGTAACCAGTGGGACTGCATAGTCAACTGCCATTCTTCTTGTTTGATAACCTTTAGAAACATATGATGCTGGTCTTCTGAATCTGTTCGAGGATGGTAGGTTGATGTAAAGGTCGATTAAATTGTTCGCTAAATGCTGAGTTAAGGAATATTCCTTTTTCTGATCTTCATCCTCATCGTTAAGCAGTTCGAGATACTTGACAGGGATACCATGCTCTTGAATGAAATCTGCAGTTCCTGCAGTAGCGAACAATGAATATCCGAGTTCGTATAACCTTCTGATCGAAGGTAATAACTCTTGCTTTTCCTTGAATGAACCAACAGACAGAAGAATGTTCTTTTTTGGTAACTGGAAGCCAGTAGCCAATAATGACTTCAAATAAGCTTCATACTTATCGTGTCCAAAACAGGCAACTTCACCAGTAGATGCCATTTCAACACCAAGCACGGGATCCGCACCAGACAAACGAGAAAATGAGAATTGCGGAACTTTGACAGCAATATAATCATCTGGAAGTTTATCACCAGGGTAAGGAGTAACTGGAAGATCCATTATAGTCTTGGTGGCCATTTCAATCATGTCAGTGCCAACAACCTTGGAATTAAATGGGAATGATCTGGAAGCTCTGACGTTACATTCAATAACCTTGATTTCGTTATTTTTGGCAATGAATTGGATATTGAATGGTCCTGTGACATCTAATGCTTTTCCGATTTTGGCAGTAGCTTCAACAATTCTGCTCACAGTTTCCTTAGCGAGATCTTGAGGGGGGACTATCAATGTTGCGTCACCAGAGTGAACACCGGCATTTTCCACATGCTCTGCAACGACATGCATAATTAATTTACCATCTTTAGCAACAGCATCCATCTCTATTTCTTTCGCATTTTCAATGTACTTTGTGATCACAACAGGGTAATCTGGTGAGACTTCAACAGCTTGAGATAGATATGAAGCTAAGTCATCTCTTGAGTAAACAGTGTTCATAGCAGCACCCGATAGAACATAAGAAGGTCTCACAAGGACAGGATATGAAACCTTAGCCGCAAACTCCTCTGCTTCCTCCATAGAAGTGAGCTCTTTCCACGCTGGTTGGTCGACTCCAATCTTGTCCAACATTCTGGAAAATTTGTATCTATTTTCAGCAGAGTCGATCATTTCAGGTGAAGTACCCATAATCTTCACATTTTGGCGTTGTAGTGGAAGAGCAATATTGTTTGAGGTTTGACCACCCATAGAGATAATGACACCTGATGATTTTTCTAGTTCGTAGATATCTAAAACCCTTTCGAGGTTAATGGTTTCGAAATATAGTCTATCAGCTTCATCATAGTCTGTCGAGACTGTTTCTGGATTATAATTGACCATTACCGTCTTGAAGCCTTGCTCTCTAAGTGTTCTGATTGCTCTTACCGCACACCAGTCAAACTCGACAGAAGATCCGATTCTGTAAACTCCAGATCCCAAAACCATTACTCCATTATCATTGAAATCAACATCACTGGAATCAGCATTGTAAGTAAGGTAGAGGTAGTTGGTGAAGGCTGGAAATTCAGCAGCAACTGTATCTATTTGTTTTGCAAATGGGAAAATTCCAAAGTCCTTTCTTAATCTTCTAATGGCAAGCTCATTAGAATTTAGGAATTTAGCTATCTGTCTATCTTCAAATCCCAGTTGCTTGGCTTGTTTGAAAACGGTATAAGGTAAATTCTCTTTAGCTCCAAAAGAAGTGATCTTGTCAGCGAACCTAATAAGCCCCGCAAGTTTGTTCAAAAACCATTTATCAATGCTTGTCAATTTGTGGATTTTATCAACAGAATACCCTTCTGTCATTGCATTTGCTATAGCAAACAATCTTTGATCGGATGGAGTTTGAAGCTCGGAATCAATATCAATAGACATAAGCGCTTCAGTATTGTTAAAACCCATGTTCTGGTAATCAGTGGACCTGATGGCCTTTTGGATTGCCTCCTCGAAAGTTCTACCAATACTCATGACTTCACCGACAGATTTCATAGACGAAGACAAAAGAGTAGAAACTCTTGTGAATTTCTTGAGATCCCATCTTGGAATCTTAACAACACAGTAATCCAGAGAAGGTTCAAAACAAGAACAAGTGACCTTTGTGACAGAGTTTTTGATTTCATTAAGAGGTATGTTCAAACCAAGCTTAGCTGCTGTGTAAGCCAAAGGATATCCTGTCGCCTTGGATGCTAAAGCCGATGATCTAGATAATCTCGCGTTAACCTCAATGATACAGTATTCCTTAGATTTCGGATTCAAAGCATACTGGATGTTACACTCACCAACCACTCCAAGATGTCTGATAACGTTAACAGCAGTAGTTCTAAGCATATTGTAATCTTCATCTGACAATGTCTGAGAAGGAGCAACAACAATAGAGTCACCAGTATGAATCCCTAAAGGATCAAAGTTCTCCATGTTACAAACTGTAATACAGTTATCAAAAGCATCACGAACGACCTCATATTCAACCTCTTTCCAACCTTTCATAGATCTCTCAATAAGGACTTGAGGCGAAGCAGCAAAAGCCTTTTGACAGAGTTCAGAAAGTTCTTTGTCGTTATCAGCAAAGCCTGATCCCAATCCACCTAAAGCATAAGCAGCTCTGGCAATGACTGGAAAACCAATTTCTTTGGCAGCTTCAAGTGCTTCTTCTATAGAAGATGCTGTCTTGGATTTGGCACACTTCTCATTTATTTCGTCCATTGATCTAGCGAACAATTCTCTATCCTCTGTAGTGATAATGGTATCTATTGGTGTACCTAGGACTTTGACTCCCAGTGACTCAAACTCATCCTTAAGTTGAATTCCAACATTAAGAGCAGTTTGCCCACCAAAGGTACAGTAAATTGCATCTGGTCTTTCATGTTTGATGACTTTTCTGACAAACTCAGGAGTAACTGGCAAAAAATATACTTTATCTGCAAGACCCTTAGAAGTCTGGATAGTTGCAATATTTGGATTTATGAGAATGGTGTATATGCCCTCCTCCTTTAAGGCCTTGATAGCCTGGGAACCCGAATAATCAAATTCTCCAGCTTGTCCGATAGATAAACCTCCTGAACCCAAGACAAGCACCTTTTTTGCATTGACTCTTGGGTGCAATTTGAGGTTGTCTTCTATTCTTCCCCCTGGGAACTCAACTTGCTTTAATTTTCCACTTTCTTTAAACTCAGAGATACTTTTTATAAAGACATCAAACAAAAACTCGGTGTCTCTTGGTCCAGGTGTCGATTCTGGGTGAAACTGGACAGAGAAAAATGGCTTTTCTGTGTGATAAATACCTTCATTAGAACCATCGTTTGCATTCACAAAGAGCTCCTTCCAACCAGAAGTGAGGGTATCGACGTCCACAGCATATCCATGATTTTGACTGGTGATGTAACATCTTCCTGAAATTGTGGATGTACAAGGAATGTTATGGCCTCTATTACCAAACTTCAGTTTCAAGGTAGAGGCACCAGATGCCCTAGCCATGAGCTGATGGCCTAAGCAAATACCAAAGATTGGCGCCTTAGGTTCGTTGAGACATTTAGAGAGTCTTTCAACTACCTCAGTCATAACCGAAGGGTCACCAGGTCCATTCGAAATGAAAAGACCATCGTATTCTTCTGAAGTGAAGTCATAATCCCAGGGAACAACCTTCAAAGAAACACCACGGTTGACGAAACATCTAATTTGGTTGTATTTCATTCCAACGTCAATAGCAACGACTCTTAAAGTCTTTCCGTCCGGTCCTTTTACAGCTTTTGATTCCGCTGGTTCGTAGACAATCGGTTTCTTGGTAGACACCAAAGCCACCAAGTTCTCCACATTAGGATCAACCCATTCAGGAACAGTGAAGTTTTTCTTCCAAGTCAGTGAGCTTAAACACTCGTCCGAAGAGGTACCTTGAACCTGAACGCAAAGTCTACCTAATGTAGATCCCTCCTCTCTGAGTTTTTTTGTCAAAGCTCTAGTATCAACGGCATACATGGCTGGAATTCCTTCATCTTTAAGCCACTGTCCTAGGGAAGATTTAGCCAAGTAATGGGAATATTCTTCGGTATAATGAGCAACAACTAAACCAGCAATGTGTATTTTGTTGGACTCAAAGTACTTTGGCAAACCCTCAACATCATCCTTCAAGAGTCTGTCAGGAACACCATAATTTCCAACCAAAGGGTAAGTGATTACAAGGATCTGGCCCTGGTAAGAAGGATCTGTGATGGACTCTGGATATCCAACCATACCAGTCTGAAAGACCAATTCACCAGCAGCAGGTACCTCGGCACCAAAGGAGTATCCCTGCATAGTGATACCATCTTGGGTTTCGAGAGTAATCAAAGTATCACCGGTGGCTTCCATTGGAGGAGCAATTGGGTTAGAAAATCCGCCTGCAGTCATACCTGGTGATTTTGCGAAGTCTTTTTATTTGTGCACAGGATTACTGTTCGATCAGTCACAAGAATAACAAAAGGAATCTGAACCAAACAAAACGAGAATGTTAGTCAGGAGTTTAGCAAGAGAAAACAAGGAGCCTGCCTGAGGGGTTAGCAGTAGCAATCGATTAGCGAGTTTGTGAGAATTAATAGAACAATAAACAAACAAGATTCCTCCTTCCTAATTAATCTCTCTCGCAACTTCAAAACCACGTACTAAGCGCTGCAACAAGCAATACACAACCAACTTACCTCCTGAATCCAAATCCAAGAACACGAGCGATACTATTACCAAATTGGGGAAAAGTAACAGTACAACCACTGGTCAAGGAGTGAGCAACGTCTGTGATAAACAAGTAGATATCGCTCAGGATACAAGAACCGCAAAACAGAGACACAAACACCGACCGGGTAACCTGTCAATAGTCTGTCTAACCAGTTGCAAAGCCAAGAGGTCCTCTACAAGAAGATGAGAGAGAGAGAGAGAAAGAGGAAGAAAGAAAGGAGAAGAAATAAGACGAAACGGTTTCCCTCATTTACGCACAAAAATGTTAGGTAAATGCCCTCTGTTTTTATACACGAAAATTTTCCCTAGTAAAAAATTTTTATTATACGTTTGTGATATGCATAAAAAGAAATAAACATCTGTAGCACTTGTTTAAATCTTTTAGTTAGACAGGAACGTAATGTAGACAAGTTCTGTTCCCTTGATGTCTCCAAAAGGACACCACACTGGGGCGCAATGCGTAGACAGATCTACCGCTCCATTTAACAGACCACCTGAAGTTGACGGCACCCCCTGGACTTTGAGTCACCAAGCTTCAAATCCTCTGTATACTAAACGCAACTGCTATTACGTGGGAAACCGCCTGGCTTGTGAGGTAGACAGGCTTGCAGTATTTATTGTTCTCCCACAGTAGCCGCACAAGCAAGATACACCACGGCCACGAAAAAAAGTATTGGACAAATTGGGAGTCGAACCCAAGACCTTCTGCATGCGAAGCAGACGCGCTACCAACTGTGCCATTTGCCCTTGGTCAAAAAATTCCGATACCGGGAGTCGAACCCGGGTCTGCCCGGTGAAAGCGGACCATGATAGCCGTTACACTATATCGGAGATCTTCATTGTTGTTAGGATTTCGATCTACATCAAGTCATAAAATTCAAAGATCTGTAACTGAATTTGAGAGAATGAGATGATAGGTCACATGAAGGGTTGAGACATCTAAGGAAACAGACCTGTCATTCTCAATGGGTGTGGGTGTTTATAGTTTATTGTGGAGGACAGCAATAAAGTAACCCTGAGCCGAATCCAAACAATTGCTGTTTAGCTTCGTTTTACGTATATTGATATATTTTTTGATCAGATGATTACCATTGATGTACTTTAGGAGCATCAATTACAAACGTGAATGATCATTGAAATGTTCAGAAGTTTCTTCAGAGTGTAGTAGCTCATGAAGGAAGCTTTGAACTTTGAGTTTCAAAAATCGTAGATTTCTATTTTTACTAAATATTTTTCAATAATTCTCCTAAATGCAGCCGCTGTCCGTATATACATAAGTTAAGGTACAGCACTGATACAGATGTAGTACTTAGACTCTAGAGCCACGAAGAAGTAACAATATACCAGCTATGTCTGTTTCTTAAGCTTTTCACGAGCAGAGTAGATTTTGGCAGTAAATGGTTCTTCAATCAACTCAACAACTTGGTACATGGCATATACCAATGCGCTGATGAAGACTCCTGATGGCTTACCATAGAACAGGCCGGTTCCCAAAAAGCAAAGAGATGATCCATCATACATAGGGTTGTCAAGTACACTAAATGGGAAGTCCACAATTCTCTCATCTTTGAGGAAGCCAAAGTGATCTCCCAAATATGTTCCCACAATTCCTAGTTTGAACATAGAAGAAGCCACAAACACTGACCCCACTGAGAACGAAATGAGACCCAATAACTTAACAAGAGGTGTCTCTAATAGAGGAGATGATGGTTGCTCCAAAATTGCCTCTTTGTAAATGTTATCTCTAATTAATCCCAATGTAAAAACTGAAAAGGAAAATAAGTACACAGCTAAAGTAGAGCTACCAAAAGCCAGTTTAGAGAGTAGCTTAGTGTTATACTCAAGACGTGCACCAAAGTTCCAATACAAAGGGTTGAAAACTACAAAGAAAATAGCACCTGCAGTTCCGCAGTTAGTATCTTATTTCCAACAACGCAGAGCACTTGACATGTATATACTTACATTGAAGCTTTTTCGAATTGAAGTCAATATCCTTCGCCATATCCCAATAGGTGTCCATTGCGGTATCGATGAAATTCATTATGCTAAAATCAAATCTAAAGAGTAGAACTAAGCCGGTTAGTTTTGCAGCCGATGATCCTTCGTAGCTAATTAGCTATATCTATAATTTTGTTTCGAATCAGATCAGTGTCTTGTGACCCCTTCAGTTTTTGGGCTACACCCCATATTTATGCTGATTCAATTCCGGATACCTATCAAGTCTCAAATTTGTTGGATCCACCAGCTCCCCACCGATACAGGCTAAAATGGTTCATTATCACATGTACCATACTAGCCTACAGCCCTGTCCTGCACAGCCTGCAATTCAACAAAAACCTAAGATAGTATGCCGCTAAATCACATGCTACCTGAGAACGCACGTGCTACCGGTCACATGATGCAAGACGCGTCGATGAACCAGAGTGTGCAAGGATGCTCCGATATAGCTGGCTCCTTTAGACACGTAAAGCACAGCGACAACTAAATTGCAGACTTCGCAAGGTGCCCTACATTGGCAGTATAGCGGGTATCAAATCAAACATAGACTATATGAATGTAAACAGTTAAAACTAGTATAATTCTTGGACCTTAGGTCTATATCGCAGAGCCAGCCAGCCGCTTCTCAATATCTGCAAGCTCTCTTTCTCTGGCCTCAATTTCCTCTCGTTTAAGAATGAGGTCTCTTTGCACACGTTCTTCGAAAGCCTTGAGACGTTCTTCTTCCAGCTTGATCTGCTCCTCCTTAGCATCGACAACATTACTACTGATTCGTTGATGTCCTTTACCATTGAACTCGCCAGTAGTAAATGATCCAGAAACCTTAGAGCTCACACGTACATTCTGCGAGACATCATATTCTACGGCAGTTGTACTCTCCTCTTCTTCTCCAAGTGTCTTTGTTCTATAGCTTTCGTATAATATTTCGTGTGTATAATCCTTGAAATCATTGAGGTGCGTAACCAGTAATGTACTTTTCAGTAAAGCAAGATCACTTGCTTCGTTGTCAAACACATCTACTGTACCCCAGGGATACACTCTCACTCTTTTAACTTCTCCTGTGACATCATCTTTAGTTGTAGTATTAGAACCCATAACTGCAAATGGAAGGGTCTTTTGTAAATATCTGTTCAACTCTACAGTATCGTCATCTGTAGTCTCGTCCAGATTGAAATATTCATTGTCAAAGTCAAACACAGGAATCTTGTAATGCTCTATATCTTCCGCTATCAATCTTTTATTCAATTTTAGCTCAGAAACAGTCAACGAATCTGCCTTGCTTATAACTGGAATGATATTGACTAACTCTCCAAGGCTCTTCATTATTTCAATATCCGTCTCTCTTAAACCGTGTCCTGTCGCTGTGATCATGTACAAACAAACATGTACTCTTCCATCCTTAAACCTAGGATTTCTTCTTAGCTTCGACTCTTCAATCAAAAGCTCATCAAACTGGTGTTTCAAGTAATCTTTCACCATCTTAAAAGAAAGATTATTGTCCAAAGAATCTCCAAATCCAGGCGTGTCTATCAAGTTAAGACTGATTCTCACCCCTTCTGCATCTTCCAGTTCAACTGATGACTTACGTAGTTCCATAACACGATCTGGTGCCCCTAATTCTTCAGGAGTGTAGTAGTTGACCATAGAGGAAGGTTCAACAATTAACTGGTCACACAAGGTGTTGATAAGCGTTGATCTCCCCGTCCCAGACTGTCCAATCACCATAACAGTGAAGTTAAGAGACTTCTTCAAAGTCTTTCTCTTTCTGAGCTGTATTCATCGGTAACCCGATAACAGTTAGTATTTCCGAACAGAACTTCGAGCTAATTTCTCCAATCTACTTACCGCAGCCGAGCTGGCAATAACCGTCACCATTTTCGTCTCTAATCGAAAGTTCTCTCTTCAGGAGACGTGCTCAATATAAACGTTCAGGTATGTTGAGGAAATAAAGCCACTTGCGCCCCAATGCTTTCTCTCCGGTGAATTCAACGCTAACGCGTACACATTTTCTTTCATGACTTTTTTGTCTGCAACAGGAGGAAATGAAAATAAACAGAGGTCGTGCACTAACCGGTGATCATTTCACAGTATCTAACATCTGCGGATGGTCAGATCAGGGAGTCAGCTTTTGGTTATCAAATACCCCAGGTCCACCTGATTCTTGCAGTAACTTCAGGTTCTTGGATTTCAAGGCATTTAGATGCTTGAATCTTCGCTCCCAGGTGAACTCCCACTCAGGATCATTCCATATGTCGCAAAACTGGCAGCATAAACGACACAGGTTACGCACGAAGCCAGGAAGATTCACTTCGTTAATCAATTTGAAGTGACTGACCGAGAATATCCCCGGTATTCCCGTCCTTCTGAAGATCTTAACCCAATTGAGATTTCCGGGCGATTTCCTTGGCTCTATGACTATGCTGATGAAATTGAACTGTGAGGAGATCTTGTTAAACGAAAATGGAGCTTTTGACTCATTCCAGTAGACATTGACATAGTCATTCCCAATATGCTTCTTCTTGTTCGAAAAATGGTCATCCTGTTCATAGCCTGGCATCATAGTAGTTACATGAAAGCATATCTGGAAAATCTGAGAACCAAAATGAATAGCATATTCACCGTCAAGATCATCAGTGGTATCAAGGCCTCCAGTGTAGTACTTAAAACAACCTTTAAGTCTTACTAATTCACCCAGGTGATTGGTGAATCGATTATATCTGTCTGATCCAGATTGATTTCCCAGTATGGCCTCTTCTGTATCTTGACCCTCGCCAATGTAGACAACCCCCACTTTGAGAAAATCTACAACAGGAATCTTATCCAATATCGAGAGAGACCTTCTGATGGTTTCATCTTCTTCCAAGAGAGGAACGGGCTTGCCGGAACTCCCATCCACTATGGAATGGTCAGACAGATTGGCTCTGATAAATGTTGGTGTGAAAAGCTCATTTGGATCATTAATGGTATCGAGCTGAACTCTTTATCCAAAGTTAGGAGACAATCGTGCTGGTCTACATTGAGTTGAGAAACACCAGCGGCCTTCCGGAGTAAAATTTCAGATGTACCCTCAGCCTTATCAATAAACAGCGTGAGGATACCATCTCCATAAATCCAGCTCCTTTTCATATATGAAGCATTATCATTTATGTCATGGTTCACACGAATATATGACCTCAGCGACATGTTTCCAAACGTGAGCCTGTCTATCAAATCAATAAATACAATATTTATTTCATCACGTCCTATTGATAAGAGGCTCTTAATAATGAAAGGAGAGATTCTCTTTCTGTGATCCAAGGGAAGTCGGAGGAACCAGCAAAATATCACATTGTATGACATTAGAATCAGAAATGAAAGCAGCGGCTTTGTAACCTCAAAGGGCTGGGTAGATAGCATACTTTCAGAGCCTGTGTCTTGATAGTCCATGTCTATCAGTCCCTTGTTATCGAAATTATCTTTAGAGTATGCGATATATTTGAAAGCAACACCAAATATCCTTTTGGACTCATCTATTGTTAAATCAGATATGATTTCTGGCAGTTCTGACAAGCTTAATAACAAGTCCAGGATTGGAGCAGAGGTGAATGGATTTGAAATCCTCATTTGCAGAACTGTTAGTATGGGGTTGAGGAACTTCTTGATGGATTCAGGGAACTCATAACATGATACATTGAGAAAGTGTATGCAGGGAATGCCCGCTTTATCCCATGATCTCAGAGCGCTTATCACGGAGTTGATTATCATATCTTCATCTGATTTCAACAAAATAGATTTGTACGCGGGAATACAAGTCAGCGTTCTAACCAGAGCAACCTGTATGTCAGCGTTAGACAGGTAGGTGGGTTTCATTTCTCTAGGAAAAACAGACTGGAGTTGTTGGCAAATGACTCTAAGTAAGTGACGTACTTGCAATCCACATCCTGGTAAAAACAAGTCTGAGCATCCAAGCTGAGGGCACATGTGACCCAATATGTATGAATACAGCTCCCAGTCATAATAATGTTCCATGATATCACTTATTATCGCAATCCACTCCTCCATTCCTTGCTTTACAAGACACTTCCTACTCATACCAACAACAAGATTCAAAGGCAAGTAGCTCAAGCGGTTGTCCTCAGGGTATACCCATTTAGCGTCTTTAATTATCTCCTGCTGGACGGTATCGTCTTTAGTTGTCAGATTTCTTCCCAAGCTGTCACAAAGGCCGTCAACATCAGACTCCCAAACGAAGTAGAGGAATTCTTGGTCATCATGAAGCTCACAGCGCGCTTTAATTAGAAGCCTTGCAGTGATCAAGAAACAGTCATCATTTCGTGATTCCAACGAGTGCCTGGCCACACTTAAAATGGCACGAAACAAAATCCCGGCTCTGTGCTCATTTGAAGGCGACTGGCACAAAATGAGAAGAGAATGCACCAAGCCTTTTGCAACACAAACTGCCCACCTCTGGTCTGAAAAGAGACTCATGGCATTTGTGACTTCCGACAAGAGCACCTCAAATACTTGCATATTCTCAGTCGAACTAACAATAAAAACTAAACAGTTGCAAAGTTCCAAGGCACATGTCACACTGAAAGGTAGCCTGGTCATAGACTTGAATAGGATTCTATGATATTCAGCAAGGTTTTGCTTGTCTTGGTCAAGCGATAGACATAATGCGTAGCTGTGCCGTATTAGATTAAAAACAGGAACCGGTGTCAAATATGCGTAGTCTCCAGCGACTTCTTTAACTCTCTCCTGCCAGCCCTCCACTGTGGAAACACAAAGTCTATTATCAAGGTAGTAAGTGGTAATGAATTCAACATTTTGAGGAGTAATAAATGCCTTATTATTATTCAAAAGCTTCAGAAAACGTTGCATGGACTGATCATCTGTCAGTTCATAACTTTGAAGTTCGGTTAAGATGTCTTGGAGCCTGGTGTTTACTTGTTCAGAAACAGATCCCGTAAAAAGATCAAGAATATGCCATATAGAAATGCTGTTGGAAGGAGAAAGGAAGTGAAGGGGACCTGTTCGTTTCTTGAGTAAGGCGTTGATGAGATCTAATATTTCAATCTGGACCGTTCGATCCTCCAGCTGGGAAGCACAATACAAAGCAGACAGTAGCGGTCCAAAACAATCTTTAAGCAACATTGATACTGATTGCCCTGAAATGGAGCTATTCTCATAAGATAAAACAGTACAGCATAGCATCGATAGCAAACCTTGCAGGGATTTATGATTTTCATGAATTTCAATGATCTCACAACAGGTAATCAAAACTAAACGTGATAGACCAGGGGTTTCTAACAGAGCTTTAAACATCGAGAGTGACATCTCCTTTATTGGTTGATCCTCTATAGTCTGTGATTCACCTAAAAAAGAAACAACTGAACTAACAGATGAACGAGAGACTGCACCTAAATTTGCAATAGTACTCACTATCTCAATCACAGATGCCAAAGGGCCACGCCGTGTTATCTGTAGCCCGATATCAATGACATCATACAGTATTGTTTCCAAATCAGTTTGTGGAAAAGAATGGCTGCTATATTTGAGACATCTGCCCAGGTACTCGAGAAAATCATCTCTTGTGGTGCTTTTGCTATCCATGGATTCTTTCTTTATTGTACTGGTGAGCCTAACTATGCACTTGTTGAACGGAAATTCTTCATAATGAAACAACTCGTCAGAATTTCTTCCATCGTGTGACAAATACCGTACACATTGAAGGATCAGATCAAGAGTCTTGTCTAGAGAGCCCAGGCTTAGTCCATTATTCACAAGATCTTTATAGTACATAAGTCTTGTTTGAGCTGCAGAACTACTCATTTGAATGCAGAGTTTTAGGATCCGAAGATATTCTTGCCTTACGTCAGCATCGCAGTCAATATACGAGCAACATCTTGTCATACGCCATATTTCTGGAACTGATTGGGCTGCAACTCTTTGAAGGATCACTTGCAGCTCTTTTAGTACATATAGTTTCTGCTTTGTGGATCCATATTTAAGAATTGATGTCAATTCTCTGGTATTAGCAACCCTGGACCCCATAATGACGGGAGCGACGGGTACTTCCAAAGAGTTGTCATTCTCTTCAGAGGTCAATCTAAATGTTCTGGAAAACGACTCTAGCATTCCACCTACTCCACCGACTTCATGCGACAAAACTTCCTTTTTGTTGCCAGCCATTGGAAGCAAGTAGTCACCTGTATTTCAGCATACAACTTAAAACCGGCATGGCTTGACCTGTTAACTAAGCTGCAAAGCTTGTCCATTCTGTTATCGTTGTCTATACTGTCAAGTGTATGTATAGCAAAAAACATCCAGCCACAGATAGTTGATAATGCGCCACTAGCACCGCCACAAGTACCCCAGATTTTGAAGATTATCAATCACATTTCGATGTAACATAACAATAACAACCAGACAGCTCTACCTCTTTGTGACATGTATCAAGATCTTGTTGAAATTGAGCTCATTGCAATGACGCGTGTATATATACTTGACAAAAAGAGCAGAAACGAGATTTTGAAATGTTGCGTGCTGAGATGGTGAGAACGCGTTCTGGTTGATATAATGCATAACATGGTTTATGAGAGATTAGCTAGCTTCTGTGGCAACACCGTAGAGCCTCTAATGGGGTCTGCAGCATCCTTTATATCAAATCCATCGCTACAGTTTATGACGTTGGGATTTGGAACCGCAGTCATCGGCGTAATGACCAATTTGCTAACAAACAATTCGGAGCAAGCGAAGAACATGAATTTGTTGCAAGAGTTGATTGAAATTGAGAACTTCAACAAAGTCCAGAGCACTATTGGGGCTAAATACAAGGCAATTTTACAACTTATGGGGCTAACTCTTAGTCTCTTTGTGATAGTATCATTATTATTGACAACTGCTATTATTTATCTCATTATAAGAATGAATCGTTTTTCAAGAATGAACATAAGGAACAAACTTGCAAACCATGAGCAGAGACTGAGCACAGTACAGTTTACTGCTGAAAGACTGTTACAAGAGGAGGAGGAGATACTAGTTGAAATGACCGCCAGACTACAAGAAGAGGGCGATGCGATTAGAAATTGTATTGACGATATGACATCGATCAAACTTTCAGAGATTGATGAAGCCACAACCAAATTCAACTCCAAAGCTTCCAAAAACAAGGTCTCGCTGAAGAGTGATATATCTCGTTTAGAGAATGAGCGAAAGAAGGTTGACGAAGTCATTTCAACCTCATCAGAGAGATTCCAAACAATGAATGAAAAATCAAAACAGATGGAGGATAGATTGCAAGCAATGATTGAAACCTTTAATAATGAACAGCAGAAGATCAGCCAGTCGATGAATGTTGCGGAAACAAAAATGGTAAATCATATGAGCGAGATGGAGATGAAGGAGAAGCAATTGAGAAAAGAGTACGATCTTAACAAAATTCAGGTCTACAAAAGCAACCTTATGCTGATTGACTCGCAAATATTATTCGATGCAGCCTTATCCAAATTCGAGCTTTGTATCAGTTCAATCAACCAGGTCCTTACTGCTGAAGATGATGCGGCTGTTGAAATTGGCTCTCGTAACAAGCAAAGTTTGGATCAAGAATATGAGGAATCCTCGGAACGCCTTGAGTCATGCTTAAAGATGGCGATGAAAGTTCGTAAAAGAACAGATTTCTCCAGAAATAACAGAGCTTCGTCAGGGAACTTGTCGGATATCATAGGAAGCTTGGATCTCACACCATCAACTTCAAATGAGGAGGACAGACTTTCAGCGCAACAATTTTATGTGTACTCAGAGTCCACTGACCTGACGTTGGCAGAAATGAATAAGAGGATTGATCAAATGAACATGTTGATGATGAAATATCAAAAAGATCATGAATCTAAGAAGGACCTTTCCAAAGAAGTGAGAAGCTCTACCTTCAGGGAAATAGCGAGATTCAAACATAACTATGATAGCTGGCTATACAACTGTATCTCGTCTCTGTACAGTCTATTCAACTCCAATATAGCACAGCTACAAATGCAAATGTTAGGCATTGATGACTTGCACAGTCTGAGAACGTTGGAACAAACTGGGAACTACCTCAAAGATGAATGCTCCTTTATTGAGGAATTTGTAGTAGACTGCAAACAGCAGTGCTTTGACCTACTCAGTGAAATTGGGCTTCTTCTATTTGAGTTCTACCTCTTAAAGACTGATAAGTTGAACGAAGAGCTTATCATCAAAGAATGCGAAGCAAGAATAAAAGATGCCATTTCGAACATCTTCAAGTCATTCGAATCCCGCTTGAAGGAGTCAAGCTTTCAAACCAAGGACTCTGAAAACCTTTCCAAGATAGTGATGAAGTTTGAGGATAAACTGAACACGGACTTGACAATGACTTTCAACAACCTGAATCATAATTTCAAGCAGAACCTGAAAGATTTCATGGTTATATTCGACACTCTCAAAGAAATGGACTTCCACAATGATCTGAAAGCCAACATCCTTTCAGATGACGAAAGCTCAGTGATATTAGTCAACTCCTCTTCCTCAGATGAAGAATACAGCAACACAAGCAAAAGTTCCGATGATACCTCATGGGATATGACTCCAGAGACCTTCGGTCGTAACTTCTACACAGGATACAAACCGCTTCGTTTAGTAGCCAAGAGATCACCGAAGTAATAAAGATACCAATTACTGTGAGCTGGTTATCATTGGCTAGGCGTGCGTGTAATTGTGGGGATCACTGTGTCTTTACAGTCATAACCAGATATTTTGATAAGACAGGGTTCAAGAATGTTAATGACCCGCGATTCTGTCACAAGTAAAGAATTTACTTCATCATAGTAACATATCATCCTAACTCAGCTATATCACACGGTGACTTTATTGTTTCAAGGCCATCAGCCTATAAGATGAAGAACATAGTTCTTTTAAAGAATCAGACAACTCCTGTTGATCACTATCACGAAGTATTCATGGAAAATGACTGGAATCCAATTTTTATACCTCTACTAAAACACTCTTCAATTAATCAATCAACGATAAAACAGTTTCTGTCATCTAATGAATACATAGACGGATACAAAGCGATGGTAATCACTTCACAACGATGCATCGAGGCTCTGACTGAGATGATAACACAATTGAAGGATGATAGTCCCGATAGGCTGGACAGAATACTTGCAAAACCCGCATTTACCGTTGGACCTACGACTGCCAAAGTTTTAAATGAATTAGGATTCACAGATATACGAGGGGGCATACATGCTGGTAATGGCAGTATACTATCCGATATTATAATAGAAGACCCTCTATTTGAAGAAAGCACGGACAAGAAGATTCTGTTCTTGACAGGTGAAATTAGGAAGGATATTATACCACGAAGACTGAAGAATAGCAGCTTCGATCTTTTGGAGCTGGTAGCATATAGAACAGAATGTCTTGATAACATCGAAGAGAGATTTCTGAGCGTCTACAATGATAAGTCAGGATGTGACAGCTGGATTGTTTTTTTCAGTCCTCAAGGAACTGGTGAAATAATCAAGGTTCTTGAAAAGAGTCGTCATCCCTTCAAAATTGCATCAATTGGACCAACCACCGAACAGTATTTGCTTGATAATGGTATTAAACCGCATGTTATTTCCAGAAAGCCAGATGCCGGTTCGTTGTTCGATTCCATCACATCGTTTGATGGTTGATATTATTTATTTTGCTCATTGTACACTAAATATCTTGTTAAAATGAGTACGTCACCTTATTCAATTCAGACACAATTAGGAGATTCTGGGAGCTATTTTTGTAGTCAAGTTCCATCTGAAGCTTAAGATCTGAGAGATTGTTTATTTGAACTCTAGGAAGCTCTATTTTCCCAACTTTCAAAGGAATTAGCACCAAATCAAAAACGAAGTGCTTTTCCGCTTCCTTCTCAGGGAAATCCTGTAAGCTTAAATCAATTTGGAAATTCTTGAGTCCTGATACTAACCAGTTATTCTCATTGTCTAAGATCTCAAGTTTCAATGTAGCAGTGTTGGAGGAGCTAGACTCGTTCATGAATCTAACTTTCTTAGTTTCACTTTTAGTTGAGTACAGGAATAACACTGACAAATTCAGTTTTGTGTCAATTGGTTCTCCAACGCAGTATTGTAGTTGATTCAGAAACTTGAACTCAACAACATTAATGACGTTTGTGACAGGCATAGAAACGTCGATTTTCAGCCGTTTTCTAATATTTGACAGTACTCTTGCTTTCAAGGACTCACTCACAGTGAATTTTCCATCAGCAATGAAATCAGTGAGCGACTTCATGAGAGCGGGTATGTGTTTAGGGTTCACAAGCTTTAGTAGATCATTAGAAGACGATATTTCAAAATTCAGCAGTCTAACTTGACCTGTTAAGCCATAATAGTTCAGTTTGAATTTCTGTTCACTCAAAATAGATCCAATCAATGGAGAATACTGAATCAAATCAGGATATGAAACAGACAATTGATCGGAATACAGAGTTTTGACAATCTCTCTTATTTCTTCCCAAAGATCACTATAGGTAATGATCAACTGTAGTTTATCGTCAGCGACATTTTCTATTCGATAGAAAAAGGTAGAGCCTTGTTCATTAAAAGCAATAACGTCTTTCGGCTGCTGCCAGCTTTCAATTGCTAAAGTTTCTGACATCAATTGAACATCTTGAACTCTAATAGGTCTATTTGTTACTCCTGAATTGATAGAAAAGCTGGAGAAGAGCTTTGAGGATCGAAATATATCTTGAACAGAGACCGCTACCTGAAGCTGGGTATCAAGAATCTCTGTCGCCTTTTTGTAAAATATCTTGTTGAATGTCACACCAAAAGTCACTTTCAATGAGGTGTTAGAGATATCTGGAGGAAAGAAGTAGGGAATATGGATGCTTATTTTGGTGCCTGGTTTCATTGACTTGGAGAATATGAATCGCAGCATGTCTTTATCATTTTGGAAGTCCATGTCAAGGTTTTCCCCTTCATCAGAAAATGCCTGATAGTTCGATTCAGAGATCAATCTATCTGCATCAGTCTTCACAAAAACAACCTCACAATCTTTTATCTCCTGAGAGCCAACTTTGAACACTAATTGGATCTGTTCCTTGTCCAAATCCCTGATCGTTGGAACAGATGCAGAAATACAGGTGTTATTAAATACAGAAGCACCCTTACTGAATGATCTGATTTGAAAAGTGTTTAAAGATCCTTTCAGTTCTTTCACAACTTTTAACTTGCCTATCTTCACAACAAGCTTCTCCATGGAACTCGCCCCAACTAAAAGAGAGTTTGAGGACAACACTAAACTTGATCCTTTAGTACCTGATGCTGGTGATTGGAAAACCATCCTTTCGTCATTGTCATTCACTATATGAACACTAATCTCTTCGAATGGCATATCAATCTTGCTTCTTAACGACGCCTTCAAGCTATAGACATCAACTTCCTCGCAAAACACATATGGATCGATGTCCAAATCAAAAAGCTCATTGTTTTTAACAACAAGCTCACTTTTCAGACTTCCTAAAAGTTTTTGCAACTTATCGAGCTCAAAGAAGCCACTTTCCGCAGTTAACTCTAAGTAAGAGGTTATTAAAGTAGGTAGAGTTTCCTCATAAGAGCCAGAAAGCTTTTCCAAATTGGCAATATACACTTGTAGTACATTCAGTGTAATATACTTCCAGTTTGATCTTTTAAAGTAGCTAAAGGACGCATTCAAAATTTCAATTCCAGCTTCGCTATCTTCAGAGTTGAAGAAATCCATAAATGCCAATTCAGTAGAAAGAACGTCGACTGTCCTTGATCTGAACGGTGATAATGAGCAGGTTTTAATAATATCCTCTGTTAAGCTCACAACAGTTTGAAAGAACTTAGTCTCCGAGCTTAATATGTCGACTAAATACTGTTCATGTATTTGAAAGCTTGTATTAGGAGCAAGCGATACCTCGGTCATGGAGCCTGCTAAATGGTAACCCTTTATACCTCCAATTTTTAGTATCTGTGTTCGTTGCAGCAGCTTCAAATCACTCAATGCATCTACCAATTCTTCCTGATCCTTTTTGGGATTGAGTAGTAGTTCAGAGACTCGGCTGTTTTCTAGAAAGTCTATGATCATTACAACACTAAGTTCATTTTTTTGATAGGAATCAGCAATGGAGTTCAGAAAATCAAGTAGCAGGTGTATAATTCGAACATGGTTGTGCGTTGCTAAAGTATCAGAGGAAGAAGACTTCAAAAGTATGGTCACTTGCTGTTTGTAAAAATGAGACTTGAGCTGAAAATTTGTATGCGGGTTGTCACTTGAATTTAGTTGTATGGAGTTTGAAATCGTCGGTAGTTCACTAGCCTTTAGCAACCAATCAGGCTCAATATGGATAAGTCCAACACGCTTAGAGAGATCATCATAAAGCTTTAGAGCCTCATCTATCATTCCTAAATCTGCATATAGACCCGCAGCATTGATGAGACTCGACGTTTGACTTTTCAGCGATGAATAGTAGTTCAAGCGAGAGTTTATGGAGTCTGCAAGACCCTGGCGCAATGCGTTCATGAAAATATTCCAAGTCTCTGATTTGTCTTCCACTGTATTATAAGAGGACTTTATTTTAAATATGTTATCAATTGCCAGTTGATCGTCCAAAAAGTCAACCTTCAATTTTGACAGAATATTGGTTTTCAGGAACTTATCAGCTGCCGTCCTCACCTCACTAATTTCATACAACACAATGAAGTACATGCACATAGGCCTGATGCTCTTCACATTATTGAGCCATTGTTTGAGTAAAGGTCGAACTTTTGATCTGTAATCGTCTATACCAGAACATGAGACAAAGATAAGTTTCAAGTATGACTCGCCATCAATTCTGTTTGGGACCTCTTCCACATAGTCGAGCTTCACATTCTTGATTGTCTTTATAGAGTCTGTTTGCTCTGGTCTCCAATGTAATGAGTTTATCGTGGAACTTTTTTCAAAATCATTCCGTAGGGTATTTTTGAACAGTAAAAAAGGATCATAGTAGCTAACCTTCAAAACAACGTTTCGATTATTCGCATAAGACTCATTCATTCCCTTCAATTCAAGCTATAAGGGGGTCAATGTATCTCCCCGCAATGATCCCTGTATCATTCTTTTGAAGTTAGCTCCTTGTTTCTATAATTTAATATTTTGACAAGTCGTCAATGATGATCGACCTTTCGAGTCGCGTAGTTAAGGGTCGATTTACGTCGTTTTTTTTCGAGAAAAAGTAACACTTCTGTGAAACATGTTTTTGTTAGAAACAGATGGTCATATAACGCCTAAGCTTTGCAGTCCAGTCGAGCTACTCTTAGTTGAGGAAGTCAAAGACGGAGTGCGAGTATAAACTATCTAATATTTTGAAATTGAAGGGCGGCTTAAAAAGAAAACAAGAATAAAGGCAAGTTGCCCCGCTCATAATGACGAGGCCAAGTGAAACTTCTGCTGAAAGCAAAGATGTAAGCTTCGACGAGTGCGACCAAACAGCCTACAAGTACCCCAAAAGTGCACCCTTTTTGAGTAAGGCCATTTCCAGACTAACGAAGAATAAAAGCAAGCAGAGTGTGTACCCTGCACATGTGACAATTGAAGAAGATTTGGATTATTGGTCTAGACTTGCACAAAGAGCTAACATCCACTTTCCCTCGGATACCCCAGACATACCAGATGAACAAGGCTCCCAAATTCTTACTGGAATATCTGGTGATGCCAGTTTTGGAACGAGAGATGCAACCTATACAAATTTAACGGGACCTCCGTTGCCATCGAAGACTTCAACGGTTCCTGTTATACCGAAGCAGCAGAGGAAGCGTAATACCGATGAATTCAAGTGGTATAAAGAGCTTAAAAATACCTATCATGATTATTTGAGAACATCAGAAAAAGAAGAAAGAGAATTCTATGATCAATTGAATAGAGAGTATCTTGCTGAACGACAGAAACTTGCTATGGTAGAAGATGACCAGAAGAGGTCACGAAAGCTCCATGAGTTTGTGCAGCGATTACAAAGTGAAGAACTTCCTCCTGATAATTCTACAGATGAGTTTATTGAAGAAGAGGAAACGAAACCTATAGTTGATAATACTCAATCACCAGCTGCTTCTGATCACTATCCCGAAGAGCAATCAGAATCAGAATATGACAATCCAGAAGACAGCATGTCGGATAGTGTGAGTGCAGGAAATGAAAACGCTTCACTTTCTGCTGAAGTGGTTGAAATATTATCAGAAAGTGACAGTCAAGTGGCTTCAGATAGTGAAAGTGTCGCCCTTACTTACAATGGGATAACTACGGATACTCCACAAGATGAAGAAACACAATACATGGATACCACAGCAAATAACTCATACTTCAACGACGAACAAGATGATTTCCCAGAGAGCGATCAGGACTCCTATGAAGGGGAGGAATACGGGCTAGAGGGAAATGAAGAAGAAGAAGAAGAGGATGAAGACGATCAATATATTTCGAATGAACAGAGCACCAATCCAAATGTCATTCATGCCCAGGTGCAACATGCACTGCGCCTATTGGATACTCCAGTACTTACACAACCTCAACGACTAGGTGATAGAAACGTAACTGTACAAACGGAGAGCAAAGACGAGTTGCCATATGACCTTACCTCCCACTCCTCGGAAGAAGTATCCTCGAGAGAATATATAAATGGAAGTGATGACATATCTTTAAGTGACCGACAAACATCCGAAGAAATAGAGGTAGAGTCTGAAAAGAACTCTGAGGACAGTTATCAAGAGAGATACCCCGAATATCAAGTGACAGATCCTGAGTTAAGGTATCGACAAAATCGTGGAGGAAATTCTGCTTCGGGATCAGAGTTTTCTGAGGAAAGCGAATCCGAGAGAGACGAAAGTGAAGCAGAAAGTGAAGCAGAAAGTGAAGAAGAAAGTGGAACAGACCAATATCAGGATTTGAATCAGCATACAAATGCGAACGAAACTATTGAAGGAGTTGATTTCGGAGAAATCGAATCGGCTGTCGCTTTTGCAATGAGCTATATGGCTTCTGCTACACAAGGTAGTGATCCACGCTCCTTTCCTGAAACTGCTCACGATCAAACCAGTTCTGATGAAATGGAATATTCTATGGACTCTGAAGAGACAGGTCAAATAGTGGTGAAGCCTGATTCTACCACATGTTCTGATGAAGATGAGGAATATCATACAATACCACCTGAGACATTTGCTGCCGACGAGCATATATCAAACAGAGAAGAGAGTGAAGTTTTTGATACCGCATTACAGGATGACGTTCATATTCAGAGTAGTCCACTTGAAGGTCCACCGGATGAGCAGATGGGGGGTTTAGATTTACCTGCCGTAAAGCTCCCAACTCCAGAACCACCTCGTTTAAATCCGAGCCTTATTGAAATGTTGAATGCTTCTATCAATTCACACAACGAGAGAGCTGCTTCACTTCCAAAGGAAACCGAAAGCTTTCAAACGTCAACTGAGCTCGAGAATATAGCTCCTGAAGATCAAGAAAACTTAGCTAATAAGCCTGCTTCTGATTCGGGGATTAAGGAAGAGCTGCCACATGAAAAAGAATTGGAAGAGGTTGAAAATGGAACCAGTGATGTTTTTATTGAAGCTTCCACAGGCGCTCAAATTATCAGTGAGGATAAGAATAATTCAGCTGGAAATCTAACATATGCAGAGGATGAAACACAGCAGTATTTTACCTTAGAGAGTACCGAGTTTGAAACAGCAAATGATTTGAACCCCACAATTGACTCTTTCTCATCTAATCATGAAGTTACGGACTCCGCTTCTTTCCGTTCCGTGTATCACACAGTTGAGGATGATATCAAGGAGACGTTGAGTGTAGATAGTGGTGATTCAAACGTTGAAGAAGGAAAGTCAGAATATAATTCAGTTAATGAGTCACCAATTGACTTTATTGCTGAATCATCAGTCATAGAGGGTGACGGGAACGGGGACTCATCGCTCAGCTCTTTAAATCATGAAACTTATGCTGCTACTTTAATGAGCGAGGCATACTCTGAGGAATTTGATGAAGATACGGAAAGCATAGTTGCAAACCAAACCATATATGTTGAGGAAGACGAAGAAGCGAGACGAGAACAGCCTGAAGAGCCAGAGGAGCAAGAGAAAGAATTATATGAAACTTCTGAAAATGAAGAACAGAACAAGATCGAAGTAGACAGACAAGATCTTAAGGTTGTGACTCCTGCGAATTATGCTGAGGAGCAGGAAAATCCTGTTCTGGAAACCATAGAAGTACATGATGGACATGAGAAGTTAGCAGAACAAGAAGGACAGCACTCTAACACCAGCGAAGAAGAGTTCAGAACTCAAGATTTAGCAAACGAAAAATCGCAAATTTCTTTGCAAGATTTCCGGAAAAGAAAGCTCGACGAAAGCATGGATATAGCTTTAGAGGAGCATGAGACTGAGGCTGAGAATCATAAGAGAGCAAAAACTGGTTTGAACTTCGATCTTTTTGGATTAAGGACGAGGTTTTTGCATGCTTTTAAAGGTGACACCATAACCGAGGAATCTCAAGAGACAAGTGAAGCAGTATTGGGTGAGGATTTGGAAGGCTCGTCTGTGAATAACGAACCTCAAAATTCATTAGAAATGGCTGAAGAGAATGATGTTTCTCCACGTTTCAAAGAGGACGAGAATACTGCTAAATTAGAAAATGATGACGTTTATGATTCTACTGAACAAAGTTCGAACATGGCGGAAATTGATTCTACTCTCGACAATACTAACAAATCTGAAGGCTTTTTGAACTACTTGTCGAATTTTGCTTCGAGTGCCCTGATGGAAGTATCTGATTCGGGATTCACTCCCGAACCGGAAGGCCCAATTGAAAAATCTACCTTGAGGACTCTTGAGGATGCTGATATTGATAGCGAAGCTGAAATCTCTTTGCATGAAAATACCAATTCTGAAGAGTTAGATATCAAAGCGTTTGTAGATGAAGGAAATGAAGAGGCTGAAAAACCTGGTGAAAGCGAGGACTTGAGGGAAACTGAAACTATCAGTACTGGCCTGGATGAGACTATTGCGGAGGACAATGAAATCCATGCATCTGAGATTGAACCTGCAGCGGAAATAGGTCACAGAAGTCCAATATTTGTTCGCATGCGTCGTCAGTTTCAAACATTGTTTTCAACCGAATATCATGGAAACCCTGAAGGTTTGAATGAGAGCGAATATGAAACCTTGAACGTGGTCTCTCCTGACGTTTCTGCTCTGGGCAGCGATGCGGATGAAGACAAGGGTATTGCACCGTCTTTGTCGCCTTTTAGTGAACAGACCGAACAGCCTGAATATATTGGAGAGGAAGTGACAGAGGAAGTGACAGAGGAAGTGACAGAGGCAGAGGAAGAGGCAGATGAAGAAAAGAAGGGAGAAGAGATACCAGATGCTTCTTCTAAAATTGGCGGTATTAGTCGCTTCTTACCATCATTGAAAACCTTTTTAAAGACATCAAAGAACAGTTCAGATGATAGTGCTGAAGATCAGACAACTTCACAGAATGATAATTTTCCAGCTATAACAGTACGGGAGGAAGATATAAAGACAGCCGACTTGTCTGGTAGGGAGATGGTTGCACGTGATAGTTCATCTGATAGTTCATCTGATCAAGAAGTTGTGCTGGAAGATAAGGACGAGGAGAGAGACGATGTAATAAGTGAGAAGGAAGAAAATGATGAAGACAGGCAGGAAGATGAGATCACTAAGATTTCAGTTTACACTAGGGAAGACCAGGATGCCAGTTCCATAGAATCTGAATTTGAGGCAATACCTGTTGAAAAAGCAGGCCATACTATCAACACAAATGCCAGCTTTTTCAAAAAACTATGGACAAGACATATGTCTGAGGAAAAAGTTGGAACAGAAGTCGAGCAGGAACTTGCTAACGAAGATTCTGATATTATCAGTGTTAAGGAGATACTGTCTACTAGTTCCGAAGAGGATCTGGCTCAATCTATACACGTTCCTTACAATGACACAACTCAGATACAAGAGGATGAAGCTTCCCCTCCTGAAAATGAAACCGTTGATCTAACCACAATTGTGGTTAGTGCTTCCCCAAGAAGGGAGAGTCAAACACAAGATCTTTCAGATTCATCTGTCATTTATAGACCTGGTGCGGAAGCATATCCCGATGCTAGGGATATTCCGGTATTAGGTGCGATCCCACCATTGACTGCCGAAGCTGAGACCGCTGCGCAAGATACTGCACCGTTTGAGCTTTCTCCAGCAAGAAGAACTAGAAGCCAGATATCTTCTCGAGATTCTGCAATAGATTCTGCATTACAGACACATCTGTTTCCTCCTATTGGGGAGCTCGGACGCAAGACAAGATCAAGATCACCTTCTGGAAAAGACAAATTGTACAGGGCGCCATCACCAATCAAGATCACCGGAAGTGGTATATCTACCAGGAGTGGAAGAGTCTTATCTTATGAGCTTGAGTCACCTCCACTTTTGACGGAAGAACCCAAAGAAGCGGTTGTGGAACAGAGTGTACCTCTTGAATCGCTACCCAAGAGCGTTAAGGATTTAGTCGAGGAGGCAGAAGAGTTCATAGAACAAGAGGAGGATGAACCCAAATTGAACCCACTCGATGTGCAGAAGCGAGAGCCAAAACGGGCATTGGATAAGCCCAATACTGAAGCTAGTCCTCAGAAACGGCGCAAGAGAAACCAAAGGGTGGAAAAAGAAGAGACTCACACTAATGAGTACGAAGCTCCAAAGGTGGTTAAAACACGAGGAATCTCGAAAAGAGGTACAGCAAAATCATCTACACCTGTTCCTAATGATATAGGAGTTGCCAGAAGGACGCGATCCTCTCGAACCACTGAAGGTTCCAGGGAACAGACCCCTGTGTTGGATATTCCAGAAACACGTGAAAAGAGGTCTCCAAGAAAGCCAGCAACAAGAAGTTCCAACAGAAGACGGAAATAGCACTTACCATAGATAATACTGGATATCTAATTCATAATTATACACTTGTATATAACTGATTCTAGCTGTAGTCATCATCATCCTTCTCCTGCAAGTTATCGTCATCACGATCAGACGAAGACAATGCTGCCTGCTCTTCAGCGACAGCCTCGCAGGCATCAACCCAATCAGAGTATATATCAATTGGTTGTGAAAGAGAGTTGATTGGACATTGAAACGACTGACCACATATTTTGCAGTTCAACGAGCCGATATTGATTTTTCTGTCCAAAGTACAGTTGACAGACTTCTCATGGTTACAGAACAAACACGAGAACTGAGTATCCAGCGTCTGTTTGATCTTCTTGACGGGTTTGGCACTAGATTTTCGTTTACCCTGAAAAGCACATTTTGTTGTTAGTAAAAGGCCAGTGGAATTCTACGGCTTTTTGGCTTACCATTATGAGAGCCAGATTCAGTGACAGCAGACTATGCCTATAGCGAATCAATGACAGGTGGTGGGGCCTCTGTTAAGGGATTTCAGCGGTACTAGAAGTGCGTTGTGTAAAGAATTTGATACAGTGGAAAATAAAAGCACGAGTGTCTGGGTGTAATCGACGCATAGACGCGTCGATCCAAGTCTAAAAAATTTCAAAAAAATTTTCAGATATTGCATAACTTTTTAATCAAGCTGTAGATCTCCGATGTATCAACAGAATAGAGTATACTACACCAGGCTGGTTCTTTGAAGTTACTGTTTTGACTACAAACAGATTCATAAAATGCCACCGAAAAAGAGAACAGCCAAATCCAAAGCTGCGGCTTCGAAGAATCCCAAATCAGCTAAAACTTCTAAGGTTCAAAAAGAAGCTGATGATTCTATCACTGTGAAAGAAGCGGCTGTCTCTAAGGCAGTATCCGAGCTTATCAAGTGGGAGTCCAATAACGAAAAGAACACAAGTTCAAAAAAGTCTCTGTTTGAAGACGATGTTGAAGACAGTGAACTGTACCTGCAAATAACAGGAGTTAAGTTTTTCAGTAAGAAGGTAACTTTAAAGCCAAAGATGATCCGCATACCCAACCCGGTATATAGCATGAAGGAAGATTTGTCGATATGCCTGTTTGTCCGTGATCACACGGTTGATTCAGAGACTCTTTCCAAGATTGAAGAGTCAAATGTATCATATTTGTCAAAGATTATTCCAGCACAAGAACTTAAAGGTACTTATAAGAGTTATGAAGCTCGTAGAAAGCTTTTGTCACAATACGATATATTTGTGTGTGATGATAGTTTGATCACAACTCTTCCGAAGCTGCTTGGAAAGATCTTCTTCTCATCATCAAAGATCCCAATTCCAATCAAAATTACTTCTACTGCAGGTAAAGTATCGTCGACTACATTGGCCAACCAAATTCAAAAGGTGACTTCCTCCATTGTATATGTTCCTCCAATGGGTGTTAACCTATCAATACGTCTCGGGAAGGTAGGGCAAGAAAGCAAAAAGCTGTATGAGAATATCGAAACTTTACTATCAACATTCAAAGACAATCGTATCAGAAGTGTTCAACTGAAACTCAAAAATTCCCCTGCTTTGCCCATTTACATAGCCGAGAAGCTCTTTTCAAGCGAAGACGTGATTACTGATGATACTCAACCAACGAAGAACAGCACTGATGAGCACATGGTGAAGCTTTCCAAGTTTGAGAAAGGATTGGTGGAACTTGCTTTAGATGAAGATGAGGTGAGTTCTATAGTTGGAAAGAAGATTGAGAAAGCCGAGAAACTGGCCAGAAAAAGAGCCCTTAGTGAGCCCAAACAGCAGAAGAAGCTGAAAAGAACACGCAAGTGAACTAAATAGACCGCTACTTATGTATCTCTACAACTACGTCTCAATCCATCCCTTATAGAGGTCTATCGACGCGTCCATTTATTTTTAAATATCTCGTCCTGCGCCTTGTATCATCAGTCTATGTAACTTTGCTTCTTTATCTCCTACCGCAATACGTCTTGGGTGAACGCAAATGATCATATTGATCAGCGAGAAAGAGCCATAATGGCGCCACCAACAAACACGATCATCCTGACAGACGAACACTTAGTTCATCCTAGGAATGATGATCTTTTAAATGAGTTCATTAGCTCGATTGAAAATATGGTTCCCGAGACTGGTTCCTTCGAGATTTGCCATCTGCGATCGCTGAACCGAATTCTGCTCATATTCTCGCATATCGAGGTATCTGAGGCTGTATTTGACATCCTGAAGAGCCAAAAGATCAAATGTAGCTTCTCTTTGACATCGCATACCAAAAATTCCACTTCAACCCGTCTAAGCCCACCTCCAAGGCGTATCGAACTACAATCGCCCCCTCCTTCTCCTTATCTTGGATATGTTCAAAAGCCAGAAGAAGCTCCAGATGATATTCGAATGTCTGATCCTCAGTCCTTTTCACATCTTCTATATCAACCTACTAAAGATCATTCAGATACAGAAAAGGTGTTTCAACACCACGAGTCAGCTACTGAATCAGATACAGAAATACCCATTTTGGTTATTGATCGAGAAGAGGCTGATGCGCTCAAGACAGCTCTTCCTTGAATTTAGAACGTATATAAAGCTGAGTCCATATTTATTTAACAACTCTCAGACAGGAACTCAGAATAATTGATAAGCAAAGTAGTAGCACCATAATGTATAGGACAAACCTTGGGTTATCCTGAAGAGTCGCAGTGTATAATGAAAGTGATAATAAGGGAACCACTAGATTGATGAAGTTTCTGATCAGAGCCAAACATCCAAAAAACTCTCCATTGCTGTTACTGTTGCTATTATATTTGAGAATCGACGCATGCAAGACAGGAGTTGACAAAGAACCAAACGCCCCAAACGGCGTGCTTGCGAGTAGAATCTTTGTGCTGTTACCAAATGTAATGAAACAGCCACCAATCGCCTCCATAGATGTGCACAGGAGCAAGGAGATGTAATCCACGTAATCCACCTTTTCAAATCTCTTTTCAAATCGTTGACTAAGCTTACGATTGAACCAGGGATTGAATAACAGGAGCACAGAGGATCTCAGCATCATAGTCAATCCAAGAAACATACCGAGCGATTTGGTGTCCCAGTGGAATTTGAATGTGGCATAAAGAACAATAACAACACTCATCCCAACAGTGCAGCTTAACAGGAGAATTTCAACTGAAATAAGCAGCAGCACGTTTATTCTTGGGACCCAGTCAATGTTACCACTGGAGTCGTACTCAGTAATCCACAAGAGTTTTGTAGACGATACCATATCCAAAAGACCAGCCGTTGCAGATGTGGGCCCTGTACTGAGAGAAGACAACCGTCTAGATTTTGATCTTAGAGTAAGAGGCCTTGACTCTGGTAAATAAAGAAAGCCGATAACAAGAGTCAACAAACTTCCCCAAACACCAATACCAAACAGCTGTAAAGCATCCAATGGTAACAATGAGCCAAGCATAGGTCCGAAACCAAGTCCTAAATACATGGAGGCCACAAGGTTTCCCAAATACTTCATTCTGTCTGATGACTCAACAACATCAATCAAGTAACTACTGCTCAAAGCCAACAGCATGAATGTGGAGCCTCCAATAGCCTCAACAAGATGGATCACCACATACAAGTAAGAATTGAAGCTGATCAAATTTGGGTTCAGCAGCAGAAACTTAAAAGCTCTGGAAAGCACAAAGCAGGTCAGATTGAATAGAATCACTGGTCTGCGTCCGTACAAATCACTCATCTTCCCCAGCTTCGCACTCACAAGCGAAGCAGTTAATCCAGACCCAAACGTCATCCACTTCTGCAGGTCTGCATTCCTCTTTTGCACAATAGGCGAATCACACGAATGCCCTTCCCTAAACTTGTCAGGTGTACCGATGGCGCAAATAGCTTTGATCAACAGCTCAAACTCGGAAGCGATACAGACACCCATAGTAAAAGCAGATAAGAAAAGCAGGCCACATATCATCTGTGTAGAGGGCCTCTTATACCATTTAAGATTCATATTTTCCAATCTAGATTCTCTCAATATCTCATCATCCGACTGTTCATCATAAGTATCTTCAGAGTCTTCGACCAGCACAGACTCTTCAAGAATGTCATCACTCAGTATCGAATCATAAATAACATTGGATATGGGTATTTTGCTTCCGTGGTGGTGAGCCGGTGTTTTTTGATGAATGCCCTTAGTGACGTTCGAGGTTGCCGTCAATATTTGTCCACTTTCCAAATTAGCGGCTTGACCCTTATCGCGGCCCTTTAATGTGCTCATATCGCCTCCACGACTAACAGGGCTCAGATCTAACAAGCAAAGGTTTCTTCAGGAATGGCAAGCGGATATCGCTTGCTATCTTTGTCAGCTAATTAAAACCAACTCCGTTTCACTTACACTCTAAAATTACCACAGCAGATAATGAATTGCCTAATCGACCAACTATCGCGGCGGTGCAGAGATCAATTACTGATTTTATGGGTAAGATTAAGTCCTGTGACACATATCACGTGTACCGTTTTGCTGACACATAACTGAAAGCGACAGGCTGAGTTAAGAGGGCAGACAAAAATGCTCCATCTATGAGCTGCCAAGGAAAAGCTGATCGTATTGTGAGGCATGCAAAACGACAAAACTTGAGAAGAGCTACTGCAAAATCGGGAAACTGAACTCTAATCCCACGTACCTCAGGTATTTCTTTTCTAGATATCTAGTTGAGTGGTTCAATTCTGCCGAATGTTAGGCCTCAGAAGGTGACCAACCTGCTTATTGACCTACATTAATGAGCAGTGACGACCCTTTATCTGTATCCCCTACATCTTCAACAACATCGAAACATGCGCAGTTGTCCAGTACCAGTGGTAATATGGAAACTGGCGGTGGTGAAAGGGAAAAAGGTCTTGTACTGAGACCTTTGAGTACTGTGATAGTTACTAAGTTTTATAGTAACGAAGGTAACCCAAACACGCTGAATCTGGTTGTGGATGACCTTATTTATGTTCTTTCGAAGCCCAACAACAGCTGGTGGGATGGAATTACTGTGGATCCTATCGGAAATGTCACTAGAGGATGGTTTTCGCCATTGTATGTGAAAACTGCAAACCAACCTCAACCGCAGATATTTCTGGAGAACGGAAGTTATTCATTTGGAAACCGTCATATCTCTTCCATATCAACATTGAAAGATCAACCTTCAAGTGAAATTCGAAGTCTTTCTATTCAGAGTGAATTGTTGACGAAAGAAGGTTCTTTCTCGTCTTCTATCTCTCAACCTCACACCACTGCCCCCAGCCGAGGCTCTCAGACTACCCCAACAGCGATACAAGGTTTTGGATCCCTGGCAAGTTCATCTGGAGACCATTTGCAGCCCATACATTTCACAAATCGGGAGGAAATTGGCTCTCTATTTGACTCTTCTTCAACGCAACCGCACTTCAATTTCATACCTATCTGGATTCCCCAGATAACGCAAGATGACGAATTTATATATTACAACCCTACGCTTAACGTTTACTCCAAGGAAGCTCCTTTGCTCAACACTGAATACTTGAATGACGACTCCCTTTTTGAATTTCCAGACAGCTCCAAGATCAATGGTATCGAGACTGTTCCAATTTCTTCGGGAGAACCTGTCTCCATGTCTCATCAAGATTCGGACAAAACTTATCTTGACAACTCACAATCAAACATCAGCATACAAAACAGGGAAACAATTGTCGAATACATGAAGAAATCTGACAGATTTTTCCTATACAATCCTGACCTCTTCTACTATGATTCTACTGATGTTAAAGATTGGACAGATTTCTTGAGTTCATTTAAGGAAATTATTGATTCCAGTGTCCATGCTCTTTATCAAGACTCCAAAGAACAATTTGTTACAACTTTAAACAGGACCTCTGAAGCGGTATATTTTCTCCATACGGCAGCAAGATTATTGTTCTCGGAGTTGGTACAGCATAACGTTAATTTAGAAGTGAAGAGACTTCTAAGGAAAGCAACCAGTGCTTTAATTCAATTCATAATCAATGGGAATTTACATTTGATTGGAACTAAGGATGCTCCTAACTATTTAGGAAGCTTGATGGAAGAGAGTGCAGATGATGAGTATTTTTCAAATGTTAGCTCTAGTGAGGGTACAACGAGTGATTTTGAGGACAAAAGATTAACATTACAAGGAAGTGATGTGATAGCACCCATGACTAGAATAACAGATAGCGTATCTGGAGTCAGCCGTCTGACTGGGTCCGAGATTTATTTAAAGCAAGCGAAACGTTATGGATCTCGATTACTCAGAAATTCACGCACGATATGCGCTATTTTTACGGATTTGAGATTATCTTCAGGCTCCAACTCTGCTCTTTTACCCCAGATGTACCCAAGATTCTTCAAGAGTAAATTTTTTGGAGGAAACTTCACCAACCAGTTTGAGGACTTGGAACACCTTACAGAAACAGACTTGTTTATGGACCCACGGGGAGACAAGGCCAACGTTCTGTTGGATGACGAAACTATTAACAGCCTCACAGTATATCAGGAGAAAGCTTCGAAGGTCTTGGATGATGTAATGGAGATTTTGTCTACTCCAATTCCAAATGAAGTCCGTCTTGCAACCTTTATTGAAGATAGAAATCTAAATATTCTCACGTTGGTTCATCACTGTATTCCATCTATGAACAACTTTTTGACAGTTTTAGAGTCTATAGACTTTACAGTGTTTACCATGGTGAACAGACTAGCAAAGACCCAAAGTGAA
Source organism: Ogataea trehaloabstinens (assembly GCA_003706095.2). Taxonomy (NCBI): domain Eukaryota; kingdom Fungi; phylum Ascomycota; class Pichiomycetes; order Pichiales; family Pichiaceae; genus Ogataea; species Ogataea trehaloabstinens. Next base: position 173,637 of record PPKJ02000005.1, on the reverse strand, counting down.
CGGAATGATACTATAGTTGACGAGTTGAACAACTTGACTGTCGAGGAGAATGGACTGGATCACCACATCTTTTATGAAACTACTGCCAAATCTATAAATCCAATTTTGACTGAGTTTTTGCATGTGAAGCAGTCACTACATTCGACAATGAGCGAAGTTATTCTTGACTCTCAGAACTTGACACTGGATGACCCTGAAACGTTTAAGGGAGTCAACAGCGGTGATCCAAATATCAAAAGCGGCAATCTCTCAAAAACTGAGCAATATGCTCTTGCTCTATCAAGGAACTTGAAGAAATATGACTACCGCCAGTTGAATGATGGACTGTACCTGTTTGATTCGAACTTGAAATTGAAAGCCACAATCAAGAAAGTTTTTGATAAAATCAGCTTGGTAATGCTTCTGGTAAACCAACTTAAGGAGGAACGTCAGTCAATTTTGAATTATTGTTCGAGATTGATGAATACAGACTTTAACGTTGCATCTTTGTTTATTGCAGAAAGACATAACACTATGGTTTCATCTCCTAGTCAGGCTGAGTACTATTATGGACGCAAAAAGTCTGATGATTCTGAGGAGGTGCAGTGGTTTTTGGATATTGATGACGATGAAAAGTCTTTGATATTTGACCCTAATGGATTAAAGGGGGGCCCTGCTTCTGGCTTATTATCGAAATTAGTGAATCCAATCCACCTACAAGATCTGGATTTCGAAAATTCTTTAATTTCTATGTTTGTGACGTTCATGACACCATTAGAGCTTTTTGAAGAGTTAATTGAGAAATTCAATGTATCAATACCAGAGGCATTGAGCTATGAAGAGTATGGTATCTGGCTAGAAAAGAAGCTAAAAAGACAACAGGCCAAGATAGTCGATATATTTAAAAAGCTATTCACAGGCTACTGGATCGTCAATTATACTACACCTGAACTGATTTCCACGTGGAGCGAGTTCACAGCCGATAATGCGACGATTGACAAAGATCTAATTGAGCTCGGGTTTCATGTTCTGAGCATGAGTTCACAGGAAGAATGGTTTAAAGAATTTGGGGATGGTAACCCTGTTCCAGCTAGATCCGACGAACGGCCACCTATTCCGCTAACTCTAGGGAAGAACCTGCGGGACATTACCAAGGTTAGGCTGAAAGATATTGATTCTCTGGAATTGGCACGACAAATAACATTGATTCAGTTTGAGCTTTTCAGCAAGATAAGTCAATTTGACTTGCTTTCGAGATCTTATAACTTTAATAAGATATTCCGAAAGAAGGATGCGTTGGGGTCGAGCAATATTACGAGATTCATTCAAAATTGCAATCTGATTACTCATTTTACGATTTACATGATTTTAAGAGCAAAAGATATCAATAATCGAGCAGATACTATCAAGTACTTCATCATACTAGCTGAGAAGATGATCCGTCTGAAGAATTTCTCAAGTATGACCGCCGTCATTTCGGGATTAAGCTCGACATCTGTCAGCAGATTAAAGAAGACGTGGGAGCTTGTTCCAAAGCATCTAATGATGAATTTTAATAAAATGGATCAGCTTATGTCCATTGGTAAGAACTACAATGAATACCGAAACATACTGAAATTTATTGACGAGGATAATGACCCGTGTCTTCCTTTTCTTGGGATGTACCTGTCCGATTTACGGTTTTTCACCGACGGAAACTCAGATTACCTGCATGGAAACAAAAACCTGATCAATTACAGCAAACGTCTAAACATCTTCAAGACCATAAAGGGGATTCAAAAGTTCCATAGTAAAGCATTCAACTTTGAGAAGATTGAAGAGATCTGGACTTATCTCCAAGAGAGGTGGGATCATTTGCCTGACGATGACAAACTTTATGCAATGTCTATTAAACACGAACCTGTGACAAGTTTCGCTAATCAACACCAGGACACCACGAAACAACAAACCAGGTCGGATGGGCGAGGTGGAACCTCCAAGAGACGCTTACCTATGCGAAGTGGACACGGACTATGATTGTATTTGATCATCATCATCTTTTGATACACTAGCAATGAAGAAGTTATTAAGGTCTGAACGGAACTGTTTCGAGCTTTCCAGACACGTCTGAAAGCCTTGACTAAAATGAGATTTGAAGTCTTGGAAGTCAGACCAAATTCCAAGAATTGACTCATCGGCTGCCAAATTCACCAACATCTCGCTGTTGTCAGACACCGTGTAACCACAGCTTGCTATGGATTTCAAACCTAATCCTGAGTCCACAAGAGCAACCGAGACGGAGTTTAATATGTTTTGAAGAAGATAAATCAGCGAATGCTGAGGATTCAATGATATGACCTGAACGAATATATCCACCGAGGATTTTGGATAGTTTTCCAATAGAATGACACTTTGGTAATTAGATTCAACAAAGGATTCTATACTCGACTTCAGATGCTGTTGATCGACTTGTAATGTGCCTGTATCGCTAGTAGGATGGTCTAAGGAGGATTTTAAAGATAGATGGTCTATTGACACAAACTTTGAGAAGTTAATGACAATTTTCAGGGAGGCTTCTTGGCTGAAATTTCTACTGAATGCCGGTCTTGGTCCATAAACTGAAGTTGCTATGATTGTCTGATCGTTCTCCACGTACGATGATCCACTGGAATCTTGAGCTTGTCCTGTTTGAAGAAAGATTTTGCTTGTTTTATAGCTTTTTGAAGCCGGTTTCTCTTGGCCAGGCGAGCTTAGAAATCTAAGAGGCTTGGCCTCTGATGGCCCCAGGTTTCTCTTACGGTCTTGAACTTTCATATTGCGTGTTGTTCGTGAGGATTGTGCTGGTTCAAGAGGTGCTGTGGGTGTGGATGTACATTTGAATTATACATGGATAAATTTTACTGTCAGAATAAAACATGGGTGAGTGAGCACATAGAAATTATGTAAGGGAGAACGAATACACGGAAGGTTGTGAACAAGAGGCGAGTTGGTTTGGGCTAATGAGCTTTAATTGAGGCGATTATAACCTGGTGATAGAAGAATATAGCGATGGAGCATCTACTGAGCGGAATCAAGGAGAGTGTGAGGCTTCCTGATGAGCTTCATGAGCTTTTAGGAAGGATCTGCGGGTCTGAAGTTTCCAATTGGGTTCATGAAAATGAGTCTGTTGTTGTAGGAGGGGTCGTGGGGCTGATCAGTTTGATCATACTAGGAAAACTTTCTAGTACGAGGACCGGGAGTGGATCAAGCTTTAAAGAGGTGATTGCCGATCCACGGTCTCTATGTCTGGAGAAGATCACTGATGTGAACAGAGAGTTTGAAGAAGAGTTTGTTGCGGAGATTGACTCATTTTTACAATCTGTGGATGCTCAAGTTGAAAGCCTCAATGAGCAGAAGAAGGCGAACCGCAAGAAGCAGCAGAAGGGTAAGAAGAAAAAGTCTGCTACAAAAGCACAACTTCCGGGTTCGGCTACTTCTTACAAGGACAAGGTTCAGTATAGGCAGCTGTATTATAGTGAAAGTCTTCTGAAACTGCTTCTGCGATTGGACGCTGTGGATACTGATGATGATGTTGAGCTGAAGGCAGCCAGAAAATCTTCCATTCGTTCTATTCAGGCTTATTGCAAGAAGTTGGATTCGTACAAGTCGAAGGTCGACCTGCTAACTGCCGAAGGATTGTAGGGTGTGTTGAAGGATGATAGCCTGTTTTTAAGGCTTTCAGGTTTTTGCTGGTGGACTGATACTGATTTAGTTGGCTCTTCAGGAAGCCTCTCAGTTAGTGATGCTACTAGTGCTCGTTGATAAGCGTTGATAGATAACAATTTGGTAGTGGAATTAGCAGGAAGGAATTTTCAAGAAGCATGAAAATTTATTATGGATAAAGGAGAAATGTTTGACATGTTAGAGGAACGGTACAAAGTGCAGTACTGAGCGGCTGTTGGGACTGAGAATGCCTTCTTCGGAGAAGAAGGACAATCTGCTATGGAAGTTGGATATTTTGCAACTGAAATATGGAGGGTTGAAGAAGCCGAGGTATGGAAGAAGTAAGATGCTTATAGAGTCGAAGAAGAATGGTAAAGTGCGACTACTCAAGATGAGTCGATCCGAGGCCTTGAAGGAGATTAGACGGATTCAGATAGAGCTAATCAATCGTAAATGCTATTCTTCGCTCACTAAATTGACTAGAGTATTCAAGGATCTCATCAAACAAGGGTTACAAGGCCGGGGTGCTCAGCCGAAGAACCGTGAGGCTTTGCAACTGGTGGAGAAAGAACTAGACAACATTATCAGAAGTCGAATACTCAAGCGTGCAGGAAAGATATTTGGATCACAAGAGAATTCTCAGCTGTTGGAAGAGTCTGACTGGAGTGCTACTGATTCGAAGCAGCCAAGCGATTGGCAGCAAATGAATGATATGGTATCTAAAATGTTCAACAAGCCTGCACCTAGAGCACTTGTACAGCAAATGGAGAATAATCTAAAGTTGATCTTAGGCCCTGTACAGAAAATCGAGAAACAGCAGCAGAATGAGAAGGCTGTTGGTGGAAGTTACGACCTTGTTGCAAGCTCAGATGAAGACGTAGAATCTGAAGAGTCTGACGCTGAAGAGCTTGACGCTGAAGAGCCTGACGCTGGAAAATCTCAATCTACTGATTCGTCCAGCGATTCTGGCTCAGATCATTTGGATAACGACGACTTCTTTTCGAAGAAAGATAAAGAGCAGAAGCAGCCAGCATTACCGGCTTTAGCCTCCGGATACTATTCTGGAGATGAAGATGAAGAGGAACTAGAGAAAGCCGACTCAGATATCAAAAAATTAATGGGACAGAGAAAAAACCGTCGAGGCCAACGAGCACGTCAAAAGATATGGGAAATGAAGTTTGGAAAGGCTGCGAATCATCTTAGAAAGGAGCAAGAACGAGCCAAGTCCGAACAGGAAGCGTTAAAACTTGCTTATGAAGCTCGTGTTGCTAAACGTGCTGCCAAGCAGGCTGACAGAGAAGAAAAAGAAACAACCAGGCAAGAGAGAGCTGCAGCACACGACAACAAGGAACTGCATCCATCGTGGGTTGCCAAGAGAAAGGCCCAGGATGCGGTACGAGATGTCAGGTTCCAAGGTAAGAAGATGAAGTTTGAATAGTTGTGCTGACCTCAGCGATTATATAATCACGAATAATTTTTAATGGAGAAGCATGTAGACTTGTTTTTGCATATAGTAGCGTAATAGAAGGCCAGAGCTCGGGTGCAGATGGTATAACAAGCTAATAGAAGACGTTGTTTCACCTTTGTTGGTTTCTGGAGAACGGCATCGTTGATGATCGCACGCAGTTTTGTGTCACGTGCCAGATTGTGTGGGTTTTGTAGTAGATCAAAAGTTTTGTTCAGCACGAGGATGACTGAATCGGTGAGGCCTGTGATTGAATTGGATGCGACAGAGTCTAAAATAGTGGCTCTATTGAATGAATATACTTTGCACTATAACTCTAATGTGAGGGGGAATGCTAAGCCTATCAATCTCAGGATTACCGGCGGTTGGGTTAGAGACAAATTGCTAGGTAAAGTAAGTCATGATATTGACATTGGAATTGACAATTTATCCGGCGTTGACTTTGTCACTGGGCTTAAGGAGTATGCGAATGAAAGAGACAGCGACTCCAAAGCTTTAGAATCATCTGTTTATAAGATTGCCAAAAATCCGGAGAAGTCAAAGCATCTAGAGACCTGTACTACCAAGATTTATGGGCTTGATATTGATTTCGTTAATCTCAGGTCTGAGACTTACACTGACAACTCACGGATTCCAAGGATTGAGACTGGGACCCCAAAAGAGGATGCATATCGACGAGACGCCACTTTGAATTCTTTGTTTTATAATCTGAGCACCAAGGAAATCGAGGACTTGACTGGACGCGGACTTGAAGATTTAAGAGATGGTATACTAAGGACACCATTGGACCCTCGACAAACATTTGTTGACGATCCCTTACGATGCTTACGCTTGATTCGGTTTGCTTCCACGTATGGCTTCACCATCGAGAGGGAAACCCTGCAATGTATGAAACAAGAAGAGATTCAGATCGCCCTGAGAGATAAGATCAGCAGAGAGAGAATTGGTGTTGAGATTAAAAAGATACTGATGGGACCGCGGCCAGAATACGGACTGGATCTGATAAGACAGGCTGGTTTCTTTGGTATCTTTGGCCATGCAAGCGGAGCTGAACAGTCTATAACCGATATTGTCGAAAAGATAGAGCAGGTGACAGAACGGGCAACTTCCAATTCAGAGATCCAAGCCGTTTTGAACCGCATCCAATTGTCAGAAACAGAGCGATGCGTATTCTTTTTATCATTGATTCTGAGAAGATGTGGGGAGGAAAAGACTGCTCATGGAAAGAAGCAATGGTATACTGCTGGTGTAGTTGTCGTTGATTATTTGAAATTGCCAATGAAGATGGCAGAACTTACAGCAAGCATTGTCTCCACTAATACCGAATTCAAAAGCTCGTTGTCTCGAATTCGGACAATGAAGCGCTCACAACTGGCTTATTCATTGATAATACCTTACAAGAGGTACTGGCCTTTGGCTACAATCATACATTTGTACGCAGAATCGCTCGATGACGTAAGCAAAATTGATGAGAAGGTGGATCAAGTTGGCGAGTTCTTCAGAGTAGTTGAAGAGCTTTCGCTTTCTCAAGTGTATGATGAAAAACCGCTTGTGAATGGTCGTGAAATACAGGAACTACTGGGACGTCCTGCTGGTCCATGGGTCCGGCCTATCATGGAGAAACTGCTCGTTTGGCAGCTGGATCATCAGGGTTGCTCTAAGGATGAGCTTTTTGCTTATCTACAAACAGAATTACAGTAAAGGAAACAGATTTAATCATGCATACAAAGCAATATAAAACGTGCGCCATAGGGGCAAACTGGTTTAGATCTTCTCCTCCTTAACACCATGCTTCCACACAGCAACAAATGGAGTCGTACCATCTTCTCTATAGTTAAGCAACACAATCATGGCATCTGGGTCCATTGACTCACCAGTGAAGAATTCCCAATCATTGAAAGATCCAATAATCTTCTTGACGTATGCGGTGGCTCCTTTCTCGAATGCTTCAACTTGATCTGGGTCGTTTTCAGCAAGATATGCTTTAATCTTCTTCATGTATCCCCTAATGTAAACGAGGAAAGACTTCTTGTCAAATTGGGTCTGTTGCAATCTGAAGGAGTACACAACATTGTTGAGAGTCTCAACACCTTCCTCAGCGCCTTCTTCAGCATCTTCTGCAGATGGGTTGGCACCGATATCGACATCTCCTCCGGACCTGACCTGGACCATTTGACAGTCGGCCTCATAAATAGCACCATCAACTAATTTGACGTCATAAGCGTCGGAAAGAAGCTCATCGCCGGAGATAACGTCTTTGAAAATGATCATGTCTGCTTTGTAAAGGCTGGTGGTTGTTATACCAAAGAAAGGATACTTTAATACGATGTTCTGGCGTACTTTACATGTGCTTCTTTTCTGATACTGAAAAGTTTTCTTTTTGGAGATTAAAAAATTTTCTTTTAGATCACGTGACGTAAATTAGACAGCATGGGCGCGTTACCCGGCCATATCTCTATTAAGATCTGTTCCTTCAACCACTAAGCATTGACCACTGATCGATTTGTCTCGCACCAACTGTAGCACTGTGTCCGCCACAGCAGAGCAATCCGTTGCTTTGGCCACATTTCCGACCAATATATCAGATACCGACTTGCCCATATCTGTTTCCGCAAGCAGACCGGGCATTACTGCGTTCACACGTATATTTTTACGCTGCATTTCCGCAGAAAGGCTCATAGTCATGCTGTTTATTGCAGCCTTGGTAGCACCATAAACAACAGCTCCCGGAGCTTCTCTTTGTGCGAGAACAGAAGAAATATTGATGATCGTAGGATTATCTAAGCGAAGCATAGATCTCACAAACATCCTGCTTAAAAGAAGAGGTGCAACAAGATTCACATTTACAATGTTTGTGATTTCTTCAGGTGTGCTGCTCATAAGAAGTCTATTTTGTGATACCCCCGCACAATTGACCAGAATGTTAACCTTCTTATACTCACTGTAGCTCTCCTTTATAGTCTTTTCGATCGAGTACCCCGATCCTGCATGCGCTAAGTCACATATTATGTAATCGTGCAACACGCTGGCATTGCTTAAAGGGTATCGCGAGTTGAATAGCTGTGATTGTTTCGTGAGGAGTTTATTATTGCGGGCTAATAGAGTCACTCGACAGCCGTGCTGAGCCAAATTCTCTGCTATCACTAGGCCTAGGCCTCTGGAGCCTCCTGTTATTAAGGCATGCTGTCCTGCTAGACATGGTAACTTGAAGGGCATCAGAGAGAGTAAGCGGGGTCTGAGAATTCTCTCTTAAAGAGCTCCAAGATATGTGTATCGTTTCAGCTAACAAAGAGTCGCACCGGTTTATCGGATCGTTAATGTGGTTTCCCCACACACTGTGTGATCGAGCTAACTTTAAAGTAGAGATTGAAAAATTACATAGTTAAAAGATGGCGGTGTAATGTATTAGGTAATCAGGAGACATGAGTTCTCTAAAGTGATTGAATCATTTACGTAGTTGAAGAGCTGGGATGTGAATCTGTGCTGAGCCATTGCGACTCTTCGACTTTCGTCAATTATTCTGCGAGCGCGTAGGCCGGCCAAACGGCGTTCTTTGAGATTTAGACCCGAGAAATGCTCAGTACCGTCGTCCTCGGTGAGCCCAGGCTGTACTCCGTTGGTCGCCCAACAAACCATCGTTTGCAAATACTTGAAATTTGCACTAGTGACTTCAAAATATTGTTCAAGGAATTGACGTGATTCTTCAAGAAGCCAGTCATAGCGACAGGAATGGCGGCAGCACATTGCAACAACGAATCCACGTAGAACAGGTTTTATAGGTTCATCTTTCGTTGCATTGATGATACAGCGAAGGGTAAGGTCTGCAGCTGAGCCACAGAGATGTTTGGATATACCGACAAATTCAACATGGTCACGGTCGCTGAGCTGTGCAAGGACAGGGGCTAGTCGAAGATCTTTGATATCCACCTTGAGTCTTTGAATTGGTCCTGCTAAGGAGGCTTGGCTGGATAAGACAGGTTCGCTTGCGACGGGGGTCTGGCCTGTTGAGCGAGGATCCTTTGGCAGTTCAGAAAGATCCAGTCTATCCTGTAGCATTTTTGAGTCAAATTTAAGCCTAGGCGATTGTCTATCCACAAGAAGAAACTTCAATCTGTCGCAGTCACTGTTTTCAGTATCAGAGTCGCTCAAAATAGCCCTCTGCAAATATCGGGAGAACTCTGCTCGACCACAACCAAACTCAACATAAACGTAATCACGAGATAGGAGCCCGTTCTGTGCAAGGTGACCAATAAGTGAGGACTGTTGTGTGATGTGTTTGGTGTTGGTTACTTGCTGAAATCTGTTCTCCAATCCACGAACAAACGTGCTCTGCTGTAGTGGAAGATCTTCATCAAAGTACTGACTGTAGAAAGCATCCAGTTGTACTATGAACTTGCTAAATTCTGTGTGATCTTCGACCTTGGATCCATTCACTTCGTGGTCTTCATTGCTTGCGTCGCAGTCTAAGTTGAAGTTCTTCTGGTACCATGGGTCAACACATACATGAGGGGTGTGGCAGGCAGCAATATGTCTCTTCAGCCGATGCGACCATATGGTATGCGACGGATCCTCAGGACAAACAACACGAGACACCATACGCCCATCTTTCAGCTTCTTTGAGAACTCTTGGCTAGAGTGCTGAAAACAGAACTTCATATCAGATCTCACTTGTATGGGACATGTTCTTTTCTTGGATTTGACATAGAACTGACATCTCCGGATACTATGGGTCTCCGGGGTGGCCGCTAGTACAGGCTCCTTGTTACCTGTGCAAGACATATATGTAGAGAACGTGTACTGGCACACAAGATAGTACAGCCCTACTCAACCCCACAAATGGTACTTGACTATACATTGATCTGAAAAGTGAAAAATTGCTAGCCTCAATTTCAGAGATGCTGACTCAGCACGTCCTTACTGACTGGCAGCAGCAGCATAAGCACAACAAAGTCAGTCCTACATAACCTCTACAACAGCTACAACTCCATATTCCTATAAATAGACTTCACTAATACAGACAACATAACTGTATGTACATGCCATGAAGATCCGAGGCAACGGAACGTCGGACGGCAAAACGATCGCAAAGGGAAAGCCCTATTTCTTATCAATGGATTCTTCTAGTGATCTAACATGACCTTCTAGTTTTCTGATAGATTTCTGCAGCAACAGCACGTCTGAAACAACAGCATTTGACGAGTTTTTATACTCATCCATCAAGTAATAATATGCTCCAAATCCGGTTATGGAAACACCGGCAAAAAACCCCAGAAGAACACCTCTAAAGGATGTGGGCTTCTTCGGAGTGACAGTTGCTGTGCTTTGCAATCTTCTTCCCGCGAAGAGACGCACAGAACGTGTGGATAATTGAGTAATCATGCCTGGAGATGGAGAGTGGTTCGTGGCACAGTTAAATATGAGTGGTCCAGCAAAACCGGCAGGAATAGTGTGGAGAGGGTGAAATTGTAGAACCTGCAGCGTGTTATCTGCGTTCTAGTTATGGATCGGTCAAACACAAACGCTATTCGGTGTTAATATTGTTTATTGATACCCCCCATCTTAACTTGATGTATCTATCTTCTTTGGCCGCCACTGCGAAAAACCCCAATACCATAATTGGCCACATCCTTCGACGCGTCGCTCGACGCGGGTCATCTGCCCCATGTTCCGCAGACCGGGTAACTCTCCCCACAAAATATAGATCGGCACCGACAATTGACTGGCTACATTCTGGACTAACAGTAAGTATTAGTGTATTACAATAACCACTCACGCGGTCACCTGAACTAACTCTACACACACTGTAAAAGATCAACCGAACAAGTCGAATCCCATGTCATCATCGGACTCCTCGTCATCCTCTTCGGCAGCAGCTGGAGCATCAGCCTCAGCAGCACCTCCGGCAGCTGCGGCAACAGGAGCAGCCGCGGCGTAAGCGTCTGGGTTGGCAATTCTGTCCTTGATGGCTTCAGAACCCTCGAAGGTGTAATCAGTAGCAACAGAAAGAGCAAGGATGTTCTTGTAGTTGTTAATGATGTTGTGAGACACAGCAGGAACAGTTGGGTAGCCAGAAGCAAGAGAGATCTGGGTGATGGCTGAGATGGCGGAAACAAAGTGAGAAACAAGCTCGTCATCAGTAATGTCTAAGACAGAAGCTGGGAACACCTGACCATCATCGTAGACCTGAACCACAGTCAAACCGTAAGTGAAAGGAGAAATGTTCAACATGTTCAACAAAGTGGCCTCAGATTGACCAACCTTTTGGTCCTTCGTCAAGATCTTAACATCGGAGGTAATTTCAATGGTACCTCTTTGAATCTTGGTTGGAACACCTAAAGCTTGGAAGAACGATGTCTTACCTGGCTCCATACCAGTGTTACCTGCAGGAACAAAAACATCTCCAGGAGCAACAGCACCAGCTCTGGCTGGAGCAGCAACCTTGTTCTCAAGAATAACGTTTCTGATCTTGTTGAGGTCAGAGTTGGTGAATACAAATCCAACGTTACCTCTCACAAAAGGCATCAACTTCTCAAAGTCTGGGTTCTCGAGTATGAATCCTCTCAAGGCTCTTCTAACCATGGTGTTCTTTCCCATAAGAATGACAGCCTCATCTCTGAGTGCTCTTCTGACCTCGTGCATCTGCTGGGAAGAAACATTGTCTACACCAACGATGAATACAGACTTGTACTCCTCCAAAAGCTGCTTGAGCTTGGAGAAATACTCAACCTTCTTTTCCTTAGTGGCTCCCATGTCGTTTAACTAATACGATAGGCTGTTTAAAGCTAACTTCGGTTGTCCTTTGAGTAACTATACAACTGTTCCTCCTATACTGAAGGCTTACATTTTTCACTCCCAAGCCAAACGCAATTGGAAAAATTTTTGAAAGTCCTGACCAGAATCCATTTTGGCAGAAACCTTTGAAGGGCGGCTAGCCCTTGTAAGTGTCACGTGGACACAGATTAAAGGCCTCAGCCTTTTCCCCACAACATCATCATTGTCGTAATAAAAGAAGGACTTCGCTTTTCCTTGCGTTTACCACGAAGAGCAGCCGCCGTTTCTAAAGCAGATGTGCATCGGCACATTATAGCTCACCATTCATTGCTCAAGCCTTTTCTGTCGCACGCTCAAAATGGACGCTGATTCAACGCAGCAAACTCTAACAAATAAAGCGCCTCCAATTTACACTCAGACTGCAGCATATATTCGTGGTCTTACAGAAACCCAGCTTCCCGAGTTTCGCACTGAGTCGGAATGGCAAGCTCCAGTACTTAGAGATCTCAATCTATTTTTGAAAACGTCCGAGCAAGACCCCGATTCGTTGCGGGCGGCGTTTGATAGCTTTCCAGCGGTTCTGGATAAGTTGGTGATTCCAGCACTCACCGTATCTATCAATAACCCTAATACCGAGCTAGTTCAGTATTTGTGTGGTACAGTTGCATGGTTCTATAATATATCTTATTATGAATCAACTGACTCGCAATATTGGAAGATTGCTCCAGAATTATCAATCAGTCTATTGGATTCGCTATGGAATAGAATCTCTTTTGTTTGTGATCCTGGGCAATCAGGCATTTCAACGGAGCTGATAGACACATCAGAGTTGATTTTCTCAACGCTTGGGCTGGAGTCATACCAAGCAGGATATGATTGGTTGAAAAGTATCGAGCCAAACCCAGCCTCAACATCTTCTCAGAAGCGGTTCTTTTTTCGTTCTCTCAAGTCATTGATCTCTAAGCTGGCGCTAGACCAACTCGAACAGTATGCAGATGGAGCTATGAAGCAACCAGGATGCTTTGAAAACCAGCTTCTTGACTGTATTCTGCAAACATATGACACGTGGAAGACAGAAAATGGCATCACAAAAGAAGAGCACCTTTTGGAGAAAGAATTAAGTCTATGGAGGAAATCGGTACAATCAGGTCCAAAGACTGTTTTGAAGGAGACTCCTGTAAAACCAGAAGCTGCACCGACTTCTTGTTATAGGTTTTATCTTGAAAATGAAGATGTCCAGAAAAAACAGAAGAAAAGTCCACATTGGATTAAGATCTTTGATAACAGCAGTGTACATCCAGAGAGTCCAACAAGCGAAGCAAAAGATGCTTCTTCATTTGATGAAATCGAGCTTGACTCTTCAGACTTGCAAAACAGCCTATCGAGAAGTCCGGAAGTTTCAAACGTTAAGCACATGTTCAGACCCTTTAGGGCTTTCAAGCAAGCTCCTTCAGCTGGAAGCTCCAGTCGAGTGTCTTCCATTTCTGTCATGAGATATCAGTGGTTAGATTGGTTCTGGGGATTCTGGTACCCAGTTGATGATGCTTCCAGCGAGATTGAAAGAGTTAACACTTCCAAAATAATTATTAGATAGAGTTGATAGAAAAATGCTAGTTTTCCATTCAATCTTCCTGTTCGACTATCGCATCAATAAGGTCGGACATTGTATCAGCTCCCCATTTCACTCGACTCTTCTGTCTTTTTCCTCTTGTCAAAGTACTGCCACGAACGTTCTGAGCCAGAAAATATTGCAGACCTTTCAACATTAGAGATTGTTCTTTGCATTTACTTAGTCTGGCCACAAGTAGCTCTGGACTATAAGTGACATCAGCTCCCTTCCTGCCTGTGGCCAATCCTGAGCCGTACGGAACCTTCTCAGAGTGCTTCACGATATTGTCCAGAAAAGTAATGAGTAATATCTCCATGAACAATTTAGAGCTCGAAGAGGCTGCAAGAAAGTTCATTGGTCTAATCACATTCAAAGGGAGACACCCTTCCGCAATCAAAAACCCAAATAATCTTCCAAGATTAAGAATAACTCTCAGCGTAGCCTCTTCATCCAAATCATCTAGAAAATGGCCGGAATTCTCTTCCAGCTCCTTCAAAAAGTCCCAAAAATTAAACTGAAATGTCTTTCTCATTGAATGATCTTCACACAATTTGCGAGAAATAAACCCATAATAAGGGTTGTATGCACCCTCCATAGATGTACAGTGCATCAGCACTCGAGGAACCTCTCTTTTTTGCAGTTTCTTTAATCTCAGTTTCTCTAACTTAGTGAAAGCATCCATGTAATCAGAGGCTGACATCACAGCAACAAAAATGGCCCTTCTAACGTCTGTATTCATCCGCTGCTGTTTTGCGAGTTCCAGTATATTCCCTTCTTCAGGGTCATCTAAAAGGTCTTCTTTTTCTACTTCGTTTTTCGACTGAACTAACGGTGTATTCTCTTGACCTTTCCATGCCGATCCAACTAACCACCATCTTCCTTTCTCTTCTATATTTTCAATGTCCTCAAGTGTAACTTTGATTGGATCGCTTCCTTTGCTGGAAGTGATTCTACTCAACTCCTTTCTAGCTCGAGTGATCATGAGTGTAGTGTTTTCATTCGTCATGTTCTTCAGCTTGTTATTTTTCAAGCCCGTAATAGTCTCCACCAGAAATCTAAATCTGACACTGTGTTTGTGTTCCTCCTTGGCTATAGATTCGTTCAACTGTATAATGATATCCTTTAACGCTGAAGAATCGTCGCTTCTCATCTTAGCTCCACAAGCCCTTATAAGGCGGATCAATATCTCTGATTTGAGCTCTGTGGGATCTGTTATCAGCTTCTTGGATATTATTCCGTAAATTAAAGAAGAAGATACCAATCCGAAGTCGTAACAAAACCCTATCAGCGCAATCAGATTGATCGGCTCCTTACCACTAGGCTGTGTGGTTTTGCCAATATAGTCAGTCAACTTTTCAACAAACTTCTGAATAGCGAATGCACCGAATTCAACTCCTTCAAGTCTGTACAGAGAACAGATCACGGATGCGTATAAAACTAGCAAGCTATCAAGCATTGGAGAAGGAACAAGAACAGACTTCATGATCACTTGAACAATGGCCTCTGTCGCGAGTTGTCGTGGATTTTCGCTGTACAGCTGATTCAAGGCTTTAACAACAGTAAGTATGTTAGGCTCCGAGAGTCTGTTCAAAGGTCCCTTCACAGACTTCTCCAAAGCAAGAAAGCTTTCATCTCTTGGACTTTCTTTTATGATCCGATGACGGAGAGCAGGGGGAACATATTTTCCAGAGGAGGTAGGCGCAACATACGGATTTTCTCTTTCTCTTGGAGTTCCTGAATCTGACGATTCGGTGTCTGAGTAATCATCAGAAGATTCCAGTTCACCCATTTCTTTTAAAATTCTTTTGTCATCTTCATCAAGATCTTCGTCTTCGTCTTCATCTGAACTCTCTTCCTCACTGCCTTCATCAACATCACTTTCTGACTCTGCTTGTGGCTGATCAAAATCTAAATCTAGCCCGTCTAGTAACCCTCCGACAAAATCATCGTCGGTTTCCTTCGCAAGAGACATACCCTTTTTCAATCCAAGTTTTCGGGAATAATAATCTAGGTCTTCATCATCCCTAGTGGAGTCCAATGTTGGTGGAACAGCCTCAAGTTCATTACCATCGCTGTTGTCAGAAAATTCATCAAATGACGAGTCTTCGCTCAAATCATCTTCCTTAATGACCTTTACCCCTGAACTAGAATCAGATCGTTTCCCTTTTAGAGCCATCAATCTTTCCATGACAGCCTTCTCTTCTTGGTCTTCTTCTTCTTCTTCTTCTTCTTCTTCTTCCTCTTGCTCGACTTCCTCCTCGCTGCCCACCTCGTGAGAAGCCGGCTCAACCTCCCTGAAAGATACATGTTTCTCAGTCTTCTTTTTGCTTGATGGCACTTTAACGTCTACATTTCGGCTCTTCTTACCCTTTTTTAGCATTCTCTCGTTTCGTCTTCGATCTTTTCGACTCTCATGACGCTTGCGCTTGCCATTAAACCGCTCATCTCTATCATAATCAGCCTTTTGACTGATCTCATCTAAAAGCTCGCCAGGAAGCCGAATAGTTTTGTTTTTTCTTGCTCTCATTATACCAAACTCCTTGACCAATATCAGCTTAGCAGACTGTTACTCAAAAAGCAATCATAATCTAACGTCGACCTACAAGTGACAAGTTCTTTGCATTACTATGCCTACAAGCCTAAACTAACATATTCTAAATTTTTGAAATAAAAATCTGGTCTGTGGCGCATTGATGGCTAGTGTCGTCTACATGTGGCTAGTTAAGGGTATATTTGCCCTTTAAAATAACCGATAGGATAAAAAGAGTTTATAAATGGACAAACGTCTATCACTGGCGTCTGCTAGCATTAAAACGGCACACTGCTGGTCCATTTTGCTAATAGTATTACATAATCAACAGAACTTCAAGATGCTCAGGAAAATCGATCCGAAACTACTCACAGATGCGGTTTTCTTCTTTGGAGCCTCGCTATCAATCTTTTATCTCCTTACACATGTACTAAATGAAGAAGGGCCTGCTAGAAAGTCAAAGGATTCCAAGAGAAAGGCGAAGTTGTCTCTTGAAAAGCTCCAGAGAGCAAACCCGGGGCTGAACCTTGATCTGAATGATTATGAAAGGGTAATTGTCAACTCTGTAATACCTCCCGATGAAATTGGTGTCTCGTTCGATGACATTGGAGGCTTGGATAATATAATAAGTGATCTTCAGGAGAGTGTGATTCTTCCTTTAACATGTCCGGAGTTGTTTAATCAGTACTCCAGTCTACTGCAAGCACCCAAAGGAGTACTTCTATACGGTCCTCCTGGATGCGGGAAGACTATGCTTGCTAAAGCTTTAGCATCAAGATCCCGAGCAAACTTCATATCCATTCGGATGTCTACCATTATGGATAAATGGTACGGAGAATCAAACAAGCTTGTTGATGCGGTGTTCTCGTTAGCCAGTAAGCTGCAGCCATGCATTATATTCATTGATGAAATTGATTCATTTCTAAGAGAACGTAGCTCGATGGACCATGAAATAACAGCCACATTAAAGGCGGAGTTCATGACCTTGTGGGACGGCCTAACATCTACAGGAAGAATTGTGATCTTGGGAGCAACTAATAGGCCAGATGATATAGACTCGGCTTTTATGAGAAGAATGCCCAAAAGATTTTCAATTACTCTGCCTAACAGTCAACAAAGAAATAAGATCCTTGAGAAGCTGCTTGCCAAGGTGAGGTATGATTTCGAACTGCAGGACCTTGTGAATATAACAGCTGGTCTCAGTGGATCCGACCTCAAGGAACTGTGCAGAAATGCTGCAATCAATTCAACACGAGAGTTCATCCGTAAGAATATCAAAGACGGAAAACCAGTGGACCCAGACAGTAAAATATCTATGAGACCGTTGATATTACAAGACTTTATTGAGAACGTCTCAGCAAGCGACTCGTTGCTCAAAAAGATCGATAAGCTGAGAGTACAGCCTGTGGACTGATAGAGAAGCAGGACTCACTCAACAAAGGTATATATACTCTATACATGATAATGAATTTACCACTACTAAAATATCTCAATATTGGAACATGCTGGCCCAAACAGTAAATGGACAGCCAATATAGTCAGAGATGACATAATCAATATCGAATCTTGTTCTCGGCATCCTTTTGAATCGATCAACCATGGAAAAGCTCGGTAGATGGATCTTCGAAGATGTCAAATAATCAATACATCACCAGTGTATCTGATTACACACTCCTGTGTGGAAAAAGTACACCGGTGACGTAATCACACGATTACGTCAGAGATGAGTCAGTTGGCTTACAGCCTGCAGCTCTGGATGCTCATACAAACATGGGCGATGAAGCCAGTCTCACGTTGAAAAAAAGACACAAATTTTTCTATGCTGCTCTATATAAAGTAGCAAACACTACTAACATACAAAAAGTAGTGACGGAAGAAAACTACAAACAAGGCGGTGCTGGAGAGTGCACTGCCAAGAAACAAATAGAGACTGCCGGCAATATCAAGGATGGAGAGTGTAGTGGAGTGGGTGGTGGTACGTGGTTGGTTGATTGTCCTAGTGAATAGAGATTTTGGCCGCTGCTTTGTTTATTCTGCTCCGAGACGGATATTCTTGTTTTTGTTGTAGGCTTTACTCTGGATGAAGATGTAAGCCACGGTTGCTCCTCCTATGAAGAGTGTGACGAGCAGAAGCAGCAGATTGAGCGGGATAGGATTCATCTTGAATGTCGTGTGGGTCATTTTGTCTAGGTAGCTTTGGAAGAAGTTGACCACACCAGAGGTGGTCATTATAGAACCGTAGACAGTACCAAAGGTTTCGAAACCAAACACCTTTGCGCAGTAGTCAGAGATGGATGTATAGAAGAATGGTCTGTAGCAGACAAACATCAAGACGTTGATTGTTCCGGCAAAAAAGGAGTTCTTGACGACACCCAAGACACCAATAAGAATGGAAACAGCAAATAGAGCAGCCATAACTATTGAGGTTGAGAAGGAGTCAAGGAACATACCCACAAATGGGATTGAGAGCACACCTCCCAGAGGCAATGCAATATCGAAGATCTTATTAAGCTCTTCTGACAGTTTGTAAGACCCTAAGAGGAAAGTATACTGGGAATTAATGGTTGCAACAAAGTAGTTCAATCTAAGCATTTGAATTGTAGCAAAGAGACAGATGAGAGCGAACCAATATGTTCTGAACTGATAGGAGGCAGGGAGACCATGAAGAATACCGAAGATTGAGTTTGTTGGGCCGGTCTTTGACACTTCTTGGACTTCTTCATCAACATAGGCAGACTTATAAGCTTCACCAATAGAAGATCTTCTCTTAACAGCTGGAGGTACCAATAAAGCAGTTGTTTCTGTGGCTGGCTCATGCAAACGTTCTTCCTGTGCTACTGCGTTAGCCACATAAGACTGCTCCGATGTTGGGTTTGGAATCAACTCAACAGGTGGTGTAAGATATGATTCTTTAGGCATGACAGTCAACTGCACCACTGTGATGAACAGAGGAATTACCAAGTAAAACTTGTAAAAGGTCTCCAGAGTAAAGACCTTGGAGTTTGATAAATACAAGTTTTTGTACAGCAGGAACACGGCCGATGAGGTATCAAAGGCTCCTGTTAGCAGAGCCAGAATCAACCCCGATTTTTCGGGGAACGAGTTGGACAGCTGGAAACTTGAAATGTACGAGAAAGGTCCGCCTAATGCCATTGCCGAATACCCTACTAAATAAGGATCAAACCATGTGATCGAGCGAGCGTAAATGAATACCAAGCAGGCAAGGAACAAGAAAGCAGAGCCAATCAGTCCGCAGACCCTTGGACCGTAAGTATCGAGCGTGCGGCCAATCACAAGGGCAGAGACATTAGTTAGCACTGCACCGGCAGTAAACATCATATTGAGCTTGAGGTCTTGGGTGGTGCACTTAGCAACGAACCCCTCGGTCTGGAAAGCATCATGGGGGGTAATGGTGGAGAACAACGAGATTAACGAAGAATCAGTGGAGGTAGCATTTTCGGTACAGACATATTCATACACTCCTTGATCAACCAATGTCGGCTTGAGAGCAGCAAAGCCAAAGATGGGTCCAGCCCCGAACAGACACCAGATGACGGCACACGCCACTTGGAGAACTCTCTTCTTAAAGGAGGCCTCGAAGAAGTACATTGAGGATATTACACAGCCGGAAAATCAAGAGAGCAAAGCACAGCCGGGAAACAAGCACACCGCAGCCACGAAATGAGCACAGAATAGCACAGCAGTAAGCAGTGTGTGGAGTTGTAAGCCAGGAGGGAGAGAAAAGGACAGGTCAAGCAGGAAGAAGAAGAAGAAGAAAGAGAGCGCAGGATGGGTGGATAATTCAGACAGGACGAAAAAAGACAAAGAAAAACAGCCGGCATAAAATGACAGTACGTCGCGCGGTTTGGGGGGCTGCGGCGGTTGCCGCGTGTGGTCACCGGGGACTCCGCAAGCGGCCCCTGGCAGACAACTGGTGCCAGATAATGGACGGGGTTATGACCAGGCAACCGCATCGGGGTCGGGCCCCGAGCGCTTTGAGCCAACCACAACTGTGTGCTGCGTCCATAAAAGCAGCACAAGCAGCCAGTCGAAGCAGCACAGGCCAAAGCCTTCAGGCTCCTCCAGCCGCCGGCCTGCCCAGATAAGAGATGCAGCCTGCCGCGGAGCTGCGCTGTTATCGTCTGCTCTGGCTGCATCCATGGTGCAGCCTTATCGCGCATCACGCGCCGCACGTCACGTGATCGGCATACCGGGTAACCTTTGGATCGGTGCTGCTTTTTAGGGAAAGCCCTCAAAGTGACCCGCCGCCACAGCCATACACCTCTACACCACCATTCACGCCTACTAAAAACAAACAAGCAAACATAAACACATCTAATTGTATTTCTTCGTAAGACATAACAGTAATGATGATCATCCCCTGATAACCAATGGCCTCCGACACACGTAAGTATCCTGCCCCATCAAGCCTCGTTCTGCAACACAACTCTGACCCGAATTTGCTGTGCCAAAAAAATAGTTCTTTTGCAATCTCCGTCCAACGATATCATCACGTCCCTTTCATTTCTGCCTGCATCTCGTTTACTATGTTCCTCTTTTGACGGTACAATCTCCTTGTATTTACCCGAAACCTCTTGGAAACGGACCTGCATCAACGTTGACACCCCCGTGTTAGATACGACGTGGCTGGGGTCAAACACGTACGCCGCCTGCTGTGACGGTTCCGTGATTCAGATCCCGGATTATGGCACAAATGCCAACGGCATACGTCCTGTAGGTCTTCAGCATGATTTGCCAGTGCAGTGCCTTAATTCCCACCAGGACCGGGGTCTCGTTGTCTCTTCGTCGTGGGATAAATGTCTGCATTTGACAGATCCAAGATCAACAAGCTCAACAAATATCCCCCTTCCAAATAAAGCCTTCGCCATGGATAGCCACACAAAGTCAGATAAACTTCTCATTGCAATGTCGAATCGACTCGTGCATCTCTATGACTACAGAAAGATGTCTGCACCTATTCAGCAACTAGAAAGCGGTTTTCGGTACCAAACGACAAAGCTCCGTTTCCTTCCAGATGCATCAGGGCTTGTACAAACATCAATTGAAGGAAAGGTTTCTCTGGAGTTCTTTTCAAGTCCCGAAGACAACTACGCCTTCAAGAGTCATAGACAATACTATTCCTCCGATAACCTGGACCTTGTCAATCCAATTAATTGCTTAACATTCTATGACTCGGAATCGAAATTCTTCACAGGAGCATCCGACAAATCCATCTGCATCTGGGACTATAAGACCAAAAAAAGACTCAAACAATATTCCGGGTTCGAGCAAAGTGTCATGGCTATGGACTATGATCAACAATCTTCTCTCCTCGCTATTGGACTTAGTGATGACTCCTTCAAAAACATGGTCGATTTGGAAGACCAGGCAAATAATACAGCAGCATTCGAATCCAAACTTTTGCTTAAACCAATATCAAATATATCCAAATGACCTAACCATCAACACCTTCATGCAAGCTGGTGCGTTCCACACTCACTGCAGAGTCATTACTTTTATTCCTCGTGTGACCCTTTTCTGGATTGTTTGCAGTGTCTGGAGATGCTGTATCCTCCTCCCATATGTTACGAACACAATATCTGACCCATCGCCTCCTTCTAAATTCTCCGCGTATCTTTTTTGTTTTATTGGTCAATCCTGGATCGTAGTTGAACTTGGAAACTAAATCATAACACCATTTTTCGTCTTCATCAACGTCTATCAAATCCGTTAAAAAACTATCTTGTATCCAAATTCGAGGAGTCAAGTCAAGAGTCCACCCATCCACACTCCTTGTGTTCACTTTTGGACTTATAACATCTATAAATTTCCATCCTAAAGGTGGTTTCACGGAGCTTAGGCTATTTGTGCCATCAACGGGAAGTCCGTTCAGTCGAACATGAGAATTAGAGGAATACAAATCTGGTGTGAAACAGATTAGCTGCCAGTTTCTCGTCTCTGGATTTAAGAATTGTAGCTCAAAAATCTCCAGTTCCTTCACATCTTTGGACTCACGAGAGTTCAACTCCTCGTTTAGTCGCAACTCCAGCTTATTTGTTAGTGTCAAAAGTCGAAGCCTAGCATCCTCAGAATAAAGAGCCTCTAGAATTTTCTCTCTATGAGTTGGATGAAGCATAATAACAACTGTCCACAACAGTGCAATTGCCACCATCTTTAAAACAGGCAGCAGGTTAACAACGATACTAGTTCCAAATGCAGTTATAGTTAGACCCACAAACATAAGAACAAAAAATATGAAGATGGTCAGATTCTCCTCCTTGAAATATAAGTACTCAACCACAATCTTGTTGATGAAATCATAAGCAACAACATACAAAAGCATCTGATTCTGAAGGTCTGTAAGATTGAGAACAAATTCTCGACTAAGTTCAGTAACAGGTCTTGGGAGCTCAATTTTGGTCAATGAAGGACCCTCAGCAGGTACAGGGTTATAGTCTCCAAAAATAGTGTGAGTATCGGGAGGATGTCTCTTGATGTAAGCAGGAATAATGATCTCAAAACAAACATACAAGACCGGAAGACTCACGAAAAGAATCGGTTTCAGAATCAACAACGTCAGTATGTTCATGACATTCAACGTGTATAGTGGATCAGTCCAATTGAAAACATTAATCACATTATCAATAAAGTCAAACGGAACAGATAATCGCGATACCAATAAGATGGAGTTCTTACTCAACAAATTGATGCTCAATGGAGGTCTGGCCTTTTGAATCTCTATTCGTTTCAAAACACTCTTCAACTCATGCTCATCGCTGCTGGTTGTAGTTGGAAGAGCCATAGATATAAACCGTTCAAATAACTTATCGGTTAAAGTCGAACCTCCTGCCCCTGCATCTTTAGACGATGTAAACAGGTCGTCAAAAAAGGACGCATGCGTGGACTTATCTTTCACCTTCTCGGGAGACTCTACCGTCCGCACAGTGTTGTTCAGACTTCCGTCCGTAGAGATGGTCTTTTGAGAGTAAGTTTCTGTCAAGGTAGTCCATATTGAGCCTGTTGAGTTTTGTTTAGACATTCTAACACCAGACTCCGCACTGTCAGCGCCACAATTGTTATTGATAGCACTAATTCGGCTTGCCGGACTCCATCAAAAGCACTCTCCTGTTATCAACGGCTCGAATCACTACCTTTATTGGCTCTTGTCTTATTATTTCTCCGTCTAAATTAAAGCAATGTTTTTCTTGTTTGCCCTCATGTGACAGAATAATAATAATAACCAAAATAAATTAGCAGCTACCCCGTCTTGTTTCCTGGCTGTGCACTGGAATGGTGGGGCAGAAGGCTTAGCAGTATCCTGCTATCCACTTGGAAACAACTTCAGGGCCGTCATACTCGGAGCTGTCCGGCTTCTTGAGGCTTACAAGAAACAGCCTCAGATCAAATAATAACTCCAACGGCCTAGCGTCGGGCTGGACATAATCAGTTAGAAATGTCTGGTTCTGTCGTATTTCCAGTCCCAGATAGTCAAGAGCAAGGTTTGCTTTTGGTCCAAGAACCTTGTTGCTGATCTTCAGGCTCTTCTGCTTTCGTGATTGTGAGCTGCTTTGGTTGGTAGAGGCATTTAGAAACTTCACTTCCGAATCTCCCAGAAGATCAGCCTTGTTGCATACTATCAAAACAGGAATTTTCAGATTCTCATTATTCAATCGAAGAATGTCCCATAACTTATCGCGTGCATCCTGTAGAGTCAGGCTATCTGAAATATCCACAACGTAAACAATCAAGTTCATTTGGGAAGACCTTCTTTGGGAATTGAGTAACATCTCTCGCCAAATGTGATGATTCTTGTATTGTCCGCTCAAATCGTGAACTTTCAAAACAAGCTTGTTTCTTGACTGTCCAGCACTTAAATCGGCTTGTTCATTGCTTACAAGAGGTGAGGTCTCACTCATTGGGTTCTTGGACGCCGGCGGTTCTGTAACACTAACATCTAACTTAACTGATCTAACAGTCGTACGGAGCGTAGGAAGTGTATCAGTAGCAGCTGGCTGTCTCTGCAAAACATTCAGCAAGCTTGTCTTGCCTGAGTTCTTCAGTCCAATCAACATAATGTCCATTTGATAGTACTTTAGAATGGTTTGTTAGCTGACTTCCCCGTATCACAAATCGGTTAATAACTCACCATTGACGGTCTCAACCACCGCAAAAGCGCGCTGACGTAATCCAGACATAAGCTGGCCATATTCATCGATCTGGTTCATACATTAACGGCCATCACAGCAATTCACGACGTGTTCTGGCCGGCTCAGCTAAAAGGACCTGCTCCAGTTTTGTGCTGCTGCTGTAAATTATTTATGTGATTGTATTTTCCTTACTGAAAAATTTCGAAGATAAACATTCACCATCAGATGCGCTTACAACAAGGCTTGTGTCTCAACCTGATTGCGGATGTCGTTCAGGGCAAACCAGATAAACGAGACAGCTCTGAATACGCAGAAGCAAAGGGACCTGTCAGAGTTCAACTTCCCTAAGAGCTTCAACAGAGACATAGATCATGCCCATGTTAACCAGAGGGTTTTTTCGGAGTATATTGAAACACAACTCGCAAAGCTGGTACCTGATGACGATATAGTGGTTGAGTTTGTTTGCAACCTCGTGTTTGAAGAAAAGGTCTCTCCGAAAGACCTGTGTGTTCAGCTGAAGCCGTTTCTGGGATCGGATACTTTACCGTTCGTTCGGGATCTGTGGCAAAAACTTGTGGAAGCCCAGGCACAAAGAGACGGAATCCCTTCTGATCTAATACCTGTTCACTTAGATCTTCAAAAAGAGCGACAACAAAATCAAAAGCGACATAACTTCTCCAGGAGACCCAGAGCTCATGAAAGATATTCAAACAGAAGGTCTGATTCGAGTCGTTCCACAAATAAACCCAGATTTCCTAGAGAAAATCCACAATCCAGACCTAGACCTGGAGCTAGATCCCGTTCTCGATCCCCAACTCCTCCACAAGAACATTTTAAATCATAATTTAGGTCATACTATCTACTTTTTCCAAAAAGCCTTTTGAGGAAGCCTCCCCTCTTCTCCGACATGACTGACGAGTCAGACAACGAGCTGGTTAGCTGAGGAGTTGACCTGGAAACGCGCAAACCATCGGTCTCGGTACCTCTGTCTGGTGGAACTTCCATAGACTCCCCTCCAAGATCATCATACTTTGGGTGACTCAAACTGAATCGTAGAGATGATCCGGCTCTGGGTTTTGATGAAACATCTGAATAGGAGTTTGCTGGAGAGAGAGGGGCTCCTGAAATTGAAATACGAGGGGTTGAAGTCACACTACTATCAACCTGAATAGATGGCACTTTAATAGAAAGCGCCGACTTCTGTTTTGAGATTGTGTTTCTTGCTGGTGGTGAAGTGTCATCATCCAGAAGCATGGATCTTCCTTTTCGGAAACTTGGATCAGGTGCTCCCGTCAACGTACGAACAAGTTTTGCACTCTCGCCTCCAGATCTAGCAGACTCGGCCAAGTTGATACCGTAGGTATATGCCTCTCTCGATACCACATTCAGCCAGTCCTTGAACATGTTCTCGTTGACTGGTCTTTTGACGATTCCGCTCAGCTCCTTGTAAATTCTAATGTTAGCGAGGTACTGCATTCTGCTTAGTTCCTTGGCTGGAGTTACATCTTCATCCACATCTTTCGTATTATTGCTCAGTTCTGATAATTCAGAGTCATCCGAATCTGAAGCCTCAGACTTGGCACTGTGAGCAGCATTCACATTATGACGATACTTCAACGTTCGTGTCGCCGCATTATCAAAAGTTCCGTTTTTTATATCCAGTTTATGATCAACAAGTCGATAACTTCCAACTTGATCCAACTCCTCTAGCAACTCTGGATCTTCTTCTTTACCGTCACTTAGGATCTCCATTCGCTTATCCAGTATTTCAAAAAGCTTCACTTCAAATAGGTTCATGTTCAAAGCAGGCACGATAATAACAGGGACCGGAAAGTTCTTAACAAGCCTATCAGTAACACGAGATGTCACCCAAGACCTTGTAGAGGCAGCCTGCACAGGTTTAGCAGCAACAACCACGAGTGAAGGAATATACAGACTGTACATGTCTTTCAATACATCTTTGGTACTCCCAACTGCCAGCTCAATGGTTATGTTGGTGATTCTCTTTGGGTTTATGATTGCCAAAACATACTTCATAATGTTGCCACAGACTGCCTTCGCATACTCCGGAGATTGCTTGATACGTTCTGGGCTGAACATTGCACTGCTTTCATATGCTGAGCTAGTCGACAATTTTCGAGTCAACGAAGAATTCCAGGTAGGATTGATAGATGATATAATAACCAATGTATCTCCATCCTCCAGAAGCCTGTTGCAGCACCAGTCCAGTGCAACCCATGTGTGCTTCCGTCCGCTGATATAGCACATGATTGTTCTGCCGGGAAGTTTTGGCGTCTTTTGGCCAAGTTGCTTGGTGTATAGGCGGTCGAAATCTTTATGCTTCTTGGTGAGTGTACATGCGTCATGGGTAATGATAGGCGAAGTGGGATATTTGCGAGTTTCTATGCCTCCAGAAACGTTGAGGTTTCTAATTGGCGAAACGGATCCAATTCTATTTGAATGAGAACTAGGTGACAAGCTTCGTTCCATAGAAGGGCGTCGCCCACCACTTGAGGTCTTTGGAGACAGCTCACGGCTTGATGGTGATCGTCCTCTACCGTTGCTGAACGAGCCCCTAGGAGACGGATCTCGTGTTCCGGTCTGTGGTCCCCACCCACCGGTATTGAGCAATTTCTCACGTTTAGTATGATCTTTGTTCCTGTGCATTCCGAATTCATAGTCAAAATTGTCATCTGAAAAAACCCCTCCCTCGTCTTCATCAAAGTACTGTATATTCACAGTATCAAATGAGACTCTAGTCTTGTAGTTTTCGTCACCCTTTGTTTTTGCCTTTTCAGCCAATTTAGTGGGTGCTTGTGGCTCACCTGAGCCCTCAGGCCTCAGGGAGGTTGCCACCTTTTTTAGCACATCTTCCGGCAAAGTAGGGTGAAAACTCTCTGGAATGCTTCCTTCGATATGAACCGTTCGATAAGCAGGGGGCTCTCGATCTTTATGGCCCTCAAAAGCCCTATCTCCATGATGGGTGACAACACGATTCAACCGAAGGTAGTCATTGCTGTGCGAATGGAGGTCGCTGAGCCCAACTCTATGCTTAGGCGATGTGTTGGTCGTAGTTATGTCAGAGCTGCTGTGAGATCCAGAAGTATAAACAGAGCCCGCCGGCTGAGTCTTGAACCTCTGTAGCTGTGGATGCTGTGATAGTAGGTTTTCCCTATGGCTCCTATCTGCCATTTTGAGATGCTGTAATCCGGTGAAACAGGTATTCAGCTCCGGTAATGCCGAGCAAGACGACCAATCGGATCAGCGGTTAAAATAGCACAACTATCACGCTAAGCAGTAGACAAGACCCTTAACATAACGATAAAAGATACTCCTTGATTATCTACCGATTTTTTATTCCCGGGTTACTACCTATAACTCTGTACATTTTTGGCTGCCTTTCTGTGCATCCCTGCACCGCAAATAATAAGGCTTCCACTATCACCGGCTATGCTGTTGGTGGGGTCTGTCAGCCCTGGCTGTTCACTGCGAGCTCCATGATCAGCCGCGTGGCAAGATGCAAGAAGGGGTACGCGCTGAAGAAGGAAATCTCGTCTGTTCTGTCCTCATCCAGCGGAGACTCTGGAGCTTCGAGCTTTTTAGATTCCCAGCCATCGAACTTGAAGTCAACTAGATAGTTGTTCGGTTCGAGCTGGAACAGCTGGATCTGCATCTTCATGAGATCTGGAACAGCGTTCTGTTGCGACTCAACAGGCGAATACTTCCACCTGACCTTGATGGTCCACAGCTCTTCTTCAGATGGTCTGACCCATTCAGCACCGAGGTTCTTTAATGCTCTGTATATTTCTCCCATCACATCCAGCGGATACGACCGCGATCGTATTCCAAAGTGCCATCTTGTCTTTGATTTCTTGGTAGTGACAGGCTGGATTGATGCTAGCTCGGGGTATGATTGCACCATGTAGGCTCTATGGATCTGAGGCAGAGATGACGGTAAAATCGCAATGCTTGAATTGGGTGTGTAGGGAGTGCCAGATTCTTGCTGATCGTAGTCGAGACTCGTAGACGTTCGCCAATGTTGTTCTGCCGATGGATTTGTGTTGATTGGCACTTGTTTCTTGATGTCATCCACAAGCACTCTGTTATTAATCATGAGTTGGTAACTGTCGAGAATTTCGTCTGTTTGAGGCGACCGTCCCGTCTTGATCGCGTCTACGATTTCTTCCTTGCTGAATCCCATGGCAATGGAGAGAGCAGTCACGACATCCTCGTCAATCTCATCAGGATTAATTCTGGAACTTGACTCGTCCTGAGGCCGCAAATAGTCGGGGAAACCAACCTTGAACCACTCATCCTCCATAATCTCTTTCATGGTGATTCTGTTCAAGGGGTTGACCACTAGCATCTTGGTCAGCAGGTTTTTTGCTCCGGGAGAAAGATCATGCGGAATAGTGTAGACTCCGTTGCTAATCTTCTTGAATAAAGCAGGGATCAACTCATCATCGAATGGTAGTCTTCCACACAACATCACATACAATATGACACCACATGACCATACATCCACCTCGGGACCAGCGTACAGTTTCCCCGAAATCACTTCGGGTGCCGCATAGTTAGGAGATCCACAACTAGTCTTTAGGAAGTTTCCATCAGTCATTATGTTACTTAGTCCAAAATCTGCAATCTTCACGTTCAGCTGGTCATCCAAAAGCAGATTTTCGGGCTTCAGATCTCTGTGTACTATCTTGTGGCTATGACAGTAGTCCACTGCGGCAATTATCTGCTGGAAAAATCGTCTCGCCTCATCTTCCTTCATGCGACCATGCTGAATAATGTAATCAAACAGTTCTTTCCCCGCATACTCAATCACCATGATAATCTCCTCTTTGGACTTAATAACATCGTACAGCTTGATAATGTGCGGGTGTCTCAAAAGCCGTAAGTATGATATCTCTCTTTCCACGCGCCCTTGCATGTCCGATTTCGAAAGGGTCTTTCTGTTGATTATCTTCAAAGCAACCCTTTGGCCGGTGGTGGTGTGATAAGCCAACTTCACCTTGCCAAATGATCCTTCTCCTAGCGTTTTGACTATCTGATACTTTCCGATCCGGTTGGTGTGCGATGATGAGCTCCCCGAAGCGATTGCTGGAGGGGCAGCTGCTGCCTGGTGGCGATGCTGCTGGCCCGGCTGAGACTCTCCTCCAGCCCTGGCGGGCTGCTGAGAAGCCTGAGAGTTGTACTGGTCAAACATATCGGGCTTGATTGATTGTGTAAGACTGAATTGGGGGTTGTTTCTCTACAAAGCCTGCTACAACAGAACCTCCTGGGCCGGTGAAAGCAAACATGTTATTTTTGTTCATTCTTGATGTCATGAAAAGATGGCACCGCGAGGGGTAGCGGCACCCTCGCACCACGACAAATATTTTGTTGTTGATTAAGAGGATGTTAAGAATCACACTTTTACATACATTCTAGACATATAGCTGGCTCTAACGGGTTCTGATGATTCCAGCAGCCATCAGTGTGTATATCTTTCTGGAGACAGCAGGATTCTTCATGTGTTCTTGCAAGGCAGCAGGGTTGTTCTGGGCCTGCTGAAGAATGGTGTTCATCACCGGGTCACTGAGAATCTGAACGATTTCAGGATCCTGTTGGATTCTGGCCATAGTCTCATCATACGTTTCACCATCTAACGGAGCAAATCTCAATCCCAAGGCTTTCTGGTAAAGTTGGTCAATTTCAGCAAGGTTGGCAGTGGAGTTGTTCTTGCTCTCGGCTTCCCTTGCATCAGTCAGAGTCTCCAAACACTTTCTGTAGTCCTTAATGGCAATTTCTGCGGTTGCTTTTCTGATATATGGTCTAATGAATGAAGGGTCCAGTTTGATTGCTGCTTCACAGTCACGAATGGCGTCAGGGAAAGACATCAATTTAGCCAAAGCAGCAGCTCTATTAGAATAACCACGAACGTCAGAAGGATCTCTTTTGATCATCTCAGTATACGCCTTAACGGCTCCTGGCCAATCTCCCTTAGTGAACAAATCCTTACCTTCGAGTCTAGCGTTTTCAGCAAGATCTTTGTCAATATATGAGTCCGCTTCCTTCTTCTTAAGCGCCTTTTCGGTGACCCTTAACTTGCTTAATACATCTGGAGTTCTGTGCTCAGTAAGTGACTTTTCAAAGAACTCAGCGGCCTTCTTAAGATCATCCTTCTTCAGATAACAGTTACCAAGTCTAGCAAACGACTTTGCAACCAACTTATAGTCGGCTCTGATCTCTCGGCCTTCCTCGACAGCCAATTGGCATGTAGCAATAGCCTGATCGTAATCACCATTCTCAAACTCTGCAGCAGCACGGTTGTTCAAATAAGTGATATCTTTGTGGGTGTTCCAGGCCTTCTCGTACAGTTCAATTGCATCGGTGAACTTTCTCTGCTTGTACAGGGCATTGGCCTGCGTTTTGTACTCATCTGCCTGCTGCTTTTCGCTAACCTCCTCAGGCTCTGCATCCTTCATCTCAACATCTTCTTTTTTCGAACTTTCTGTCTCTTTGGAAGCCTTCGGCTCGGAAGCAGCAGCAGCCGCCGCCGGCTGTGCATTGCTAGATGGTGGCTCTGGAGTTTGTGAGGGAATACCACTCAAATCAATTCCAAGGATGGCAGCCATCACAGTCATCAGTCTGCTGTCAGTAAACATCTCGGTGGACATTGCTGTAGGATTGCTCTGTAGTTGTCTGACCTTGTTCACCATTTGTGGGTCCTTCATGAGCTCTGCAGTCTTCGGATTAGACTTGAGCTTCTCAATAAGATTTGGGTCCGAAAACATCTTTCCCATACCCATCGTAGGATCACTTGGTCCCTGTTCAGCCTCGATTATCGCCTGTAGCTCTCTGGTAGCCATCGAGTTGGAGGGATCAATGTCCAGGGCCTTTTCATATGATTTCTTGGCATCCTCAAGCTTTCCTAACCCATATTCAGCAGCACCGACTCTGTTGTAACCTTTGGCCCAGGTCGGGTTAATCTTAACACACTCCTGTGCATCCTTGAGAGCAGATTCATAGTCCTTCACAGATGTGTAGCACGCGGATCTGTTGGAGTACAGAACATGGTTGGGGGTCTCAGAGGCATCGATAGCCTTTGAAAAAAGATCAATTGCCTTATCAAACTCCTTGGCAGAAAAAGCCGCGTTTCCTTGGGCTTTGAACTCTTCCGCAGACATTTACACAACAGAAACAATGACGAATAATTAAGGGACGTTTCTCTTTCAGAACGTTCCGCTGGTGATGATACGCTGTTTAGCTAAGTTGACCCTGATTTCCTTTTATACTTGTCGACATTTAAATTGATGAGTTCTAGAAGAATCTGAAATATCTGGTGGAGCATCTGTACACCAGGCGGTGCGGCTCGAGCTGCATCTCATGGTTGGTGAAGTGTATCGAACTAGCGCAGTTAGCTAGCTGATTCGAGCAGGGAAGAAGCATTCTACCGCTCGCTACCGCTTGTTACCGCTTGTCACTGCTTGCTACCACTTGAGAAAGCCACCTGACGCTCAGGAAACTCATCTTGCAAAATGGAAAGGGCGGTTTCCGCTTTAGTGACATTTTAAATACCTCACCTCTGAAACCGATCAGTAGAGACACCGCAGCAGGGCCGGGCTTCTCTTTGAGGCCAGCGGACGTGCAGCCATAGGCGAGTGGCATCGGTTTTTCGGCGACCACCACCAGACTATAGCCGTCTATCGGATCAATAGGAGATCTCACTTGATCCACTTGCTTACCTAAGATAGCGGGCCGCATAATCATGCTTGGCCTCTTCACGGGATCACGTGACAGGAGAAAGGAGGTTTGGGTACTAAAACGGCTGGTCGTGTCGCACCCATATCGAAGAATTATTCCTCCGTAAAACTGGGGTATGTGCCACCGGGGATTACATTTTCAGCTGAATACCCATACCGGCTCTGTTCCATTATTACTGGTTATTAGATACGCTCAGTTGTCTGTTATTCAGGTCACTGTTCTGCTTGCAACTCACACAGGACCCTACTTCATTTCAGAAAGAAGCTGTTACAGAAACAGCATGAATGGTTTACTCATTAGCACGGATCAGACCCCGTTTCCATCTTCTTGCTCCGATACAGCAGATGAGTAAGAAGGAATCACCAATTCCATCCAAGCTGTATGGCGAACGCATGTACACACATAGCGAAACCAGATTATACAGCAACACTCGCAAAAGAAGCTTTGACACTAACAAAATGAATGCCGGTCAGTTAGACTCACATACCGACGGTGAAATTGGCGCAGGCCTGGATAACACTAATAGTCACCCAGTCATTCATCCAAAGACGGCAGTCTTGCGCGAACGGGTACGGCGCATCGAGCCGCCAACTATCAGCAATATCTCACCTCTATATGCCAGCGCAGATTTGCTTGATACGTACGCCGTCAGACTCCCAAAAGATTGTGATATCAACCCAAGACGACTTGCCGAGGCTGTCTTCGACAACCCTCCGCAATGGTTCAAGAGCTTACTGTCACTTCGTGATTTCATTGTGTCCATATTTGGGATAAAGACAACACATCAACTATTGTTGGAAGCACGGGAAAATGGACGGGAGTGTATTAACTTCTTCCCGGTCCAAGACACCTTTAATCAGGAAATCATTCTCGGAGAAAACGATAGTCATCTTGATTTCCGGGCATCTGTATTGATTCGGCCCAGTCTTGAGGGAAACTGTTCCGAACTGGTGGCGACAACAGTGGTCAAATGTCATAACTTACTGGGTCGCGTTTACATCATGATCATAAGACCGTTTCATCACCTTGTTGTTCGGACGTCTCTACAAAGGGCGAGCGACAGGGAGTGGCAGCTATCGGATAGAACTGCTAGCGCACACCAGGACTGATCATGCACGCCATAATCATGGCAGCTGCCTCTAACGGTCAAATTTAGAGCTATTGAGCACCCTGCATGTATATACTCTTTTCGTTTTCTTTCACATCAAAATCACTAAGCTAAATGGTCCTGTATTCTCTGTCACTAATAATGGCGAATGACAATGAGCCTAAGCCTCTCTCTCTGCGAAACGACATTGATTCGATATTCCGTTGACACTGTTATTTCTGTTATGTTACGGGAAACCATATGAAAGAGGCGCAAGCAAACGAGGTCCCGCACTTCCCTCATATGGTATTAATTCACCGTGCCCTATTCTGAGCTGGATAGAAGAAGCCGCACATAAAGAAGGACACAGCCGTATAAACCAAAGGGAACAGACCTGACTATCGCCAATGTCGTCATTTTGACTTCTGACATCATATCCATTAACATTATCTTGGCGGTAGTCAAATGCCACTACAGCACTCACAGTTATCCTAATCTTGCTAGCAGATGCGATTAATGTGACATCATGGTATGGGTTGGTTGTCGTCCAAGATTCGAACTGGTGAAGATTCCCCAAAAAGGATAATATTTGATGAAAATGCACCAGTATCGGGTTCTTCGCCGGCAAGGCGCACATCATAGACGAAGGAAACCCAGTCCCTTCTTGGTGCAGTTATCTGTTAAAACAATAGCCGGGGATCATCGGGCTTTCCAAAACCGGTAACACGATAGATAACAACTCTAAAGTTTGTAAAGGTTTCCAAGGAGACTTTTTCGCCACCTTCCTGTTTAGGACATCCTTCAGTTTGACAGAGATATGTAAGAATGATTTATGCATTGTCGAAAAGGAGGGTTTTATCTAAATGCGCAGTTATACATTGTTATGCGGGAGTGCATTGTGGAGATTTCATAGATTAATGCCGTTCCTTGATTTGTTACTACGACTGGTCTGTACGTTTATGAGAATAATCTATAATCTATCAGAAATAGCAACTCAAGATAGGCCCCCACGCAGCGGGCTCCCAGCTTGCGATTGGTGTAATATGACCCTTCCTACATGATCACCAGGAAATTGACTCTACAGGATTCATTATTAGTTGAAACTTCCCCATATCAGTCTTGACCGATTCAGGCATCTCAATTAGGTATGATTGTCCCTGGTTCAGTGTTGTTATCTTGGACACTTGCTTCTCAATTCTGTCAATCCACGTAGTTTTGATCAGCAAAGAAAGACAGATTAGATAGTAGCTTCAGTTATACCTTTGATAAAGGCTAAATGAACATTAGTTGTGCACAGAATTAACCACAATATAAGAAAACGTATAAACCCAAACAGCATTACTAGAAAGATAAACGATAATTGAAGGATTTATGATTGTTTAAGGATGTTGTCAAGGGAAAGAGAGACTAAAGAAAAGACAAGAGGTACTGTTGATGAATTGCAGTTCAACCCAAGCACTGATAGTGCCAGCAGTGTAGATGATACTTCTTCTGGTTTTATTAGAAGAGATGGAGAAACGCAAAGAAGACTGAAGCCTCGTCATATTGATTTGATCAGTATCGGCGGTGCTATTGGGACTGCTTTATTTGTTACAATCGGAACAGCTCTTGCTAATGGAGGCCCAGGTAACTTATTTGTCTCTTTTACGATTCATGCTGCCATCCTGTATGTGATTACCTTAACAATAGGAGAGCTGATCTGCTACCTTCCAGTGAATTCACCCTTCATCACACACGCGGGTCGTTTTGTTGATCCCGCATTGGAGTTTGTTCTTGGTTACAACTTCTATATTATGGTGTCGCTGTATATTCCATTTGAAATCACCTCTGTCAACTCTATGATTCATTATTGGAGCACTGACTACTCACCAGTTGTCACATTTATACCTATGATTGTGGTCTACCTGGGATTGAATATTTTCGCTGTTAGATGGTACGGTGAGTCTGAATTCTTCCTGGCAATAGGAAAGCTTCTTTTGGCTATTGGATTGCTGTTTTACACGTTCATTACAATGCTTGGTGGTAATCCGGAACATGACAGATTTGGCTTCCGTAACTTTGAAGGTCTAAGTAATGCGTTTCCCGAATATCTTGGGAATGGATGTAATGCATTTTGGGCGGCATACTTGAAAGCGGTATTTACGGAAGTTGCACCAGAATACTTGGGGATGGTGGCAGGCGAAGCTGAAAATCCACGCAAGACGATGGCTACCGCATTCAAGTCTATTATTTATAGGCTGAGCATCTTTTACGTGCTGGGATCATTATGTGTCGGAATTGTTCTAAAGCATGACGATTCTGAGCTGGTAAAAGCAATCACAGAAGGTGCTGCCGGAGCTAACGTATCACCATACGTTATTTCAATGAAGAATCTCAACATCAAAATTCTACCACATATTGTCAATGTTCTCTGCATGACTTCCTCTTTCTCTGCAGGCAATACTTATGTTTACTGCTCTTCTAGGGCTCTTTTTGCTCTTGCGAAAAGAGGATTTGCTCCAAAGATTTTCAGATTCACTACTAAAAACGGTGTTCCAGTTGTATGTCTCGTTCTAGCCACATGCTTTTCTTGCTTGTCCTTACTTCAACTTGGGTCTACAGCATCAGTTGCTTTTGATTGGATAATTAACTTGACCACAGGAGCACAGATTCTCAATTACTTTCACATGATGATTACTTATATTGGTTTCTACAGAGCATGTAAAGCTCAAGGTGTTGACAGATCTACTTTTGCACTACAATCGTGGTGCACGAAACTACAACCGTACCCCGCGATCTTTGCTCTGTGTTGCTGCTCTATAATCGTCATGTTCCTGGGAACAGGTGCTTTTATTCCTTCGTTCGATGTCGACTCGTTCCTTTATTACTACCTCATGGTGTTTGTTGATATAGGATTGTACCTATTTTGGAAAATCCTGAAACGAACGAAATTTGTCGATCCTGCTAAGGCAGACTTGATCAGTGATCTAAAAGAAATCGAAGAGCACGAGGCAGAATACTACGCTTCTCTTCACGAAAAGGGTCTGACCGACGGTTCCTGGTTTTCGAGACTCCTGACATGGCTACTCTAACATTCTGGCAAGACCCAACTTTGCTACTTTATGCTGAATCTATTTAAAGTGTATAAAATTTTCAAAATTATCTAAAGAATATTTCAACATTTTTTATCGAACACTATGCAACTTCACCTGTCAAAACGAATTATAGTGCACTTTCAATGAGTGACACCGTTGACTTTGATACCAGGACTGGAACCTTCAGAACATGGATCCATGATAACTTCAGTTATGTCTCTGAAAGCTTTGAAATCGCAGATCTTCGCTCACAATTTCAAGGCAGAGGTCTCGTTGCTACTAAAGACATAGCCACAGACGAAGCCATCTTTAAGCTAGCGAGAGGTTCAATACTCAACTTGCAGACTTCGCAGTTGGCTGACATACAACCACACAACAAGGAATTACTGGCCTCGCTGGATCAATGGGAGGCATTGATACTTTGCTTTGCTTACGAACTGATGACCAAGGAGACATCCAAATGGAAAGACTACTTTGCTGTGCTTCCAAATGAGTTCAATTCACTGATGTTCTGGTCCAACGATGAACTGGAAATGCTAAGGCCATCCAAAGTGGTGGAACGTGTGGGTAGAGAGAGTGCACAAGCTTTATATTCAAAGCTTGTTCCTGATATCTGCCAACAGCTTGGATCGAGCTCATTGGCTGAGTTCTTGACCATTGATAGGTTTCATGTGGTTGCAAGTTTGATCCTGAGCTACTCGTTCGATGTAGATGAAGAAGGAGAGGAAGACGGAGAGGAAGACGGAGAGGAAGACGGAGAGGAGGACGGAGAGGAAGACGGAGACGGAGACGGAGACGAGGAGGAAGACGAGGGAGACCTTGAAGACGAGGAGACCGAAGAACCAACCTACCTGAAGTCAATGGTGCCATTGGCAGATACTCTGAATTCTAATACAACACTAGCCAATTGTACATTACATTATGAACAAGATGTCCTCGTGATGAAAGCAATAAAGGAAATCAAACAAGGAGAGCAGATATACAATATCTACGGAGAGCTGCCAAACTCAGAAATCCTCCGAAAATATGGCTACGTCGAAATACCATCGTCAAACTTTGAATTTGCTGAACTACCTTTAGACACAA
Source organism: Ogataea trehaloabstinens (assembly GCA_003706095.2). NCBI lineage: Eukaryota > Fungi > Ascomycota > Pichiomycetes > Pichiales > Pichiaceae > Ogataea > Ogataea trehaloabstinens. Next base: position 136,456 of record PPKJ02000005.1, on the reverse strand, counting down.
TCCACGGCTACTTCAACACGTTGTTTCAGTCCAATGTGCTCCTGAAACACAAACCTGATTTCATGGAAACAGTATTGAAACTTATACGTGAATCAGAGTATTTAGATGAAACCCTTGAAGACAGTGAAGGTGGAATCGTTCTAGACACTTATGAGATCTTCGATAAGGCAGATGTGCTTCCAGAATTGCTCTTATTGATTCTAATCCTGTCAACCTTGTTTCAATCTCTTGAAAGGGATCAAACCTGGACAAGAAAGCTTCTTAGAAGCCTTGAGAAAGAAAAGGGTGATTTTGACCTGTTTTTCAAACGAACCATCCTTAAATGCTTTCAGCTGTTGGATAATGGCATGTTGACTAAAACCTCAGTGTTTCATCTCAGAGAATGCGTCAAGCTGCAGATTGACAAGTACCCAAAAGAACTAGAATCATTTAGAGTGCCATCGCACTATTCGAACTTTGATAGAAAAACCATGGCCAACATCGTTTTGCATTCCGAACTCCAATGCCTGAAAAAGCTGATTCTCAACTTTCCGAGTGACTCAAAACAGTTCAAGCTAATAGATGATGAAAAGCTTCTAAGCAACGTCCTGAAAAGAAAAATGGTACAAGACAAGTCATCCAAGAGGCAAAAGAAGAATATCTCTTGAAATAAACTTTCTTCTTCAATCATCAGCATTAACCACTCTTAAAGGACATCTGCCACATTCTTCGACAAAGCTCGTATCATCCTCAACTTCATTTCTAGTACTCACTTCAAAGTGCTCCATATCACTGCCGTTGGAGTCAAAAGATTTCTCATCAAACTCCTTCTGTAATACAGAATACTTTGACGCAAGCGCCGTAGTCTCCGAACACAGAGATTCAACAGGACATATTCGTTTTTCATGGGGTCCCCTATCAGCGTTCACGGCCAGAGGCCTTGGTCTTAGCACTTCAAATGTACCATTACACTCTAACTCATTCTTGTTCCGCCCGATGCTCTTGATAAAACACGATGCTCTGTTAAGTACACCAATACTGCATGCTGCGGAATCCTTCTTTTCAGAGACAGAGCTTCCAGTCCCATGCTTTTTTTGCTCTGCTAAATTGGCTCTATTTAACTTCTTTCCTCTCTCATCCCATAAGCGTTTGACATCCGGATCCGGTTCCAAAACTCTTGATGCATTGTAGTACACATCCACCTCTCGAGTAGTCCAATCAATATTGGTTCTCTTCAGCGATTTCTGCAGACTGTTTGTAAATAGAAACGAGTGAGAAACAGATACCCCTGGTAACGCCCTTTCATCTGTCAGTTGAATATCACTTGAGTTTAAACTAAGTGCCATTGACGAGGTCTTTCCCATTTCTGAGCCTGAAACCTGAGGAAATAACGGGGCAACAAATGAGTTACTAGCAGAAACCAGACTAACAGAATCTTCTTGGAGCGGAAGTTCAATATAATCTCCGTTTTGTCTATAATCTGGAATCTCCGTTCCCTTTTCTCCTTTCTTGAAATCCCAATAGAACCTTACGGTCATCAACAGATTTTGCAAAGTAGGTATGAAAAATATGAATACAATCACAATCAAATGTATCATCAGAATGGCCCAAGTGAGCCTTGTTCTTGCTGTCTCAGACACACTGAAAGACTTGATGAAAGGAACATGCAGGACTGAAATAATCACTTTGGCTACTGAAGCTGCAATCTTGTTTCTATTCATTCTTGTCTGTGAGAAATACGGCTTGAAAGCAAGCAGACAAGCTAAATAGACGGTTTGAATTGCGATAATCAAGCTTATTTGAACCGTTCCGCTGATCTGTAGACATCCGACAACCAATCCGAATATGATCATTTCTAGATAATCAATGATTAGGAACGAAACCCTGTTGGTCTTGAATACAACATAAAGCCACTGCCATACTAAAATGGTTGTCAACGATCGATACATGACATCACGTCCTCGTTTTGTGAAGACAAACCAAACACATGAGTATATCACTAAAATACCGAATAACGCAAGCGCAAAACTAGCTGTGACAACACTCCATGTTGGGAAATGGAGATCTCCTGGTCCTCCATAAGGATTTGTCCTGATCGCAGTTAGGAGATAGCATGAGGAAATAAGAACAGGAATGGCACTAGCACTCAAAAAGCAGGAAATAATCACACCTAAAGTAAACAACAGTGACTCCTTCAGCAGCTTCTTTGGAACATGTTTCTTTTTCTTCCAGTTAAACACAATAATCAGTGACCAGGATAGCTGATAAATAGCACACATAAGTGCGGCAAACCACGAACCTATAATCAAACAGTTCTTCCATACACGCAGTGGAATATTGGACATAGGCATGTTAGCCAGAGCTTTCAGACCTCCAGTGAAAATAGTCTCGTAGACATTTCTCGAGGAAACAGCTGATATGCCGGTCGACATATCCATTAAGCCAGCCCATCTTAATGATGTCATCAAAGGAGCCAAAAATCCTGGGTAGTGTAAATTCAGTGCCACCATAAATAAAATGTAATGTAAATAATGCAAGTAGTCAAAGTAGCTTGGGCTAACTTGATTCAAAAGAGGTGCGTTGCAAATAGCTGACGCGTGGTATAAAAATGGATCATCAGAATCTTGATAGGGTGACAAGACATAACCTAATAGGTTAGTGATAACTATGAGAACCAGTAAAATCGATAAGAAAATTAGAATGAAGAGAGGAAGTGCTCGATTTTGAGTAACACTAACATAAGAACCGGAGTATCCTATGACTGTGTGATCGGCATCACCATCAATCATTGTGAACGCCACATGGTACGACCCAAAAGGCGATCGTGAACCAACATAGACAGGCAACGTAATTATGATTTCATTGTTCGGGTACACTGGACAATTTCCAAGATCATGAGACAATGCGGGTTCAAGGGATGATGTTATGCTTGGCATTGCAGCCCCATGAAGATTATCCCGTTTCATTAAGTTAGCGCTATGACTCTTGTCAGCTGGCTCGTTTCTTTTTCCAATTGCTATGGGGACATATTGGGGTTCATAGTGACCTTTTGCTGTGGAATGGGCCAAAGATGAGTTTGGTTGAACAGTAACGGCTTCGATATCGGTAATCGTTACCACACTGGAGCCTCTTGTTAATCTTGCAATTTGCGTAGTAGTGTACACTGACGAAGCGTTACTAGACGCCGGAGCAGAACGAGAAGAAGTAGTGCTTCTGTTGGAAGATATTCCGTTGAACACACCATTCGGAACAATGTAGGAAGTTGAGTGATCAACTTGAGAATAATCGCACATCCTCAAGTATTGATCAAATAGCAACTCATCCACATACTTAAGCACAACATGCATTGTTGTATACATATTTGTGGTTGAGTTCACATCTGAAACTTCGTCGTTAGCAAAAGCACGTAATTGAAACTCCATCATTCCTGACTGAGGGTCATAGGAAACGTTGGTCAGAAAGTTTGTGAATTTGAGCCGCGAACTATCATAGCCACTATTAGAATATGAAGATGATTCAACAAATGCAGCAGAGACATAAAGAGCACTCCTCAAAAGTAGAGGGATGATCAACAACAGTCGTATTAACATCATACCAAGCCTTTTATCAAATTCAAATCAAAAGGGGAATTTGAGCAAACGCGTAAATCAACGTCCAAATATCCTCAACATTAAGTGTAGATGGGACACGGCGAATGAAAATGAACTAACACTCTGCACAACTATCAATAGCGAAAGTAGAAAGCTATGTCTGGTGGTGTCTCAGTGGGTATTAGAAACAACGTCAGAAATGCAAATTTGTACCGTAGAGAACAAGCAGTTACTTTATGAGCTGTTGTATGATTTCTCCCATATAGGAGGTCTTTCTCGATACTGACGCTGTTTTGGCTATTGAAACAAGTAAAAGCACATCAGTCCATGTCAGTTTGACCAACAACAGCCCCACACTGACATTCTTGCCGAAAAAAAAGAAGAGTGTGCACAAGCCACACAATAAAGTCAATTAGCCACCTCCTCAAGTGCAGTATGGCGCAGCTTGACACCGTGAAAAAGGCAATCGTAAACACAAAGTATGCATCGATAGAGACGTTCATAGAAACCATATGGCCACTTGACATGATGTTCTTCATTCGCAATAAGCTTTCATCAGGCAATTTGATTCATGAGATACTCGAAAATTGAAAAGAATATCATCGTAGTGGTGATAGAGCGTGTTATAGATGGCCCAAGACCCCTGTACATTTTCCTTGTAGGCCATGTCCATACAGCATGAACGACTTCCAACTTGGGCTCTCCACCCCTGGCTCTCAAAATATTGCGTACAATGTCTCTCTGGTATCGAGATTTCATTGTATCTATGGGAAATACAGTAATCCAACTGATACAGCCTGCGATTGCACCTGAAATAGGAACACATATAGCATCTAAACTTCTCTCAATCTTGAGATCAGAATGTCCCCAATGCTGGTTTGTTATCTGCAAGTATAGCTTTACTGTTTCGTAAAGACCGTAGAATAATCCGGAGGAAACTCCATCCCTAATGAAATGATATCTAAATCCTGAATATAATCCTTTTATGCCTTCATAGCGAACAATAGTAGACCCAACCTTCAATAATCCTTTTGGTAAGGACTTGCGTTCAAAATGCTTAAAGTCTGAGAGTGTATCCTTTGAGTTGTTCACCAGTATCACAAGTTGCTGGAATATTTTGGTCATTTCAAAGGGGCAAGCAAAGCAAGATACCGCAAACCCTGCAATAGCCCCGGATACTAATGCAACTGGGATGTTATCCAGAACTTCATCTAATCTCACCTGCTCCTCTGATGAAGTGCTGTTTTCTAGTTTGGTGTGAGCGGAAAAGGCATCTTTAACATTCGAAACAATAGGCTTTGCTTGTGTGTATATTGATACACCAAAAGATCTTGCAAAGGAAGTGGAAATCAAAGGAGCGGAAATCCCCCTAAACAGCCCTCGAAAACCTTCATGACGAACTGTGTATTTAAAGCAAGCAAATGCATTTGAAAAATGCTTAGTTTGCATTCTGGTCTTTAGAGAATCCAACGGGAATCCGACAGTTGTAGAAACCAAAGACGACGCATATGATAAGATTCCTGATTTGTAAGGTGCCATCCACAATGGCATCGTCAAAATAGGATTCTCGTATACAATCTCGCCCGTGATGGCAGGGATATGCTTTGTTGGTTTTCTCTTGGCAGGAGGTTCCGGCATGCTTGCAACGTTGTCCGATTTAAATACTTAGCTAAGAGATCATAGGTGATTCTATAATACTGAAATTTTCCACCTGTAATAAATAATGCTTTTGAAATTCTTGAAATCTATAGTGTCGTATTGACCCTTATAGCTCAACAATGTATCAAGCGTCTTTGTTAGGCTGTCGGCTGCTGTCCTTAAAGAGGGAATGTATCCGTTCAGTCGGAAATAGCTATTCGCTTTTACAAATATTCGGTCCGACTGATAAGAAAAATTCTCGGAGCTAAAAACACAGTTTGTTGCTTATATGGAAATAAGAGTTAATTAATCTCCTTTATTGGTATTTAGTGAAGAGTACCAACGGTTGGTGTATTTATAAGATTAGTGAGCCTAGAACAGCAAAAATAGGAATGTTAGAAGGTAAGATAAAACAGGGTAGACATACGCATCACGTTAGTACAGTCAGCTCGGTAATCAAACATCAATAGCATCTTTGAAACTTAGTATGTCATTGAAACGAAGACCATTAACATCAATATCATCGTCAAGCTTCTTTTCTTCAAACTGACGGATAAGCTCTAGTTCATCAGAATTGGATGACGATTCTCCTTCCTTGCTTGCTACCAGGACTAGTCCTTTGGATCTAACCGATTTCGCGAGATCAGGACATATAGCAAGAATACCGCTTGGAACAATGATTCCTAAGAGATTGTTGGCTGTTGCAAAAGCAATTCCAAGTTTTATTGACCTCGTCAGTCTGTCTTGGTATTGTAGATCGTTCAGGTATATTGTAGAATCTTTATTGATAGAATCAATATTGTCAATCTGCAGTTGATTGTTCTCTTTAGGAAAAGAGAACGTTTCTGTGATTGGAAATCCGTTTGATGAGCATGCAATGAAACTATGAGACTCTTTGACATATTTTATACCGTTGATATTGTAGAAAACAGGATAGTTCGGTTGCTTCCAGTTCAATATAGTGCATACGGTAGAATTATCTGCCGAAAGAATAAGAGACCTATTTTTGTTGTCATTCAAAGATCGTAAGCCTCTAACGTGCCTGAAAATGTCATTCAAAATCAGATCAATGAAGTTATTCAAAACATTGTCAGTGAGGGGATTCAATCCTAATTGATGACATCTTTCAAGTACATGGTGGGATGGTATCGAATAAGCTGCCATATCAAAGTACTCCATCTCATAGACAGATGGGAAAAAAATCTCAATATTCAACGAAATATCGTTATCTAATAGATCCAAAAACTGATCCAGAGGAATGTACAATTGGTAGAGAATTGAGGCTAGCTTTTGCAAGTCAGAGTCATTATTCTTTAGATCCTTTAAGTCCTGACAAAGCTTATTGTAGCCATCTAAGTCAGGATAAAGTAGTTGCTTCAGTTCCTGATAATTGAAAGAACTGACTGGAAGTACCACACCGTTGAAATCTATTTTCCAATCGGGTCCTACCAAAGGAGTTCCATCGTTTAGCAAGAAAACACGTACACGGTAGTACTCTCCACTAAGTGAAGATGCTGTCACGAAGGATATTGATTTCACAGCTAAAGCAGATGACGATGACTTCCAATAGGTGTCATACATGGATATTTCCAAGGGGATTCCGGAATATGGGTGAACTATTTCATAGTTGAACTTCAGCGAGCCTATATTTCTCAGTCTTATATCAAACAGAGGGATTTCGAGATCTCCTGTCAGCTTGGATCCAACACCTGGAAAGCTGCTTTGAAAAAAAGGAGAAGTCACAGTTGCCTTTGCTATCAATCTCGTTCCAAAAGTAGGGAAAAGTTCAAAATCAATCATGAAGTCATCAAAAGATTCGGTCTGAAAGGTGATTGATTTGTCATTATCCAACACAGGCAGAAGTAGGTTTCTAGGAATCGAGTCATTTTTATCGCAACTTATTGTCAATCTGCCTGGAATTGAGGTTAGAAAAGTGTCCGGATTTAGTTTGATTGAATGTCTGTCGGAGTAGAAGATTAATTTCAAAAAGATCCGTTTCTCGAGGAAATTATGACCATACTTTCTTAATGGTATGATAGGTGGAGGCAGAGACAAGTCTGGAATCATGTCAACATTACGAGAGTCAGAAAAAGCAGGGATATTGTCCAAGGACGCACTTATCATAGGCGACATCATATTGCTGGTGAATGTGAGTTCCGGTGCTTTCGGTATAATTGGTACTGCTTTCATTACCAATTCTGTCTCTTTGTCAGAAGGAGATGATGCTTTTGACCGTGATCTAATGGATTCGATTAACACATTCAAGACTGCAATATTTCCCTCCCAAAGTGCATAATATAATGGACTAAAACCGTGCTCATCTTTGATATCAAAGTTTGCGCCATACTCTATCAGTTTTCGAGTAGTGGAATCAAAACCCTTTGTCACGCTGTAAAATATTGGAGACCACTTATTGAGCTTGTCGAGTTGATTAAGATCTGCGCCATATTGCAATAGAAGTGGCATTAAATCGTCATGTCCCGATGATGCCACCACATGCAGCGGAAGAAGACCCTCTGCGTTACTTTGAAAGGATTGAGTAAGAAGTTCGTTCTGTTTGGCTTCTTCCGGAGAGCTAAGCCTATTGAGAAGCAATTGTACAACTTGCACATTTCCTTGTTTACAAGCAACATTCAAGGGTAGATATTTTGGCTTCAAGTCATCTTGCTTTGGAAAACCGTTTGCACCATAACGCAGTAGTATAACAACCGAGGATACATGATTATGAAGAATTGCCATCAAAAGAGGCGATATTGATTCATTGTCCAAAGCATCTAACAGTAATGACGGATGACTGACATATGGCAGTTTCTCTAAAACAAGCAATAGTAAATCATCACGACCATTCTCTGTAATATAATGAACGCAAGTACGGCCAGTCACGTCTTTTGTTGTAGGATCCACGTTGGACTCCAAACAAAGCCTAACCACCGAATTTCTGCCCTGTTTAGATGAACATGCCTCGTGTAAACAAGTCCTACCACTTAGATCGTCAATCAAACACAGGTCTATGTACGCTTTGAAAATGTCATAAAAATGATCTAACGCGTCGTCCGGTATAAGTAGGTTTGATATCAGCAACATGAATACTTTGGAGAGGGTGAATTTCTTTGTCTCTTCGCTCAGTTTTGATAATACAGAATTGGACCACTCTTTGAGTCTTAAAGCCTGCTCTTCTCTTGAGTTATGGGCTATTTGAATGGTGATCTCATAGAAGTCTGTGTACAAATCATCGGAATCCCTGTCGCCTCTTTGGGAGGCCGACTTGGCCTTAGAACCGGGAGCTTTTCCATCTTCTGAAGTATCCTGGTTTTTGGTTTCGAGAGTATCAGTATCATTCTTTTCATACCTCACAAAACCATCACCTTCCACCTTTGCTTCCAATTCCATCAAATTATTAGCAACCAGGTCACTTAGCTCGATAATCTCATCACGGTGGAAAACTGGCTGAACATTGACTGCAGTACTTAGATAAAGCTCCTTTGTACTTGATTTGGACCGCTTGTCCCACTTTTTGAGCACCTTGGTGAATCCTGTTTCATTCAACTCTACAAATTGCTCAAGCCGATCAAGATCCTTGGAAAACTTCTTGAAACCATCATAGAGGGAAACAAACGCCACGGAACCCTTGTTCACGTTGTCTAGTCGTCCATCTCGCAATGACTTATTCTTCTTTGCTATAAGAATATCCAGACGAAACTTAAGCTCCGCTTCCTTCTCAAGATAAAAGTTGTTAACCTTCTCCAGTTCACGCTCCAGTCTGAAAAAGAAAGACCCTTTCTTGTCTTGCAACGACTGCTCATTGTTAGTGGCATTGTTCGCAACCAGTGCATTAATCAGCTTCTTGAGAGCCTTGTAGTTGATGAAGTAACCAGAGTACTCTGGAAGCTCCAACTGGCGAGCTGCTAGATATTTTCCAAACTTCCTTCAAAACAGTTGGACACGTCTGTTAGTACCTCCACGGCCTTTATCACTCATAAACCACACCAGTCCAATCAAGTGAAAGCCGACTGATGGTAGCCTTTATACTTACATAGAGGTATCTCCTGTTTCTAGTGCAAATCCTCTGAGTAAGGATCAAACCCCACACCAAGATCTAGTAGTGCTAGCTGCCCCAAAGAGACTCTGCGAACTGCAAGTTGTCTCCCTTTTTCTTCCACCTGGGAAATGGGACCTTTTATACTATCAGGAACAACAGTAGAACAATGGTAGGTTCAGGAGACAGCCACAGCGAAGACAACAACTACAACAGAGGCAGGAATACAGGACAATTAAGTACCTACAACTTTTTCTCCCTGTGCTCTCGTGGGATGTCCCAGTGCAGAGGTGTACTGAGTCTCGGTCGAGGGAGAATACGGGTGGTAGCTAGGAACACGCTATAAAATAGGTATCAGTTCCAGATAAAAGCTAATGAATACGTACACTAGTGGGGGGCACAGCCGAAGCTATCGTGTATGAGAGCAGGCTACAGTTTCGATATTGCTGGGCCTTTGAGGTGGCCGTCTTCTAAGCCCAAGAATCCACCGGGTAATATCCCAGGTCCGCGCGGCAGAACGCCAGCTAATTTTTTTGGCACATATTAATCAGGAGAAGCACGTGGGAGGAAGAAGAGCACTGCCGTGATTGATTCATGACTGACGGAAAAATTGGGTGTGTATCTAACGATGTGGGGGTGTCAGATCTGGAGACGGGGTTTAAAGAAAAAACGTCAGGGGAGGTTCAAAGTAAACGGGAATGCAATGATATTTTGGTAGGTATGGCTGAGACTAAGACAGCTCTAGAAAACAAAAGAATAAAGTTCAAAAGAAGAACGTACACGTTACTGCATTAGGCGGAAGATATCGTCAATAAATAAGGGAGAAGCGGGGGAAGGAGTCAAGAGATGTCTCCGTTGATGAAGTTTTCAAATTCAAGCTCCACCTCGTTCATGCTACCAAACTTGTAGTAGTCGTGGTAGTAAAGTTGATCAACACCTGAGTCATATTCAGAGTCAGGAGTTTGGATCTCGTCTGAAAACACAGAGCTAGAACCGTTGAACATCGAGAGCTTGGAATTTGGAGCAGTTTGGGCCAGCAATAGACCGTCCGGTGAAGACGGAATGTCGCAGAGCTTGAACTCACTAGGAGAATTCGAAACCAAAGTTGATCCAGACATGCTCTCAACGGTGTCATTCGTTTTGATAAGAGATATTGACGGTGTAGGAGTAAGATCCACAAGATGTTCCATATCATGATTGTACTCCTCCTCAGAGAATGGAGAGTGCGAAGGTTCAACATCAGTAGATGACTCGAATATAATGTATTGGTCGATATCCTCTTCTTTCTTCAACATGGCTGAAGATACTCCAGAAGTTGTTGGAGAAAGGGATGAGGTGCGCGAGTCTTCACCAGTAGATGCCTTCACAACAGCAGGAGACTCTACCTGTTGTGAATGACTTAGATCAACCAGGGAGACAATGAGATCATTTATGTCGTCATCATGACCTCTCTTACGGCAACACTCTCTTGGCACTGGAATGTTGCCATTATCGGTGAGCATGTCCATTGGAGAGGTGGGTCTAGCGATGTCATGAAAAGATGATGAACCCTGTCTATGAGTGAGTTTTGGATGCTGAATTTTGGAATGCTTGTGATATTGTCTTGAACTCTGTTGGGTAGCCTGTCCCTTAGAGACTTGAGACTGGTCCGGAACAACAGCAGTCATGTAAGCGTCCAATTTCGTTACACTGGGCTTAACCTCGTTTCTTAAAGACTTGAGGTCAGACACAAGTTTAATCACTTCCAGTTTCAAATAGTAGTTTTCTTCGTTAATCTTAAGAATCTCTCGCTTGATAGGATGATTCAATATTGACGTGGATGAATCACTCTCCGTGGCGCACTTTGAAGTGTATGTTATAGCAGGTCTAATTTTCCTCTTGCATTCCTTATTTGTAGTATGCTGTTCTTTTGTCGTGGAGGAAGACATAACCTGGGTGGGTTTTCTTCCTGGCTTTGGTCTTGGGGGCAATACCCATTTCTTACTAGTCTTGATTTTAATTGTAGGTTGGGAAGAACTGGCAGGACCTTCACGAGACGGAGAAGACGACGATGGCATCGACAAAGAATTTGACGTTCCAGAACAGCATTTCCCCAGGTTGTGGTCTGTTATATTGGCGGCTGCGGTTTCCATTCCTGAACTCATTGTACGCTCTACGATAGAACTGCCGCGCCTTTGACTTGGTTTTTCGCTCAGCGCTTCAAGATCTTTTCGTGCTGCTATATTGAAGACTTGTTGTTAGTACGGGGTGACTTTGAGGGAATTGGACAATGGACTAGTGTAACGCTCTTCGACATATCAATGGATAAAAACGACAGATCTATGCAACCAGCAAGAACATGTAAACGGCCGGTTCCTTAAAACTGGGCTGCCTGCATCCTGTTCTGCGTGGTTGTAAGATGGCTGCAAGTCTGTCAGGCAGTATTTCTAAATGTCGCCCCACGAAAAAAATTGCTGACAATTTCGGCCCAGCGAAACGAAGCAATACGCAAAGCGGGTTTTCAAGAAACAAAGTTGGCTGTGGACTTAGAGCAGGATATTCTAGTTAACCAGAACCCTTGTAAGGTTACATGATGTCAGAATGTCACTCGTCGCAGGCTAGCAGATATCAACAGCACTGACAAGCAGGGAAAATCCGCATGAAACACAGAAGAAGCGAAGAACGCCCATGAAAAAAAAACAAAGCGAAAACTTACCAGAAGGAGACGAAGATGGCATTGGCGCGCAACAGGACAGAGAAGTGCGAGTAAAAAGGACTATGCAGCATCTAAAGCTCTCGCAGCGTTAGATAGGCCATGTGGCAGGTATGTAGAGTAAGCAAGAAGTATGATTGTGATTAAAGGACAAAAACACTCTCGGCCACGAAGACTAGGGAAAAAGTAGACCGTTGGATGGCTCTATGTAAAGAAAACCGTTGACAAGCAAATAGCCGGTTCTCCTATGTGGCAAATCAAGTCACTAGTATCTCAGGATACAAGGGAAACCAAGTAAATGTATACTAATACGTAAGTGGAGGCTTAGATGTGTCTACAGTCCATCTGACTGCTCTTACAACCTTTTATCTTCTTCGGGAGTTGCCCCAAGAACCGGGTAGTTCCTTATATATAAAAAGCCCCGGTCCAAAGCACCCTTGCTCCCGGTTACGTCAGGAAGAGTTCCCGATTAGGCAGCAAAGACACCCTGTTCTTTGCTTCTTCGCTGCGTACGCGAGTGGGGGCGGCCCCACGTACACTATGCCGATCCCGGTCTGTTCCGAGAATCCAGGCCGCGATATTTTCTCCAGATTTTTTTATTTTTGAATTAACCGCACTCTACATAGTTAACTACGTTTGTTTCTGCCTTACTTGCCATAGGCGCGCCTCTTAGTGGCTGCTGCTAATGTTCATCACACGACAGGTAGAGTTGCTCTAACAGTTGCTGTCTTACTCCTTCCAAATTTTAAGTCATTGCCACGCGTCACTCCTCTCACATTCCCTGCTGCTTACCTTCCTACATACTTTTTTCTTCCGAGTTGCTCCTGTACGCACCCCGTCTTTCTGCTCACCAGCCTCTAGAAATCTTTACGCCTGTGCGGCCTCCTCTTTTTCCCTCCCTCCGGACCTACACCCCCTAAATTCAGCTCGTAGTAATTCTCTTCAACCCCGCGACACCCCGCGGAGGCCAGTGGCCTGATCCCCTGTAGCCTACACCCCCTGTTAGTTTGCAGCCTCTAGAAATTTCCGGGAGCCGCAGCAGTCGTGGTGTGTGGATGTAATAGCGCCGCATCAAGCCAGCCTGATCTTTCCCTTTGGTGAATCCAGATACATACGTACATATGCGTACATACATGCTACGAATCAAAGAAATCCCTCTTGATTTGTCATTACATCCTGATTTGAATTCTTTACACTGTAAACAAAATACGTAGAGCCCCTCAGCTTTTGTCTTGCAGCAGGTCAAATAAATCAATTTCAGGTTTATTGGCCTCTTTCTTTCGTGCCAACAGACCCGACAAGCTGCTGTGTTGCTTGCGCTTCTTTGCTCGGCTACGACTCTGAGAACTGGAACTTTTTAAACCTCTATTTTCTGCAGCACGAGCCTCACGTCCCGTAAATGTCTCCTTATCAACTGTAGATTCCGTCCGTTCCGTACTCCTTTGCACTAGGCTTCCTTTGAAAATAGTGCGCGTTTGGCAGTTCAGACAACGATATACAAGCGATTTTTGCCGTCTCAAGCTCTGATGTTGCTTAATACTGTTTTTAGCAGCAGAGTCAAGACTCTTAAATTGTATGCGTACTTCCATATTGACTCCCGGAATAAAAACGTTGAAACACCCTTTACAAATAAGCCGACCTGTCTCGTCACTCTGTTCCACTTCTATATGATTTCTAATATTTGATACCTGCTGCTTTGGTCCAAAAGTACGTAATTGTTCAGGTAATATGACCCCGTGACGCTCGCTTGTCCTCAAAAGCTTTCCTACAAGTTTAGCTTGAAGTTCATGATTGTTTGTAGCATACGCTGCATTGTATAGATACGCAAGTTTGTAATCAATCTGATTCCGAGATCCGGAAGCATTGACGTCTTCTTTTGAGGTCATTGATCAATCCGGACAGCTCGTTATCGCCACTATCAGATGATCAAACAGTTATCTATGTGGAGTACTTGCGCTTGGCTTCTGATCTAGTAAATTTTTCGCTTTGGTTGAACCACTACCTTATTGTCATCTTCAAATCAGTCTCTTTAATAACAGGTAATAGAAGGTGCCATCTACAGGAGAACAGCAGGTCAATTAGCTCTATTATGCATTGGAAAAGAGAAATAATATACGTTACACATTTTGTTGCATCAATTTCCGTCTATTTGGTCTTTTGAGTGGCCTTTTAAAAAGGTCACCATCGGTAGCTTCTAGTTTTAGCTCAGGACTTTGATTCTCCTTATCAATTGAGCTATTCTTCCTCTTTACTCCTTTGATTGGTGAGAACGCAGGCGATTCAGGCTCATTGAGCATGTATTTCTCATTACTTTCTTGTTCAAGAAGCCCCAGGATGTTTTTAACCCCCTCTTTAGACTTATCAACGGGCTTTTGGTTCTTGGTGAGCTTCCTTGGAGTCGAAGGAGGAGTGCAATAGATGGAAGTTTCCTCGTCAGGAATTGGATCCTTGAACAAATCTGGTAAAGCTTCCTGTAAAAATCCACACCATTTGTCGCAGTCCGCCTCTATATGATAATCTATGATGCTGTCCCAGCAACTCTGGCCCACCATGGTGTTATTGACAAAGATTACCTTCCCATCGGGTCTCTCGTGGACCTTTTTGCTCAATTGGCGAACCAGTCTCTTGACTCCATCAACTTTAAGAGAGGTCCCAAATATGAGAAGAATATTAGGACTCTTATTTAGGTCTGAGAGAAGTCCTTTTGCTATGGACTCAGCGTACGGATGATGTTCACCATACAGTACTATATTTGGTCGTAAACTTCCAACAGATGATGCACTCACACGTTTTCCCATTGCCTCGCGTTCTCTGTATCGCACTAAACACGTTGGACAATCAGGAAGTTCTCCTTCTTTAAGTATTTCCTTATTTTCATCATCCCACTCGAATGTGTTATAGCATGAGGTGCAGCTGAGACGATTCAGGTCTCCATGTAGCTGCACAACGTCGAGGTTTTTCCAGTTAGATTCTGTTCCCGTACTCAAACCACATCGTCTTTCCAGCCCGTCAATGTTTTGAGTGTAGCATTTGATAAGCTTATTATGTCTCTTTAACATACTGATAAACTGGTGTGTTCGCGTCGGTTGAGCGCAGCACGTCTTTGTATACAGCTGTTCCATAAACTTGCAAAAGATCCCAATCGTCACATCATCTCGAAACAATGAAATATCAAACAAGTCTTTTCCCTTCACCACTGAAGATGTATTTTCAGCTTTCACTAAATTATAAAGCCCATGAGCGCTACGAAAGTCAGGTATACCAGCATTGCAACTGATCCCTGCTCCCGTTAGAGCGACTATCTTCTTTGATCTCGAAACCAACTTGGTGATCGTCGCAAGATCAGCTCTGGAGCTGTCGCTGTCCAGCTTCAGCGTTCTCATCTTGATTAGAAACAAATACTCTTGTTGATCTCAGAAATGCAGAATCACTCGCGTTTTTAAGCACTAAAACGCGTACACTTCTAACAAACACCCTCAAATCAATTCTTGATCACACATGCACCCTACAGCGACCTCTCTTCCCTTCTTTATGCTTTCCCAACCTTCAAACATATCTCCAACATTATGGCTGAACTTGACATATGTACTTAACTCATCCCCAAAACCCTTCTGAGGTCGTGCATATATCAAAGTATTATTTCCTAATTTGTATATAGGTAAACACAGCTCCTTCCGTGTACTTCCCTCGGCCTTCTCTCCGTCCTTTCATGTCTCCAAGACCGCCAGAACCCACATGCCATGCCGTAGACACCACCCCCTTCCAATTTGCGACCATCCTCCTGTGCTGAGTTTGCCTGCGTACTCCCAAATTTTTGCTGCCGATTTTTAAGCTACCAAATCAATGTGAGCGCGTTTCGAGCTACCACACACCAACTGAAATCATTCAAAGGTCCCCCACAAGACCAGCACTACCCTTGTGAGCTCACCAAAGCGTAGATTATACCGGTAAATGCTGCAGCTGGCTGTTCACGCCAACACTCGACCGTAAGCCTCAGCTGCCAGCACAGCTTCCAGCATCCATACACCGGTCAACTGTATTTTTCCTGGAACCCGTAGGCTGATTTGGCTTCCTTTATCAGGCTGCGAGAAAATCCCGTGCTAATTTAATTCAGCTAAATTGGAGACAGGTTTTCAGGAGGAATTCGGCAATTGTGAATTAATGATTAGCGGCGTGCTGCTTAAGATAGGCGCGTTGGAACTGGCATAAGAATCTCTACACAATGAAGTCAAACACATTCCAAATCGCGGATATCGAATTACCATAGTAGAAACACCTGACACCTCATACAAAATTCCGGTCACGGTTCAAGTTCAAAAGCGGCTCTCTATCAAACAATCGGTGACTGTATGATAATAAATAATTATGGCATATAATAGATTTTACAAAGGAGCAAACAACAAGCACGTTCGAGATTCGCATGTAATTTTAGCTCGAAAACACGATGACAATATCGCCGAGCATTCATTCCGTTGACATATTCAATTTATTAAAATTAGTGACATTAATTATTTGATTATAAGGCTCATGAGAACTCTTCATTCACTCAAAAGCACTGTAGTTCTCTCTGCATAACTTTGCTCTCAAAGGCTTGCCCCATTTGTAGAAACCAAACGGCAAAGCGATCATAGCTGTGGAAATAAATGCTAATAGCCAGGAGGCCCATTGTAGTCCTAGTTTATGGTACATCTGGGTAGTGAATAGCGGGAATGCAGCACCTCCAGCCGATCTCAAAAACACCTTTGTGGCAAGAGCAGAAGCGGCGTACTTCGAGTACGTGTCGATAATGTAATTGTTCAAGGAATAGTAAATTAACACCATCCCATATCCAAATGCTAATCCGGAGGAAGCAGGACCAACCCAGATAATATGCTTATATGAAGTGGCACCTAAAATCCACAGCGCGATAGCAGGGAAAGGTGAACCCAACATTGCACCAACCAAACGGTCCTCTGGTGTTGGCAGTCTTGTTTTGGCCATCTTCATATACATGTTTTCCAAAACTGGAGTGGTACATAGAGCTAAAGCAGCACCTATTAAAATAGGAATAAGCATCATACCAACCAAGTCGTCACCGTATCCATAAAGATCGCCAAACACAACCGGGTATGCAAAGAAAAATGCATATAACAAGGAGTAAATCAGACAGACGTAAAAGCACATCAAATCTAAAACTGGCTCTGTAATGGCAAACATAAGCGGTCTATAAAGACATGTTTGGATCAACTCCTTGAGAGAAAGACCAACAGCTTCTTGTTCGGTCATAATCTTTGGGTTTCCAGTTTCCTTTCTTAGTCTTTTTGCCTTCTTCTTCAAAATGACAGGGGCATATGTTTCAGGAATGAGTGAAACAACTATCCACATCAAACCAGCAAAAGCAAAATTAACCCAAAATACCAAACTAATTTTTCCATAATATCTGGTGATAAATCCAGCTACCAGGGGGCCAAGAACAGGTCCTCCATAAGGTGCGGCGGCGAAAAATGCAATGGCTCTACCTCTGGTCTCAGTTGGAAATAGATCTGAAATGGAACCACCAACATTCGCTAAACCAGAAGCCGAGAAAACACCGCAGAGAAATCTGCAAACAAGAATGGTTCCGATATTAGGAGCCACAGCGCATGGTATGTTGAAGATAAAGTATAGGAAAAAGGAAATGAAGTATACCGGTCTTCTACCAATCTGCTCAGATAATGGTGACCATAGTAAAGGACCAACCGAAAATCCTAAAACCATCAAAGAACAGGAAAGAATAGAAACTTCTTGTGAAACGTGATACTTGTCGCTCATAAGACCAAGTGATCCTGTAACGATAGATGAACCAAACGCGACACATACAACCACCAATGATAAAACAATGGTGTAAAACCACCTGAGCTTGGAATTCCAATTGAATGGGTTTTCCGGATCATTAATAGTGAAAGTGACAAGCTCAATTTCTGGATCTAGACCTAGTTTGTCTTCTTTGTCTTGCTTTTCCCCAGATGAAAGAGAGTCTTCTTGATCTTCTTTATGATGTGTGGTGGATGGGGAGATCCTGGGAAGAACTTTGCTTGAATTGGTTTTGGATCTACCCAAATCATGTAGTGTCGCCACAGGAACAAGACCAGTTTCTGTTTCCATTGTATACTCCTCAGGGAATATAGGGTTTTCCACCGTTTGAGGTCTATTAACGTCTAAAGCAGTGGCGGATATATCCCGTTGAATACCACGATCTCGTAAAGTCTTGACAGTTTCTGTTCTCACCATCTTTAGCGATTCGTTCCGTGACAGCGATGGAGAGACATCGCTTCCAGCCCCGGATAACAGAGACTGAGCGTCCTCTGGGTCGTACGCCTGTGGGGCCATTCCGGGTTCTAAATCAGCATTGCTCCCTTCCTGTTGAGGTCTACTCGAAGTAGCAAACTCTGCGATATCACCGTCCTCGATGGACGAGCTCAATGAATTCACTGAACCGGCCATTGTGTATTATAACAGCCTATAACGTGTTAAGTGCTGTTGTGTTTTGGTTTTGACTGTAAAACACTTGTGCACTATAGTAAGTTTATCGATTTTTCTGGACTCTTTCAGCTCCAGATTCTATTTATTGTGAAAGTAGGTTAGATTGAAACTCTACCAATGCGTTGTTGTAGCTTTATAACGGCCACTACCAAGCAACACAAGTTCTAAATAGTTCAAACAGATACACACAACTAATGTTTGTACTAATAGAAAAGCAGAAACTCCATAGCTTCCGCCACTCAGCAAACATCCCCATTTATATACAGTCCGACTTTTCCACATCACAAGGCTCCTAAGTTTGGCTGCCAGGTGACGGGACCCTCCATCGCGCATAACAATCATGCAACATGCAGGCAGAAAAAGCCTTTGCGCCTGTTTTGCGCCATTTCCTCTGGAAGGCCCGGCCGCATCATTGCACTTTTGGCCGTACCAGCAGGCCGAATCCCCCAAAATCTGCCTGCGCCTCGTGGCAGAATAGGCCGCGCGCCCGGTTATGTTTGTTTCTTACCCCGAATGCACAGAAATTTCAACAGTATATGTGGCGCAGAATTCTGGTTTTTCCTCTGAAAACTTCAGCTTAGCCACAGGCCATAAATCCTCTTCAAGAGATCAAACAGCTACTCAAGAAATCCCCAAAGTTTACATCGCTCTGTACTGTCATACTTCAGCCTTAGAAGTGTTTCGCAAATCTTTAAAGCCACCTCTCCCCGCTTCCACAGCTTCCTTCTTTGCTTGCAGCTCCCTTCTCCCTTGCTTCCATGCCCCTAAGAGCCTAAAATTTACGCGGAAAGTCTTAGTTACTTGGTGCACGGATGTAGCTGGCAACGGAGTGTTGCTTCAGCCCCGTTAGCAGTAAATTCAAAATACTGAAGGACCCTGCTAATGCCTCGTCGTTACAGTTGCAGCTACATGTCGTTAGCCGCTCATGGGTTTTCTTAGAAGTCCCGGAGGGCCGTTCGCTTCGATACTACAGCCTTCTCTCTACTCTTAATCTTTGCTTCAAGATGCCGAGCTATTTCTCTCACCTGCAAAAAAGAGTAAAAAATATACTCACAGTAAGAATAGATCGCATGCGGCTTTGCGGCTGCTTGGTAATGTTTCCATGATCTGGAAACACCTTTGTTGTTCTAAACTTAGTTTATTACGAGTTCTTGCTGTTCTCAAGGCTGCCGTCTGCTAAGGTCATTCACTGGTATAAATGATTATTCTTGTTTTGTCTAGCTGGCTATATAGGTATGTAATTTGCTTCATCGAGCGAGCTCCACATATAAAAATTTGCCTTTTCGTGACTAGCTCCATCCTTATTAGCTCAGTTGGTAGAGCGTTCGGCTTTTAAGGATTTTCTATTTCGAAAGTCGACCGAAATGTCCAGGGTTCGAGCCCCTGATGAGGAGCGCTTTTTTTTAAAAAAATTGAAAAAAAATTTCTAGCTAAAAGAAGGCAGATATACAAAAGCTGAGTATCTAGTTATCTTGCTCTTTTTTGTAATTGTATAGCATGGCTCACCGAGGATGCTCCGTCGGAAAGGGTTCATCAACCTTGAACATATTGGCATAACAGCTGCTCGAAAATTTCAGGTGAGATGGATCCGTATAAGGCCTTCTCCGGCTTCTGTTTCCAAGTCTTCGGACCAATCTAAGTCTTTAGATGAAGATGTGGCAACATCCAAATCTCACGGTAATGAACAGCTGTCGAGATCGAGATTCAACGCTAGGGCGAATTCTCAACGAGTGACAAACAATTCTAGTGAGAGAAGTGGTGTTTCGCCGTTTGTTGCAAAATCTCCTGCTGATATAGAACGGGAGCTACGTGCTAGATTTGAATCTGATGGAATAGAGTTTGATCCCATGTTTGCTCAACGGCTTATAGAAGAATCGAAGTCACAAGAAGCGTTGTTCAATTCTCTCTCCAATAATGAGACAACTATCAGTGATGTGACTGAGAAACAGCTAATGGGGTTTGTCGAGTGGATGGTTAATGATTGCCTTGAACGACTACAACATCAGACTGATGACGGCCAATTTGAGTCTGGAGTCGATATTGATGAGCAGATTGAAAACCTTAAGTTAGAAGATGAACAATTGACAGAAGAAAGCATTGCCAAGGCTTTTGTAAGCGTTCATAATCTCTCAAAAGAGTTCTCGAAGTCCGGTTTGGCTAAGTTTCCAGAGTTTCTGCAGATCGCTAATAAGGCAGAAAACTCCGATATAAGGAAGCTTATTCCCTTAGATTACATGATGACCTTCTTTGCAATTGCAGTTCAAATAAAGAATGAAGAACTAAGGGATGATTGTATTTACCTCGCTGGTAACTTAATTTATTCTTCGACTGATAAAAGAGCAGACCCGATTAACGAATCCTTTTATATCGAGTCTCTGGTGAATCACAGAGAGTTTGAAAAGGCCATTCACTTATATGAATCTCGTCGCGGTAAGCCCGACGCTAAAGGGCAGAGATTTTGGTTTGAGGCTGGGGCTAATGCTTATCTTGCGGCAGGGAACTTGGATGAAGCAGAAAACCTCGGTCAGCATATGAAGACAGAATTTCACTATATTCATCCAATAACAATCACCAAATATGTCACTGCTTACCTCAAAGGTGATGATCCGGATGCTGCATTGAGATGGTGGTTTGAGATGAAACATGTCATGGATACTTTTGGGCTTGCAGAAAATGTTGACACTCCTTCACCTCAAATAATAGATGATGAAAAGTACGTTTATGATTACCATAACCGTCAAGACTCTGTATCTTTTTCAAATATTAAAGATATTGTAATGGAGTTTCTGAAGCACAAACAGTTTGATACGGCAATGTTAATAATAGAAACCGCAACAAGAAGAAGCAAGAAGTTTTTGATCCAGTTTGTTGACGAGTTTGTTAGATCTGTGCCTTCCCCTAGACGACAAGCGTTTCTACTTGCTTTATCAGAGTCAGAATCTAACAAGTTCAATATTCAAATTTGCAATTATATAACCAAGAAACTTAAGGAGCACCAGCCGATAGCATCTGCCACTATGGAACAAACTGCATTATTAGATGAATGTCTAACTGCATTGAAAGACAATCTTGCAGTTAGTATCATTACAGAAGAGAAAAGGCTTCAGATACAGTCACTAATAACTTCAATCAATCTCGGATCACAGCTGACCACGTTTGAATGCCGTGATATATTCAAGATATTACTAGGTAGAAAATCTAGACAGAATTTCATTCTTGTCTCCAAGATACTGAGGGAAATGAATGTAAGCTTTCAAAAGCGTGCGAAAGGGGAGACTATTGGTGTATTTCCTGCGGCTAACTCACACATATATCTTATTTTAGTTCAACTGTTTGGACGAAGAAAAAAGCCTGGGTTCAATGAAATTGAACTGTTGATCCGATTAATGAAATCTTATGAGATCCCAATGTATACAGTTTTTGCGAATCAAGTGATACTTGCATATAGACGTGGGAAAAGATATAGTGATGCTGCAAAGTTTATTGATGAATGGATGAATGAATCGGTCACTATCAAACCAACTGCCGAACTCTTTGGTAATATAATCCGTGTTTATAAGGAGTGTGCAGAGAGAGGCGTTGAAATCGATGACAACCGAGCCTCAAAGATAAGATACCTTTTTAAAATGATGATTATGCAACCCGAATGGGAATTTGAAGAGGATTTCTGTGAAGAGGTTCTGACAACATTTATTAAATATGGTGATTACCCTTCTGTCATTTGTGTGTTGCAGTATTATGGGATGGTTGCCAATAAGGAACTAACTAAACGTCTCATGATTGGTGTGAAACTGAGATTGGAGTCTTCTTTAATGAAGATGGAGTCCAAAATGTCTGATAATGATAAGAGCCAAATACAGGATAAAGTTCAAGACTACCGAGAGAAATGCGGTTTCTTTTCGGTGAATGAAACTATTGAATCAGATGTCAAGCTAAACTGGAGAGACGCTGCCTCGCTGATATGTCAGTTTCTTGAAGTGTTCAATTATAGGCCAAATCCATACTTTCTCAGTGATCCTTACTGGACCAGTATATCGCACGAGGACGTAATTAAATACAAAGCCGGGTTCCAGCGTCGTCTTTCAAATGCTCAAGAATACTATGGTCTTCCGCAGGTTTCCATTAACGAGCTTCTTTGATCTGTGCGTTCTCCTGTACATAGTGTTTGAGGCAGTGATCTGCCCGCTTTTCGCTTACTATAGCTGATAACAAGATCTTCTGCACAGCCTGTTATATCCAAAAAGGGATTTACAAGGGAAAAATTTTCTTTATTTTTATATAATTTAATATGAGCGAGTACCTTGTTCTTCTTATAGACAATCTTTGGCAGCAGAACGGCTTTGAAGGACATACTGTCATATCAGGAACGTATATAGAGCGAAGTTGTTGCAGCTGTTCCAGACTGTATCAAATATGCCTCCAAAGTTCAACAATAATGCGTCCTCTTTTGTTCCAACCGGTTTCGGTGAGCAGCCCTCTGGTTTTCAAGGATCGCAGAGGTACCAAGGCTATCCAGGCTCTGACGTACAGGAACAACAGAGTGGACATGGAAGAAGAGGTGGTTTCAAAGGAGGGCGTGGTAAGCAGATGTCGTATGATGACTTTGTAAAGTCTCAATCAACACCGTCACGTCAAATGAGTCCTGATATCAGTGAATCGGACGCCTCCAGAATATCATCGGGAATGGCTACTCCTGTTTCAAGGGCAATGGACTCGTCTGCGTCTCTTTCTTCTCTCAACTCAGCGCTACAGAAACTTCAGGTGACTCCTATATCTCAGCTATTAAACAACCTACAACAATGCTCTTCAATTTCAGAAGCTCGTGAAGAATGCACAAAGATTATTGACAGTATTGTCTCGGCTGGAATCCATGTTGTTGATGAATGGGCATTTGTTCAAGTTATCAAAACATTATCTAAAACGAAAAATCCTGCCCTTGTTAGAGAATCAAGTATGATCTTGGTTCAAGGACTAATCAGAAAATTCGCTGCAAATTATCCTTATGAATCATATTTCGTTCAATTTTTGGGACCATCTCTTGATTTGGTTGCCGATAAAGAAAATACTGTCAAAAGATCAGCCCAGTCTTCTGTTGACTCACTCTATACCATGTTTCCGCAAGAAGCGCTTGCAACAGTTGTTCTATCCGAACTGCTGCATTACTTAAAGTCAAGTGCAAAATGGCAATCGAAGGTTGCAGCTCTTAAACTTATTGATAAGATTGTTGATGATGTTCCTGCGGATTTATTAGAACTCAGGTTTGTTGATGCTGTTCCAATCTTAACAGATATGTCTACAGATTTCAAACCTGAACTAGCAGCAGTAGGAATCAAATCTTTAAAGAAGTTTGTCGAGTTATTGGATAACTTGGATCTATCTCCAAGATATGATCTTATTGTTGAAACTCTTGCAGACCCTAAGAAGGTACCAGGATGTATCAAATCCTTATCTTCCGTTACCTTTGTTGCAGAGGTTACTGAACCAGCCTTAGCTCTACTTGTTCCTATTCTTGAGAAATCTTTAAAACTCTCATCTTCTTCTCAGGAACAGCTTAGACAAACTGTCATGGTAACTGAAAACCTTACAAGATTAGTTAACAACAAGCGCGAGATTGAACATTACATTCCAATTTTACTTCCTGGAGTCAAGAAGGTCGTTGATACAGCTTCCTTGCCTGAAGTCAGAGAAATTGCTTCTAAAGCTTTAAAAGTTATCGAGGATGCAGAGGCAGAACAAACCGATGGAAAGTTCCATGGAAGAATTGAATTCGAATCTTCTTTGGAATACCTTGATAAAGTCAAATCATCCATCAATGACCAACTGATATACAGCTATCTTACCAATATTCTCGTTGTTGATGCAAACGTTAATGATTGGGAGAGACTGAAGACATATCTTGGAAAGTCTCTTGTTCATTATGTTACTAATGAAGAGGAGAGAACACAATTTGTAGACAAGATTACTCATAATCTAAGAGAGCTTTTCACTCCAAACTCTGTTGATGACTCTGAAGAGGACGGTGAGGTTATTGTGAATGCTGACTTTTCTTTGGCGTATGGTTCTAGAATGTTGTTGAATAAGACAAATCTAAGACTGGTCAAAGGTCATAGATATGGTCTATGTGGACGTAACGGTGCAGGAAAGTCGACATTAATGAGAGCCATTGCCAATGGACAGTTGGAGGGATTCCCAAGTCAATCAGAATTGAAGACTTGTTTTGTCGAGCATAAACTTCAAGGGGAAGAAGGTGACATGGATCTTGTATCTTTTATAGCATCGGACCCTGACTTACAACATATCTCTAAAGAGAGCATTTCTGCAGCTTTAGAAGATGTTGGATTCAATGATGAAAGAAAAAGACAGCTTGTTGGATCACTTTCAGGAGGATGGAAGATGAAACTTGAACTTGCAAGAGCCATGCTTATGAAAGCAGATGTGTTGTTGTTAGATGAGCCTACCAATCATTTGGATACCACTAATGTGAAGTGGCTTGAAACCTATCTTGTTGAGCATACCAATATAACCTCTTTGATTGTTTCTCACGACTCTGGATTCTTGGACACTGTTTGTACTGACATCATTCATTATGAGAACAGAAAATTGGCCTTTTATAAAGGAAATTTGTCTGAATTTGTTCGCATAAAGCCTGAAGGGAAATCTTATTACACCTTGACCGATTCGAATGTTCAGATGGCGTTCCCTGCGCCAGGAATTTTAACCGGTGTTAAGTCAAACACTAGATCGGTTGCTAAGATGACCAATGTCACATTCAAGTATCCTACTGCTGAAAAGCCATCTTTGAAGAATGTTTCCTGCTCCTTATCACTATCATCGAGGGTGGCTGTTCTAGGTCCAAATGGTGCAGGTAAATCCACACTGATCAAGCTATTAACTGGTGAGCTTGTTCCCACCGAGGGAACTGTCGAGAAACATCCAAACTTGCGTATAGGTTATATTGCCCAGCATGCTCTTCAGCATGTTAACGAGCATAAAGAAAAGACGGCAAATCAGTATCTCCAATGGAGATACAGATTTGGTGATGATAGAGAGGTCCTTTTGAAGGAGTCTCGTAAGATCTCGTCTGATGAAGAGAAGGCAATGATGGAAAAAGAAATAGATATTGCTGATGGAAGAGGAGCTAGACAGATCGAGGCTGTTGTTGGTAGACAAAAGCTGAAAAAGTCGTTCCAATATGAAATCAAATGGAAATGGTGGTTACCGAAATTCAATTCATGGGTTCCAAGAGAGACTTTAATAGATTTGGGATTTGAGAAATTGGTGCAAAAGTTCGATGATCACGAAGCTTCTAGAGAAGGTCTTGGGTATAGAGAGTTGGTACCAAAAGTTATCAGAAAGCATTTTGAGGATGTTGGTCTTGATGGTGAGATTGCCGATCACACTCCTATGGGATCTCTTTCAGGAGGACAACTGGTGAAGGTTGTTATTGCTGGAGCTATGTGGAATAACCCTCATCTTTTAGTGCTTGATGAACCAACCAACTATCTGGATAGAGATTCGTTAGGTGGATTGGCGATTGCTATCAGAGAATGGTCAGGTGGAGTGGTTATGATATCGCATAACTCTGAATTTGTAGGCGCCCTATGTCCCGAACAATGGATCATTGAGAATGGTGAGATGGTTACAAAAGGAGTGTCCGCTATTGACCATTCCCGATTCGAAGATAATGGAGGAGATTCTGCTAAAGAAAGAGATGAAAAGGTTGCTATTGCAGCTTCTCTTCAAAATCAGAACGATGATTCACCAGCTAACATAAAGGTTCGCAGAAAGAAGAAGAAGCTCACCAGAAATGAGAAGAAGGCACAGGAAGAGAGAAGAAGGTTGAGACATATAGAATGGTTGAGCTCTCCAAAAGGAACGCCAAAACCTGTCGATACAGACGATGAAGAATAAATGGATCAATGTGTTTTGTGTAAGGACAATTTTATACATACAAGATTGCTAAGAGACAGCTGAACATAAAGTCCACAATTATTGCACATGTGCTCCAACTTAGAAAATAAAGCAGTTTTGGACTGAACACCGTCCATATAAACAGATGAAATCTTAAGTTGAAACAGCTTAACATCAAGATGAGCCCAGTGATTGCGTAAAAGCACAGATTGAAGATAAGTTTATCGTATATGAGTGTCCATTTGCTAAACTTGCCGTCACTAGAGAGCTTCAAGGAAGTCTTTGTATGAGACAGACTCCAGAATATCGGGCCTGACCAATTAGAGATAAATGTCAAGATTCCCACTGGTATAGTGTTGTATCCTGAAAGTCCATTGAAGGAGTTAGTGAGGTCAACGGATGACAGTGAGTTTGTTGAACCAAAGCAGAAAAATGTCAGGTTTTGTAGAATTATGGTGAATAGTGAAAGTGTGTTTGAAGGTTGCGGTTGCTTTGCAATTATAATGTTGAATGTCAAATCTATAAGTTTCAAGATTAGAAACAATGGAACGTTGATGAAATTGGTTTGATTTAGGAGCAAAACTGACACAGTGTTGATAATATTGTTGAGATGACCGTTCTTCTGATCAAGAGTTGAGCTTTTACCCAGCGACAATGGTGTTAAAAGTTGGACTGCAAATAAGGCTACCCAAATTTTATTGAAAAGTTCAAACAGTATTCTGGTGGTATCATTAGCATCTGCGGTTTCCATATAGTTGAAGAAAGATTTCAGGACTGTTTGGCACCACTGCGGAATTGTATTAAAGTCATTTTCGAGATCGAATTGCTCAGATAGATATGTAATGAACTTTGCAAAGAAGGATAGTGCAGCGAGAACGGTGAATGCGACCAAAGTGAATACTCTATTCATAGTGGAGTTAGCTTTCGAGTGACGAACAGAAGAAATGGGTATCAGTGCATACGAACAGAAAAGTAGACAAAGCATTGTTACCGAGCCTATTTCTGGGTTCAATGCTGTCAAAAAGGAACTTATTTTCAAATTGGATTTCAAGTTATATTTTTGTCCACTGTTATTCCATGATTTCAGTATTCTTAAAGAGGTGAACAACAACAGTGATGAGGATGCTTTGTTTGCCACTGTCTGCGTTGACTTTGCGACACAAATGAAAACAAACAGAGTCGTGAAGAGCCACCATAAATGATGTTCTTCTTCAATCATGGAGGAGCCAAAGAAGTTTGCTGCGTATGCGACAAAAAATGAGATATCTACCAAAGACATTAAAATATCCTGTTGATGGACAACAAGCAAGATAATAGATGTAAGACAAGTAATCGCATATAGCGCCAATCCGTACGTGATATCGGTATAGTTGTAATCAGACGAGGCTTTCGATAAGAGCTTCTTTGAATCTGTGATGTAATTGTACAGTTGAGTTGCTGAGGCGAGGTCCTTGATTTCGTGCTCTAGGTGCGATATTTGATTATTGGACTTGTCAACCAACAACTTGAGCTGTAGAGCATTCTTTAATAAGACATTCAGCTGATCTTTAGGTTCATATAGTTCAAGCAGATCAAAGATAAAACTGCCCAGGTTGTTCGTAGGAATCTCCAATCCTAAAAGAGACGTCAATGTTGGAACGAGGTCGATCTGATCGATCTTCGAGAAGTAATCAAAGTCAGAATTCAAATCCAACGGAGCTTTCAGCCCTTTATTCCAAGTTTTCGAATGCTTCTTGAACTTAGAAGAAACCAACATCAACCCCGGAGAAACTTCACCGATCGAAGACCCCCCATGGTTGCCTACTTCGTTCATGCCATGATCTCCCATCAGGACCAACAGGGCATCGTCGTTCTTTTCAAGCACCTCTTTGAAGATTCTCTCAACGATTCCATCCATCTCCCGTTGTTTCGCCGGCATATTTGAGCTTAATGGGCCTCCCTTATGACCAATGTGATCCAGCCCTAAATAATGTAGTATAAGACAGTCCCACTCCGATTGGCCCTGCTTGCTCAACTGGTGATCTAAATGGCGCGTGACATTATTGTCAACAATTGTGAAATCACTCACGTAAAAGCTGCCTGTTCCATCAACTTGGTTAAAGGCTCCAGGAAATAGCCGAAGCCATGTATCGTCGCCAAACATGTTGATCTTCCAGTTGTTCGACGTCATCTGCTGAACCCACGAATCATGATCCCCCAGCGAGGCAGAGGTATCGTCTTCTGCGATGTTCAACACAGCATCGATGAAGTTTGGCGTAGAGCCCGTAGTTATACCTTTAAGCCGGGGAAGAGTAACCGTCGGAGGATTCGAATATGCCGTATATCCTATACCATATCCTTCATTCAGCAGCTGATGCACAAAGCTCATGCTGGAGTGGTTCGAGAACACAAAGTCCGCCCTCATGGCATCAACGACCATGAACACGACCTTGCTGAACTGCTTGGGCGGCTCTGAGTAGCTTGCCGGGACGTCGCTTTTGAAACAAGACACATCAGCCGGGGAAAGCAGGACTTTTGTCGGGAAAAACCCCCGGCAAAAAAGCAAGTACGCAGCCAGTTGTACCACGTACACAGCAAACAGCAGCACAGCTCTCATCGCGTTTTACCGTCCAATTGGACCAGGAAACACGTCACACAGTTCGTCCATACTTGGACCCTCTCTTGTTTTGATCCCCGTGTATTATTATTTTGGTCGTGCACGAAGATCAATTGCGAGGTCGTTCGCCAACCAAGTCCAGAGAACCGAAACCTCCATCAAGTACAGCAAGTGGTAATAAAGAGCTGTTAACACATCTGGAGGATCCAGGCACATTAAATAGCGTAGGATGATCGCGTGCAGGGGAGTTGCAAGGTCGTTCAGGCTTATTGGATATCAGACGCGACTACAGTCGTCCAAGTCATTTCTAAAAAGGTCGCCGGGGCCCCCAAAGCTTCCCAAAGAAGAACAGGAAGAGTTCGAGAGGCTGATTCAAAAGGCGAATACTCAGACGGTCATCGAGGATTACAACTCTGAAAGGGGCGTAGAGACCGACGCGCCGCCGAAAGTTGATGTTGGAGCATTTTCGCCCGAGCTCTTCCAGGTGATTCCGGAGTTTGAGGGTGATACGAATCCCAAAACAGGAGAGGTTAATGGACCAAAACAGGATCCACTCAAGCATGGAGCAGACTGGAGTTTTAACGGTAGAGTGACAGACTTTTGAAGCTTTATGACGTAGGTAATGAATATATAGATGAAGTCGGGTTAGATTCTGAGATTGTTGATTTCTCTTAGTAACGAGGATATCGCTGATGTTCTTCGTTGTAGCTTAATCTTTGCTAATTCGAGATCATGAGGTGATGAGTCCATCAATGGGTTTGGTGTGTCTTTCACAGATTCAATGTAGTCTTTGATTTCATCTTGATGCTTCTTTAGATTCTCCTCTTTGGAACCAAGACCGGTAGACAAGACGTTCAACTCTTTGAAGTATCTCACTTCGTCTCTTGATAACTGCTGATTCTGACTTAGCTGGTTGGCTGAGTCTCCCGTTTGCTTGACGATGTCTTGGACCCTCTGGTTTAATGATTGTTGCTTTGATAAAGCCCTTTGTAGTCTAATGATGGAATTAGCTTGTCGGTCCTTTATCTCAGGTCTATCAGCGGCGATACTTATCAAGGTAGCTTTTTGGTTCAGAAACTCCATCTTCATAGATTTGAGTCTCTGATTCAGAGTAGATAGTAACTTGAAGCTTTCAATCAATCCTCTGACAGTCGCTTCATTCACCTTGGAAACTGAATTCAGGTTCTTTATGGTTGGATCCAGAGTATCGTTAGATATCAAAGAGCTCATTTGAGCCTGTGCCTTTAATATAATGGAATTTGATATTCTAAACTGACTTGAAAGTAACTCCTCATATGTTCCTGACAACAATGAGCTGTACTCGCCATCCGAACTCTCACTCGATAGCTTCAGGCTTTCACCAACAGTATCCGCATCACTTTCTTTAGCGTACGAGTCACTGGTGATGCTAAAGGCTTCAAATCGTCCACCAGTTAAGCACACTGCGCAGCAACTAATTCCATCTGAAATAATCCACGGCTGGCTCACTCTGGGAGCCGCCGACATTGCGCTGGTCTCGTTAGGAAAGTTGAATGTCAAAGCAGACTCCACTTCATCCAAATGACAGATAAATGTTGGTTTAGTAGAAAGTTGTTTCTCCATTAAAGCTCGAAGACGAGACAAATTTCCCGAAGACAGATGTTGCTTCATCTCTGAACACCATTCCGAAAAGTCAATATTCAAAAAGTCCCCCTTAGCTGTTGTCACAAGAATTGAAGAGTTGCTATTTGGCAGCAATACAGCTTCGCCAATTATATCATCATCATCATGCTGCTCTCCCATAACAACCCAGTCGATAGCAGCAAGAGCTGGACTGTATGGATAATCAATAGCAAGTCCTTCAAATCTCATTATCTCGTTTTGTTCATCAAATAATACAACAACCGACTTGTCGAAAACAGCACACATTAAATCATCGGTCAAAGAGACTAGCTTCAACGCGCTTTGCTCATATAGTTCACTTGGGAACGGCCTTATACTGTATGGCCCCACTATTTTACCCTTAAGCAGCTCATCAGGCAAGATATGCGATAGAGGCGTCTCACTTGCGTATTTTTGTCGAAGCAATCCAGCAAGTTTTAACATCGGAAGTGTGTCTTGGTTAATCGCATCGGAATGAGTTTCACCGTTGGCTTTAGAGACAGTCTTGAGCTTCAGGGTTGCGTAATTAAACAATGTATCCAGCCATTGATTCGATACTGAAGGACACTGAGGTAGAAATGGAAATATCTTGTAGACAGAGAAGTCGGCGGTGAGAATAAACAACGTCAGATCTCCTTTTGGATTATCATCCTGATCATAAACACAGGACCCAAACTCTATCGATACAGGATCCCTGGGTATATCATCTGTTGCCGAGAATGACCCATTTCCGTCAGACCTGGAGCTCTTAAAACTATACGTTTGTGATAGGCTGTCCTCAGTGAGTGCTATCGCCTGGTGGCACTGAATCCCGTTATCAGTCAATATGACAATCTCTGAAAAGTAATTTGAAACATTGTTGAATATGATTTGTTTGATCCTCTCGGCCTCTCCAAGTTTGACCTTGATTTTACTGTGTGTTGTGTACCTGAGCTCTGATCCAGGCTCATTTAAAGTCAATGTACTGCAAGACCGGTCATTCCAAAGGCACAAAATTCTTTCATCCTTATTTAGCACAGCAAAATCGGGATCAAAATCCAGTTTGACATCAAGAAAGAACGATTTCCGTTGCAGATTAGTCACCTTCACTTCCCTTCCAATGATCGTGATGATTTGTTTGCCATTTGCTCTGGTGACACTCAGATGCCGCTGCTTCGTTGTAAACTCGTTTAGTTGACTGGTACAACGCTCAATTAGCAGTTTGTCGTAGCCACTTGCGCGTTCAGACATATTGCGGCCAGCCCAGCCAACAAAGAGGCTGCCTCATCTCTCTTGCACCACTGTTTCATGAAATTGAAAAATCTACTGGCAATGTTGTTGCTGGTTCCAGCGGTGTGGTGTACGGGTGTTTCATCCAGCGCTGTGGAGGACATCCCATAGCTTGTTCAATGTGATACATTTGATTCCCCATTGGACAGACAGCTTGAGCTTTTCGTTAGCAAGAAGCTCTAGCTGGTTCATTGAGCTATCGAAAAGTAGCAGTTCTGTGTGGCGACTGAAAATCGGGTTCAGCTGGAAAAGACTGGAGATCTTATTTAAGTATCGTTCAACATGGGACAATTCAATACCTTTGAATCCGGTGATGCAAAGATGAATGGGTTCGTTGTCCTTAGTAACAAGCCCTAAGTATAATTTCAGAGCAGCTATGTCCAGTGTTGACGGAATGGGCATTGGCTGGCACCACTGGCTGTCAAAATCAAGGCGGGTATAGTAGAGACACCGTTCTATGGCGAATTCGGTTATTGCTCTCGAACTGTGGTTTAGCGAAGGTGGTAGCTGATTCAGGTCAGAATGAACAATGATATAATCTGTGTTTGTATGATCATCAAACACGATTGTGCCTCTGTAGCCACTGATGACTTTCTCCAGTATTCTTTTTTGGGTATTGTTGAATCCGTACAACCTGAAAGAAAGTCCTTCAAAAAGGAAATGCACTACCGGTCTATCTGTATCAGGCGTGAAGGAGGATGACGATGGCGATATAGGAAGGATCTCGGTCTGAACGCTGTTCCAATTTTCATCTTGACCGTTATTTGACATATTTGTTGACGGAACATTGGCCATGATTGACTGCCATAATCGATTGTCTTTGTCGACTTTCAACACCTTTAAGTCCCGATCATCTGAGCCAGAGCTTTCCATTCTGCTTAGTTCTTGTTTTCTCTTTCTCAGGTTCCGTCTCTCTTCAACGAACCTTCCCTGTTCATCTCTCCAATGTGTAAACAGTTGCCAGTCACAGGCCTCATTTCTCCTTCCTTTACCGTTATCTTGTAGCAGTTCATAGTAGTGACAGTTGAGAAAGCCCCCTCTCTCAACAGAATCAAAACACCAGTCTGGTGATACAACGGGAACTCCCCATTCTTTGGCTTTCTCGTACCTTCTTCCCTCGCGAGTCGTGGTTAACAGCACGTTTGTTATATTTGATATACTCTCCGTGACTGGTTCTCCTCCATTCTTGACAACAAGCTCGGAGATCTTCGACACAAGACTGGGATCAAGTCGACTAACTGATATCCGACAATTCTCAAAAGGCCTCAATGCATCTATATCCCTGACTGAAGAAACATCATCCTCACCTTTCAGCCAACTTTGATATGTCCTTAGGATGGTCTCATACGAAATCAAGCGCACATCTGGCCGGTGCTTGATCACATAATGGAACTTACGCGATGATGTCCATTCACCTGAGGATGTATTCACTATAAGAGCTGCAGTATCAGAAGTCAAGTCATTTTCGTATGATGCCTCTGGAAACAACTTTGTGATGATCTTTATCAGTTCCAGCCGGCTTGTCTCAGGTAGAGAAGTTGATGTCACCTTGATATGATGATCGTAATTGCCCGCCGTCATCTTGTGTGGTTGATTCACCTGATTGATCACCAACAAGATAGTCAACCATTATTTTTTATTTTTATAAATAGTGTAAATTAACATCAGCTTCTTCCTTTAAGTAGTTGGTGATACTTCAAGTGCCTTATACCAATTGATGATCCAAACACGGTGTTGATATTGTCTTTTAAAGGGCTATATATATCAGGATACGATACTCCTGAAGTGACTGGATGAGCACGTTGTAATCATAAGGTGGTATTGATCTATCATTATGGTTCCTCCAAAGCGAACTAAAAGCTTCAAAGGATGCTATACATGCCGAAGACGCAAAATTGGCTGTGACCTGGGACGCCCTTCGTGCCGGAAGTGTCAAAAGGCCGGATTGATTTGTGAAGGCTATGAAGTGAAGCTGAGATGGTGTTGGCCAATTAAGTTTGATCAATATGGTGGTCAACTCCCTAGTGACTCAAGCCAAGAAACAGAGTACTACCAAAGACGATCGGTTCCGTTTGTGGAGTATCCTAAAGGTCAAATATACCACACGTATGATCAGCTTGATAGCGACCTTGCCTCGCTCAATTGCAAATCCTCGCTAGAATCAAAGCAAAAAGGTCCTTTTGGAGTCTTCAAGGTCAAAAGAAATGTTCCCGACTCCGCAGATCTACCATTCACGGATTCCCAACTCACATCTGGCTCCCTAGGGAACGAATGGCTTAGCACAGAGCTACTGGATGCTGCTCTTTTGACAGCATCTGCTATCAATGGTGATACACATTTTTTGGATATGTTCAAGCATGACTCTCTGGATGCTTTAGGAGGATCTATTTCTGCTGGTAATACTACAGTGACAGCCGCAGAATCGGTATCAGCAGATAATCCGGCAATGGTTATTGGTAATCAATCTGAAAATGTGACTACATCAAAGAATAGTGCTTTATTGGATCCAGTCCCCGGGAAGATGTTACATCTATTGTTTCAAGGAAGGAATGACAAAACAAACTCTTCAGCTGAATCATTAGACAACGAAACTAATACGACTGGTTCTGATCGGAGTGTTAGAGTCATTAACACAATTGGCATTCATGCTGGAAACGGGGCTCGCTTACCAAGTAGTATCATGAGTATTCAACATGAAACTCCGTATCCGGAAACACTTATAATTGATAATCTTGGGATACCTACAGCATCCTTGAAGGTGCTTCCAATGGCCCGGTACTTGCTGAACTACTACATAGAGAATGTAGCAGATATGATGACTGTTATCCCCTTGGCGAAGAATCCTTGGAAGTTTATTTATTTTCCAAGAGCGTTAATGGCGGTTGGAGAGCTTGCATCGCTTGGCAAGACTTCAAACGCTAGAAATTGTCTCTTGAATGCTTTGCTTGCTGTGAGCGCATTTAATATCCAAAGCAAGTTTGTTAGAGGCTCAGATGAGATGAAGTTTTATGTTGATTTGGGCATCCAATTACGTCAACAGGCAACAAACTTCCTTAATATATGTCTTGAAAATGACATACTAGATCAGAAATATAAGGATGTACTGGTTGCTGTTTTGTCGATGGTTACGATTGATGTGGTGTGGGGTACAATGTCTGCTTGTAAGATTCATTTGGATCATTGTGAAAAGATCATTGAAAAGAAGATGAGAGTTAAGCCGAAGCTTAGCTCCAAAGCTGTGATCCTACACAGAATATTCAGTTCCCTAAAGCTGATTCAAGACTCAACCTCCTTAGATCAAATATCTGATACGGAGATATTTTTGAATGAAAGCAATTATCGTGGTTTTATCTTAGGTACGAAAGAGACGTCTAAACAAGAACTTGAGAAACTAAGTCATGATAGTCTGGCAGGACTTCTTAGAAATAACCGAAAACGAAGACGAGCTAGAGATACGACAAAAGGCTCTTCTGCTGAAAATCTAAAAGATAATAATGATAGCAGATCCGCATCTGAGCTGCCTTCGTCTAATGATGGCTTGATAACAAAAGGAGTCTACAACGAAAAAATCACTGATCAAGGAAAGGTTCGGATTGAGTACATCGTCAATAACGAGGGAAATGGTATTTCCCAAGGTGAGGTTGATGTCGCTGTGAGTCATGACTCTGGTATTCCGGCTTTTATTGATATAACGCGTACAAGTTTCATGCCATCTAAAAATAAGATGGATGACAAAAACGTTTCCTCTGATGCCATTTATGGGCTTCCTAACTCTCTCATCTTAATGTTTAGTGAAGTTGTGCATTTAGTGCGTTTTAAAAAGTACCATGAAGACCACCAGAAGAGTTTACCTATATTTTTTGATGAACTTTCGAGTCAGCTAGAAGTTA
Source organism: Ogataea trehaloabstinens (assembly GCA_003706095.2). Taxonomy (NCBI): domain Eukaryota; kingdom Fungi; phylum Ascomycota; class Pichiomycetes; order Pichiales; family Pichiaceae; genus Ogataea; species Ogataea trehaloabstinens. The sequence continues at coordinate 100,713 of PPKJ02000005.1, read as the reverse complement.
AGATGTTGGGATGGAATTTGGAGTGGAAGCTAACCACAGATGATCAGAGATTGTCATCATCTGATACTGCAGGCGACTCTACGGCCTTTATCTCTGCTCGTTATGAAGGTATTTATCATCATGTCATGTCGTTTTATCATGCATTAGTTGTTTATTTCTACCGGTTCGTGGAGGATGTTAACCCTTTATTAGTGCAAGAAAGGGTGGAAAAAGTGCTTGATCACTTAGAGGCCATTCAGCGGCTTGTCGAGGCGGATCGTGAGAATCTTTATGTTATACCGCTATTTTGGCAAGGATTCATAGCTGGAAATGAAGCCATGACGCCCTTTTTACAGAACGGGTTCAATGCATGGGGTCATAGTATTTCTACTACGGGAATCGGTACCTATTGGAACGCACGACAAATAATGCTGGAAGTGTGGAGACGGCAGAACCAAAACGAACCACATAGCTGCTGGGTGTACGTTCTTCGGGATTGGAAGACTAATGTCATGTTAACATAGGCCATGAGTGAATGTGGCTGTGTCGGCAGATCCTGGCTGTGCATTTATTTTTCAAGGAAAAAGAAAAAAACATTTGTAAGGTGGCGGACAGAAGAAGCTGGAATAAATCATCACTAAAGGACAGCACAGAGTCAGCAATCAACAGAACAGCACATAAGAGCAGCATAGAGGCTTTGCGGAGCGATTCTCGGGTGCATTCTTTTACTGAAAGTTTTAGGTGAAGGTGATTGAGGAGGCGGCGAAGCTGAAGAAGAGGATAGAGACACCGACCACGTTTTACAGATCAGATAAGATTGATTAGAAAGGCGACATTGATAGATGAGGATCAGACTGGGTATACTCTTTATATTTCTATACGTGGTGGTAGGGTCACGATTGGCGCAGGTTTCATCGTTAGAGAAGAAGCCCGCGCGTCTTTCGGCCCAGTACTACTACGAGAATATGCATGAGTTTGAGAACACGCCATTTCGATATTATGATGAGTTTAGGAACTCAACGATTCAAGAGAGTTCGAATGTCAAATTTAGGGATATTGATGAGATAAACACAGCTATTCGTCCTATTGTGCTAGAACTAATCCATGAGAACTTCTTCAAGATATTCCGGTTGAACTTGTTCAAAGAATGTCCCTTCTGGTCCAGCTCAGAAGGATTTTGTATGCATAAGAGCTGTGCGGTAGATACTATCGATGATTGGAAAAATCTTCCTGAAATATGGCAGCCAGAGGCGCTAGGAAGGATCGAGTCTGTTTCCAAGGAGGTTCCTGATACAGGTAATTTGGAGAGCAATGGATCGTGTATAGCTACTTTGAATAAGTCGACCAAGGACTATTGTGAATTGGACGAGGTCAATGAAGATTCTGTTTACGTTGACCTGGTTGCCAATCCAGAGCGATTTACAGGATATGGAGGAGACCAGTCGTTTCAAATATGGAAGAGCATATACAATGAGAATTGTTTCAGTCTTGGAACAGATTTCTGCATAGAGAAAAACGTCTTTTACAAGCTGATTAGCGGTATGCACTCATCTATCTCGACTCATTTGACGAACGAGTATCTGGATCTGAAGACAAAGGAGTATGGGCCTGAATTGAAGCAGTTCATGATTCGTGTCGGAGACTTCCCAGAAAGATTTGAGAACCTGTACCTTAACTATATTTTACTTGCGAAAGCTCTCATAAAGCTGGAGACGTCGGGAGTGTTAGAAGAACTTAAATTCTGTGATGACAACCAATTCATCCGAAAAGAGAAACAGCTCAAGCAAAAACTCAAGCAAATTGCCGCTCCGTTTTACAGCTTGGCTGAAAAAGATAAAGACCATGAATGTCTGTTCAATGAAAACTTACTATTTCAAAGTGAGGAGTCTGTGCAGTTGAAAGATGAATTCCGTGAACATTTCAGAAATGTCTCGCGTATAATGGACTGTGTTCATTGTGATAGATGTCGTCTATGGGGTAAAGTTCAAACTACTGGATATGCTACAGCATTGAAAATTCTCTTTGAACTTGATCATAGTCCTGGAACTGTTGATGAAAGTTTCCAAATAACGAAAATTGAGTTGATTGCTTTATTGAACACGTTTGATCGTCTTTCCAAGAGTGTACAGTCTGTTGGTAATTTCAAAAAACTATACGATGAAGCGATGGAAGCGGAAGAAAATGGAACCTCTGTTGGATTTGAGGACGATCATGATGAGATTTTTGGAACTGATTTTACAGGAAACCAGAACCCATTTGAGGACTATAATAATAATAATAAAGCATCATCTCAGTTAGAAGCTCCGATGACGACACCGTTCAGCGAGGTCCAGATGCCTGGGAGAGGCCGCGAGGGCCCAGGCTCATTGGCAGACGCTTTCAAGCAGGAACTGAATAACGTTACGCAAGCATTCTTTTTTGTGATGCGCAGCTACAAGATCTTCTTCAGATTAGCCTACAATTATGTTCTGGTACGCCTAGTGTACTACTGGAACATCTTCGTTGGTCATGTTCACCAAGATTTTGATACAAGCAGACTTTACCGAATCGAACTATAAACACAAAACGCCTTGCAACGCATAAGGTGTTCACCGTCTTGATATGATAGTAGCATATCCATTGTTAATATACACTTTTTAGAAAGTACCTTCATTCTTTATCCTCAGCAACGTCGTTCTTCCGACGACGTCTCACTTGCTTGGTCTCATCCACAGCGTTTGTAGCTGTACTAGATGGCTTATCAATAGCATCAAATAAACGTTTTGCTTTCGCAATCTCCCTATCCATTCTCATGAGATCTTCCACTCTTCCAAGCTTCACTGGATCTTTACGTAGTGCAAACCGCAAATCGTCGATACGAAGCTTGTTTCGATGGTGCGTTGCCCTTGATTGGTTTGCAGCCATCATTACATCAACCAGGTACGATGTCAACAGCTCTTCCATGAGCTGCACCGTATCTGCACTCGGGGTTTTGCTGTCTCCGAAAGCATACAGCAGGGCTTTGATGTCATTCGAGAAATGCCGAATACGGGCTCTTCCGGGCCGTCTACCCACCGCCATGCCTGTAACACTATGACGGGCTTGAATGCGGTGCACTCACGCTTGATGCGTTTCTTCAATTTGAATTATTTTCGATATGGGCGGCGTGTGACGGCGATCACGTGATACACTCTTCCCCTCTAGATTCGGGTAGAAACATAGAAATAAATGTCTTGCGATTTTAGTTCACGATTGTACAGACCTGTGGCCTTCTACAGCACAGTAGCGCTTGTCTCTATGTTACTGGCAGCAGCGCCGTGAGTCCAGCATGAGCGTACAAACTCAATTGGAGTACTTGAGAGAGCCGAACTCTGGCGCCGGGGTTCCGAAGGTGCTCAGTTCCCGGGAAGTCGAGCACCGAATAGCACAAGGCCATATTATAGTTATTTATCAACACTATGTTTTGCAGCTTGACTCGTGGCTTGCTCGGCATCCTGGTGGTGAAAAAGCGATTCATCACATGATCGGGCGAGATAGTACTGACGAGATGAACGCATATCATTGTGACAAGACATGCCTTATGTTTAAAAGATTCCGGATCGGAGTAATTGATGGTGGCTGGGAAAATATGGTTCCTCCCATTCAAGGAGGCAAATTCCGACTACTGGATGGAACAAGCTGTGGCAAGAAACTTGCTGGTGAAATGTCTTCAGCTGTTGCTCCCAAAATGCCGCCAAATGTTATTCCCGACTTGTCGTCGACTCACCTGTTTCCTATAAAAGAAAGCTGTGTCCGTGATCCCAAAGATGTTATTGAGAACTATGACAATGCATTCGTGAAACTGGATTTAGAGACTTGGCCATCATTGGATTATAAGACACAGCGATGGTTATCATTGAAATACAGAGAGCTACACAAGCGAATCACCCAACAAGGCCTCTATGAGTGTCCATATGTCGAATATTTCAAACAGGGATGCATCAATCTGAGTTTATTTCTGTACTTTTTGATCTTTCTGAAACTTAAGTGGTACTTTTGGAGTGCGTTTTCGATTGGAATTTGCTGGCAGCAACTCACATTCATAGCACATGATGCCGGCCATATCGCTATCACGCATAACTATCAGATTGATAATATAATTGGAGTCGTCGTCGCAAATTGGTTGGGAGGTTTGTCCATTGGATGGTGGAAAAAGAACCATAACGTGCACCATCTAGTTACAAATGATCCTGTTCATGATCCGGACATCCAGCATTTGCCTTTTTTCGCTATCAGCAGTCGTCTTTTAGGAGACGTTTACTCCACGTACTATGAGAAAGTGTTGTGGTTCGACAAGCTCGCTAAATGTCTGGTTCAGTTTCAAGGCTATTTATATTACCCTATTCTCTGTTTTGGAAGGTTCAATCTTTACCGACTGTCGTGGGAATATCTTCTTTTCGGTAAGGGTCCTGGTGGTAAGGCTGCTTGGTTGAGATATTTTGAAATGGTGGGGTTGGGCTTCTTTTTTTACTGGTTTTTCTACTTGTTGATTGGATCATTGGAAACAAAGCTAGACAAATTACAGTTCATTATGGTTTCACACATAGCAACGATGATTGTTCACGTTCAAATCACATTGAGTCATTTTGCAATGTCAACTTCTGATCTCGGTACTTCCGAATCATTTCCTGCAAGACAACTTCGTACAACTATGGATGTTGACTGTCCAGAGTGGTTTGATTTCTTTCATGGGGGGTTGCAATTCCAAGCGGTTCACCATCTTTTCCCCCGGCTTCCTAGACATAACTTTAGAAAAGCCCAGAAGCTTGTAATGGAGTTCTGTAAAGAAACAGGATTACGTTATTCTATTTATGGGTTTGCTGACGGAAACCGTAAAGTTCTATTCAAAATGGACGATGTTGGACAACAAGTTAAAATATTTAAGGACTGTCTAAAAAGTATGCAAATGGAAACCACTCAGAAGAAAAACATTTATGAGCACCGAATTGATCAGGCATTGAAGAGCGAGTGAGGTCATTATATGAGACTTGTTGGTACGTTGTGACCATTGAGTTTCTTGTTTGGTTTGATTGGTTCGAAAAGGTTTGATGCTGTTGAACTTGAAAGATTCAAGGTTTCAGATAAAGGAGATGCTGTGACTGATCTAGTTGCTTTCATAGGTTGCATCACCTTAGAATACTGTGAAATGACAGGCTGTTTAGAGGAGGATTGTAATAGATCATTGGCCAGTATGTTCTGAGGGGTTGAAGGTCTCAGCTGAATACGAGAAACTGTTGATGATGATGAGTTTGAAGACTGGAGAGGTTTTGAATACTGTTGCTTGGTCGGCTGCTTGGATGAAGTTTGAAGAAGGTCAGCTGAAGATACATTTTGTGATACCGTAGGAGAAAGCGTTGATGGAGACGATTCTGAATGGTTTGGGGGCATTGATTTCTGTTTAGTGGAAACTTTGTTTGTGATATCAGTCTTGAGGTATTTTTCTATCTTATTCAAGATTGTGAATATCAGTTCAAGATCTTTTATATTAGATACATGATTGGTCAATTTCCATAGTTGAAAGAATATGCTGTTAGTTATAAGTTCGCAAGTGTCGATTTCATTCTTAGAGACAGATATTTTGGGCGTTGAGTTGGAAAGACGAACAAATATCTTATCATACAGTGAGACCAAGTTGATTAAGAGGGTCGAATTAGTCAGGTTGTTTGCAGATGTGTTTTGAATCAGAGGCAACAGCTTTTCGACAATGATATACGTATCGATGTTTTTATCTTTCAGGTCACATATCATGAGGATAAAAGCCTTTATTGTCAAGTTCTTTATACGTAAAGAACTTGTGCCACTGAAGAGGTCACATATGGATGGAAACCACTTGGTTGCAACTGTTGAATATGTCTGGAATCTCAAGAAGATATCGAGATTTGTGAGTATTTTCTCTTCAAGTTGAGTCGCTGAAGGCTGATTGTTTGATTTTGATATCGATGATTCAAAAATGGTCGATAACAGTGCTTGAAAGTCCTGCGTATGCTTTGTGTTGAGCTCGTTTTCATTAGCATTCAGTTTCTGTTGGATGGTTTCCAAGTGTGATATCAGAAGCATTTTGAAGCTTGCCAGCTCGAGTTTTGCCAATGTGGATGTCAATATAGGGAAGATCTTATCTGTGAACGTCAATTGTGAGAGTTGAGGTGACATTAGGAAGAGGTTTTCGATTGCCAATGTGATGAGTTTTTCCTGGTCCTCTGTTATTTTGGGTTGACGCTTGTCCTTGCTTAGAAATGGAATCATGATATCGGATAACACGGGGATGAACTTGTTGATCAACAGAGCCTTTGGGAATTTGGTGATATTCTCTGTGAGGTTCTGCAATAGACTGAGTTTCTCTTCCAAGCTGAGGGCAGCGAAATCGTCAATCGAATTCAGTATTTTGACTAAGTCATTGTTAAATATACCCGATTCGATGAGATCGTCGATTGTGACGGGTTTTTGGAGCTGAATAACGTCCTTGTTGGACTCTTGGGTATTGTTGAGAAGAAACATAAACGTATCAAAGTAACTTCTTGGGATACTAGCAAACACTGTATGATTGGAAAGGTTTCTTGATTTGAGGGTTGATTTCAATCTATTGAAAGATCGCTCATATTCTAGCAAGCTGGAGCTGGAACATGAAATCAGACACTCGCCCTGGTTGAACAGATAGTAAATCAAGCACGCCAGTGAGAATATATCGTCTATAAAGTCAACATTGTGATGAAGTAGGAGGTTAGGCGAGCAGAATCGGAAGTCCAGACTGAGAAACGAGCCAAGTCTCGAATCAATAGGGTCAATGTACTTCTCGTGGATACCATCCTCAATAAGCTCCATGAACTGAAGACCGGATATTTTCCAATCAAACGTCTCTGATATTAGGATTGACGAAGGGTTCAGGTTCAAATGAACTGTGTGGACACTCTGGTGCAGGAACTTCAGACCCATTGCTATTTGTAGAATTCCCTTTGTAATTATCAGCTCATCCAGCTGGGTCTTCGAAAACGAACATAGATCATCAACCACATACTCAGTCACAAACATCATTCTGCTCTTATGGTCTTCAAGAGGCTCAATAATAGTCAGGAAATTAGGGTGCTTCAGCCTCGCGAGGTTGTTGATATAGCACTTCAGGTTCTGCACAATATCCTCCATGACTATATGACGATTGCTGCGGTTCATGACGCCGTTCGCAGTCATTCTTGACTCAACTTCCTTCTTGTTGAACTGCCATACCGAATACTTCTTCTTTGTGACTTTATGCTTCGCAGGATATATCGTCCAGCTGTTGTTGTTCACAAACAGTGGATTTGATGACACTGAATAAGTAGACTCGATTCCCGAGCTCTTGAACACCTTGAACATTTTGCCGTGCTGCTGCTCAAACGCTTATCCCATGTTCCTCAAATCAATCAACCAACAACAGATGCTGGTTGGCATTTTTTTCCTTCGTCTAAATTATTACGTTCTCGTTCTTAAATGTGTACGTCAGCATTTACATAATCACGCAATCCTTATCTTGCTTCTTCTCCTCCTTCTTTGGCTTCTTAGCTGGGGGAGCCGTTTCGTTGTAACTCCTTTGAAGATCTCTCGCGTACTGTTCATCCTCCTCGTTCTGAAGCTGTAGTGCTAATGTCTCATCGATCAAATCCTCATTTTTATTATTATAATCTGCGCTCTCACCATTCCCCAATTGAGGTGTCTCAAATAATCCATTGACTAACTCGTCATCAAATCCACTTATAGAGCTTAGTCTTTCCCATACAATCTGCTCATTAGTTCCGTATCCCTCGTCGTAAGCTAACAGGTACAGCTCGTTGTTCACTTTGTAAATTGTGTTGAAGTGGTCGTTCCGGAAAAAAATAGACATGCTATCATTTTTGATTATACTTTCACTAGTTTGCAGATTGGATAATCCTCTTGTAGTCAGCTGGGTTTTGTTCTCATTCATGAACTCATTCACCTTGTTATACTTGTCTATCTTCTGCTTCATATCCTCATCGCTACCGTCTAATAACCCCAGTAGCTGTTGTTCGTCAAGTTCTTGAAGATTAATATTATACTTATCTTGATAAAGATCAATAATGAAAATCTTGTAATCTTGACATTTATCAAAAGTATCCAGCTCGTTAATAATTTGGTCTTGTTGCTCATCAAACACAAATCCATGCACTATTTTCAGATCGAATATCTTCAGCAGCGTATTGACATTCCTTGTTTGGTCTCCAAAATCGTCTATGATCTGATTATTAAATTTCAGATTGACATTCAAACCCGACTCAATATGAGGTAGTATGTCGAGAATTGAGCTCATATCAGAACTCAAATCGTACTTGTCGTTCATCAATAGTAGAAGATTTATCAATTCATTGATAAGAGAGTTGAGCTCCACGGTGTGGCTGGTCAGTAGCGCCTTCAATGATGATAGCTCATCTCGCTCAGACGATAAAACAAGCGTATTAATAAATGAAATGAGAAAGCAGGGACCATTTTTATTCTGCAGTAAAATGCTGTTCATATGAGAGTTTCCATGTGAATCTGTCCAGTGCACCGTCTTGGTGTGAAATTTGAGGTTGTTGGACATCATTTGAAGACAAATGGCACTAGTCTAGTCAAGTGGTTTATTATCCATCTGCTTTAATTACTAAACATATTTAACTCAGTCAAGGCTTAGAGGATTACGTAAGTACTGATGTAAGAGTAGAAAATTTTTGAGCCATCAAGAAGTCGTCATGCTGAAGTGATTCTAATCTAGGACAGACGCTATGACATTATTAGTGGAACTGAATGAGGATGATTAAGGCTTTTTCACTCAGACATGGGCTCAGCCGACTAAACCATGGACTTCACAGTCATGTGAGGCTTTATTCGCCGGGATTCTCTACCCCAATGACGACCAATGCTCCATTAATCACAAGACTTCAAAACACTTCTGAAATTGAATCATCACAGCAGGAGGATACAATCATTGAGCTACTGCAGGATATAACACCCCAGCCTGTTGACACCTCTGAAGTCACGTATAAGGAGTTTGCTGATAGATCTAAGAGGACGTTTCTTCCCATTGTGCCGACTGAAATCAATGAGGTATCTATTAACTCATTCTTAATGGATCTGACCCAATTTCGATATCACCCTTCAACTGATAAGAGTATTGAAGAGTCGATTAAGGACATTCTTGAGTCTGTTCCCGAGCTGATAAATAAAGAGTCGTATTTGAGTATCACGGCGTACTTCCATTTTAATGTTAAAGATCATCAAGCATTTAGAGTCCTTGATAAGATGGTTGAGAAGTCTAGTATTCCCCAAGATGTCGATTTCGATAATATTTTATTAGGGTATTCAAATACTTTAACCGATTACACATCACGTATTGAGCGTCTGGAAAGGCTTCGTTCTAAAGGAGCAAGAGCCAACAACAACACATGGTACTATATCTTTCGAATGTTGAAGAGTCAACCATCAAGACTTCGATTATTAGATCTCATGGATGAGTATAAGCTTTCACATATTCCTGTATTGAATAGTGCCATATTCACTTTGGCTAAGCAATCTTCACCCGAAAGACTTGAGGCTTATTATTCTGACCATGGTATCAGTCATGATAACATCAGCAGTTTCGAACTGAACCGATTAGTTGAATGTTATCTGCGCGATGACCAGTTTCAAAGTGCGTGGGACATAGTCAAAGAGCTGCATTTTGATTCATCCAAACCAGTCGGTGTGAATACTGGAACGTTCAGTGCGTTCTGTGACTATTTTATTCAAAGAAATCAGATATGGTCATGTATCGCGTTCTCAAACTTGTATTCATATACATTCAAAACAAAAACAAAGCATATTGTTGCTTTCAATCTGATAGATAAATACTTGTCCAAATGTCAATATTTCGATGATTGGGCCCCCTTCACCAGAGTCATGGTCAACGAACTTACGTCAAACAGCAAAAAGAAAAACTATTTGGTCGACAATCATTTCAAAAGACTAGCCAACTATGCTAGAGTCCATGGTCTCTCTGATTTCAAATGCCGTTCTTTTGATTCCAATGATGATGCGTATAGAACTGAGCTATATTCCAATTTGAGATGGCCTGATGGAAAAGTAAAGCTCGACTTGTCAAAAAATAAACAAAAGTTCATAGAGCAAGCTAAGGGGCTAGGTGCGTCGATAGATGAAGCAAAGTCGCTCAACCCGTCGGATATCATTTAAAGTTAATCTCATATATTATAAGTGTGTGGATGTCAATTGCGCGGTTTCTTGGCTCCAGCACGCTCAGATGTCATATCCTCTTCCTTCCTTTTCTCAGTATGCGGTCCAGAAGTACCACTAGTAAGCTCGTTGATACGTGGGTTACTTCCATCAAGATCTTCGGTTATTCCAGGAACAATATCCCCGTTAGGAGTTTGAGGCAACAGATAATCGTCAACTTTGAAATCATCAATAGAAGGTGTTGGTGCATTATTAGTATCGTCTCCTTGTTTACCCATGTTATTGGCCAAAATGGATAGCCATTCATTCATTTGCTTGATTGAATTCTGTTGGTTGTTAAGTTGGTTTGTAATGTTTCCCATAAGATGTTCGGATGAAGGCGTGGCTGGTTCTTCAGCTGGTTGCAACGGTGTAGCGGAATTTAAAGGAGAGGCAGGTTGTAGCTGTGAATTTAGTTCAGGGAAGTAAGAGCGTGGTGAATTCACCATAGATGATGTTGCAAATGAAGTTGGGATTGAAGGTGGTATTGCAGATTGACCTCGAATTTCTTGTGGAGTATAAGCAACAGGAAATTCTCCGTATTGATCATAATTTCTATTCTCTGGACCACGGTGGATTTCTTGAATTGGTGAATCGTTCGACCCTGGAGACACTAGAACAGATTTCTCGGCTCTCTTGCCAGAGGATGTGGATGAAGTAGAGCCATCATGTGCACGATTAGTAAGCATCAATCTATTAGACTGATATAGTGAATTTTGTTTAGCTGAAGGGTCGTAATCGTTGTAAACTTCGGTTTGACCATTTTGTGGTGGATGCAGTTCATTTTGATGTCTAGAAGACACTAGATCCAAAACATCATTTGAGTTTGCTCCTGCGCCTTCCAAAAACTTTGCAGAACCTGAGCCATATAGGGTGGCCAAAAACCTCAATATCTTGTCCAAAGTGTCCGACTGAGACTTGTGTCTCTCTCTTGCAAGATAGTTTTCTTTCCATAGCATTTCGTTGTCATGAACCACTCTGCGAAGATCTTCAGCAATTCTTTGTTGCTTTTGTTTCATGTTCTCTAATTCTGCCAAAAGCACACTGATATCAATCTCTTCATCTTCGCCATCCTTGGAGGATTTGTTTCTAATAATATTATCTAATAACTCCTCCTTTCCTTTGACGAAATTAGGGTTCTCAAACTGCCAAACTTCATCTCCTTGAATCAATGACCCAGAGTTAACATCCTGCATCTTGTGCCACCCATACATATTAAGTTGTCTAACAAATGAAGCGAAATTATTGTGTTTAAAATACTTTGGTAAAACATGTTTCATAAAGCTTTCCCTATCATTCACCTGGAATGCATCCCCACTAGGTAACCAAGATATATACTTTGAATTCGCTTCATCGTTCACCATATTCCATAACTTCATTACAAAAGCAGGCCTTTTGTGTGGCCCCGAAGCAATATTTGAAATTTTCTTTGGTCTGGGTCTCTTGAAGGGTAAACCTTTGTTAGAAGAATCGGAAATGTTACTATCAACAGACTTGGAGTGATCATAATATGGAAGTGACGAGGGATTGCTATACCTGTGAACAACATAATTCGGATTGCCATTAGAAGTGAAAGGCATTAGTTGTCCCGCTCCTGAGGTCAAATCAACGGCTGAATTGCCATTGGACACAATTGATTGTGGGGTGGTTATTATTGGAGATTGAGAAATATGTCTCTCGGAATTTGGAATCCCAAGTGGTGGAACATCCGCTGTAGGGAACAAGTAGACAGGATTGGTCGGATCAGACTCACTCTCGGTAATTGTAGGATCAAGAAGAATATTTTGTTCTTCAACGCTAGATGGCGGTATTGATCTGGTTAACTTATCGTTGTTAACATTTTCACCAAGTTCCTCTATCTGACTAGAGCCTCTGGAAGACGGCTGCAAAGCGACGTTGGCCTTTGATCTTTCCGAAGTCATTATTTGCTAACAGATAGTGGTTTGGCTACCTGTCTTATCGACGTATTACGTCAGCTGTGTATTGTTACCGCCAGCTCTCACCTAATCACTTACGTCAGCTTGTATCGCCACCTGATTATGTCTTGAATTGGTTGCCTTATTTAATTCCTCAAGGTCCTGTCTCCTTCCTGTAGAAACCCGATTTAGAAACGATACGGAAAGCCGAGTGTCCGTGCGGTTGAATTGGTTTTTCAACAACCAGTATGGTAAATCCGAAAAGGGCTTTTACTAGAAGCTGTGTAGTAGGCTTCTTAGTAAACTTTATATGTAGAACAAGGAAGTGTCTGGAATTTGCTAGAACTTTTTCGGAGAAGGAAGGAAAATTTGTTTAGTGATTATGATGGGAATAAATATTTTGAGTCCGGGTAACCTATAGATTGATGCTGATATTTAGTATTAAAGTCTAACTGCTTAAATAGATGATCCTCCAGTGAGACCGCCGGGAACAATCTTGAAACAAAGAATATCGTTCTTTGATATATCAATTGTATCGTCAGCAGATATCCTTTTGCCCCCAACCCCCTCAATTGATGCGATCGTAACTTCACCCATTATCATGCGAGCTACTGTCGCAACTGGAGTACCTCTCTTTATTAATGTACAATCACGAAACACATTACTACCGGATCCACCAGCAAAAGTGTTTATATTTCTTACGGTATAGACTGGGATCAAGTCCAGAATGGATGCAGCTTCCTGTAGCACTTGAACAACGCCTGTTGAACCGAATCTGTAAAGAACTAAATCTTTAATGTTTTCAATTCTTTGCGAAAGCTTCTCGTCCAAAGGTTTCAGTCCAGAATCTTCGCCGAGGTCTTCAACAGTATCTATGAATTCTGTACCTTCTTCATATTTGATGTAGTTTTGTTTTGCCAATTTCCTTAAAAAGATTTCAGTGATTGCACTTGTTAAAACAGCCTTGGTATCGGGATATTTCAATAGCAGTTTTGAGATGTTCTTATCAGCATCCGGATGATCGATTTTATTTAAAGCCAGTACTGTGGGGAATTTAAACTTCATAAATTGCTTGACAACCGTTGTTATCCAAGCATTATCCCAGTCTTGTAAAGGTGGAAGATTTTCAATTGAATCGACACAATTAGAAACCAAATTACCAGACGCTCCGTATCCGCCAAATTGAGCACCGAGCGTCTCTTTAATAGTTGACTTCGTAGCTGTATGTCTTCTAACAATGGATCCCCAACGTTTGTGCAAATTTCCCTCGATCCAAAGACGAATCTCATCTTGTAGCCATTCTACGTCCTGAATTGGGTCGTATCCTCTAGTGGCTTTACCTTCAGCATCTGTTGTTCCTGAAATATCAACCACATGAATCAAAGCGTCAGCGTGTCTCAAATCATCCAAAAACTTGTTTCCTAATCCTAGCCCTTGAGAAGCACCAGGTATTAACCCAGCTACGTCCAACAGTTCAATGGGAACATGTCTTTTTCCATTAATACACCATCCATAATTAGGTTTACAAAGCTCTTGCTTCTGAACACGAGCACATGCACAATCCACTTGTAAATACCCTGTCGCTCTATTTGGATCAATCGTGGTGAAAGGAAATGCTCCAATCTTAGCATTGGCATCTGTTAAAGAGTTCAAAGTGGTAGATTTACCACTAGAAGGTTTCCCTACTATACCAATCAATGGATCTCTAGCCATCGTGTATAAGATACTATCCTTAGGTGTTCTCCTTTATTTTAAAAAAGATCCATTTAATGCTCTAAACTCTTGAAGGGTAAAGAGCACTTTATATCATCTCTTTATATACTTAGCATTCCTCTCTAAAGCGAAGTTTCAAGTCGATTCAGTTGTTCTAAAGACAACTAACGAACATTGTCTAACTTATCCCCATACATTTTAAAAATTTTCCCTGTACTACTTCATACCCGATCTTAAAATGACAGCAAATTAAATCAGTTTATTTGTTTCCTTGCCACATCGAAGAGGCTACTACTCAGATTGAAGGATAAGTATGGAACTCACTTTTGATATTGCAACGCTAGACGGTCTGTTTTCAGGTCAATAGTCTGTTTACAAAATGTCATCTCAGTTTGTGGTGACTCCAGGTGTTCTTAGCGCGATCCTAAGTCTCTCTGTTGATGAGCAAAAACAGACGTTATCATCTATTAAGATAGCCATTCTCGGAAATGATAATCAAAAGGCCAAGCTAATGCCTGACTTCTCAGTACTGCTTGATATTTTGAACCAAAGCAATGAGCCACAACTCTTAAAAGAAGCTGCCATTATTGTTCAATCATTCAGTTATTTAAGAAAGAATATCGATTTTCTTGTTGAACATAACGCTATTAGATCACTTGTTGAGGCTGTTATACGTAACCCTCATCCATTGGCAGAAGTGAATAGTCGAACACTCCTGAATCTGTTGTCATCAAGCTCAATTTCTACTTTAGACGAAGACGCAATCAGTACATCTCTTGACGATTTTTGTGAGGTTATTCATAACATTCTGGTAGAGCCTAAAGCTTCGAGTACCTTGGTTTTCAATACATGTCTGTTGATTCCATTTATTGAACCACGCGCATCGCTAATAAGCTCTTATAAGCCTCTTGTAAAACGTCTATCAGTTGTGATCTCACCATTGATAAAGATAGTGATGACTCAAAATAATACATTTTATGACACAGGCAATTATGATAATTGTGAGAGCATTGAGTCGCTGCCTCAACCTCCATCAGAAAAATTGTTAGATACTATATGTGATGATTTAAGCTCTATGCTTTATGCATTATCTCATCTGATTGAGGTCATTCATTCAACTGAAAATGTTCCTATTACAATTCCCAAGTGTTTGTTTTATATGCTTACGGCCTTTCTCAATGCATACAATTTCAATATAAAGCTGAGTGCAGCGAACGTCCTTACTCAATATGCCAAGCAATGTGTCTCTCAGAAAGATCGAAAGCTCATATATGCCAAAATTGTGCCATCGCTTATCAGTTTGGTATCCCGGAGCAATAAGACGATTGAATCTGACGATTCATTAAACTCAAAATTCAAAGTTTCAAACAAGATGTCTCCTCTTTACCTACTCTCTCAAATTTCTGAGGATGATAATAGCATCAATGATTACCTTGTTAATGTTCGGTTCTTTGATAAGGTTGCGTCTATTCTAAATGCGAACTACTCCAGTGATCAGAAATTTTTGGAAGAGAAGTCGTTGTATAAAATATCTGATTCTCTATTGATTCTGAGTTGTATAGGGGGTCTGAAAGAGAATTATAGAGAGCTGGTCATTAAATGTGATATTGCTCCTATTATTGTGGACTCTCTCACTAGACATGTTGAAATATATGAAGAGTTGTCCACAGGAGCTCCTAATTCAAATGAAGAGCTGGTTCTCAAGCTTTCTAATAAAATAACATTGTCATGCTGTTATTTGCTTAGAGCTTTATCTCGATCAGCTAGTATGTTGAGAACATATTTAGTTGATATGAATTTAGTTGGGTTGTTGTTGAATATTCTCAAGATCCCCGACTCTATTATAGCCAATTGCTCTAAACGGTTACAGCATGATGAAATACTTCTCAAATCTGTGGTTTTGGGAATTGTCTCCAATCTAATTGTGGAGTTCTCTGCTATCAAACAAGAATTAGCATCAAATGATTTGTCATCCTTGTTAGAGAATTTCATTCATAATTCTCGAACTGATTCTCTCAGGTTGAACTCCCTGTTAGTGATACGAAACTCTTTGTTTGGAGATGATGTTATGTTCAAAGAGACGTTTACAAGATCTATTTCTCTGGGTAAAGTGTTTGAGCTTTGTTATGATCCAAATGATAAGATAAAAGAGCAATGCTTCAATATATTGCGGAATCTGTCAGTAGGAACATACAATTGTGCTTCTGATCTTGTTAGTTATTTTCCACGCTCCACAGCTGCTCTCAAATATGGTGAAACAACGTTTTTGGACTTTCTTCTACACCACTTGGCTACAACCACAAATGGAGAAGTGATTCTGGCGATTAATTACATTATAGTCCATCTCGCGGCCTCCAGTGTGAAAAATCGTTCCCTCATTCTGTGCAATGATGCTCTACTTCAAAAACTATTACAATTTCTGGAACTGGACTCACAACCTATTCATGGAAAACAAACTCAAGGCTCATCCACAGATGCTGAAGATGATCAATGGAAGATACGCTTAAGTGTCGTATGGATTATTATAAACTTGACATGGAAGGAAGAAACCACTTCTGGTTCTGAATCGGACGATGAAGAAAGGATGTCAGACATTGACAGTGAAATGGTTCTGGATAACGCTGGGTCATCAGATATACTGGATGTGGACCAAAGCAGCTTGTCACAATTCAGGAAATATTTGAGCTCAAAGAACAGAGCTCTGAAACTGATTGATTTGGGCTTCTTTGAGGCAATCAGACAACTCAACAACCATTGTAATATTTCTGATTTCAAGGAGCGCGCAAGAACTGCAATTTTCCATCTTGTGCTTTATGACACAGCTAATCAATCTAACTGATATCTTGTGTTTCATCTATGTCCTTTAAGAGACGTCTAGTAACTAGCATTTTAACTTTTTTTGTCCCATTGATAACTGACAAAAGAATTTTTTATCTATTTCCTAATTTGGATATCAATGGAAGATTTGGATCTCGAGAGAAACTATCGAATACGCATTCTGAACTCTCCTTTTTAGACCAAGGTGTCACAATTCTGCTTCGATAACGGGGTTTACTTGATCAATAAGGCAAAATAATAACAATTGAAATGCTACATTTGGAATACATGCTCGTTTCTTCTTAATTGTGGCAGATATGCTACCGCAGTGTTTGGAGAGATTCAGACCAGGCTAGTTTCGTCTGGACACAGTTGTGATTTCATATTCGTTACAGTTGTGTTATGAATTGGTTACAGAGTACCATTGTCAATTTTGAAGGTATAAGGTGCCTTTCCTAAGTGGTTAGTACAACTCTAATTGATACAGTGGAACTTCTAATATGGAAAACAAATAGAACATATTTTCTATGGTCTGGATCCATCATGTTTCAGAAGTATCAAACTACTTAAGGTCCATAGTGCCTCTACTATTTCTGATGTGTTCACCAAAGTGCTTGGAAAATGAAAATAGACTAGTCTTTTGTGAAATAGTTTCTGAATAATCTGTCAAACATCACTACCATGTTTCTACTCTTTCTTCTGAAATACACTGTGTTGCTCTTTTCGTCCCTTGTTTTGGGTGAGGATTATACTTCTATTACGTCGACTACATGCTATGCCGGGAACAGGGTTTGCAAGACCACTACAGAATATGGATCACTAACTACGGTTTCTAATGGAGATGCCATTTTAACAACTTATGTGGATGTTTCTTTTATCCCAACATTGGTGTATGTTGATGGTACTTCAACTTGGAAACAACTAAGCTATTCCACAACTGTCAATGATTATGGATCTCCTACAGTGGTGGTGACTTACTGTGATATTCCTGGTGAGACTACTGTTACTACTACGCAAAAGACTACTAGTGTTTTAACGGAGTCGGATGTTACTCTCACGACCGTTAAAACAAGGCCATGCAATTCCCCTTGGACGACTTCCTCTGCTGTCGTTTTGACTACTTCAACGGCTGATCAAAACGGAAATACAGTTCAGACCTTATATACCTCATATTCTACGTATGAGACTGTGAAGATTTGCCCTACCAGTCTTGAGACGGTGAGTAGTTCAAGTTCTTCAAGCTCCTCAAGTTCTTCAAGCTCCTCAAGTTCTTCAAGTTCTTCAAGTTCTTCAAGTTCCTCAAGTTCTTTAAGCTCCTCAAGTTCTACAAGTTCTACAAGTTCTTCAAGTTCTTTAAGCTCCTCCAGCTCCTCAAGTTCTTTAAGCTCCTCCAGCTCCTCAAGTTCTTTAAGCTCCTCAAGTTCTACAAGTTCTACAAGTTCTACAAGTTCTACAAGTTCTACAAGTTCTACAAGTTCTACAAGTTCTACAAGTTCTACAAGCTTGTCCTCGCCGTCATGTGGAGTCGGTACTCCTTGTGTTAGTACCACATCAAAGTTTATTACTTCTACCGTGCTATCAACTACAACGACAACCCAGTGCCATATATGTTCAGGTGATAAATCGCAAAGCTCTTCCTCTTCCACTTCCACTTCCACTTCCACTTCTCCTTCCACTTCTCCTTCCACTTCTCCTTCATGCGGATCAGGTACAGTTTGCAACAACACATCTTCTGTCTTCTCGACTTCAACTCTGCAAACATCAACAACAACGGTATGCCATATTTGCTCAAGTGGTTCGATCAGTTCCTCATTGCCATCACCCTCGACATCCAGCTTTGTTTTCAGTTCATCATATGTCCTTTCCACTTCGTTGTCAAGTTTGAAAACAGAATCCTCTAGCTTGAAGCCTTCCAGCAGCATATCAAGCCGGTATTCTAGCCATATTACAACATCTATTCTATGCAGTGCTTGTTCATCCTCCTCAAGTATATTGTCATCTATCTCTTCGGCATCGAGTTCTGCACCGTTCCAAAGCAGTAGCGTTTCAACTGTGGTCACATCTACATTAACGTCAACTTCAGTCTCGACGTTGCCATGTTCAAGTTGTCTCGTGAGCAGTTCCTCTCCATCTCCTCCATCTTCACCTCCTCCATCTTCACCTCCTCAATCTTCACCTCCTCCATCTTCTCCTCCATCTTCTCCTCCATCTTCTCCTCCATCTTCTCCTCCTCCATCTTCACCACCACACATACAAACATCGAGTTCGACAACTAAGTCGTCATCGACCTCTTCCTTCAATAGTATTGAGTCTCACAGCACTTCGATCACATCGAGCACTCCCTGGATTGAAACTCACGTGACATCACCAAGCAGCTCACAATCGTTGGCACTAACATCAATCACAAACTCTCCCGACTGTTACGTGACTGTCACAAACACTTTCACCAAAGCTTACGTTGTCACTAGCACAATTTCTGGAAATCCCACTGTATCCACATCACTGAGCTATAGTGAGTATCGTGCGTACAGTGTTTGTCCGACAGTGCCAAATACTCCTTCAATAAGCACAAGCATCGTGTCGCAATATTCAGGCGAGGCCTGTGAATCCAAGATTCCTAACTCAGTTCTGGGGTTAGGCCTTTTATTCATGCTTCTTATCTAGTGTACAATCTGATAATATGTTGAATGCGAATCATCAATCCGTTCTCTGATTATATACCCAAATTTCACTGTGTAGAAATTAGTCGCTTTCCAGTTCCATCATTTCATCTTCCTCCATCTCTTCGCTGGAGTCATCTCCTCTTTTAAGATCCTCGGCTATTAGATCCAAATCACGCTTCTTGTCTTCACCAATGAATTTCAAGTTTTTAATAGGCTTGTTCACTGGTGTCTGTAAAACTGTACTTCGTTTGGAGTTGATTGGAACACCTGGTCCACGTAGTTGTGATATTACCTGATAGTCGGAGTAAGGAAGAGAGCCTGTTGCGTCCCCATCATCCAGGAACTGTTTTGTTGTGACATGCAGATTTGATTCCAGCGATTTATTTAGTAGATCCAAGGCAATTGGATCGTTTGGCTGGATTGAAAGTGCAATGTGCAAAACCTCAATGGCCCTACTCACCTTTCCCATCTTTAAATGGATAAGTCCAATGGCAGAGTATACATTTGCATCAGATCTCGAAATTCTCAAAACCTTGTTGAAATGGCTCAAAGATTTATCGAGTAGATTGAGTCTTCTGTAAACGTGTCCTAGGTTGCAATGAATTGACATCCAAGCTTTAGCATTTGAGTCTAAACTTTTCGCTGCTACAAGCGCCTTTTGAAAAAAGGTCTCGGCTTTTGGTAACTGATTCTTACGATAAAACAAGACTCCCAGTTCGTTCAGCAGTAATGGATCACTTGGACAAACTGAGTAAGACGACATCAAATATTCATGTGAAAGTGTCAAGTTGTTCATCTGGAGATATTGCATTCCTAGGAAAAGGTTTGGTAGATGTATACCTGGGAAAAGTCTTGAGGCTGTGGCATACGCACTGATTGCTTGTTCATGTTCACCTTCGGCAGCAAAAGTATGCGAAAATCCAATCCATGCAGGTCCAAAGTTAGGGTTCAACATTGAAGCTCTCGAAAAGAACAATCTTGCATCACTCGTCTTCTTGATTGAAAAATAATATATTCCGATCGCTAACCAAGTGATGTAATGGTTAGGGTAATTCTCTGCTAGTTTGTGTGCCATTAAAAACAGCTTGTTTTTACCCCCTAGTTCATGTAAGCAACTCAAGTAATTGGGGAGCACTGACAAGTTTAATTCATCTTTTTGAATTATCCGCTCGCAAAGGTCCAAGCATTGTTGAAACTTACATTGAATGAAGAGAAGATCCGCGCGGCTCAAAAGAATATCGAGATTCTCATCCAGGCTATACTCGTCTTTCAACCTCTGTTCTGCTTCTTCATAAACTGGCACATTTTGATATTTGTTAAGCCTTGTTGTGTACAAAAGGCGGACCAACTCTCCGTTGTTGTCAGCGTCATCGAAATCAAGTATATTCAGAAGTTCCCATTCTTCATCTGGAGATAAAAGATGATTACTGATGAGCTCATTGAAAGCCTCGAAACATTTTACGTCCACAAGGACTGCCTCACGATAACAGTTTTTTGCCTTATCAAAGTTGTTTTGCTTGCTGTAAGTGAGTCCTCTCAAGTAGCACAATGATGCTTCTAATTTCACACCTCCATCGGGATTCTTAATAGTATGATCTGTTTTGAAAGGGTTAGATTCACCAATTATATCCAGGGCCTCATCATATTTTTCAAGCTTGATCAAGCATAACCCTGCCAAGTATCTGCAGCTAACTGATTCCTCAAAATCAGGTCCCGATAATAGGTTTCTTGCAACTTGATAGTTTCCATTGGAGTAATGCACCTGTGCTAGCCAGAATGCATCGTTGGGATCATTTGTAAGAGACAAAACTTTATCTCCTACGTAAATAGCAGTATTATAATGATGTTGCATTAGAGCATCATGTCTCCAAAGTCGAAGTTTATCTGCTTGTGTCAATGGTATGTCTTCTTCATTCTTCGGAATTGACTTCGCAACATTGGGAGAAGAAAATAGTCTTTTATGCGGTTGTTGTGGTATACGATTCTGCTGTGAAAGGATGTTTGGTGGTGTTTGGAAATAATCTCTTGATTTCTTGTTTGTTATTAAAGGCGAGATGGTCAACGTTGAGGTGTTCGGACTATTTGTCGCTATCTCGTTAGACATTCTTTGGTATTCGCAAACCTTTCTATTACAACCAATTTCCTCTATATATATGCCACGGTTTGGTTCGCTTTTAACCGCCCGGTCTACTTCGACTTTGTGATTGATTAGATAGAACAAAAGAGGGAAGCTTGTATTTAGATCTCTGTTTATAAACTGTAGAAACTTGTAGGCGATTTAAAAACAAATACTTATCGACGCGTCGCACCGTGCGTCGACCACCTTAAAAAATGTGGTGCATTCCATGACTAAATAATATTTCAGTCATGACTGTTTCTTATTTCTTTGCTCCATTTTTTCACCTATACAGTTAACAGTGTCGACAGCTTAGAATCTGACTGTATTGTATATAATAAACATAGATAGTCAACACAAGTACACATCATGTCGGACAAAAAAGTGATTCTCCATTTGAGAGCGGAAACAAAGCCTTTAGAAGCAAGAGCAGCTTTGACTCCATCAACTGCTAAAGAGCTATTAGATACTGGAAATTTTGAAATCTTTGTGGAGAAGGCATCACAGTCAACATTTAATGCTAAGGAGTATGAGGACATTGGTGCAACTATTGTAGAAGAAGGATCTTGGGTAGATGCTCCAAAAGATAGAATCATCATTGGATTAAAGGAGTTGCCTGAAGAGACATTTCCATTGATTCACGAGCATATTCAATTTGCTCACTGTTATAAAGATCAAGCTGGATGGCAAGATGTGTTATCTCGTTTTCCAGCTGGTAAAGGTACTCTTTATGATCTTGAGTTTTTGGAAAATGATCAGGGAAGAAGAGTGGCGGCCTTTGGATATTACGCTGGATTTGCTGGTGCAGCATTAGGTGTTGAAGACTGGGCGTTCAAGCAGGTTAACTCTGATGATAAAGATCTCGGCGGAGTACAACCTTACGCTAATGAGGATGCATTGATTGCTGACGTGAAAAGCGTTTTAACCAATGCAGTTTCAAAAGCTGGTAGCTATCCTACTGTTCTTATTATTGGAGCATTAGGAAGATGTGGTTCTGGGGCTGTTGATCTTTGCAAACGAGTTGGTATTCCAGATGAAAACATTATCAAGTGGGATATAGCAGAAACCTCAAAAGGTGGTCCTTTCCAAGAAATTGCAGACTCAGATATTTTCATTAACTGCATATATCTCTCTCAACCAATTCCTCCTTTCTGTACTTTGGAAACGTTGAGTCAGGACGATAGAAAGCTCCGCAGTATCGTTGATGTTTCTGCAGATACTACGAATCCTCATAACCCAATTCCAGTCTACAGTATTGCAACTGTCTTCAATGAGCCTACCGTTAAAGTGGACACTACCAAGGGTCCAAAGCTGTCGGTGATTTCTATTGATCATCTTCCTTCTCTTCTTCCTAGGGAAGCTTCCGAATTTTTCGTGAGAGACCTACTTCCTTCCCTCAAACAACTTCCAGAGCGTAGCACTGCTCCTGTTTGGACTAGAGCCAAGGCTTTGTTCGATAAGCATGTTGCTAGATTGGACTCTAAATAATTTTTCTAGTTTGCAGTTTCAGTTTCTTGGATCGGTCTACATCCTTTATCTATATAATGAGACAACAGGTCTTTTCATAATGATCTATTTTTCCAACTCAACCTTTAAAAGCCTCTTTTTCTGCTTTCTTTTCTGCTTCTTGGATTGCTTACTTTTAGTTGAGTTGGATAAGGCTTCTCTATCACTTTCATAATCACTTTCTAATGCGTCCTTTACATTCGTCTGTTCAGGGTCAAATCTTCGTTTCATTGTTTCGGTTCTTTCAACAGATTCAGGAACAGTACATACAGTATTGAGTCTCTCTCCCGTACTATAAACCGCGACCTGGTCTCTCTTTTCTAAATTCCATACAACAATAACACCGTCTGATGAAATTGAAACTAAGTATGTTTTCAGCTGTCCGTTGTCGTTCTCTTGGTATATAGAGATGCCTTTTATTCTCTTACTGTGTCCCTGTAGCTTGAATGCTGGTTTTCCTTCCGTCACAAATGAATCTGTCTTATTAGTGATAGTTTCGTCAAAAAATAATGAGAAATCATAGAATAAAAGAGATCCATCACCCATAGCCAGAATCAAATACTCAACCCCGTCCAAAATCAAAAACTCCATAGCCATTAGTGTCTGCTTCAGCTGTAATATTCTTCTTTCTTTTGCCTCTCTCGTTGAATATATAATAATTCTTGTCAAAGTTCCAACAGCAAAAGATTCGCCGTCTGAATTGAACCTACATAAAGTTGGAGCTTGACCAAGACTATACATACCTTTCAGTTTTAAAAGTGATGCTTTTTTAGCTGTCATCAAATTCCAAAGACGAATGGTTTTGTCATCACCTACCGATATTGCAACTCGTCCAGACGGATGAAGGTCTAGATCATTCACTTTACCAGAGTGGCCTTTCAAAATTCCAAATTGCTCCCAATCTCTGGTTCTCCATATAATTATTTTCCCATCTTCAGCAGCACTCAAAAGCCACTTGCCACTCTTATGGGATGGGTACGTAATAGTAGTGTTATTAGTATTATCTGATTCTGTATCCTGTTCCTCATTGGAAAATGCTAGTTTAGTTATAGATCCTTGATGTTGAAGTAAAGTTCCAAGTTCCTTCCTTTTTTGCAAATCATATATCTTTATGTGCTCGTCATTAGATCCAGTAACAAGATATCGCCTTGCAGTATCCATGCATCTGACAGAGAGAGAATGAGCCTGGAAGTGAAAGATTGGCTGAAAAATAGGATCAACTTTCTTTTCATCCGTTGATTCTTCCGAGAATTGCACAGACAAGCATAATAGTGAGTGCTCATAAGAGCCTACTATAATTCGGAACTGTGACTTTGACATCTCACCCAAATCTATACTGTTGATCCCTTTAATCAGTTGGTATTAAGATCTGATATGTGATGCACAAACTTTTTTTGTATCTAAAAAAATTCTACCCCGAGTAAGTGTTAATTAATATAAGCGATTTTAAACCATCACATTTAGGACCGTGTGTTCTTAGCGTTTAAAGCCTGAACAAGAGAGATTTACAGTTTTCCCTTCTCTTTCTGTATGCCATATTTTCCAGCTCAAACCAGGGTATCCTAGGACCACGATTGAACGAAGATAAAGGTAAACTTCTCTTCTCAAATAACGTCATAGTATTCTTACTCCGGGTAACTCATTCTATAGCACCACAATTGTCGTTATTTGTTTTTACACCCCAACAAAAATTTTCTCATCTGGAGGGGGAGTGAGGTTTACGTAGTAAAATGTTAAACAAGAGACACAAGTCAAACATAAAAACTAAACAAAAGGAAAATCGTGGGCAAACTATTAAAGATAGACCTGAAGTACCTTCTAATATCTAACTGATTACTACTACTGAGATAGCAGAGCGCTGAGTGCTATCCTGGTCAAGATTTAGTTGTCGAAATTTATTCTTCATACCAAGTTATCAACGATAATTGCCCTTTTATAAACCAGGGCTCATTGTCATCTTTGATCAATTATTGAAGCGTGATTCACTAACTGCTGTTGGAAGCTACCAGAGACCTTGGTATCGACTGTCTTAGTTTTTTCCATTAGCGGGTTAAAGTATATTGAATTCCGAACTGTGAATCGTCTTCCGAGGAGTTTCCCATTGAGTGGCTTTGTCGAGCAATGACCGAAGGATTGGTTTCTTCAAATCCACAACTCAGAGATCCCACTCAGGAGTATTTGAGTGGAATTCTGGATGATGCAGATATTCTTGATGAGTTTCTAGATACAAGAGTATTTGATCAGTCTCCGGAGCAACAGCAACCACAATCGCAACAACAGAAACTACATCAATTAGATGTGGATCAACTAGAACATCAACAGATATACCACGACCAACTCCATAAACCTTCAGATGCCAATAACCAGCAATTTGACAGCCATAATGGATATTCTGAAGTAGATATTTTACAGGGACTCGTTTATAGTCCTGATACTTCAGGAAATTCCCCATCTGATGACAAGAATGCTTTTTATGCTACTCCTATGGAAAACAGCGTCTCCACTCCAACTCAAGATGATGTTAAAATGGAGAGTCCCTTATACTTGGATAGCGAGATCCAAAGCTTTGTAAAAAGTGAGCGTTTGAATTCTCCTTTTCAATTAGGTAACAGCTTAGGCTACGAACATGGAACTCACACAGAAGGCACAGCTCCATCTAATGATTTTGAAATGTATGAAAGATCTAGGGATGAGCTCATGAAGCTTAAATTTGGCCTTCCCCTCTCAAACAATAATGATCAGGGCATTGATTGGTTCTCTCAGAATCATAATCAATTCAAGGCTGATGCCGCCGATTCTTCTCCTGAAATGATATCCTCTTACTTACCTTCTGAGTACATTGCTCCTATGGAAGATGAGAATCTAACATACAAGTTACAGATTAAGGATTTACCCTCTTTTTCAAGAGTTGAGACTCAAATGAAAATAACTCTTACTGTTTCGCCACCACCACCTCAATTTTTGCTACAATTACCACATGACACTATTGCTAAGCCTAAACTAACTCTGGAAAACAGTCATACTCCGGAAAGTATAAAGCCTCATTTGCTTTACTTGGATACGTTTGTTGTAAGAGCAAGCGGATATCCTAATGATGTAAACGACAACATGTTATCTCCAAATGACACCAAGGAGACTGAGAGGTTACAAAGCTGTAATGTTTGCAAGCGTTGTATGAGAAGAGAACTAAAGAGAGCCTCAAGACGAAAAAATGGCATAGCGCAGCTGCCTGTGCGGTGGGATCTAAACACACCAAGAAGAGCGATTATTTTCAACTGTAAGGAGGTGATATCATTTCCCAGACCAACAGGAGGTAATGTGTCAGAAAGATCTGTTGACTTACTATCTCGTATTATATGTTACTGTCGACATCATCAAGAGCCAAGTGGCTTCAGACTTCTTTTCTTTTTGAAAGATTGCGATGGAAAGATTGTTGGTAAGACTCTGACACAACCGATTATGATCATGGATAGAAAGAAGATTATGAAGGATGCCGAGAGCGAGTCGCTTGATACCGGATTGAAGTCAAATGTGCAATCAGTTAAACCTTTGTCTCCACCATCCATTGATGATTCATCGAGCGACTTCACATCCACCAGCAACGCTACTAATCAAAATTGTGCTACCTCTACTTTAATGTCAGGTAAGAATGGTGAAGAGGTCGCAACGTCTTCTCGTCCGTTGAAAAGACAGAAACGACCATATTCTCCAGCAGACAGTTCTGGAACTTACTGCGACTCGGTTTTGCAGCAACGCAATATTCGGTCCTCGATGGTTTCAAGACAGAACTCCTTCTCCTCAGGCAAGAAAGATATTCTTTCTCCAACTAGTTCCGACAACTTATCCCCGCAAAACAATGCTCTGCAATCGTCATCTACAAGTGTACTTTCGTCTACGCCAGAAAGAAAAGGATTTGTGCAATTGGCTTCAGGAACAGACGCGTCTTCACAACTTGAAAGAGCATTCAAACCTACAATCCAGCGGATAATTCCTGCGCAAGGTCCAATTAGGGGTGGTATTGAAATAACGTTACTTGGTTCGGGGTTCAGACCTGGATTGTCGGTAAAGTTTGGATCTAGAGTTGCACTTGCCACACACTGTTGGTCTGAGTCTACTATTGTCACATATCTTCCTCCTGCTTCACATGCGGGACCTGTATCAGTGACGTTTGAGGATGATGGAAAGCCAGGATCTAGTTTGGAAACTGATCCATCTCCTAATCAAACATTTACTTATACTGATGATTCTGATAAGCAGCTGATTGAATTGGCTTTGCAGATTGTGGGATTGAAAATGAATGGTAAACTTGAAGACGCGAAAAATATTGCCAAGAGAATTATAGGGAATAGCAATGGGGATCAAGGGCAGCAGTCGGAGATACAACAAGAAGTTAAAGAGGAACAGAATCAGAACAGGTTTTCAGGTTTGAATTATGATGAATGGGTGGAGCAAGCCAGACTAAGAATAACGGAATTCTCGAGTGCATCCATGAGTCATGAAAAACTGCTACTTAATTTCTTGTCGATGCTTGAGCTTCCAAACTCTCCGGTTATTACTCCAAACTGGGCGTTGTGTACATCTGAAGGTCACACAATGCTTCATCTTGCTTGTCTGAGAGGTTATTTCCAGCTCTGTCATTATTTGATTAAGAATGGATGCAGAGTGGATTCCCGCGATAACAATGAATTTACTCCGTTACATTTCGCATTGATTAGTGGTCAGAGGGAAATAATCAAACTGTTAGTGGCTTATAAGGCTGACACCTCAAAGAGATTAAAGAATGGCCTAACTTTGCGCGGAATTTCTGACTCGAACGTTCTTGATCTCCTGAGTGTTTCAGATGATACCACATGTTCTGTTATTGCTAGACGACTTTCTAATGATTCACTGGAGTCGATGTTTGATGACGATGAGAGCATTCAGCCTCGGTTTGCGAAGTTGAACAAGTCTGGGCTGCAGAAATCTGACTTCTTTGACGAGGGTGAGGATGAAACAGAACGTTACGAAGACTTTTCTGAGTTTGAAGCTGATGATGAGGATAATTCTGAGGACTTTGACGGTGAGTCAGAAACTGATCATATCAAAGTACCTACATCTGATCATGAGGAGAAGAAGAAGAAAAAGGTACGGAAGACTATTGGACTTGGTCTCTGGCTAAGAATGAAGCGATCATTGGCTACAACGTTGACGTCAGGGAAGACAGAAGAAGACTCCGTCCCCGAGTTGAGTAGTGTGGAGGAATCGTTACCTTCTTATCAAGAGTTATATCCTACAGGTGATTCACCCCGCTCTCTAATAAACTTTGTGGGCCATGAGGAACAATCCTTCAAGTATCAACAACAACAACAGCAGCAGCAACAGGCAAGTTCTTCTCGTGATCATGTGGTTATATCGCTCAAGTCCCGTCAGAAGACGCTACATTCTGACACCAGACTGCTATTCTTCTGGCTACCGTTCATGTTGTTACTGATGTTGATATATGTTGGAAGCAAGTTACAACTGATTACGTTGGATAACTTCTCGATGGTTTCTACCACGGTGGATAGTTTACGAAGTGGTGTTGGAGGAATGATGTTAGGCAAAGAGAGGTTTACTACGTTGCTCAATGACAATTTGAATTATGGGCGAGAACGTGTCGGGAATCTTCTGAATGACGTGAACGACGTGGTCATGACTGCCGTTGTTGGTAGATGATGGCTGATTATATAATTCGATATTGTAAAAGCACATGACGTTATTTTTTTACCGTTTAGCCGGAACCAGAAATAAATAAAAGATTGCTTTGAAATAAGCACAAGATGACTGTTGTATGGGTTGAGGAACCAGTGCCGCCATGTCGAGTTGGAAGTTGACACAGGCCCTTCGAAATTCGATTTACCAGCATGCCAAACTTCCGCAAACGGGAGTTTCATTGAGGCAGATGGTGCAGTTTGGTCCGTGCGCGTCTGCAGGGTCCGTCTTCCATGCCTCCAACTTTATAATTGATGAGCTCCCTATCCGGCTCAGTTATCGTGTCAAGGAGCTGGAAGAGCTTCCGTTTGGGCTGAATGAGGAGCCTTCTATACAGCTGGTGCGGGACTGGTATGCGCAGTCGTTCGAGGAATTGACGGCTATTCCTAAGCCTGTTATTAGTGAGGAACTAGCCAAGCTCTTAGCTGGGTCGAGTTCCAGCCCTGCTTCGGCACCTAATCACTTGAAACAAGACCAGCCGTACATATTTGAGGATGACGGAATTGTGATCAACAGATCGAGGCATTCGCATGGAACTAGTATAGTGAACAATTTAGATCAACCACACCATCACATCAGCGGACTGTCTCCAAAGAAGTCGTACTTTGTATCGACGCCGAAAGATTTAGTGTACCCAAGTGATGTCTGTGAGTTTAATAAGGTTGTGTTTGAGGCTCTCAAGAAGATCAAGAGAAGACATGATGGCACCGTTACGACCATTGCTAGGGGGGTTCAGAACTGGAAGCGCAAAAACAATTATTCGTATTTGGATAATTCACTGAACCAGTTTCTGGATAGGTTCTATATGAGCCGTATAGGCATTCGAATGCTTATAGGACAGACTATTGCTCTTTATGAACAAAGCACATCCAATGTGACTAACTCGGATTATGTTGGTATAATATGTTTAAACACCAATGTCATGGAAGTTGCGCAAGATGCTATTGATGCTGCTAGATTTGCCTGTGAGGAGCATTATGATATTATGGAGGCTCCTAAGGTTCTTTTGTACGCACCGTCAGACTTGAGCTTCATGTATGTGCCGGGACATCTGGTCCACATGTTATTTGAAACATTGAAGAACTCTCTGAGAGCTACGATAGATCACCACTGCAGGCTTAATCCTGGCGTGGACATTGAGGATATTAAATTTCCACCGGTTAAGGTGATTGTGGCAGAAGGAGAAGAAGACATCACTGTCAAGGTTTCTGACGAGGGAGGAGGCATTCCACGGTCTGCTATTCCTTTGATATGGACCTACTTCTACACTACAGCCGAGAAGATTGAGGACGCCGACGTTGGTCGTGGTGACGGCAACATCCGACCTCCCTTCATGGGTCTTGGAGTTGGGCTTCCTCACAGCAGATTGTATGCACGATATTTTTCTGGTGATCTCAAACTGATTAGTATGGAGGGCTACGGAACGGATGTGTATTTGCACCTGAATAGACTGAGCAGCTCTTCAGAGCCTCTGCAATAAGACTCATGGTTATATAGTAATGGTTTCATGATAATTAAAAAAAATAAAAACTAGCAAATACTAAATATTGAGTGATTGTATTCACAAGAGAGAGCACCTTTATACGCTGGACATCGTCGACCGGCTCACTACAGGGCTATGGCGTACTCGTTTAATGAGAACTTGAATGGTGGAAAGAAACTCAAAGGATCATGTTCGTGAGGCGTAATACTGTCTTGTACAAAGATCGAGTCAAAAGGGCTTTTGGCTCATCAATAAGAGGTTTACATAAATCACTGCCGCAGCAGCAACAGCAGGATCAACAACGACTATCACGCTATATACGCCATGCTAAGAGTTCTGACCTAGTGGACTACGTTGGTGCTGTTGGATTGTCTGGACAGTCTTTTGGAGCTCAAGTAGGATCAGATCTAAACAGTGTAAAATCTCACTTGTCGGCAGACTTCGAGGAGCTGGCACGCTTAGTGGACTCCCTTCATTCCATTTACATTGATTCAAACCAAACCACGCATTCCGAGGCTCAAGTCGGCATAGAAAGCCAAGAACTCACGGTAGTTTCTAAGTTCAATCGTCTATTGTCTCGAGCTAATAAGATACAAAAAGATACAGTATCGTACCCTGACTACTTTTCCCGCCGCACACTGAAAAGCTCCGTTCCTGACATACCCAAACAACTTACTAGACAGTCCTTACACGAATATCTGGAAGATGCTGTGAGCTATGATTTTGAAAATAAGGGAATTGAGTTAGTTAGTCTCATGGATAACCAGTACGCACTTTACCATACGTCAAGCTCACTTAACCTTCTGATGGGCTACTTTTCAAGAAACCATCTTCCCAAACAGCTATATAGAGCCTATCATAAATTCTATGATTGGAATTTGATGCCGACCGTTGAAACTTACAATTGTCTATTATACATGGCCATTAATGAGCCAGACATAACCAAGGGACTGCAAATAGCTACATTTATTCTTTCAAGAATGGAAACTTGTCCTGAAATAGTCAGCAGCAATACCTTTTCAATAATGTTCTACCTGATTCCCAAGCCTGCAAACAAACTTGATCTGCTGATTCAGATGGAAATCAGGCGTCTTGATTATTCTCATTTAATACAGGATTTTGCATTAATTCTCACGAGCGAAATTGACTACGCACAGCTAAGAGACAAACCAATACCGGCACTACTACTTAGTAGGCTCACATACAAACTTACATGTTGTTTCGATAAGCCTTCTCACGCATTAAGGTTGTTTGATTGCTCCAACACACTCAATGTCAAAAGTATCTCCATCGTTGTTCAGCATTTTTTGAAATCTAGAAGCCAGGGAGTCTGGCAAGCCTTAGGCTTTGTACACTATATCAAGACGCGTTTCCGGCAAATTGACACTGACTCAAAGAGATTCAAGACTGTGGTTATAAACCCTATCTTTGGTACCTTTGAAAACTACACCATCCAGAATGATCAAGACCTACAAGATTATTTGTCTCTGTACAAGATCATAGCAAACATGACAATATATGAAACGAAATCAGGGAACGAGTTGATGACGCTACCACAACGAACACTAGACCATTTCAAGAGTAAAGCCCAACAATGTGGTGTTGATGATATCAATTTCGAGTTGGATGAGAGGGATTTAAAATTCAAAAGAGACTGTTTCGAATCACGCATTTCGTCATGGCATAAAACTGGATATGATAATTTTTCATCTTGAAAATAGAATTCCATATACGGCGCAAGGCGCTACTAATTAGTCATAATAAATGGGCAGGGTATATGACGACGAGGGTCCCTCAAAGAGCGTTATAGGTTAGCCAATTAAGAGAAAGTTGCGCTCTATGTTTGCAGGTGAAGTTGAAGATAAATGGACAAAGAGGATGCGGCTGATATAGCTGCCAATGACGCGATTATTTCTAGCACCGAGGAAAGTGCGGCTGATACTGGCTCAACGTATTCACAGGATTCAAAAGATTCACAAGATATCACGGCCCCACGAGTGGTAGAAGACAATAGAGCTAATCTAGTGTTGTCAAGAACATTAATATCGAGAACATCCACTTTTGTTGAGGCTATTCGAGATGAAAATGAGTTGACTGCAATTGAAAGTCGCAGAAAAGAGGAATTGCAAGATGATGGTGAATTTAATATTAAAGACATGATGGACAGACCTCCTGATGGTACATTTTGGGGCTGGACTGCTGCATTATGTGTCATGTCGATTAATACCTTTAGTTGGGGAGTGAACTCTGCTTTTGGAGTTTATTTAAACTATTATCTGACGTCTGATTATTTCCATGGTGCTACGAAAGAGCAATTTGCCTTAGTAGGAGGACTTGCATTAGGACTTAGTTTCACGCTTGCAAACTTTTCTGTGATTCTGGTAAAAAGATTTGGGCTTAAGCCCGTCATGTCTGTTGGAGCAATAATTCAGTTTGTTTGTTATTGGCTAGCTTCGATAGCTTCTACAGTAGCGGGACTGATTATTTTCCAAGGGCTTTTAATGGCTATTGGATTTGCGATGGTTGCGGGACCCACTTTCTTGATAATTCCAACTTGGTTTCTTAAAAAACGATCTGTTGCAACAGGTATAGGTGTCGCGGGGGCAGGTTTATCTGGGGTAATATTTAGCAGATCATCTGACGCAATCATATCCAGCACTGGAGACCACAAATGGGCTTTACGCATGGTTGGATTGGTTTGCGGATTCATGACAGCGATTAGCATTATTCTTATAAGACCTAGACGGCCGCTTAAAGCCCCAAACACTTCGATTACCAAAGAGTGCTGCAAGTTGTTCAAGTCAAAAGTGGCAACTCAAAAGCCTATTCTTTATATTGCAGGCTGGAATTTTGTTTACAGCTTCACATACTGCATTCTTTTGTATTCTCTTTCATCTTATGGATCATCGATAGGCTTGACCTATGAACAGGGTGCAATAGTGACCACCGTTCAGAGTGTTGCTCAGTGTGTGGGACGACCACTTGTCGGATATGTGTCAGATAAGACTGGAAGAGTGAACTCGACTATCTTCATAACTGTTTTAATAGGACTGATGGCGGGAGTCTATTGGGTGTTTATCACAACTTATAGTCAGCTGATGGGCTTTAGTTTTGTTTGTGGTCTTCTAATGGGGGTCAATTGGGTCAACTTTACTCCGATGGCAGCGGATGTTGTAGGAGGAAGTGGTGATGATATGGATGCTGCGTTTTCTTTTGTGACTCTGACTTGTGGAGTTCCCTACGTTGTTGCAGAACTTATAGCATTGAAATTAGTGAGATATTCACTGGAGAAGCCATATTTGTACTGTGAGATGTTTGTGATGAGTACATGCTTTGCAAGTGCATTATTGCTTGTTCCCTTCAGAGAGTGGAAGATCAGACGCATGCTAACGGCCAGGA
Source organism: Ogataea trehaloabstinens (assembly GCA_003706095.2). Lineage (NCBI taxonomy): Eukaryota > Fungi > Ascomycota > Pichiomycetes > Pichiales > Pichiaceae > Ogataea > Ogataea trehaloabstinens. The sequence goes on along the minus strand of PPKJ02000005.1, from coordinate 67,143 downwards.
ACAAATTGATCCTGAATAATTACGCTACAGGAGCTGAAATGTCGGAAATGGATGGTAAACGCCTCAAAAGATACCGTGTTTTGTTGCGTGAAGGGCCCTGGGGATACCTTTTGCGGGTCATGTATCCTATCAGGGCGTGACGGGCTGGTTTGTAATGGGCCTGTTGTACTTTGCTAGTTATAAAAGAGATAGCTGATCGCTATTGATTCGTTCAAGAAGGGCATGATTTTTACCCTGCGCACCGCCACAGAAACCGAGCCCTTATTTGTGGCTGAGAGGTTCCAGTTTCCAACCATCAAGCTGATTTTTTCTCTGAAAAAAATTCAAACTAACCATATGTAATCCTTTTTAAAAGAGAGGCCTTGACTTCGTTCACACACAGCGAATTCGGCCCAACCCCAAGATGATCAAGCTTCAGCGCATATACGTGCGCATGCTGTCTTCAACAGCGAAAAATCTCACTTCCTCGTGCAAAGAAGGAACTCCGTTGAATTTGGATGTGCTGAAGACAGGAAAGCCGATCGTGGCTCAAAAAGACGAGGATTATCCCGAATGGCTCTGGCAGCTCTTAGACAAAGACGTGCAAATGGAACAGCTAAAGCAGGAGGACTATTTCAAGTATAAACGGAAGCTGATCAAGAAGAAGAACATTGAGAAGTGCAAGCATAATAATTTCATGGCAAATATGAGAAATTAGTGAAAACAGCTTGTTGTTTGGCTCTGGCGCTCAGCTTTCACTCGTGTAAATAAAACTGACTGTGTATTCATGAAATAAATGATCTTTTGGATAGCCTATAGCTCTGTTGAGTGAGCTTTCGTTGCGTGATCAGGTTGAGTCCGTGGTGATGTTTGGCGACATCCTTACACTACCCGCAGAAAGAATTTTCATAGACACGGAGGATGATTTAAGGGAAGAGATCAACGGCAGTAGATGTAGCGGTTGTAACTATCATTAGCATTTGTTGATTGGCCTTGTGGGTGTTTGCTGGTAATAACAGAACATTATGATAACAAGATTTTCTTCTAGAATATCGCTACGATCTGGAAGTCGAATGCGATCTACTCTTGCTAGTGGACCAAGTTCTTCGAGGCTTTCAGGATCTCAAGGCCAGTCATCCGGGTCTGAATCAGGATCGGGATCGAGTTCCAGCCCGTTTGATTCTTCGTTCACGTTCCAATTATTCTTGTTGATGGGATCTATGGGTGCAGGGTATACGCTAGGGAAGTCTCTGGTGATTCAACACCCTCCAGTAGATGTGTTTCCCGAGTCATCAGTCACAAAGCTTGAAAAGCTGCCAAAGTCACCATCCAATTCGTATGCTGATTTCCAGCTCTTCAAACGGTGCGTAAGGCATATATTTGAGGACCTTGGGGTTGAAGAAGAGAAACCAGATAATGATTTCATGAATCAGGAACTTTCTGAAGTAATGGGCCAGGAAGACAGTTGGTATGAAATTATTGTGGGGCATAAGGATTCGGAGTCATTGAAGAAGTTCGTTCTATATCCCAAGGAAACAGACGAAGTGTCCGTGATATTAAAGTACTGCCAGGATTATCGAGTTCCTGTCTACACAGATACAGATTTTGAAGGTTTTTCCAAAAATGAGTACGGACTTGTATTGGATCTCAGTCGAATGTCTCGGATTCTTTCTTTTGACCAGAAAAGCCTTGTTATGAAGACCCAAGTGGGAAGAGTTTGGTTCGCTGATTTTCTAGAGACGAATAAGCTCACGATGAGCAGTGGCATTAGTCCGCTTAATATATTATTCAGCAGTTTAGGGCTCCGACTTAATGACAATAGTGGCAGACTTATTTCTGGCTTTGATGAGTCAATTGTTGAATCAGCAACTGTGGTATTACCAGACGGCTCTGTTTTGAATACAGATAGATCAGAAGATATATTTCCGATGCTTGTAAGAGAAAACGGAACTCTTGGTGTTGTTACCGAGTTGGAGTTACGTTTAAGTCCTCAAACTAAAGATCAACTGTTGGTTTTCGGATGTAATAGTCTGGAGGATCTTAACGACTTGATCAAGGAGTTTCATAATTGGCCGCAAGGTAAAGGCGTGAAGTTTGCCTTTATGGAAAATATCAACTCTCAATCAATTACAAAAAGATTGGGACATTTCAACTCTTATGGCGTTGTATTACTCAACCAGGAGTTGTACAATTCATTTACCAAGTATATCAGTAAGCGTAAGAACCTGCTGACAAATATGGAAATGAATGCCTACGAATCAGACTCCTTCACACGTTTGCCGCCAGTAGAATATTTTTCATGCCGGGTACCACATGAGGTGGAAGAAGCCTCCACAGCCGCATTGGCAGTATCAGGAGATATTATCAAATCAGACTTAAACGTATTCACCAGAACAACAACTCTGAAGGAGGCGGCTTCGCTGGATGGGCTGAATGAGGATGGCCATTCTACTACCCCCGATTTAAAGAGAGATCTCTTACGTAAACAAAAGCTGAGTTTGGATCCTAACAGAGTCCTCAACCCAAACTATGGTCTTATTGTTGAGAAAAAACGGGCATTCTCACAAGGATAAGACAATGACGTAATTCATCATTCGTGTTGCATTCTCTCTTTCCGAACCGATACATTTCTCACTTTTCTTTTGGTATACCCTCCTGTATATAAATGACGAAATGGTTATATCATAAATTGTGTGCCTGTCTCTAGGAAGATAGCAATTCAATTGATATCAATGTAACAATACGATCGAACATTCTTATCTCAGACTATGTACGTGGTGCTCATCACATGCCTAATACTCTTGTAACACGCTCGTTCCCCGGAGTGAGAAAAATGCCCCTGGCAAAGTTTCCAAATATGGAATCTTCAAAAGCTTGGACACGCGCACGACAACCAAGACCAACTGAAGTAATGGACATTTTCGAGGGCTCTGACTGGTTGTCACATTCCAAGCGATATGCCAAGCTTGTTGATCCTCTTGAGTAATGCCTTAAAAAGTTGAATAACGCTAATTCTGGATACTTCCGGCCTCTGGTACAGGAATACAGAACTCTCCCACAGAGATTAGGTGTGGAATATCCAAAACCCATATATAATTTTAAATACTTGATTAAGGGGCACTATTGTCACGGTACCTGGTTGCTGCAGTAACGAGCTAGGCTATGAACAATAGGATAATTATTTTTTGGAAGCAGCGCTCCACTTACATCAAAGTTTAATTTCTGATGCGCGTTGAGATGCATTATTCCCAGGAATGCCAGCTATCTGACAATAAGAACATGCCTACTCGCAATGAGATAAAAGTTGGCTCTACGTTCGTATATGCTTTTTACGTGTTTTTAAATCCCCATAGAGATATATATAGGGTTTTGCTTCTTGGTTTTTTTGGATAGATACCATTACTTTAAGGCATTCCTTCCAACGCTCACTTTTGCTGGTAAGCTACATTTCTCAGACGTGTTCACCATGACTGCGTTGGAACAAATATCTGAGTATGATATACGATTCTACTCAGATTTACAAAAAGTTACTGACTTGCAAATGAGTTCGGACTCTGCTTCTGCAGTCGTGGCCACGATTGTCCCATCTGTCTCTGACTATACGTCTAGTCAGAATATTGAATCTAAAACAATAACTCAGATGTACTCCAGCATGATGGGCATGAGTAATATTGCAACAGCGAGTGACTTAATCACGGTGGTAGAGTCAAGCTCTCAGGTAACACCGTCCGCTTCTGCATCGAGTCTGTCGGTTTCTGCTTCCGGTTCAAGTACCACAAAAGCTTCAAGCTCTTCTACAGCCGGGGCTGCTCCACTAGCCGGGACATTCTATAAACATCAAAAGCTAAGTGCAGGAAACCAGCTCTTGGTTTTTGGCTCACTTTCACTGGCATTATTACTCACAGCATTGTGAACAAATTACCTTTGCATACCAGCTTGCTGGTCATCTCTAACGATCTACTTTTTTGGCTTTCTACGTGTCGGCATGTTGTACCAACACTCATTTTAAAGCAGTTTGATGTTTGACTAGATTCTGTCTCCTCTACTCTACTCTACTCTATTCTCCTCCACTCCTCTGTACCCGTAACTCTTATTCACAATCTAATGTACCATCGACTAAATATATCACAAGTCTTGTACCCCACAATGCCCATATCATAAACTAAAACCATTCTAATACCATTAAATGTCCTCCAACAGGTAAACAAGCTACCCGTCACGTGATCCTAGACAGGGCTCTACACCTGAAATCAACTTGGATTGATTTTTCAAAAAATTTTCGGTGCTCTTAGTAAAATTTCACCATTTCAATATTCTATCTAAGTACTTTACTACTCTGTTCAACATTGATAGCTTATTAAAGACAAACTAATCAAAGATGGCTCCAGTTGTAAGTATACATCGTTTGTGGTCTCTCCTGGAATAGAAGTAAGAAGATACTGTTACGAAAACTGTCAGGCTCTTCTCAATTCTGGTGCTCCTATAGACACAAGATTTTTATTGGCTTTTGAAAAGCAAGATCATATGATCGGTTATAGTGATCCCTCCCAGCTTCCGAACGAAGGAAACGAAGTTTAACGGAAGCATCGAAGACTCGGGTGGCTCATATTTAACCAGTTTCAGTTTTGATTAAACTGAAGCTTTTTTCGATATGCGATCCCCTGGAGTGTTTTGATAATATCCTTTATTATCCGTATTGTGCTGAGGTTGAAATTCTATAGCTATTCCGTCATCAAAGATAGTTGTTTAACTGTTCTTTGTGTTAAGTGCGGTAGGCTTTTTAAAATCTAGTAAAATGTTGTGTATATACGAAGTACTCTGGTATTTAGAGGAGCCTCCTTCTTTATTCTCGGAAAAGCCTATGGTGGAAACCCCAACTTTCACTTTTTACCTGACCCCTACAAGGATAACTAACAAGGATTATCATTCTGTAGACTAAGAAATCACAAAAGGTTGCCAAGAAGTTCACTGTGGACTGCTCTGCCCCAACTGAAAACGGTGTATTTGACCCAGCCTCCTACGTGAAGTATTTGGTTGAGCACATCAAGGTTGATGGACACCTCGGTAACTTGGGAAATGATGTTACTGTCTCACAAGAGAATGCTACTAAGGTTGTTGTTGTCTCCACTGCCAAGTTCTCCGGAAAGTACCTCAAATACCTTTCCAAGAGATACCTCAAGAAGAACCAAATTAGAGACTGGATCAGATTTGTTTCTGTGAAGAAGAATGAGTATCAGTTGCAATTCTACTCCGTTGCTGTTGATGAAGATGATGAAGACGAAGAGTAATCGCTTAAATATCATACACATCTTTATAATGTAACTAATACACTTGCTTCTGTTTGGTGAAAGACCTGGGTTAAGAGAGTAGTACTGAATCTGAGTTCCCAATTGATTACGTAATTTTGTAACAGTAATGACAACAAAAAAATCAAGAGGTGCGTGGGTACAAGGAGAAAGAATAACAGATCATCTGTTCTAAATGATCACATTCATCGAGCCTGGGCAGCTTTGTACTTCAGAGAGCAGGTGATTGAACTTTGATACTGAGTGAGATATTTGGCGGCCGTGGTTTTAGCCGTGAAAAGCAGCTTATTATTACGCTATTGAATCTTGGTATATGGCTGATAGCGGGTTGTCATTCTACTCCCGAGAAGTCTCTGCTTGTTTTCAGTTAGACAAGTGACGTTGTTTTAGAAGAGAGAGTTTTCAAGAATGCCAGATGATGACAGTGCTCAATTGAATGGCCATGAAGAGAACAGTGAGCCAAGAAAAGTTTCTCACAGCAAGAGTCCTGAAGATATGTCAGTAGATGAGGGTTCTAGAGAATTTGACAAGGTTAGCTCTCCTGTTCAATCCGATAAAGGAGACTCAGCAAGCTTAGATTATGTTGAATTTGATTTAAAGGAGTCCAACATTAGTATGTTTGAACGCTCTGATAGTGAGACTCCCGACTCTGTTCATGGTTTGAAAGATAGTGAGCTTGATCTGGACTCCCGCGAGTTGAGACAGGCTAATTTAGAGAAAACAGATGCTAGTGAAAGTGAGACTTCCATATACAATGAGTCTGATGATGATGATGGGTGGAAGGAAATGGATATCCACCTTAATCAGACTGACATCTATAATCTTAAGGGTGAGAAGGTTGAATCATTTGTTCACAGCACAGGAACTTTATCGAGAGATTCGGCTTCTCAAAAACCATCAAGCAGTTCTGGAAATCTCTTATCAAAACTGAATGTTCTGAAGGGGAATCGCGATTCCTCTGAGAAGGAGGGTCATAAAGACAAACCACAGGATATTACCGGAGCTTCCTCTCAAAATTATACAAGAATAGCTGCAGAAGAAGAAGCAGCTAAATTCATGGAAATGAACCAAAAATTCGACTATTTATTTCAAAACGAGAATTCTAATTTGAGAAGATTACACCAGGTATCTGAGTCGCAAACCAAAGACTCTTTTGAGTCGGATGAGGGAGATGCTGCAACAGTTGAAAGCTTTGATTCTTCAGAGGAATTGAATCCAACCAACCAGCTTGTCTCGACCAGATCAATGCTAAGTGACAGTCAGCGAATTGCATATGTTGCTTTGGCTAAGTTGATTATAGTGGGTTTGCACTCAGAGCTATCTAGTCTTCGAGGATCAGGTTCCACTTCCATTCTAAAAAAGTTAGCTGTCGCTCAGAAATCCTTCACAAAATGGAGTATGGATATAATGGACCAATTATACGAACACTTAGGCGTGGAAGAGGGCGATGAAAGGAACATGATTGAGAATCTAAGTTGTCACGGTGTCGAAAGCAGTGATTTAGTTAATTGGCTAGACATTAATTTGACAATTGAAAATCCTCTAAAGAATATGAAGGGTCTGAAGACAATAGATATTTCTCCTGAAAATTGCGAGGAAAGTAAGACTTTGGAGATCGACATTAGATGGACGTTAATATGCGACTTGTTTCTGGTTCTTCTTCAGTCATGTAACTACGATTCGAGATCGCGAACTTTGCTTCTACGTTTTGCTAATGACTTGGGAATAAAAGCAATCGAGGTATATCAATTTGAAAGGCGTATCACTGATGCGATGGAAATGGATACACCTCTTGCCTTGCTGAATAACTCGCAAACATGGGATGAGAAAGAACTATTGCAAGAGCATAAAAAGAAATTCAAGGCACAAAAGTTAGTCAAAATAGGCTTTGCCACCGTTGCCGGTGGATTAGTCATTGGACTAAGTGCTGGTGCCTTAGCTCCGGTCATTGGAGCTGGTTTAGCAGCGGGTCTAACCACTATAGGTATAGGGGGTACTACTGGCTTCTTGGCGGGTGCAGGTGGAACAGCAATTATCACATCTACTGGTGTTTTGACAGGAATGAGCATAGGTAACAAAGGAATGAGCAGGCGAGCTGGCTCGGTGAAGACTTTTGAATTTAGGCCACTTCACAATAATGGAAGGGTGAATTTAATCATAACTGTTAGTGGTTGGATGTCAGGAAATCAAGATGATGTTCGTCTCCCTTTCAGTACAGTCGATCCTGTCATGGGTGATTTATATTCGTTGTTATGGGAGCCTGAAATGCTCACAAGTATGGGACAGACAATCACAATATTGGCATCTGAAATTCTTACTCAGTCAATACAGCAAATTTTAGGAAGTACGATTCTTATTACACTGATGGCTGCTATCCAGTTACCTGTCATGCTTACAAAACTTGGATATTTACTTGATAATCCCTGGAATGTCTCGTTAGATAGAGCATGGAGTGCTGGTCTTGTTTTAGCTGACACTTTACGAAGAGGTAAACTGGGTATGAGGCCGATCACTTTAGTTGGATTTAGTTTAGGTGCTAGACTAATTTTCAGCTGTCTCCTGGATTTGGCAAAAAGTGGTGATTTCGGTCTTATTGATAATGTCTTTCTATTTGGATCCCCAGTTGTGGTTAAAGCAGACCAGATGGCCATGGTGAGATCTGTTGTTAGTGGTCGTTTTGTCAATGGATACTCAAAAAAGGACTGGATTTTAGGATACCTCTTTCGGGCCACTTCTGGAGGATTAAGCACTGTTGCCGGTCTTTCTCCAATAGATGTCCTTGAAAACTTCAACTGTTCTGAATTTGTTCAGGGACATATGGAGTACAGAAAGGTGATGCCAAAACTCTTGAAAGAGCTTGGATGGGAAGTTTTGAACGAAGAGTTCGTTGAAATAGATCAACCGGATGAAGAGCAACGAGAGAGACAACGTAGGCTCATTGGTGACTTTGAGGAAGCGTCAAAGAAGGCTGAGCAATTTCCAAAGCAAAAATCTTGGTACTCCAAGTTGTTTGGAAAGAAAAATAAGGAGTGGTGGGAAATGTATGAACAAGGTGTCAAAGAACAAAACGAAAACAAACTGGGAGAAGAAAATCATGATAACGAAACACAAGAAGGCAATAAAACAGATTCTTCCGGTCAGACGCTTTTCGATGTGTCAGAGCTAGCAAAAGAGGTATCGAAAATACAAGATGAGGCCAATGCTTTGCGGGAATTAAAGCTCAGTTCACCGCACCAGGAATTGGGTAATTTTGACGATAAACGTCAACATGATGACTCAGTCTCTAAAGATGTCATGCCGATTACTAACTCCCCCTTAACATTCAGTGTTGTTGAATCTGTGCGAAATGAAAGTCCGAAAGGGACTGAACTTAGGCCTTTCAAGCTTGAAGCTAAGGACGTGACTCCAGGAAATTCGCGTTCAAAGCCTGACATTTCGAATCCAAGTACAAATCGATCGCCATCGTTGAATTTAAACGTCTTACGCACTGACTTGAACAGCTCAGCACCATCTTTAGACTCGCTAAAGAATTCAGATGCCCTAGTTATTGAACAACTACAAAGATCCACCAAGTCTATTGCAATCAAATCAGTGTCTACTGATTCCGAAGATGAAGACACCGTTGCTGATTCTGCAAATGATAGTAACCCTATAGATTATGATGATTATGACGAGTTTCCTACAGATGAAAGAAATCTGAAACTCTCCTTCGCTTAAGAGTTTCTTACATGCAGCAACATCAATGAATATATCAATGGCATTATATCGCGCTCAAATTATAGATATCATAAAGCAATACAACCTACAAAAGAACCTCTGCATTGATCTCAACCACACTGACTGAGAATGATAGTTCGAACTTGGAAACAACCTCAGGGTGGAGAACACCAATTTGGCCAATGACTTGAGCATCCTCGCCATCACTTGCTCTATACAAGACCTTAGCCCCTCTTCCTGGGAAGAACATTTTGCATTCTTTGTCTTCTTCGATCCAGAATCCTTTTTTTGCATTCTTAATCTCAGCCGAAGGAATCCATGTGGTTCTGAATGTTTGCATAATTTTTCCGAGAAGACCTTGAATGCTTTCGAAACCAGATGCCTTCCCAGCATATGCGGCACACCAATGTCTCTCATTGGATGCTCCCCTTTCAGAATCATCTTTCAAAACTATATCACCGGATTCGAAAACTTTAATAGGCAAGGCATGGTCTTTGTTCTCTTTGATTGTCTTCAAAATTCCGGGTATAAGGGTAGTTCTGACCACTTGGTACTCGACGGTTTTTGGATTTGCAAGTTTTACAGCTTTGGAATCATCTTCATTCTTTAAGAATTTGAAATTCTCGTCATGAGAGCAAAGTGTTAGAGGCATTACTTCAAGCCATCCCGCTTGAGAAGATGCAAGTCTAAGAATGTCGCTGACTTTATTGATTGGTAATGGTTGAGCAACAGTGGCCGAAGTGTTAGGCGTGCTTCTTTCTAGGTTATCATAACCGTAAGCCACAGCACAATCTTCCATAATATCACATTCATGAAGAATATCAGGTCTTGTAATTGGAACAGAAATATCTAAAACTCCCTTGCTTGTAGTTGAAGGGGTAGCTGTAATAGACATTTTTGTTAAAAGCTTGGAGATTTCATCGTCAGACAAGTTCAATCCAAGACACGAGTTAATATACGAAGCATCAGCAGTTAATCTTCTTGGTTCTAGTACTGGACATACTCTGGATTCGTTGTTGTGTTCGGAAATGATTTGCACTGGCTCGACACTGAAAGGCTTCTCACAGTATTTTGAAAACATTGCAATTAGTTGGTTAACAACGATTTCTAGTTTGGTCTTATCAGTACCAGTGATATCCAGAAAGACGTTTTTCGTCTCAAGTGATATTTTGGAATGATTACTGTTGATAAGAGGTGGCATGGAACACACGACCCTGTTTGCATCTAGAATCACAGGGTACACAGGGGAGTCTTTGATGATTGGAACATACTTGGCCAAGTTTTTGTCATTCTCGTAGAATTCAATGATTTGTTTACCATCCATCTCAGTGGTTTGATTAAGAGGAGCAAATTTAATATCCTGTGGAGCCAGTGCCTCATAAGTGAATGGAGGGGTGAGTTTATCAAGATCATGAGTACCCATTGCAACAAGAGTTCTGTGTCTGCAAAGATTAGTATGCAGCTTGTCCTGAAGAGATATGAAAGAATCATAAGATCGCTGAGTGAAGTTCACTCCTCTTAATATAGCTCCACAAGCATAAGGTCTAATGTTTTCAGTCGACTGTTTGATAGTGAGTGAAGTTACTGGCTTTGGAGGCTCCAATGTATAAATTGGAGCTGACGAGTTTCCGAGGTATTCATTCAATGCCTGAGCGATACCTTCAATGCACAGCATATCATAACGGTTTGCTGCCACCTCAATTTTCAATTGCGGTCTTTCCGTTGTTCCCTTAACATCCTCAGTGGTGTCCTCATCTAACTCAATACCGAACTGGAAACATAGTTCGTCAAACTCTTCCGTAGAGTAAGAGCGACCTAGAAGTTTAAATAAATCTTGCTTATCAACAGCGATGGTAGGCATTTCGTAAATCTACGTGTAGTGAACTTAGGAGATCGATCAGTCCGAGACCTCCACAACGCACAGTTATTATATGTGAGTTGTATACACCATATCTCAAACCTCTTTCTTGTCTACAATCTCGATTTTCAACGATTCGTCTAACCCAAAAAAAATTTGCGCTTACATAATAGATGCTGTAATCAGATCACTTACAAATTACGAATCAGGAACAATGACTGTATCCAGCGGGAGTATAATGCAGACCAATATCTGTAGCATTTTGTCTGCTAGTAACAGCACTACTAGACTGACACAAAAAGTGCCACAAGATAGCTTCAGTCTATCGAGCTCTCTCCTTCTTTCAATTAATTGTATTAAATCACAGCTAAGTTTTTCCTATGCAAACGAAGATTAATGAAAATCAGTGTTACCCGGCCTAGATTGCCTGAACTGGTGTGCAATTATCAAAACTGCTGTTTCTGTTGCCAGCGATATGCTTAGTATTAAACAGGCGTTTTAGTTCATACAAATTCAAAGCGGAACCCTGAAGACTTTGGCTTTATCTTTGAGTATATTGTTCATTACCGTCTTGACCGGTTAATGATCGAGTAGCTGTGCTTTACAAATTCAGAGTTGTTGTTTGTCACCTAAGGTGGATTAGACGTTTGTGAAAGCTACTTGGATTACCTTAGTTGTTTCACATCTCCTGAACTTGCGCGATTGATACCGCTATTTTAGGTTTGTTAGCTTTGCTGTGCACGTAGTGTTGGGCATTTTTGTTTGGACTGAATTGCTTACAATCTATCCGCTTACATAATTGTTGGATCGTTCATACTTGTTTGGTTGAGTAACTGAAACTTGAAAATCACCATGTCAACCAGTCGCGTGAAAGCCTTCGATAAAACTATGAAGCTCCTCCTAGTTGGAGATTCGGGTGTCGGTAAGTCATGCTTACTTCTGAGATTCGTTGATGACAAGTTTAACCCATCTTTTATCACGACAATTGGAATCGACTTTAAGATAAAGACTATCGATTTAAATGGTTCAAGAATTAAGCTACAGGTGTGGGACACTGCTGGTCAAGAACGTTTCAGAACTATCACCACTGCATACTATAGAGGAGCTATGGGTATCATCATTGTTTATGATGTCTGTGATGAGAACTCCTTCGAATCTGTGAAGAAGTGGTATCATACTGTTAACCAACATGCAAAGGACGACGCCCAGTTGTTCCTTGTTGGTAATAAATGTGATGACGATGAGTCCAGACAGGTGTCGACAAAACAAGGTGAACTTTTAGCACAAGAACTCAGTTTACCTTTTGTGGAGGCAAGCGCAAAGTCCGGTTTACATGTGAATGATGTCTTTTTGAAATTAGCTGATTTGATCTTGGAAAAGAATGGCGATGAGTTGAATGCTCAACAACCTGGAGAAGCAAAATTGAATGTTAACCAGAGTAATTCAATCTCATCTGGATTCTCTTGTTGTTAGTTGTGGACCGTCTATTTTAGTTTATTCATTTGGTTTCTACCAAGCCTTTACCTCAGACTGAATTACAGGTTCTTTCACCGTAATCAATTTTTCTACTACTACGCAATACATCATCCGGAGACTATACAGTGTAAGAAAGTGTAAAAATGTATGCGGTATGGTTGTTTCCCAAACGATAACAGCCCTATAAGGACATTCGCAGAGATTAGGAATATACCGCCACGGCCTCCACAAACTCCAACCAGTAACGAACTCAATCGTCCATAGTGTCAACCCAATTGCCAAAAGACAATGAACCTCCACCAGAACGAGAATTCAAGAAACCTTCATAATCCGGAGCCCAAGAAGCCGCTCACTTTGCAATCCCTCGACAGAGCATTCCCTGTATCATAGTTTCAAAGATGAAACGTCCCCCCATCAAATACCCTCCGAAGAAAGTAGACAGGATGATTACAATACTAGCTTCACATCCCTTACGAGAGTGTCGACTTAAGCACTCTTGAAAAAACGCTGTGTCTCTAAAAGAGAACTAACCGCTTCCTAAGTCAATAGAAAACGGCCAGGTTATTCTTCAAGGTGGAGATTGGTACTCAAGTAGAACGATCTTGATGAAGAGTGCCAGGTTTTCAGTGGAAAGTGTGCTCTTTATATAGTGCGCAGAAGGAGAAAATTTTTTTGTTCGAATCAGATGCACAGCCGTAATCTATAACTCATGTAAGAATGAATAGATTAAAAGTAAGGGCTTGAAGCTGGCCCAGTGATAACAGGATGTTGTGATACTTGTTGTTCAAATGAGCAGTCGAAGATTAGACAAATGGAAAGCGAAGAAAGGAAGGTTGCAGCAGCAACAGCGGGTGGATGACACTGTGTTACCGGACGAAATTCTAGAGAGGCCCAAAGCCTGGAAGTTATCGTCATCGTCAGCGAATTCGTTAGCAGCTCAAGAAACGCTGGAAGTATTCGATCCATGGTTCGGTGTGTATGACTGTGGTGAGAGTCTAGATGGTCTCCCCATAGCGCTTAGTGAACATATTCAGTCTGTTAAAACAGACCTCTTCAACCGAGACTATATGGAAGCGTTTTCTTCAGATATCAAACGACAAGCTTATGCCCTAAGGTGGACACCATCACGGGCACTGGGATATTCTGCGTTTCTGTCAAGTCAGCCCAATATTAAGTCTGTTTTGCTTTCACTGGATACAGTTGATGTGTTGAGCATTGGAGCCGGTGCAGGTGCCGAGCTGATTGCGTTTGGTAGTATTTTCAGCAAACTTCTAAGCGATCAATCAATAACAGCTTCACCTCTCAAGACATGGAATCTCACACTTGTAGATATTGCCGACTGGTCTAATATTGTTAATGGCATAGATTCGTTTGTCCAGTCCAAGTGGGTGAAACCCAATATTATCAAAAAAGGGTGCTCATTCAATGTTGATTTCTTGCATCGTGACATCCTAAAGCTTCCTGAAGACTTCAAACATGAACTTTTCTCCAGACAGAGTCTCATAACATCATGTTTTTCTACCAATGAACTGTTCTCAGAAAACAAGACTGAATCAATACAGTTGCTGAAATCATTGTCGTCTAACTGTGCATCTGGATGCCTTTTTCTGATTCTGGAATCCGCAGGTTCGTTTTCCAACATTCAAGTGGGAACTAAGGAGTTCCCTATATACTTTTTAATTGATACCATTCTCTGTGGAAGACCATCAGATAAGTATTCTGTTGGCGATTGGGAGATTATCGATCAAAACGATTCTCTTTGGTACAGAGTCGGTGAGGATGTCCACTATCGACTGAAGCTAGAAAATATGAGGTTCTTTTATCGTCTATACAGAAGAAAGTGAAGCCTTGGTCGATGTTTTACTTTACTCGATCGCATAACAATAACATAACGGCACATTATGTGCGTTCTAATATACAATTTATAAATCTCATATGCGTGCTTCCCTATAATCCAATCAAAAACATACTTGTCATCGCAATGAATGTGATGATTGATTTTAGCCTCATATTTTCACCATCATGATATAAATTCAGTGAGGGTGCTGCATCGTTGGTGCTGTTAGAGTGCGATGAAACAGAAGAAACAGCTTTCACAACAGCAGAGGTCAATTTGCTACTAACAGTAGTCGAGTATGTTGAGCCACCTGATACGTAAGTCGAGGTAAAAGTGGTACCGTAAGTAATATAGGAAGTAGAATAGAATGATGATGATGATGAACCTAATGCTGAGGAATCCAAAGTCGATGCAGCTATACACCGTGCCCAATAACTGTTTGCATTGACACACTGTAGCCCACTCTGACAACATGTGACCCCTGAGTAGTCAAGCCCTCCACATTGAGCGTAGGCAGTTCCACAGGTTCCTGTAGTAGCATATGATATCACATTTTGTGTAGTATCAGATTCCGTGAGGCTGGTAGTATATGTAGGGGTGGTGGCCAATGTAGGAGTTGTAACCAATGTAGGAGTGGTGGCTTGTAGGATAGTAGAATCGGCAATAGTCTGTTCGGTTGTTCCGCTTGGAGTCGCTATTTGGGCAGGCAAAGAAGTTGCTTCAGTTGTTTGTTCTTTTAGAGTATTCAAAGTTGCACTAGTAACAACCTCCGTACTAGCTGGTTCCACTTCTGATGCCGCTGCTACCGTCACTGATGATTCTTCAGATGAATCATTCTGACCTTCGTATTCAAATCCGTCCAAACCTCCGTTAGATGAGGATGTGGAGGACTCCACTAATCTAGCAAAGAGAAAAGAGAGAGCAACTGTGGAGCACAGTGGCTGGTTAATTAAAACTGATAAACTCATTGTTAGAAAAATGCCTAAAAGATAGATATCTTTACACAAAACAAAACAGCTGTTTGATCTGCTTGATCATCTTGATTGAAGCCGGGGAATGTTGCACTTTAATGCTCTTCATGTTAGAGAAAGATCTCCTAAACTTATTGTTAAACCCAGCTAAAGCTAGCCCCCTCGTCTTAATGCAAGTAATAACTTTTCTTCTTTAGGAATAAAGTAAACAGAAAATTGCCCTGCATCAATTAACTCCAAAGTTAGTGTCAGCTACGCTATCTTCTGTGAGCGAATCACACCAAACAGGATTGTGCTGTGAGGCCAGCGATCGGATGGCGTCGCTAATAGAGTTGCTGCTGTCTCCAGACTAGGACTTGGCGGTGGTGAAGGGTATATCGCATTTTTATACTTAATCAAAAGACTTATTCTTAAGTATCTATACAGCAATAACTACTAACTACGACCGGATTTGGGTACCACTTGGATGAGGTCCTTAGCAACTAAGAAACTGCCATTCAACCTAAAGTAGATTGGTGTGCCAAGATCGGGCCAAGACTAATTTCTACTAAGATTATGAATGCCGAGACCGCATTCTTGTGCAGAAGGTTGCTAGCGATCGCAACTGCGAGTAATATATGGATAGAACCAGCCTTCTGACACGTTATGCCAGATTCAGGGTAGATCACAGAAGATTTGATCGACACTCGAGGAACATCTGTTTACCATGAGCTTGAACTATTTCCCTTTTGGGGCTTCATAAACCCAATTCGAAACCTTTTAGCCGTAAATGTTTGCTACTCCACCAGATCCGTGAAATCAGCAGGTTAATTACACTTGTTGATGGCTTTCTTAAACAGGCAACACTACCACGTTAAGTAGTCAAAGTGCGTCAACTAAAAGCCGCACCCCTGTCGAGGAACATTTTCAGCACATTAAAAGTTAAAAATAGTATCGCGTCTCGATCCTGGGGAATCAGGACACGAAACTATATAAATGGCACCTTTACCTTTATTTCCTAGAGACATCAGAGTGAATCAGCTGAGTGACTATCAATTGAAACCTCTACTGTACTTTTGATTCCGAACTATCAAAAATGGCTTCCTCTTCCGCTTCCTCCGTCTCATTGGTCCAGACCCAAAACGTTGCTGGCTCCAGCTCCGCTTCTGGCTCCAGTTCTGCACAGTCTTCATCGTCTTCCGCTGGTGCAAACTCATTGAGAGCCCCAGTTACATACACAGGTTCAAACGCAAAGCTCGTCACTCTATTTACAGGAATTGTTGCTTTGGGAGCTGTTGTTTCTGCTTTATAAGCATGCGTACCTATATTTAAGTTGTTTTATATAGTCATTTATGCATTTCTTGATCGATGAAAAGTCACTGTCTTTTTCAACCTTACCCTGCCTCTTTGTAGATTAATTCCTGAAGCCTCATCTTGGGTTCTTCTTCTCAATACAACAATCAAAGTACTGAAGGCTTATACTTGTGTCATTGACTGCAGTAGTTGGGTTAGAGTCTTCGATTAGTTCGAAGTTTTTGATTTTGAATCTCGTAAGTGGTTGATGCTCGTTTTTGGTAGCACTGTCTATCAAATAGTACCGTTTCTCCTCTTCTACAAGTGTGTCCCGCATCTGTGCAAACTTTCCGGACTTGAGCAGAAATTTCAGCTTGTTGTTATAATTAGGTGGCTTGATATTCAGAACACCAACCGATAACTGGCCCATTCCTTGTTCCGTAACCGGTGCGTTCCTCATCCCATTAATGTATCCAGCTGATGATGGTACCTGTGAAATAGGCGAATTGATAGGAGAGTACATGTTGCTAGAAGGAGTTCCTTTTGAGAATGATAATGTACTGAGTATTCCGGGCACCTGTTGTGGCGTCTGAGATGAAGACAGCTGTGCTTGAGAGTTTTGCTCAGATAAAGTCTCAGAGATCTGAGATTTCAGTGATATTAAGATATCATAAAGCAAGTTCTTCAATTTATAGCTTTGATCTATAACTCGATGATTGAATAGCTTGCTGAGATTCAGAAGAAAGACGTCTCGTTGTAAATTCACGGATCTCTTGATTATGAGATCAACCAAAAAGTTCTTGTGAATGAGTATAATTCTCGAGAGCAAAATGACTGCCTGCTCCAGATCTCGCGTCATGGAAGCTCTGTTCTTGTTATGCTCTAAACTGGAACAGAAATACATCACCTTCTCTATCGAAAGATTCAACGAGAAAACCAAAGAATCGCTCAAAGGTAAAGAGCCATTGCTTGATCTGTTAAGCCTCGAACAGCTGGATATAATGTCGGTGAAGTATAATGTCACGTTGACACCATGAGTTAAGAAGCTAGGGAAACTTTCAGATCCAAGATATAATTTCTCACAACAATGTAAGGTCTTTGTCTTCAGACTGTCGTTGATAAACTCAAATAACTCGCCTACAAGATGGTCTTCTGCTCTTGTTTGACCCAGGCGATCTAATATAGCGAAAATGATATCGGTAATCTTCTGACTTAGCTCCTCTTCAGATTCGACTTTACTCGCCTCTTCTTCTATCTGGATTTTGAAAATAAGCTGCATTAAGGGCAGATTGAAATAATCAAGCATTCCCGTTATCTCAATCAATAACTGTTGGTTATCTGATTTCAAGTTTCCCAAATTCCAGCAACTCAGTAAGAACAACTGTAGTGCTCCTTTGTCAATAGTTTCGCTGTAGAACATTTCTTCAAAAAGCTCAGGGTTACTTGCCGCTAAAAACGAAATCTGATTCAATAGTTTTAGCTGGAATTTCTTGTTCCCAGTAAATATCGTTGACAAGCGTGGAGCTGGCGAGCTGCTTGTCTCACCAGTATTAAAGGTAACGGGAGGTGTTTGTACAACGGCAACGTTGTTCAGCTCATTTATTGAGCCCATCACATCATAAACGTTAACACCATTATTAACAAGATCTTCTTCGTGTGAATCTGAAGATGATTTCAAGACTCTGGTATCTTGCAATTTGAAGTGTGAGGTGAGAACACGAAAGTAATCAGCGTAGCTCTCATCCTTATAGACCTTTTTGGCGAACTCCAGGAAAAATGCTTCATAGTCCTCTTGTTCCGTATCATCCTTAAACAGAATATCACATTGAAATGTTTCCCGGCTATTCATTGAAAATTCATCTCCGTTCCCCAAATCATTCAATAGCTCAAATATTGTCTTAATATCAAGAAAGTCCTCAATTATCAAATTTAATATGAATTTGAAGCACATTTCATAATCCAAAGATATAGTGGGAAAGACAAACCTGCGCAGGTGCAAGAAAAGGACATTTTGAAAGTCAGTTGGTTTCCAGAACTGCAATGCTCTCAATAATTTAATTGTGGGTAGATGGCGATCATTGCTAAAGCCTTTGACCAAGTTCCAGTATTGTCCAATTGTCTGACCTAAATAATGGGAGTATTCAGCAGCATTCAATAATCTATCATAGGATGTGAGACCAAGTTGGCTTAACTCATCAGCAACTAAGTCAAAGTGTGAGTTTTCGCTAGAGACTTTTGCAACTTCCACACCTCTCCGAAATAGCTCTTCTGGTAGCAATTGCGGGTTGAAGCTTACCTTAGTAAACCTTCTGAGAATATCAAATCTGTTAGTCTCGCACCATCTTACCAAGATAGTATAAACGTCAATGAAAAGATTGCTCTCATATTTCTGCTCCCCTTCCGAAAAGTTACTGAAAAGTAGCTCATCATTGAATGAAATCAGCTTAAGAAGAAGAATGGTTGTCTCCTCATCTAATTCCGTACATTTTTCCTGCAATCGCTGTACCAAAATCGAAAGTAAACGAGGGACCTGGTTTAGTCTCTCGTCAAATAAACGATAAAGTAAAAAGAGTCTGTTAAAGCTAAGGAAATTTCCATTATTAAGCAATTTGACACGCTTTTCAAACTCTTCAGCAAACCAGTTGCCTACTCCCTCTTTTTTCCCCACCTCAAGTGGGTCATCGTCAACACTAGCGGGCCATATTTCTCCTAGTTCAGGCAAATTAGTATCATTCTCGGGATTTGTCTCAAGCATAGTTAGCAAACCACTCAACTTCTCTGACAGTATATCATCCTGTTTGCTAATAAGTTCCACAGAAGTTGAAGCCGATAGTCTCTTCAAGATGTTCTTTGAATTTGAATCCTTTAGAGTAGGTAAAGAGTCCAAAATCAGTAAGTGGATATAGCAGGAGCGATCAGCGTCCTGTAAATAGATAACACCCGAAGAAATCAACCGTCTCAAATAAGACGATACAATAAAGAGATCGAGTGAATGAAGAGCATTAATCAGACGTAGGAGTTGTGATAGATCATAGCAGCTGTGTTCTGAAGTCCAATTTATTTTGTCAGTCATATAGTAAACAAAATCAATGATTGACATCTCTAGTTCAAGCTTCAACTGGCGGTATTTTTTCGTCTTGAGATTACTCATCTCATGGAGTCGGACGGTCAGCAAAGAACAAACGACACAAATTCTTTGACTTTTCTTTTCCTGCTCCCTAAATGTTGACAAACTCCACTCAAAAACTAAGCTGAGGATGTTTCTCCAGTCACTATTATCACCTCCATCATCGGCTGAATCATCAAATATCATTTTTGTCAGTTCTTTCCAGTTGGATCTGGCACTCAGATTATCTAGTTTGCTAATAACCGAGAATGCCCTTTTAGAACCTGTCAGATACCTGAAGTACCCACTTCCGTTTTTACTTTCATCAATCATCAAAGACTCATTTCTGTATGTCAACAGCTTGAACTGCTCACTGACTAAGGGTCTCTTAATATCAATGTTCTTTTTTAGGTGGGACTTCAAATAGTTCCAGCTATTCGGGATAATAAATGCATCAGAGTTGTAATAGAAGAGGTACCTAATTAAGAACTGGAATTGAAGGCTCAACTTTGTAGTCAGAGATTCCAACTTCGGTGACTTGGAATCCTCTTGTATTCTTGCAAGAGTGAGTAGTAGATTTTCTCCGAGCTCTTTTGACAAGTAATCTATACTTATTATCTTGAACCAAAAAAGTCGAATAAAGAGATAATGTATTGAAAGAACTCTTAAATCCAACCGTTTCGTTTCGGTTTGTTCCAACAAAGCCCTGAGATAGCAAACAATCCACTTGAGAAATGCTTCTCTACTCATTAGTTCCTCCAAATAAATATTACTTGCCAGCTCCATGGTGTAGTCCAGTTTTGGCTTCCAATTTTTCCTCGTATTCTTATCGAAACAGGTTGTGGTTATTTGTTCAATAAAAAGACAAACCTGTTCAGTCCATTCACGTATCCACTTTTCCGACGCCGACATCTGGGAGGTCGAGGACATGGGTCCTTTTCTTTTCACCTGTCTTTGCTCATTTGTTGAAACACATTTGATCAGCCAAATAGCTCTTGGAGTAGGGATTTCATAATTGAGGCATTGTTCGAGCAAAAGGCGGTTTCTCAATCCATGGGGAATTGCTCTAGATAGCTGCTTAAGAGATATTCGAGGGTTTGCCAAATTCTTAAGCCATATTTCTCTCTTGTGATCTGTTAGGGTCACCCTTGGAGGTGGTTTGTAAGTCGATCGCACTCGGATCTTACTTATTTCCCTTCTACACTCCAGGGCCTTCACCATCACCTCACTTAAAGAACCCAGTTTGAATCTCACAGTAGAGTCACCAGCATCGTTGGATGAGGATGACCCTGGCGCTGAATACGGATTCGGCCTATGAAGTAGTTGAGTCACTATCTGTCTTCCAGAATGAGACTCGCTAGATATAGTAGGAGCCTCAAAGTACCCTTTTTGAAGATGACTGCGCATTATTGTATCCTCCTCTGTTGTATGATGCCAGACTTTGAAATCTGGGAATACTGGAGGCCTTTGATTGGACGTTGACCCTGACCCTCCATTTTGATATAAGCCTTCACTGCTATTGTTAGCTATCGTGTCCTCCCCATTGAGTGGGTATACGCCTTCTGGCTTCGGTAGCTCCCCAAACAGCATAGTATGTTATCACTTGCGAGGCTGACAAGATATGCTGAGACCGCCACGCTTAAAGTGAAACACTGCTGTTATTTAAATAATGTTGGTCTTAGCTAAGGCCAACTTCAAGTTTGATAAAAATGCGCCAGCCCCTAATTATAATTTTATTGCGTAGAAGTTTTGAGATTTTAATGTGATAGGCCTGAAACTAAAGCTCGCCTAAAAGAGGACTCCTTGGGAATTAGACTAGTAATGTGTGTGTCTGGTAACTAGTTAGAGGTGATAACAAAGTTTTCAGTTACGTGTATGTGCTTAGCTGCTCGATGTAGAGGTCCAATATGAACGTTCATAAGCCTATCGAATCGGCAACCCAAACGAAGAACCCCAAACTACTGAATGCTGCTTTCAATCAGGACCAAAGCTGCTTTGCTATTTGTCACGACAATGGCTTTAGAGTATACAATACGGATCCCATGGAACTGAGGATGAAAAGAAACTTCAGCTCTGCAGGAAACAACAACGGAATTGGGCTCGTTTCAATGCTGCATAGAACTAATTATGTCGCATTGGTAGGGGGCGGAAAACAACCACGGTTTCCTGTCAACAAATTGTGTATCTGGGATGATCTCAAAAAGAGACCGTCTATATTTCTGGAATTTATGAGTCCCATCTTGAATGTGGTTCTGTCTCGTATACGAATAATAGTTGTTCTAAAGAACAAAGTGGTGATACACGCTTTCGAATCCAGACCGCGACTTCTAGCATCTTACGAGACTTACGACAATGAGTATGGAATAGCTGACTTGTCTGTGAATGAGCAGGTTAGTTTATTGGCGTTTCCAGGAAGATCAATAGGACAGATACAGCTTGTGGATATATCGCCTGTCAATAAAGATCGAAATTTAGTTTCCATAATCAAAGCACACAGATCAAAGATAAGATGTCTTGCGATTTCAAGCTCGGGATCATTGATTGCGTCAGCATCTGAAACAGGTACTATCATCAGAATACATGACACGCAAAGATGCTCGCTTGTGTTAGAGTTCCGAAGAGGTTTAGACAGAGCCGTTATATCTTCTATGAAGTTCTCTCCCAATAATACAAAACTGGCTGTTCTTAGTGACAAAAATACACTTCATGTTTACAATCTTCAGCAACCTGGGATTGAGCATTATGGTGATACAGAGTTGGCTAATAAGTCGCATATATTAAGAAACTTGCCTCTTCTTCCAAATTATTTCAAATCCACTTGGTCTTTTGTTTCAAAGAAAGTGGATAACAAAGAAGACTATGTTAATGACTACGGAGTTCTTGGTTGGTCGGATAATGACTCAATAATAATACTCTGGAAGTACAAAGGCATATGGGAAAAGTATGTCATTGTTGAGAATAGCGCTGACCAGCATCCTCCTATTTCTGGAAACGGATCTAGTGTGTCGACCAATGCACATAGGTGGGAACTGGTCAGGGAAGCATGGCGATCTATTGGCGAGTTTGATTAGCCGAATGCAAATATTTGGTTATAGTTTAGCGTAATTAATCGATTTGCGAGCACAAATTTCCAAGCTAATTAGTACTGTAGAATTCTTGAACTTGATAGCTCTGCACCCTGTGATCTTGTTCGATATCCAACTTGATGAAAGGATCTCTAAGGTCAAAGGCACGTCTTCTAGCTCACTTACATAAATCGTAATATAAACGATTCCTTCGTAGCCTATTTGATGATCAAATAGTAATTTCTCCAGATTGATAACGCAGTTTCTTGCTTGATCTACTAGGCCATTGTTGGCTGGTGAACCCTGGAAATTCAGCCCATACACTCCTGCACGAAGAAAAAGATCGGACTGTGCTCCTCTTCCCATTGATGAGAGCGATATCAAAGGCCTTGAACAACATTATAGAAACACCTTTACAACAAAATTGGCCATTAATTTTTCAAATCTGATCAAGTTTTTGTGAGGCTAGTTTTGGAGGTTGGGGCATGAAGGTTTTGGTAGAAGCTAGTCATCGAGCCAAAACGTTAGGGTCTCGTGTATTTGTCATTTAATAGCGAATATATACAGTTATTAATATTTCTTAGCATGCGTCGTTGATGACTCTAAAATTCCAATTTTGAGTCCAGGAGCTCAGCATGAATAATAGGTCTTGACGTCTCGTAGAAAAGTCTGTTGCCGTTCGTTCTAAGAACGCACCGCTCAGCGTTCTCGGAATCTGCAAATACAAGAACATAAGTGCTTCTCTTCTGGTACCGGTCCACGAACACTTCATTCACGTTCAGCTTCTCTATCTCATGTAAATCAAGGTTCCAGTAAAAGTCCCGGATTTGGTAAGGATTTGTGTGTTCTGGAATGTTTCGAAGAATGACACACTGCGATCTCTCTATTTGGTTTTCCAGCTTTGTCTTTACGCCACTTTGAACGGCCACAAGTTCATCCGGAAGCAACGTCAAAAGCAAGCTTGCTACTTCATTCTCGTTCTTCAGCTTCCTGATTTCGGATCGAATACTCTTTTTAATTATATCAGAGTTTAGAAACCCACCTGAAAGGTACAAACTCGCAAGAGAAGGCGAATACAGATACTTCAGCTCACTCTTTAAGTCCGAAAATTCAAATGACATATACGATCCGTCTATTTTGACCTCCCTTGTTTCGTTCCAAAAAATAGCAGCATCTTCAAAGCTATCAAAGACAAGATAATGAGACCCCGTAGGCACTAAATTAGACTTGAATCTGCCCTTCACCACGTCCAGTATTTCTGGTCTCCGCTGGAATATCCTGGAGCGCTCTCGGTACATTTTGACAAAATCTGAACCTCTCAGTTGGCCATTGTTGTCAAACGTCTTTAATAGATTCGATTTTCGTGTTGACGCCGGTAAAAGGCGCAAAGCTTCAGATGAAGGTAGCAAACTTGAGCTTCCCCTAAATTCTGTCTGCCCTGTATTCACAGTCTCAGATAAATGATATATATCCTGCTTTGCTCCCGCTTTTTTCTCTGATAGTTTGTATAAAGTCTGCTTCAACAAAGAAGTCAGCTTTGAAATATCGTTCTCATTTTCGAAAAGTTTGACTGCTCGCAGAATCTCTTGGCGCCTTAGCCGTGAAGCGCACATTTACAGAGCTTCTTTCCGCTTACAATCACCGTTGACGAACTCTTCTCGCTCTGTAAGTAAAACCAAGTGAGCTCTTCAGTCCTCTGTACTTGCTCCGTCTCTATAGAACAGATCTACTGCCAAATCGTGTGCGCGTGCAAATTTACCGGTGTAAAGATGATGGGCTCGTTATTTTTTCTCACCAGGAGTGCTGACTAGATGCAAGAAAGCGGGAGATTGCCCAATAGCATTCAAGTGAGTGGACGAAAACGTCTTGCACTACATTGCATACGGTGTTTTCTTGCTAAAAATCTATCATAAATCATTTGTACATAGTTGACAGCTTTGTGGAGCTTTCAGAGGATACGAGGAAGTTGGCTTTATTTCTTGTGTCCCGAATCAAATACTGGAGATCGGCTTTAATTAATTGCCCTGATTTTTGTATTTGAACAGGACTTGCGCTTCCTCACTTCAGTGCGTTCACTTGTATATACTATTGGGGTTCATTTGTGCTCCTTGAACGTTCAAATAGTTCAAGATCTCCCCGTCAATATCCCCTGTGTATAAGTTGTGGATTTGCCTTCAGAGCCAGTCTCACTTCTCCTAACTAATATCATTTTGATTCAGCCTTTATTTGCATAGGTTACTACAGAATTTCTTGATCGCATTTTAGGAATTCTATCTTCAAAATGACCTCAAACTGGCAACCTTTCAAGAGCTTATCCTGTATGTATATGATATCGCTGTTTTCTCACTAGAAGCGACTAAATACTGACTTATAATTTTAGTGGACGAACCTATAAATCCTAGTCCTTGGGATTCCAAATCAACTGCAAGTTATAGAACAAGCGCTCCGTTTCCCAAAGCTGGGACTCCTGCAGATTCAAATAAGCATTTTCATTATGTTGACCAACAGAAAGGTGGCCCATTGGATAATGATGTTGCAAGTATTATTTCCAGTTTAAGTGGGGCAAACCCAAATCTACTTGGTAAAGCTCCTTCAGTTGGCGGTGTTTCGAACTTAACCTATCCTGTGTCTGGTGCTGCTGATGTACAAGTTCACTCGTCAGGTTTTGGACCCTCTGTTGCATCAAATGTTTCCAACTTGGACGATGTTATCACCAGTGACTCCGGCTCCGAGCTTTTTAATTCAGGTAATGTGAAAGATGCGTTCAGTGCAATCAGTGCGCCGGTGGCACAACACCAAAAGAAGTCCCGGTTTGCTTCGAACTTGTTTGGCTCAGCTTCAGTTGGAGGAAGTAATGTTTCCAGCTTCAATAATCCAAATCTTGGAATCTCCAACTTTTTGGATAAGTTTGCTTCTGTTACCGAAAAGACTAGAGAAATGGAATTGAACATGGGTAAGATGTCACTTGGAAGTACTAGTGCGGATGTGAATACAAATAGTAGCCCAACATCTGGTACAGGTGGTACTTCGTCTTCTTCTTTGGGTGCAGGACCTTCTAGTGAATTACTTGGATCTAGAAGATCCTCTATTATGAATGCAAATGATACCCAAACCTCTCCCACTGCCTTTAGAGAGCCTAGAAAGCAATCATTCAGTGAAAAATTAGACAAATACATTTCACACTCTAATCCCACTAACTCAAGACATCTATCATTGAGTTCTGATGTGAACAACAAATCGGAATTTGGATCCGTCATAATGGATGATAACGATCACTCCAAGAATATTTGGAATCCTGCAACTGCGCCAGTATTTCATCCCTCTGGTTTTGAAAGTGTAGATTCACAAAGACTTTTCCAAAATCAGCCACTTCCGCCTCAGAATTATTACGTGGGTCAGCAATCAGAGCCTGCAGAATCCGATATGCAATTTGGGCAGAAAAATGCGTATCCTCTTTATGGCCCAGGTCAACAGATTTCAGTATTTCAAATGTCTCAAGCGACTCCATTTTCTGTCGCTAAAGGGGTTTCCGCAGAATCTGTGAGCCCAAATGAAGATGGAAGTGCACAAGTATCCGAAGACTCTCAAATTCCAAGTTTTCAACATATGCAGCATCCAAACTTTTTCCAGCCAGGAATAATGAACAGATACTTATCTCCTCCTGCTATGCCACCATTTTCTCCATACAATATGATTCCAACTCCACAGTCTCCACAATCAAAAAGTGCTACAGGTCGCTATCATGGTAGAAATGGGGCATCCCCTACACTTGGAGGAGCTTCTTCTACTCTGGGATCTACAAGTCCTACTAATAATGGACATCAACCCTCCAACTTAGCTCCTCCAGCTTCTAAATCATCAATCAAAAAGATGGGATCCCCTAAACCAGGTAAAGCCAAGAAACATATTGTCAGATCTCCATTATTGGAGGAGTTTAGAAACAATAAGTCAAAGGCTTTTGTCTTGAAAGATATTTATGGGCATGGGTACGAGTTCGCTAAAGATCAGCATGGATCGAGGTTTATTCAACAACAATTGGCCGTTTCGAATGATCAGGATAAAGAAGCGATATTTAACGAAATCAGAAACTTCTCTATAGATCTTACCACGGATGTTTTTGGAAACTATGTGATCCAAAAGTATTTTGAATTTGGAAGTAAGGTACAAAGAGGTATTTTGTTTGAGTCAATGAGAGGTAAGTTCGATGAACTATCCTTACAGATGTATGGGTGTCGTGTTGTGCAAAAATGTCTTGAAGTTTTGGAACTCAAAGATCAACTGTTAGTTATGGAAGAGCTGAAAGGTAACATTTTGAACTTGGTGAAAGATCAAAATGGAAATCACGTTATTCAAAAATCAATTGAGTGCATTCCAATTACTAAAATACCCTTTATTCTGGATTCTATTCGACACCAGATATATCACCTCTCAACCCACCCATATGGATGTAGAGTGATCCAACGTATGCTTGAGTTTTCTGACATCGGGGATCAGAAATTCATCTTGGATGAGTTAAAGGGGTATATTTATTACCTGATACAAGACCAGTTTGGAAATTACGTCATTCAACATGTTATTGAGCATGGTTCATCCGAGTACACTGATGAGATTCTGAAGGTTGTGTTGGAAAATATCATTGAACTGTCAAAACACAAATTTGCTTCAAATGCTGTTGAAAAGTGTATTATCTATCAGACAGATGCAAACAGAAATAAGATCTACTTAGAGATTTTGAAGGGTAACATGTCGACGTCTGGTGATCTTGATGAGAATTCTTGTTTAAGTCTGATGATGAAAGATCCATTTGCCAACTATGTTGTTCAAAAGCTGGTTGAGCTAATCGATGACGACAAGAAAAAACTTCTGATCGTAAGGATAAGAGACTACTTAAAGCTCATTAACAAAGGCAACTATGGCAAACATTTGGCGAGTATTGAGAAGTTGATTGCCTTAAGTGAATCTTTCACTAACAAATAGATGTGTTTTCCTCTGTTCACTTTTGCTTTACTTTGGCTTTTACTTGTGTGTAACTATTTGTTTATTCGATCTTGTATAATTAGATGAAAGCTTTAAATTTTTATTTAAAAAAATTTTTGAAAGTTATCTTTGGTATCAAGAAGCACGGAGGTCGCAAAGAGGCTACTTCAAAGGTGTGGGAGCGACAAATCATCACAAATGGGTGTAGCAGGCAAGAAGCGAAGCTTTTCTCCTATAGTGGAAGATGTTTCAATGCAAGGGTCGTCTTCTGTGGAGAGCAATAACTTAGAAGTGGATGATATCCTTGATAGACTAATGAGTATTAATGAAAATTCTGAGCTTGTTGAGAAGAAGAGGACTACACTTGATGAGATCAGAAAGGCTGCTCACAGTATTCCAGATATGGGCTTGACTGTTCTGGATAACGAGAAACTATTCAAAAAGAAGGTACAGGAGAGTAATAGAATAAAGAGACTTGATGATCCTATTAATTCTGTTCTTCCGACTGCTACTTCGAAAAGGGAGAAAACAAAGTCTGCCTCTGAAACATGGTTTGAGATACCGAAGAAAGAGATGACACCACAGTTGAAACGGGACTTGACTATCTTGAAAAACAGAGCTTCTATAGACCCTAAGAGGTTCTATAAAAAAGATAAGTGGAAAATACCGGAAAATTTCCAACTAGGGACTATAATGCCTGACTCTTCCGATTATTATAGCAGAATTAGTAGAAAGAAGCGTGGTTCAGGATTTGCTGATGAGATTTTGAAAGATAAAGATTCAAAGAAGTGGCTCACCAAAAGATTTAGAGAAATTCAAGAGAAGAAAGCTAGTGGTGGACGAAAATACTACAACAATTTTATCTCCAGGAGATCTAAGAGATGACTTTGTTTTTGAACGACAGATTATCTCTTACTACCCAATGGTCTCCAGTGACTACTCTTTGTTTTATAACATTACAATAGTATAATTATGATGTTCTGTTATGAAGATGACAAAGTTCAGTCGTTGATCCGTCTATCAGTGCAATTTCCTGTTTCTCTTCGCTTTCTCATAATGTCAGCCGCAGCATCATGGCCTCTCTTCTTGACTAACTTGGAGTGGAATAAACCACAAGCATTACAAAGGGTTCTTGTCCCCGAGGGACCTTTTCTCCATTCGGGAGTACTTAAGGACCCACAGTGTTGGCATCTAGTCTTTGGTTTGATGCTCAGGTCATGATGTAAAGTACCCTGTGGAACAAAATTCATTCCTTTTCGTCTATCACTTTCTGAGTAAATCAAAGGTTTGGGAGGCAGTACTTTCAAAACTGCTGTTTCCCCGGAGATCAGTGGCTCGGAGTTATAAGCTCTGTGACCTTTGAGAAAATTTGATTTGACCGGCTGGAACTCTGACGACTTCGCATCAACAGGAAGGTCGTAAGCCTTACTATCGCTTATATCCTTAGAGGCAGAACGGTCAAGCTGATCTTGTTTTTCATTCAATCCCTGCACGGAGAATGAATGTGTAAGCTCGGTCTGTTGTAATGATGATTTCTGTACATGATATTTCCATATTTTCAGCTGTGTAAGTGTTTCTTCAGCACCAGTTAGGCACGACAATGCTTCTTCAAGAATATAGACTGGAAATGAGGCTAGAAATATTTTTGCCGACTCTGATTGAGCCATTAGCGTGTCATTGGACCTTTTGATCGCGTCCATTTGATTTCTGACATCAGTCTGAAGTCTAGAGATTCTGTCTAGCTCGCTCGTTAAGTTATCCAATTGTGAAAACAAAATCAGAGGTTCCGGTAATGTAAGCTGGTTTTTATCAAGCTGATAGTGTCCAAAGTTTGGATTGTTAATTTGGTTTCCTACGTCCGTGGGGGGGAATCTAAAGTCAGGCGTCTTGTTCCATAACTCTTGACTTCTTTTGGAAGAATTTATGTCTGGAACTTTATCTGCTGAAGCCGAATGTTGGATCACTTCTGCTTCGCTCATATACGTTGAGCTTGACTGAGAGTTTGGGCCCCGAAAAGATTGTTGAGGATTTCCGGGCTGGACAGAAAGTGCAAGGCCGTTTCTTTTCTTGTTGAGTGTATACGGGCTCTGTTCTGTATATGATTGCTGAATTTCTTGAATGGGGTAGCGAGCCATGGGTGGTGGAATTGCAGCCATTAGTTGACCCTGAAAATTCTGTATAGAAGGTGGTAAAACCATCACATTGGCATTTTGAGTCTGAACCCCAGGCTGTACTCTGGCGCTTGCAATTAGTTCCTGGTTTCCTTGTGTTCCTGGCGGAATGTTATATTGAACAGGAATACCGACTGAAGTCCTTGGAAAGCTGGAATATGGTACACTTCTTGACGCTGGATCTCTATTTTCTCTGAGGGGATCATCTAAAGGGTTCACTTGCGGTTTTTGCCGTGTTTCGTCGCTCTGGTTAGGAAATTTTCTGGTTAATTCACTGAATGATGGAAGTCTGACGTTGATTGGTTTCTTGTTATCCATTTGAGTAACTGATATCATTTGGAACGATCGTTGGATGTTTCTGAAGCCTGTAACTTTTCACCAAATCTATGACTCGGCTCCGAATTTGTTTGCTCGAAGTTAAACTTTAACTATGTAGTTGTTATATCAAAGCGCAGCAGATCTGACTGGACAAGGTTATTTAGGATTCGACTTGTTCAGTGAGAAACCCTTCTCTCTCCAATTTATCACTAGAAATCTTAGCACTTTACAAAAACGAGTTACTGGGTATTAATTCCTCAGCTTACTCATGTTAACTGAGATGGCTAA
Organism: Ogataea trehaloabstinens; assembly: GCA_003706095.2. Taxonomy (NCBI): domain Eukaryota; kingdom Fungi; phylum Ascomycota; class Pichiomycetes; order Pichiales; family Pichiaceae; genus Ogataea; species Ogataea trehaloabstinens. The sequence goes on along the minus strand of PPKJ02000005.1, from coordinate 36,802 downwards.
TCTGGCTACAGTTGCTTATGCAGGGTAAAATTTGTTATTTGAAGTTTGGAAACCATAGTATTGGGCTAGAATCAGATAGTACTACCACCTAAACTTAAGTGTATGTGGGTGGGAGGTGTACAAGAAGCTTGAATGTACCTGATATTTAAACTTTTCTGCAATAGATGTATGCTGACGGTTTCGTCTACTATCGGGATTTCAATAACAAGAATTTTAGGCTTCTTTTCGCAGGCTATCTCAAACTAGATGATCCATCTAGTCTTCCATGCATAGTCTAGAATGGGGCTTTTCTCATCCAGAAAATTCTCTGCTGTAAACTTGCCGCCATTTTGGCTGTCATGCATCTGCGATAGGTGGAGCCAACTTTTTCGAATCGCAAAATCGCAACCAAAAAGAAGTTGCAGATGTATCACTGGTAAAGGGACAAAAAAGCAAATTAATTCTGGAAACGATAGCAAATGCCGTTCTAATAAGATTTTCTGTTTTGCTCTAGTGATTTTGCCTCAATCTGCTACCCCTATTCCCTATTGTCTACTAACACGCATCGAGATAATCGCATAATACGACTACGCAGGTACAACCATCTCGTAAAACGCTAACATAGTCAGTCAACTTAATCGGTGCAAGATTTTAGGTCCTAAAAAAATTCCGATACCGGGAGTCGAACCCGGGTCTGCCCGGTGAAAGCGGACCATGATAGCCGTTACACTATATCGGAAATTAACAAGGATAAATGATTCCTGCCTGATCACACGGAGACTTCTTTGATAATCTCTTTATTGAATTACTATAAATCTATCACATGAACTGGTAGGAAACAAAGGTGAAAATGAGGATCATATAGAAAGGTTTCTCAAAGAAGTTCAGTCGACTTCCTGTGCTGGATATTTGATATGTTGTGTTCGTGGAGCGAAGACTTGATTTTCTTTTTCCAGATCCAACTGAGAGTGGATTTCTGTCTGAGTGAAGAACCGATATCAAAGCTTTATCTTGCACTGGTTTCAGACTGTTCTTGTTTATCCGGTAGTTTGCGGGAAGATTATGCTTTGGTGGTTTGGTCTTCTTGCCCTTTTTCGTTTTTCCGGTGGATATTACATGTTCTTGCAGTTCAAGTGAATCCCGTTCCCAGTCTTTCTCTGATGGCCATGGTTTGTGGGATAAAGTATCTTTCCTGGTTTCGTTTGCCCAGTTCATGTTGATTATGGAATATGTATCTAAAACACGGCTTCTGGAAAGATCATATACGTGTATAGTGCATATTGAAGTAAGCAAGTCCATGGTGTTTTTGTTCTAGATGTAGATAGTTAGTTTCTGTCACAGTGACAGTTGTATCACGTCTACTTACGTATGCCGGGCAGTATTTTGCACATGTTGATATAAGAGCTCCTATGTAGTAACATTTGCATACCTCATTTGAACTGCTACAAGAGAGATATCCGCTCTTAGCTCTTTCATGACATTCAAGGTAGTAGCCATCATCCTTTTTTTGACAATATCGTTAGAAACGCTTAACTCTAAGTACCTGCGGGTTATATGCTTACACACAGAGGACCACATTCCATGAATGCTTCACTCGATAATATATCTTTGGCCATGGCCGAGAATCCTAAAATAAATGTTACCAGTATAGCTGGCCTCAAAATCATATTGAAATGAGTCTTTGTCGCCAACCCAAAGAATAAGACACAGATCTTCTCTAAGTGTAATTGGACTGACTCGTGTCTTATCTCTGTGTAACAAAGGCATCTAAGTGTACTGCCGAATGAGAGACCCCTTTCTTTTAAGCCTCAAAAGAACAATATGCAGCAGTATTAGCGCTGAAACGGTGCTCCTCTTTTTATCGACGCGTCGATAGGGACAATGACTTGTTGCTACTTTTCACTCCACTATTAATTAATTAAAAGTCGGATGTTTTATCGACTCTACCGTGATATTCAATAACCTGAGCGCTCGTTCACATGTTAAGGACACTATTGATTGGTTGAATAGTGCCCGTGCACTGGTGTTGAAATTCTCGTGTGTTTCTTGCCTCAGGATATAGGAACAGTCCTTATTTGAATCAAGAATCCTTCAATGTTGTCAAGATCGGTTCTGTGAAGATGATTTCCGAAAGTCTTCAAGAAGAAACTTTATTAGAATCCAAGCACGATTCTGCTCGGATTGCGCAGTCTCGATATTCTTCGAAAGGTGTTACTAGCCTGATCCGAAAAAAGCTCGGTTTCGAAGATGAGTTGCTTTGGAGAAGGTTTTCCACCAGAAGACTTCAACTGGTTGAATCATTTTCTTTGAGTGCCAAAAAAGCGTGTGAGCAGGATCAGGAGATCGAGAGATGCGCTCGCAAGTTGATACTAGAATTCAACTACTCGTTGGATTCACTGCCAGAGTTCAGCAAGCTTGTTCGTTTGGCGATCCAAAGCTCTAGAAGAAATAAAAGAAGATCAGAAAAAAGATCTGCCCGTAGACTCGGGTGTTCAAATTCGGAACGAGAACCCAGCACTGGAGATGAAAATACGCTTGAGATGCATACTGATTTCTCTACTGTTGGAGATAAGAAGACGACATCAAATGAAGACAAGTTATCTTTTCTTTCTGAAATAATGATTGATGAGGATGAAGAGGCCAATAGAAGACCTCATAGAGCTCGAGAAAGAAATTCAGGAGATATCTCCGAAACAGCCTCAAAACTTGCTATCAGTTCCCTTGTTGCTCCCTCTTTAGAAGCCAGTAGACTTCTATTACCTCTAAACAATCACAAGTTGAGTCCCGAGTTCAAGCAAGCCGCTTCTCATCTTCTCTCTTCAATCAAGAGATCAAAAACTTGTTTCGACCTCCGGAACTTTGAAAGTTCATCTTTGGCTTTTAAAAGCATGGATCATATAGAAAACTTGGGAGCCTCATGCATCACATCTGCCATTCTCTTAGTAATTGAACGGCAATTTCATGGTCTGTCCCTTGACTCCTCATCGTACCTCAAGTCCAAACTAAGCGGTAATAATATGCTCAGCTCTATCTTAAAGAACTTGGATCCATCTTCGACTAATGTTACTTCCTTGAGTGATTATATTGGCTCTCAACTTTTTAAGAGACTTATTGGTGGTTGTATTAAAGACTTTGATTTCAACCTTATTCTCTATCCACTTTGTGATATTTTTCACAGTCTTCTTCTAAAGGACTATCCTCTTATTTCTAAACACAAAGAGGTAACCTCACTTCAAAACAGTGAGATGTCTGACCATTCCTGTTTCAGCTTGAAGTCTTTGTCATCCTCCAATGTTTCGGATCCTAAGTACTTTGGCGATACTTCTGTTATAGACTCGGCAGTTAACCATTCAAGTTCACAATCCCAACCACCTATATTTTCTGCACCTCCGTTCTTATCAAGTGAACACTGGAGGGAATCTGGTAGATTCACAAATGCAAATACTACTTGTCTTGATGCTACTCAACATCCGATTGGTCGTCGATTTTCGGAGCCTGACTCCTTTTTGACTGTTACAATTAAATTCAATTTAAGGGATCTGAAATTTGTGTATCCTTCAGAGTCGTGTTCTCCTCCGACATTACTGGAATTAGTGACCAACTCAATGGCCGCATTTGGTATCATTAACACAAGTAGGGTGTTAAAAGTTAAGGATTCAATGAATAACACGATAATAAACAGCGACACTGAATTGGAAAAACTGTTTCTTTCTGCAAAAAGTAGATTGGGCAAACGAGTCGTCCTGGAACTTATATATCCGGATGCCTCCTATTGCTCAAACTCTACAAATATTCGTTCAAGTGGAATTTCCAAGATTGTACCTACTTTGACCTCATTCCAACATAGTTCCCATACACCGACTTCTCTTTCTTTGAGATCATCACTCATGCCTTCACCACCACCTTTGCTCAACTCACACGAGCCCCCTCCGCAGCCGGTGTTTCCACTAGTAAAGTTCCAGCCATTACTGTAAAATCACTCGAGTCAAGCCACTATCTAACATAAAAGCATAACATCTTGAAGCATATTTGGTACTATTCAACGGCTTTTAACATAAAAGCACTATATTAACGTCTTATACTGATAATATATGACCTGACTCAAATATATGTCCATTATATTGACTATCTTCGATTATAATCATATTTTTTATGAAGAAACAATAAGTAGAGGTAGCTTTTGGATACTTAGCTGATTTTGTACTCATTAATAGCATTAACAAGCTGTTTGGCGACCTCCTTTTCTTTCTCGACAATATGTTTGTCGTTGACCTGAGGTTCTAGTTCAGCTTTTTTCCATCTTTTTGAATTGTGTCTTTTCTGCACAAGCTTGGGCTGTTTATCAAACCTCACTACCAGGCTTCTTCCTTCAAAATTAACCCCATTAAACTCCTCAATCAGTCGTATCGAATCTTCCAACGAAGATGTGAGAGCCAGTGCAAACCCTTTTGAAAGACCATTAGGCTGAGTTTTCAAAAATACTTGTGCACTATTGGGTTTCTTGGAGTTCAGAAAGTCTATAATGGACTGATAATTTGAATGAAAGGGAATATTCCCTATAAATAGTCTTGTTGGTCTCACATGCTTCCCCAGTACAAAGACTTTTAGCTCTTCTGTCGATTTTTCATTGTCATCAACAGAGTCCGTGTCACTTTCATTAAAACTTTCTTCTTCATTCTCCAAACCAAACACATTGGGCAACGAGTAATTGTCGGAATCTGTTATCATGTTGTTATTCGAGTAGTAAATATAGTCACTTGGATAGCCATAGGGGTAGTACCTAGTAGAATAATGGTCTTTACTTAGTGAAATAGTAACATTTTTCAATTTATCGAGTTGTGAGTTGTCAACTGATAAGGATTCATCCCTCAGCTGACTCAAAGTATGGTTTGTATCACTAAAGCTGTCTGAATCATATCCCACCTTCATTATGGACGAGTAATCATTGCCAAGTTCCGATTTCTTGTTTCCTGTACGATAGAAGTCACCTTCTGTCTCCTTTGCAATGGAGCTACCATAATTCATATACGGGTTCCTGTAAATTGGAGCAGAATGATTGAACGCTGGTTCAAAATTATAGTTTCCCTTGAAATAGTTCTTTCTTCCAATGGCCATCTTATTTCTATGGCTGCTTCGGCTAATATCTGAAGTACTAGCCTGTGGTTGATAATCTTGAATTGGGACATATATTGGAAACTGTTGAGCTGGTAAGGAGAAAGATTGATTGTATAGGCTTGTGGTGAATGGGGTGTGGGGAACCGACGGATAAGAGTAGCTATAAGAAGGCCCTGTGCTGATGTTTTTGGGATATGGATAAGGGGAGTAGTATGGATAATACGGAGGAGCCTCTGGATTTGGCTTCTTTTGAGTTCGAGGAACTGAGCGATCATTAGCGGTCTGTTTGGAGAACTCCGGATCTGAGAGTCGATTCTCAGCCTGCTGTTCTTGGCTCTCGTTGTTTAATTCAGTGGACGGATATCCCTTTGAGTGTTCTGGGATAAAGTTATCAGTCTGAAGAACATTGAGCTCTTCTCTTTCACTAGAATCAAGACTTTTTTGTTGGTGTTTCTGCGTTAGCTCTTCAAAAGCTTTGGGGGGTCCGCTGAGTGAAATAGTAGTATCGAGACTTTGTTGCAAACTTCCTAACTCTTTATCTGTCTTGTACTGCGATTTGCCAGTGTTATAAATCTCAGAGGGTTCAAAAACTTTGAACGTGGTGTTCACTTTTGAGGGAGTGGCATTATTAACAGGCAAAGGATCTCTCTTCGTTTCATTAGACGCATCTGCACTTGAGCTGTGTAGTTCCATAACCAACAGCGCGTCTCGTATCAGGAGAACAAATGATGAACGTAAACTTCACAATGCAAAGAGCTGGTCCTACAGGAGTCAAAAGGTTTAGGTAGCTTTTTATGGGATGAGTAACTCTATGGCTGATCTAGATCTATATCAATCAGGTTTTCTCAATTTTCTGAGCCAGAGAGTTTCCACCCTATAAACCAGCGGCATCTACTCGCGGCAAGGTACCTATTTACGACCAAAGCCAGCGAGCCTTTGGGATTTCTAATTGCACCGCACAAGCTGTAACGACCAATTTTCAAATTTGTCTAAAGATAAGGTTCATGTAAGATAACGCAATCGCGAACGGAAACAGCCAATAAATAGATATTGTGTAATTCCAACGTCATAAGTACTAGTATTTCCAAAACAACGCTCCGCAGCTCACAAAGTATCTACACTCCACAGAAGACTGTTACCAGCTTAGTTCGTTACACAGGATATACCATTAGAAAACTCAAGCGTTTTGGCGAGGCTTGAAACCAGCCTTGAACTTTTTCTTGTGTCTTGGGCCCGTGTGAAATCCTGCTCCATTCTTAGAATGTGGGAATTGTACTCCCAGCTCTCTCGCTAATCCAGAGTCCAAAGACACTCCAAACTTCTCAATACGCTTCAGACTGCCCTCTAATGCCGGAAGCTGATCCTCATTTCCAAACTTACGGGCCCGAGCAATCTTTTTTGTCAGTAGGTCTACGGCAGCTTCTTTCAGTTCATCTGGAGACAATGTTTTTGGAGTCACAGGTGTAGTAGTGTTATTCTCTGAACTCACCTTAGTGTCTGCTGATGTAGCAGCCTGCAAAGAGTCGGTTTTTTCAGTCGCTACTTTAACTTCACTTCCCTTAGATTCCACAGGTTTCTTAGAATCTTCTTTAACTGAAGCCTCAATTCCTTCAGTGGAAGTCTTTGATTCATCATTTGCGTCATCAGCTGCTGGATGGGCATCAGTCTGATCAGAGTCCTCCAGTCTTGATATTAAATCTGCCTTCACACCATTAATCGGTAGACCTCGTGTCTTCAGTATATCCTTCAGCTGTGGAACAGTTTTTGATGAATAAGATGACATCTTTATCGTTAGTTTCAAGTCAGTATACAATTGCTTTAATCTTATATGTCTAAAGTTGATTTCAAGTGTTGCTTAAAGTTACACAAATAGGATCAGATGAGCTCAACCCTTGACAGCTAGCAACCACTTTTTATCTGCCAACGGTAAAAGGAAACGTTGGAATATATTGCACCGTAAGTGTGTTTCTTCGGAGTCAAACAAGCACCAATACCCTCTTAGCTGATCATAACAAGGATAAGTGTGCTATTCCAACTAGAATTTACGTGTATCTTCAATCCACCTAATTCAACAAAATGAAATTTTGTTTGTCCCACCAGACACCGGTCTCACGAAAGGCTGGTAACATTTTCGCGAGGGTTTTGTTGTCGGTAATTTCACGACATTTAATGACAAGAAAACTTTTGTTTTTGAGTTATCATTCAGTTATCGCTTCAAGTTATTATAGCATAACTATTTACTGAGAACACTTTTTCACTGATTAGGGTCATCTCAGCTGCTAGTTCTCTCCGCCACAGTTGATGCTCAAGAGCATACTTTCGAGTGCTCTTGGAACCAATTGCCTAGGACTTCTATGGAAAATTGCGCTTTTCTGAAAACTGATCCATCATGGATCGGAGAAAACTATAACATCCTGCAGTCCCAGGGATGGCTAGACGTGAAAGAAACTCGCAAACAAATGCTTTCTTCTTTGTATTCGTGTTGATCGAAGGCGCAAACACTTTAGCATGTTCATGCCGTCCCTGCGCGATCAGTAGCTTACTCTCAGACCACACTATTGACACATTTGTCTTTGGCAGACTCTGCGCTGCGAAATTGTGTTTCCTTAGTTTTGATCCCTGGAGTAGAAGCGAGGCCTGCAGTTTTTGCCTCAGTAGAATAAGATACAGGTTGTAAAACATTTTTTTCAGGTCTTAAATATGCCTTCGGGTCTTTGGAAAAGTTAACACTGACAATAGCATACCGACAAACGCAACAACCTTAGAAGGCCTATAACGTGTGTTGTAGTGATTGTGGTTGTTACATAAAATGACGGAGGTTATTGCCGAGCCGACTGAGGTCAACAAACTCCAGCCTCTGGATGTGACCTATTGTGGAGTTTGCAATCTGCCTCTAGAGTTTTGTGAGTTTGGCAAACAGTTCAAGAAATGCAAAAAGTGGCTGGAATCTGCGAACCCTACACTCTTTGGTGAGTTGTATGGTGAGAATTCGGGGGCTAAGCAGTCTTCGTTGACCTCGGATAAAGAAGCCAAAATATCGGAGTCATTAGCAAAGATGCAGCTGAAAGAGGAGAGAAAGATGGAAAGAGAGTTGGAGAGCTTGAAGAAATCTCGAGTTCTGATCAAACGGATTCCACGAACCAAACACAAACATGTGATTGCAATTGCGGGACTGGAGATCTTCGATGTGGATATGAAAAAGCTTGCCAAGACCTTTGCTTCAAGATTTGCTACAGGGGCTTCTGTGACTAAAAATGTGGAGAAGAAAGATGAAATAGTGATTCAGGGTGATGTTGGTGATGAGGTGGAAGCGTATATTGGTGAACTCTTGGCTGAAAAGGGCTTTGAGGATGTAAAAGTGGAAAGAGTGAATGAAAAGAAAGCTAAGAAATGATAGCGTTGAATACGTCGTTTGCTTGATGTTTTACCATTGCTAGTATGTATGAGATTAATTGCCGATGAACGATTGTAATTTGTTGCTGGCTGTGTCTCTAAATGACCGAGTCAGTCAGACTAACTAATCAATCTCTGGAAAATAATGTCTCTGTATCAAGAAATAAAAAAGTTAGCACGTTTGAAAAAAATTTGTTCATTTAACTTATCCTACAAACCTTTGATAATGAAACAACCAGAAAGACCCTTAAAGCTTGCTGGGTATACAACATAGAGTATAGGAGTTGTATTTGGTGATACCAAATGCACTTTTAACTGGTAGAACTACCTTCTGCAAATCTGAGGTAGGCTTTTCTGTGTTTCTCGAACACTGATTTAACTATAGGGCCAAGTAGCTCGTGCTCCACTGCTGTCCTTCGTCATCAACATAGAGCCATTATATTGCTGTTAAACTAGTGATAACTATTCACAAAGATGTCTTTTAATGGTGTCTTTGAAAGAGGAGACGATTTTATTCTGGAACATAGGCCAAGAAGCTCAAAGCTATGGAACTGCCTGTCCCACATAACATGCGCATCTGTTGTTGGAGTGTCCAAGATTGTACTTAATCTTTTCTACAGTGTCAACCTTAAGGGACTTGAAAATATTGATAAAGGGCTGGCAAAGGCTCGAAAGGAAAATAGAGGGTTTATGACAGTGATGAATCACATGTCTGTCTGTGATGATCCAATGTTATGGGCGTGCCTGCCTTGGAGATATTTTGCTGATCAAGACGATATCCGCTGGGGTTTAGGAGCTTCAAATGTATGCTTCACTAACCCAGTACTAACAACATTTTTTTCTCTGGGTAAGATATTGTCTTGTGAAAGGTTTGGGAGAGGACCATTTCAGGGTGGATTAGATGCGTTAGTTAGAATTCTCTCTCCCGATGACACATTAGATTCAGATCACATGTTTGGCCACTACTCTTCATCCTCCACATCTAATTATATATCTCCTTTACAAAACGGAAACAACATTATGTCATTATATGCACCTGATTATACTCCGCCAATACTTCGCTCGAAAACGTCTTGGGTACATATATTTCCAGAAGGCTATGTCTGTCAACTAGAAGCACCTCACAATAACTCAATGCGATTTTTTAGATGGGGTACTGCTCGACTTATACTGGAGCCTACTGTAGCTCCAGTAATTGTTCCTATATTCTCAAACGGTTTTGAAAAGATCTTCCCAGAGGGACATTCACAGGATTTCGTCGACAGTCCAATGCCAAAAGGAATAGGAAGTGAAATGGCAGTTAACATTGGTGCCCCCCTAGACGACGTGAAAGTCGAGGGATTTCGTCGAGAATGGAAGACTCTTTGCACAAAGTACTATGATCCTAAGTCTCCAAATGACATGTCTTTTGAGCTTAAATTTGGACCGGAAGCAAGGGAGCTTCGCAGTAGAGTATGTGCCTACTTGCGAGAGGAAGTTGCTCGATTGAGGTTAGGAAATGGTCTCGCTGAAGAGGATCCTCGATTCAAACTGGTTGACTTTTGGAAGTCGTACACGAAGTCCAAAGGTGCTTCGGACCCTGATGTTCGCTTTATTGGTGTCAATTGGGCCATAAAAGAGTACCAGAAAAATGTTGAAAAGTTTGATGAGTTCGGAAATGTAATTGCAGATGGTGAAAACAAGGGCCGAAAGTCTTGATCACCCTTCTTGGATACTGCCTACATCTGTATAGTTGAATATTCATTGTCACACTAAGCTAACGTTCTTTGGAAGTAGCCTTGCAATATCAATCAGCATGTTGTACTTCCTCTTCAGCTGTACGGCTGTGCAACTTCAATGATCGGTAAGGTCTTTTTTTTAGCTGAAAAGAAAATCCACCGTTTTAACTTGGTAGGGTTTCACAGCTGTATACTTAGTATTTTAGGTTATCGAACTCCGGTCCTGCGATAGATTCTTGCTGAGTAGTGACTTGGACTCATGGAGTAATGAAGAGAATTTCTTTTCCGATCTCATGTCGACAAGTGCTGAGGCAACATGGTAGAATAAGTCTACAATTACCTTGCCTCAATAGCATAGTTGAAGCTGGGAACCTTCGACGGCCAGTTGCTGGAACCGCTTGTTTGAGCAGATCACATGTGAGATATATCACATTTAATACCCCCTCTTCTGAAAAGGTCGATAGGAACGAAGTTTCAAATAAGTTGAAATCTGACATTAGATCTGTCTACCTTAACCGGGAAATTGCACCGAAGACTAAAGCTAAACGACTGAAGCAGAAGCTGAATGAGCTCATATATTCTCTTCCTGACGGTGAGTTTTCTAAGGAAGACTTTCCTTTTATCAATAAGATTATACATGCTATAGATGTCACTTCAAATCCATCGGACTCATTCACTTCTGATGAGCTCTTTGCCATTTTGAGAAGTGCACTTCCTGCGATGACCCCAGAGGATGTCACGGACTTTGACTTCTTTCCAAGATTCTATAACGCATTGAGAGAATCAGATGATTACCAAACTAAAAGAGATACCAGATTATACTTGTTTGAAGTATTTTTAAACTACGTTATGCTAAGTAACAAAAAAGTGAACGTCGTTAAAATTATAGATGCATTCCTTGAAGAAGAAAATTCCGTCAGAAATGATGATGTCAGCCAAGAGGTTGTCTCCATTGTTTTAGAAGCCTACAAGGTGGTTAAACCAGACACGGAAACTGTTGTGCGGTTGGCATCCTTATCTAACCTAACCTCTCAAGATGTTGTTGATTCAATTCTCACTAGTTTTTTTGTTTCTGGAGATAATGAGATTGGAAAAGACTTCGAAGGCAATCATGTAAGCGAAATGCTACTGAATATCACAACTATTGTTGAGCAGAAGATGCCCAATCCTCTACGGGAGTACATCAATTTATTGTATTTTGCTACCAAAAATTCATTTGACAGTTGTTCACTGAGCGTGTTACAGAAATTATCAAAGCTCACAAATTCCTTCACCGATACGAAGTTGATTGACAGTATAAGAGATGAAGAGCTACAAGCAATAGTCTCATCAGCTCTCAAATTTGGAAATTTCGATAAGTCTGCCAGTAAACTGATCAAAAATCTCTTGAAACGTGATTTCAAAGAGTTTTCAAAAGCAGAGTGGTTGGCTTATTTGCAGTACAAAATATATGCACTAGATGTATCTGCAGATCCTTCTGAAGCAATCTCGATTTTGAAGAAATTCAACAACGATTTGGATGCTAAATATCACTCTGATTTCCAGTTTAACGATGTTGAATCTTATAACTATATCATTGAGGTTTGCTGCTACTCAAATAAGCCTCAAGACTTTATGTCTGGTATTGCCACTCTTTTCGAAGATGAGTACGACTTGACTAGAGACGCAAAATCATTCGCTATGCTGATAGACCACAATTTGACTGTCACAGGAGATTATAACCATGCTATTGATCTCTTTGAGCAATCGCTTCAAGAACTTGTTTCTTGGGATGATGATTACAATGGTATTTATATTCCTATTCTCTTCAAACTGTTAGCAGTCTATTGCAATGAAAGCAATGATGACCTTTTCCTCAAGGCGGCACTTTATAAGAAAATCAAAGGATTTGGCTTCAGCATCGATAAAAAATCTATCGAAGCAATGGTACGTCTTTTTTTGAAAGGAGACTTCATAGGAGATGCAATAGAGCTTTTCAATAGAGAAGCAACCTCTCAAGAAAAGGGAAAAAAGCATTCTGTCGAACAGTTCAAAGAAATCTTTGAGCTTTATTACAACTACATAACTACCTCATTCAAGGATTCCAGCAAAAACTGGCATCTTTATGAATTCCTATCCAAGAACTTTGACATTACATCACAGTATTATCCTGGACTGATTGAATATTTCATTAAGGCCAATCAACCATATTGGGCGCTGAAGATATTTGCTGATATTAAGAGCTTGAGTAAAGAGTCTAAACTTCCACCTCCTGATGAAGAAATCTACATTTACCTCTTGAAAGCCTTTTCCAAATTTCAATACGAAGACGGTATTTTCAAGCTTCATTTGGCACTTAAAATGGATTTGGCCGTAGACATGGACATTCGGGTACTCAATGCGCTAATGGAAGCTTATTGTTCGGTGGAGGATACATTCAAAGTAAGAGATAATTTCAATCTTGCCTTAGCTTTGCCTAGATCTCAAGGACTCAACAACGAGAGTTGCTATTGGATGCTCAAGGCCTTAAAGTTTGCGAGTCTCAATCATTTCAATGAACTCTACTTCAATCTTTCCCAGTATGAGATGTTGCCAGATTCCAAGATGTTTGGTGAGCTTATTATTACCAACTGTTATTATGAGCAGTATGATTCTGCCTTCAACATATTAAAGGAGAATTATGAGAACGAAGGGGGTGCACTAATAGATAAGGAGGTATTGAAGAACTTCCATAACTGGTGTCTAAATGCTCCTGTAAGAGAGATGCTGGACGGCTTTGCGTCAGAAAGATATCCATCTCTCTGGCAAGAACTGAAGGAAAGTGGGGAGTTGTCCGATAGTTTGGAGGAAGCGCCATCCTTGCTCGAGAGCTCTTATGTCACTGTAATTTGAATAGATTCATGTACATATAAAATGAATACTAACACATATCATATTTCATCGAGTCGTAGTGGTTCAATGCCCATATTTTTTGTTTACCTTGACTGTGGTGGTAACGTCGGACGTATTTGGACAGAATTCACTTTAGTTGCAAATCGAATAGCGTTCAAAGTTTCATTGAAATGAGCTGTTTTGGGAGATATATTGACAAACATCAATGTCTTGGAATTCCCTCCAAGCGAACGTGACAATAAGTAGGTGAGTTTTGAGTTTCTGTAGGGAACATGTGAATTCCTATTACGCAGTGAAGTTATCACATCTCCTAATGAACTAAGAGACCTATTGATTGATTGAGTTTCTTTTAATCTCTCTCCAGTCACCTGGGATTGTGATATTCTCTCAGAACCGGCAAGATCAATAAGATTAAGCTTCGCTTGAATCATCTCTCCTGTATGTTCATTGGTTCCTCCGATTGACAAAATGAATATAAAATGAGACCTGGAAGATCTTTCATTAGAATTTGTTGATGCGGTCATTCTGTTGCGGTATGCTTTCCGTAACAGCTGATTAGCCTGCTCAGAATCGAACAGGGAAATTGATGTTATGTCTGCAATGCTTGTAGACTGGGTGATATCATCGTGTTTTATCTCATGTTTCACTGGGTCATTGCTTTTTAAATAAGAGTCTGCCATTAAATCATTTATAGTTTCATTGTATATTTCAATGAATTGTCCTTCAAGATTGAAATTCCAGCCGTGCTCTTTTGCAAGAGAACACCTATGAAAAATCAGATCTAGTGCTTTTGGAATTACACCGTCGTCATTATTTGACATGGTATACGTTTTTCCTGACCCTGTTTGACCGTATGCAAAAATGCAGACATTGTGTCCATCAAGACAACTCTGAACAAGCTCTTTAATTTCATCAAATACTTCACTGTTCGTGGAGTTCTTGTCAAATATCTTGTCAAACCCAAATCTATACGATTTAGGTGATATCTTTCCGTGAAATTTATTTTGAGTTGATCGTAAATTTGGAGGTTCAGTAATACTGATATGCTCTTTTGCATCTTCCTCTACAACTGCTGATGTCTTGATTGTAAAGCACTCCTCTTGTTTTGTTGGTTTAACTCGACAAAAGACCCGTATGTTCCCTTTAAGTTCTTGAAGCTCGTCATGAATCTTTCTTCTTGTAGTTTCTTCATCCAATATCTTTCTTTTCATTTTACTCATCAGTCCTTCTAATTCATGGGAGTTGTTGCTTATTCGAACAAGCTCCAAAGAACCCTCATTTATGCACTTCTCCAGATCAAGAATCGATTTTTTGGTGTCGCTTATTATCTGCTTGAACTTGTTAGCTTTTTGCTGAGTTTCGCTGGCAGAAGCGCATAATAAGTCATATCTACTACGCTGAGCGGATAACTCCTTAACAACACTTTGAAGTCTAGATTCTTCCTTTCTTATCTCAGTATCCAGTTCATTGGATTTAGTGGAAAGACTCATGAGTTGGTCATACGCCTCTTTTTCCTTGGCTTCTAGCCTTCCTTGGCTTGCTTCTTTCAGGTTTATGAGTTTCTGTTGAAACTCTTCTTCAACAGAACCAACCTCAAAATGCAATTGTTTCAAGATACTTTCCATCTCAGACTTCTGCTGCTCGTAACCATCCTGTTTCTTTTTCAACTTTTCTGCAATCTCTTTATCAAACTTTTGACTCAGGGCATCAATTGTGGAATTGAACCGAAATTCAGTGTCATCCTTGTATAGCTCAAAGTCGCTCTTCAAATCATTCAGGTCATCCTGAAGCTTTTGATCAATAAGAGATAAGTCGAGCTCTTTCTTTCGATAATCGTTCTCAAGTGCACTGAGCTTTCTGCTATACTTCTCAAGTTCTAACTCAAGCTCAGGCAAATCTGTTCTAATCTTCCAAAGCTCACTTTTCAGATCATTGAGCTCATTCTGATTCTTTTCCTTCCAGTTGTGTACTTCTTTCAGCTCAATCTGCTTCCTCTGCTGAATATCCCCGAGCGACTCGATATGCTTTACACGCTTATTACCCGAGAATGGTGAAAAGACCATCTTTCTACCTTTGTGTGATATCCTCGTCTCCTCGTCACCATTCTGACTATTCGTCACATCCAACAAATGACGTTCCATTATGAACCTCCATAGACTTGCAAGGTCTTTTCTCAGAGTTTAGATGTGCTTTTTGTCTTTCATTTGTGACCTATAACAATCCCCTTGTACGTTTTTGGATCAGTCTTTGTATCTTACGCCAAAAGTAAACAAAAAACTTTTTGGCATCCCTTGCATGCTATCATGACACAAATAATGTTGCAGCATATTTGCCGTAGTCACCAATGAACGCAATCGGAAAAGGCGGTATGCTAATCGGACTCTTAGTATAAAAAGCTTTTCCCCTATTAGTGCAATTCTGGACTCAGCAGATCTTCAGAAAGAGCGTCATCTGGCACTGAAGAGTATAGTCTTTTGACTAAATAATGACGATCACTACTTGATTCTTTTATTAGTGAAAAACTTAAAAATTGAAGTATATGAGATCTACTCATCAGAATCAGATTGAAGAAAACTCAAAAACAAATAAATAGTCATCAAGGTGACCTTTGTTAATCATGACTAGCAGCATATCCTTAGTAAATAACTACATTATCGAGAACTTACAGAGGACTTCTCTGATATGTATGAGTCACACTAATTAAACAGAAGCTGAAATCTCATAGTTTTTGGGCGTGTGGCGTAGTTGGTAGCGCGTTCGCCTTGCAAGCGAAAGGTCACCGGTTCGACTCCGGTCTCGTCCATAATTTTTTTGATCTTACTATTTTGCAGATTGCTCATCACTGGTTTTATGTTGCAAGCATATAAACTCTCTACGCAAACGTGCATGCGGAATGATACGGTTAATAAGAATTGTATCTATAGAAATATAACACCTATGAAATCATTTTTTGCCGTTAGCTTGGAACTGGTTCTCAGTGACACCCGCACCCATAGCAGCAGTACTTGAAACACCTCCCGTGACCAACTTGACAATGCTATCAATGTAGCCTGCACCGGACCATTTTTGATGCTTTACAACCTCAACACCGTCTTCGATCTCCCTTGCCTGGACATTTTGTCCATAAGCTTTCATGCCAATTTTGGAGTAGTCTCTAGCAAAGTTGTCAACGGCCAAAGCGGTTGTGTGCAAACCTGCGAGAGTGATGAATTGCCAGATATAACCGAGTGCTGCGAGTCTGTTGATGTAGGTTTCCTGGTCTGTGGCGGACATAGCAGCATTCCAGTTGAAAGATGGAGATAAATTGTAGGCAAGCCACTTCTCTGGGAACTTGGCTTTCACACCTGCAGCAAATTCCTTTGCTTGTTCATAAATTGGTAGTTTTGATTCCATCCACAGCATATCGGCGTATGGGGCAAATGCTCTAGCTCTGTTGATGGCACACTGAGTTCCTCCTTCGTAACGGTAGTATCCTTCGCGCACTCTTGGAGCATCCCAGTTGAAATAAATATCTCTACCAAGAATAGATTTTGCTAATTCCCTGGCCTGTTGGTTGGAGTGGCAACTCAAAGGAGTGACAGCAGAGAACTTCTCAAGAGCTGTTTTCTTGTCAGAAATGTCGGATTCATTAATAGCATCGATAACAGCTTGGTGGAAAAGTTTAAGACCAGCCTTTTCTGTCCATTCTTTCTCAATCTCTTCAAGCTCAGCACCATAAGCTCCTGCAATTTCAGCCTCATTCATCACATCAACTAGTGGCTTGACATCAGGGTTTGTAGCACCAACCACGAAGTAGTGGTCCCTGCTGTCAATAGTGGAGGTGATCAAAGTAGCAGCTTCAGAGTCAGTTCTTGCCACACAAAGCAAGTCTGATCCGAAAATATCTGCAGAAGTTCTGATAGCAATCAATCTGTTGATATGCTCTTGAATTGGAACTAGCACTTTTCCTGCCATGTGGCCACACTTTTTAGTTCCAGCAGCTTGATCTTCAATATGAATACCAGCAGCACCGTTCTCAATAAACATCTTGGTTAGCTTAATAATAGCTGTGGTTCCTCCATGACCAGTATCAGCATCAGCAATAATAGGTCTCATGAAGTCTGTGTATGGAAGCTTAGTTCTCTCCTCTTTAGATACAGAGAATCTCTCGTACTTTTGCTTTCTGTCATGGAAAAGTTGAGCATAAAACAAGTGCTGCACCTTGTTAGGCACAGTATCCATAGGATAGTCAGCAAGATCTGGGGAAGGCTCGTTTGAGCTGGAAGCTGTAGCAGAACATTGCCATCCAGAAACATAGACAGTATCTAAGTATTTAGCCATCTGGGTGATATGAATAGGGTCCAAGGCACCGAAGGTGAACGATGTTGTTCTGTTCTTAGAATGCTCCTCAAAAAGCTTGAAAGCCTTCTTTGCCATCATGTCGGAAGAATTAGGAACTTTAACAGTCGATCTTCTTTTGGCAATCTCTTCAGCAGTGTAGACACGCTTGACGCCCTTCCAACGAGGCTCGGACCACCACTTGTTGATAGAATCGACTTCCTTTTGGAAGTCGAGAGCCTCCTGATCTAGGTTAATCTCTGTATATACCATTTCTGTTGCAAAATGTGTGAGTTGTGTATTGTCTGCTGGAGTATGACACTAGAACATTGCTCTAAGTTATCTGGGGTAACTGGGGAAATATTGTCTCTTAAATAGTATTTTCAAGGAAATGACTTTCTATTGTTCATGCAACACTCCTTAGCTCCATATCAAATTACAAAGCTACTTTGCCACTTATGCGCCTTCTGCCCCTTGTCCGTTTGCGTCATAGCTTCTTCAACCTGTCTTCCCTACAAGGAGGAAGGGAAGCTTACCAGAGTATGGGGTGTGAAATCACGCCGCACACGAAAAATACGTCCCGAGATGGAAAATCCGGGGAAAAGGGTGTGGTAGACGTGATTTTCTTCTCCGTTCACCCTTAAACAAGGCCGCTTGGCCACCCATTTCTGAAGTTACCACCGGAACAGCAAAATAATCTCGTGCACATCTTACTAAAACACCGCTCAAGGCCCCGGAATGGAAGTGAAGTGCCCATAGAGGCAGAAACTCTCTGATCGACTCACATATAACGTGATGTTAAGTGGCGGTGAAATTTCGGCGATCGGAGTTGCAATTAAGAGGGGCTACTCTTCGGTGGTGAACATTCAATAACGTGAGACAAGACAAATCAATAGCTACTTTCTTGTTGAACACGTATCTTGTTTCTGGGGTTTTGGCCTTATATTCAGTGACGAGGGCCCTTATGTCCAGATTGACCTAGTGTTGGAATAAAGCACGTGGCGAGTGAGTAGCTCCTAATCTGACTGCGCCACTTGTTCCCGTCCCCCCGGGGTTTTTGTCAGGCATATGAAAATTGCCTGCCATGGCCGGCGCCCGGAACGGATAATCTGCCTTTTTTGATTATGTGACTCATACCTTTGCAGCCAGCCTTCTACACCCGCAGAGAAAATGGCAGACACTGACGGAAAAACAATTCGCTTATGTTAGTGTACAGGTGTATGAAATTTTGTTCTTAGCAAAGCGCTTTTCATATATTGACGAGCCAGGCTACAGTAAAGGTACAAGAAACAAAGGTAAAGCTTCAATATTACAAATTATATAAGGCTTCGTATTTGCAGAAAACACAAGCTCTTAGGAAGAGATGAAATGGTGGAGTTGGAAGACTTACCAGTGAGAAATGAGGATACAGGAAAGCAAATAACCGATAAGAGAGATCTTATTCCTACTCTAGATGAGGATGTTCGAAGTACACTGCAGCTGCTTGGAGAACCTGAGAGCCTAAGTGGGGAGACCAAAGCAGACCGAAGAGAAAGACTGATTCAGATCATCAAAACAGATGAGTCAGCAACCGCCAAGCTGACTGAGATCTGGGACTCCAATCCTAAAACTGACATATATAATAAAAATGGAGACGATAACGATGACGATTACGATGATGACAATGAGGAGTTCTTTACTCCTGGAGGCCTTGATGTATATAATGAAAGAGTGGAAATAGCTAATTACTCCTTGTTGAAAGCAAGAAACAGGATTCAACAACAAAGGGATTTATATGATCATTCTGATTTCACGGAAGTTCTCCAAATGCGACGAGCGTACAACAACAATTTGAGACTGATAGAGGAGCAGGGTTCCCAATTAGTTTCTGGAAGATGCACTTCTGCCGTTAGATATTCCAGAGACTCAGCACATATTGCCTGTGGTTCTTGGGACGGGAATACATACATTTTAGACAACAGCTTAAGGTCGACATTGGTACTGGCAGGCCACCATCAGAAAATAGGAGGAATCGACTGGAACCCCGTATCTTTAGATCGAATAGCTACGAGTGGAGGTGAGGGTAATATCAACTTGTATGAGGTTTCCAACTCTATAAATGAAACCAATGCCAATGATAGAATTAATCCTCTGTTTACCCTACGAGGCCACACTGCTAGAGTTGCTCGCATAGAATTCCATCCAAGTGGTAATTACCTGGCGAGTGCATCTTTCGATATGACCTGGAGATATTGGGATGTTAACAAGACCAAGGAACTGTTTTACCAGGAGGGTCACTCAAAAGAAGTTTTCAATGTTTCTCACCACCCTGATGGTTCATTACTGGCAAGTGCTGGACTTGACGCAATAACAAGGATATGGGACTTACGAATTGGAAAATCAGTAGCAGTATTTGAAGGTCATATTAAGGGTATCTACGCTCTGACTTGGCGCAGAAATGGATATGAAATTATCACCGGTGGAGCGGATTCTAATTTGAAGGTCTGGGATTTAAGAAATTACCATGGAGCCAAGAGCAATATTGCAGCTCACTCAAAATTGATTTCAGAGGCTCGAGTTTCTCCAGACGACAAGTTTCTAGTCAGCTCTTCATATGATGGATGTCTAAATGTTTTATCATGTGACAATTGGGTGATTCTTAAGAAGTTCATGTCTATAGACAAACTGATGAGCTGTGACATTAGCTCCGACAGTAAATGCTTGATTTCAGGTGGTTGGGATCGCTCTGTCAAAATTTATTCCGAAGGGTCTAGCTGAATGGCCTTCATCTGTTAATCATAGACCAAACCTTTCCTCTTCTAATTTGATCATATAAACATTATAGGTCATAGTGTAAATATAGGCATTTCGCTATTGAAACCATCAAGAATAACGAAGTTGTTCAGTGGGAGCTCTCTTCGACCCAACATGTTAATTACATCCTGTGAAAGCGCACCCCCCAGAATTGCACTGATCGGTTGAAACTCACAAAATGCTTGACGAGCTAGATTTTCCGTAAGTTCATCTGTTCTACTCAATATTTCATCTGGAAGTGCCAAGTCTTTGGCTATACTACGAGCTTTTGATTTGAGCTCCTTGGCATCAATATTGACTTGAGAAATAGATATCTGGTGTGGAACAGGATATTCGAGAAGGGCCAACATTAATGGAAAAACAGGCGTTATCTTCTTCAACTTTCTTAGTGTGGGGAAATGTTCTTTGAACTTGTCGCTGTTATTCGCAAATATATCATCAAAAGACCCATAAGTGTTCTTGACCACACAATTTTGCAGTACAACATCATTTTCAACCACATCTTGGATTTGTACAATCTCTGAATGAGAGTTTAGTTTTCCAACCTTGCGGAGTTGTGAGTTCTTCTCATATTTCACTGAGGATTCATGCTCAATAAGATCAGCAAATATGTATCCATATAAACCATGTGTTCCAGTGGCATACATCGGAACGCCAAGACTTCTTGTTAAATGATTGAGCTTTGAAATCTGGGCTTTTCCTAATCCTGTAGCAATAACTAAATTGAAGTTTTTGAAAAATGAACCACCTTCTTCGTCTTGCCAATCAGAAGTCTTTATCGTAAGGCCGACGCGGGGGTTTAGATCACCGATTCTCTTTTCAGCTGCCAAAGCTTTATATTCTCCGATCTGCTGCTCATCAATAAAGAAATTAACATTCAAATCTTGATCTAGCACTTTAGAAGAATCTATAACAGTCAGGGAACCTACCCCACCAAGCATTAGGTTCTTTACAATCTCAGCACCAACACTAGTCAAGTTGATAACCAATATTTTTGAGTTTCGCATCCGTGTCTGCGCTTCCATGCCCCATAATCGAATTTGTCGATCATACAGTTTGATCTCATCTTTATGTTCAATTTGTCAGTATACAGCTCGGGGAGTCTAAGATGGTCTTATGAAGAAAGATTAACCCATTTCTAGTACTTACCCTTTGTCAGTTCTGTCAAATCTGTTCCAGAAGTCATTTCCAGGTAAAGAAGGTGTTGAAATGTGTTATATAAAGGGATATTCAGTCATTCGTGCCACGGAAACATGAAACTTGATAATTTTCGTTCTTTTCAGCTTTAAGCGAATAAGAGGAAAAATGCTTGGGCAGAAAAGAAGCCAAAAAAAAGACAACGGTAAAACAAGACAAAGCCTCTGCGAACCAACTCAGCAGAGAGAACAAGGCGAGCATCATGGATCTGATAAAAATACTGGACGCTAAGCCAGAGCCGACGATTGTGGATGAGTCTCACTTCCAGGTGAATGAGAGTTATCAACAGTCGGGCGACTATAAAATACCTACTCCGCTCAGCGACTTTCAAAAGGAACTGATAGACCAAATTATCTCGCTTCATTACAGTGACATTCTGAAATTCTTTGAAAGGCTAGATGACTCTAAAGAGCCTGAAGAAAAGGACCAGATCATAGTGGGCTCTTTGGAGATTTTGCTTCTAAACACACAGCTGGTCTGCTCACATCCGTATTTACTTATTGACCATTATTTTCCTAAGAGCTTGACTACAAGGGACATGCCTGCTCGTTTGTCTGAAACAAGCGGTAAATTTAGAATTTTGAGCGATCTACTGAATTTGTTCGACTCGATATATAACCCTAGAGATCGCACTGATACTTCTCGCCTAAATCAACCAGTTGATATCGCAATTATAGCGAGACCTGGAAAAACCCTTGATTTGATTGATGCCTTGTGCATAGGACACAAGTGCAACTTCAAAAGGTATGCTGGAGTCAAACATAGAGAACCAGCGGGTGGATCTAATGGAAAGAAGATGCTTAATGTCAACATCCACTTATTTCCGTCAGACTTTGAGAATCCAAACTCTGAAACTTTGGAACACGACAAAAAGATGAAAATCATCATACCTTTTGATATAAGTTGTTCTATGCACCATGAAAGAGCGAAAATGATGAAGGATTCTTCTACAAAGGTTTTACGATTAGTGCCGATAAATTCAATTGAGCATATTGCGCTGTATTATCGAGATCTTGTCGGTACGAGAAACTACAATGATTACTTGAAACCAGTCACTGCTGCTCTAGTTGTTTTGAGAGATAGAGTAGGCCAGTTACCTTCTGAACTGAGACCGATCTACGACAAACATTTGGAATTTTTGAGCAAGTTTTTGAGTAATCCTTCTGCTAATAGATGGCCGTTACCTGATTTATCATCGATACCTGACTTTACATCGCGAGATGTCGAGAAATCCTTGCTCACTGAAGTTAAGTTCAATTTTGATAATGATGATTTCATCAAAGAGGAGGAGACGAAGGATGGACAGGGGAATATGGTGCTGGACCTTAATTTCAACTTTGATGGAAAGACAAAGATGATTGGACACATAATACAACCCAGATTTTGTCGAGAAAAGAACAACAGAAAAGACTACTATGAGCTTAAGCGGCTCGGAAAAAACTACCTCAGCAACCCTCTGAACTCAAATTATGAACAATTATCAGGAATATCTCAAAAGGTTAATATGAGCGAGACCCCAACTCATGCGTTGATGTATCAGTTTGTAAGCAAGCTGTCTGAAATGGTTAAATTAAACAAGGAACTTGAGTCGTTTGATCTTTATTACTCCATTAGGGACAGCAATCAACGAGAAATAATGAGCACCGATGATAAAATATCCGCGGAACTAAAGCAGCTTCAAGAGTCTATTGTCAGCTCAACGGACCAGATCACAAGCCTTAACGATAAACTTGCACAAAAAAGCGATCATATCAAACAGCTTGGTTCTAAGCGAGAACGGCTTGTTGAAGAGAGCCAGCAGGTGGGATCAGAACTGTCAACTGAGAAGTCCAACCTTCACGCGTGGATCTCAAATGATTTAAAACTTGCTGATTTGAAAGGTGAGACAGAGAAGTTGGGGCTGAAGTTAGAGTCAGCCCATAATGAGTCTCAATACATGTCTGAAGAGCTGGAGAGGGCTCTCAAGTCGATTTCTGACTCTCAGCGTGAAATCGACATGAAAGAGGAAGAGACAAAGAAGCTAGATCTCAGCATAACAACCCTTAAAGAAAAGCATAATGACAAGCTAGCAGATGAGCTCAAAGAAGCGCAGCAGGAGTTTGAAGAATGTAAGAAGAAAAACCAAGATCTGCTAGAATCTCTTGATGGACTTCTGAAACGACTAAGTGATTCAAGCAACAGATCAAGATATGTCAACTATTCAAGAAACGGCCTGCTATCCAAGAGGAATGCGAGCCCTGTTATCAAATAGAGACAATGCAAGAATTAATCGACTACGACAAGAATGTTTGTTTATTAGGAACTTCAAAAGTTAATTATATTAATACAAATAAAAAACACATGGTAAGAAAACTTCTATGGATCTAGTCCAAGTCTTGTCACTCAATTAGCATTAATATATACTAATGAAGGGTGAAGAACTGCGATATACCAGACATTGCTTATTATAAACAATATGCTTACAACAACAAAGCACCGGCAGCGACAGCAGCAGCACCAGCAGCGTAGTAAGAACCGAATCCAGCAGCAGCACCGTGGTAGGTAGAGATAGAAGAACTGTTCTTAGCTGGGCAGTTGGTAACGCTTGGTCCACATGAGGTGATAGTGGATGAGACAGTTGACACAGAGGTGTGGGTCTGGACAACAGAAGCAGCTAGAGCAGCTGAAGCGAAAACAAGGGTGGCGGCAGAGTATTGCATTTTTGATAAGCTAAGTGAATGAATAAAGTTAGATCTTTAGGATAGAGAAAAGAAGAGCATAACAATGTTATAAGTCACAAACTAAGGGAAAAAAGGCTGGATATTTATATCCAGATTTAAGCCACCACGAATAAAAAATTCACACTCAAAACGGCGTCATCCAACAAGAATGTGAAAAAATGTAAACAAACTTACAGCCAAGAGAAGGCTGCATTAATGCACATTCCTAATTTAGAAGCGTGTGCCTTCCTCAAACAGAGTCCGGTCCATCTTAAAATTTGAATTCGACAAAATTGGAAATACAAACTACCCAACACTATTGTTGAAAAATTTACGGAGCGCTGATTCTTACGGCAACCGGCTTCTCTTATTATTCTCATGCATAACGCGTCTACGCGAAATAGAGGCCGGCGTCTACCAATAATTCTAGACTTATTGATCAGAACGTCAGATTGTATCTAGCTGGAACAAAGTTGTACGGATAGCAATAGCATTTAATTTCAGTGTAAGGATAGGTAGGTGATGTCGCAAAAACTCTCCTTATGTTTTGATCTCCCTGTAAACGCGATATGTTCCAAATATTATTTGACAGTGCATACACATCCACTACACCTGTGATTTGATTTGGGTTGCGCACACAGAATTTTGGTTGTACTCACATTTACTTAGAAGGATACTCACAAAGGGTAAATCTTAAGGCCAAGGTGTAACTACTGTCCGTTCTTACGATTTACAAATTGTTGCAGATAAATTGTGTGTTATTGTTTACTATTATCTTTATCAGCCTGTCAGTTGTCTGAGCTTTACTGACGCCTCGGTTCTGCTGCTTCAATATTCCGGATACAACTTAAATCTATTTTTAATGTTTTCTGCTTGAGACATTATAGTGACAGTAAAGCCTAAGCAGGGATATTGTTCACATCACAATATAGAACTGTGCTTAAATGTTACGGGCTTCTATTACTTTTGATGATAAACCAAAAATCGTCAATTGGTTGGTATATTCCTTCCGTTTTTCTTGTGGTGGATTGTAAATTTTGAACTGAACATGCTGAGTTGAGCTCTGTTTTCCGTAATCTTTGGTATGCAAAATGAGCTCAAATCTGAGTAAGCTTGACTACCCTGTCAAAGTCTATGTGGTTTTTCTCGTAGTACTCGATCTGAATCTTTGACCACAAAAAGTCACTCAGAATGATAGTCTGAATAATGCTAAGTACCAACCCTATAGCGTAAAAGAAGTTTGCATTTCCAGAGTTGAGAATCATCCATACAAAGTAGAACACAGGTAGCAATGAAACAACGATGATGACCACAAGATAGCTGATTAATGGCGGAAACTTGAGTTTCTTGAAGTAGATTTTGAACAAAATCAGCATCGAGTAGAATAGATTCATATCAGTGACAGTTGGATAAGCTTTAGCAAAATTGATGAATCCAATCAAAATCCATATTGTAAAGATCAAGTCATCAGGGAAGCGAAGCGTCAGAGGCACCACAAAGATGAAGGAGTATAGGTTGAACACTGATAGATAAAACGAACTGAAAAACTCAAATATTTCAGTAAAGAAATACCACCACAATCCAAGGTTCGGCATCATCTTGTTGAAAAGCAGGATGGAACCATAGTTGAGCTTAAGGAAGTTTAAAGAGCCTTCACTGATGTAAAAACTGGAGTATAATAGAACTGACAGTGCGACTAAGTACAAGGCTACTGCCTTGACTGCGGTGGTTGCAAAACTATTGCGTTTGTCCCCGTTTAAATGAATGTAGTAAACAACTGGTATGATCAAGTACCAGCTATAGTAAGACATATACGACGACAATGCGAGTAATATAAGAGAGGCCTGAAACTTTGATGCCAACATTGTATCGATAACACACAGGATCAATAAGTTATTCATGAGATTTGTGGATTTTGATAGAGTGGATAAGATAGCAATTGGATTGAATGAGTAGAAAAGAGCTAGTACCGTAGAGTGGAACTTGTATTCATCCTTGTATTTCAAGCGCTTGTTGATGCTTAATAGCATGATGCAAATAAGTGAATCAACAAGTGCGAAGAGTATGTTGATCAATGCTTCATTATTCTGTAAAAGGGTAAAGAATAGTACAACTAATGGTGGCTGATGAGTTATCTCTCCTTCTCTGTAAGGATTCAGTCCATTGGTCAGCAAGAACACCCCCTCGCGCAAAGATCGATACGAGCTTATAGGAGTGGATAAAAGCACAGATTTATCTAAAATTGACGTCACATCAGGCAAAACACTCGGTATCAAAAGTCTTATCAGAAATCCTGCTGTGATTACAAGAGGAACATTAGTAGTGACTGTCATTGTGGCTGCTTGTAACCAACCATACTTTGCGAATAACCCAGTGAGTAAGTTCAGAAACCGTTTACCGTTAATCTTTTTTTTGTACACCTGTCTAATGGAGTGAATTTTTATTAGTGACAGAAGTAGAAAAAAACTGGACAGCTTCTCTGGCCATTGAACGGCAGTTTTACGGCCGTTCTGCTCTCTGACTAACAGAGTATAACGCGTTCCTAAACCACATAGTAACACTGTGGAGCAGAATGCAATTGAACGGCTGTTTTTGTAACACGAGGAAATCATTGTAGTCCTAGCTCTACGCAGATAATTAGCACCGAGATATATGGCTTGACTTGAGGTTTTACTTTTTGCTGAGTGCCAGCTTTCTGAGACCAGTCATGTATATGTCGTACTGTCTGTTAGAACGAAGCTTATGTTGTGCTGTCTTTATGAGTAGCTGTAAAGTGAGGTTCAACCAGCCAGTATGGCATCACTGTATGGCAATGGTGTACAGATGTTTCGATTTTGAAAGACAGCGAATTTGAGAAGGTCAAAACTTAAGCTCTCGTGGACAAAGATCTCAGAGAGTACGAGTCGATTCAAACAAGGTATAGGTCACAGCAAAAATTGGGCGTACCAGGTCACAATTCATGGGTAGATCAAACAAGAGTAAGAAAAAAGGCTCTCGGAGCGAGGTACCTGCTTCGGAAACTGTTGATGATACTTCTTTAACAGCTGCTCCTGGGAAGTCCAACGCTGACCCTGAGTCACTAGAAGACACGGCCACATCATTGAATGCCGTGAACGGCTCAGATGTAATGAC
Organism: Ogataea trehaloabstinens; assembly: GCA_003706095.2. NCBI lineage: Eukaryota > Fungi > Ascomycota > Pichiomycetes > Pichiales > Pichiaceae > Ogataea > Ogataea trehaloabstinens. Next base: position 9,588 of record PPKJ02000005.1, on the reverse strand, counting down.
AAGTGATACAAATGAAATATCAGAGGCTTTGAATAAGTCTATGATTGTGGACACGGAGAGTGAGAAGGACTCCGAAAATGCATCAGAACGAATACAGTCAAACGACGGAGAGATATCAGTTGAGGAGCCCAGCACAAACACAAACAATGGCAACGCAGGCTATAAGGAGATAACTGAAAGCTTGAAGAAAGAGTTACAAACTAGAACGGAAGATTGCGAGAAATATCAGGCAAACTATCAGGCATTGTTGAACAGACTTGCATCTATGAAGTCAGTGTTCAATAAAATGAAGGAATCAGAAAACGACATGGATTCGTTAAAAAAGAAGCTGAGCGATCTTGAATATGAAAACTCGACTTTGAAGACAACTGTTGAGCTGAAGGAGCAGGAGTTGCAGAACAAAGACTCTGAAATCAGCAACCTCAAAGCAGAAACTATCAATCTTAACAGCGAATGCGAGAAGCTGGCTACAGAACGAGCAATGCTGAAGAGGGATATGGAGATAAAAGACAATGAGCATCAAATTGAGGTGAAGCAATTATCAACGTCTAACAAAAAGCTTTTGATAGACCAGAAAGACTTAAGATCCGAAGTTGAAGAGTACCTGATCATTGTGAATGAAGAAAAGATAGCCAAACAAAGTCTTGCTCATGAACTTAATGAATACAAGTCTAAAGTGGAGAATCTGGTACTAGAGAACAAAAATCTAGAAACTGAGAAAACTGAGTTACAGACCGAAATCAATAGCCTGGCAGCCCAAAGCAAAGATCTTTCCCAAACACATGAATCTGAGAAACACGACTTGAGTCGCCAAATAGAGGATAATGTCACTAAGCTGTTGGAATCGCAGAATAAGATTTCAGAATTAGAAAAAAGCTTAAAAGAATCAGACTCAAGACTACGCAAGCTTTCTGACGTCGAAGAGGAAGTAAAGCAAAAACAGCTTACAATAGGAAAGCTTAGACATGAAACAATTGTTTTGAATGAACATCTTACAAAAGCCATGAAATTGATTAGAAAGGACTCTACAGTCGAAACCGTTGATAGAGAACTCGTGTCTAATCTATTAATATCCTTTTTGCAACTCCCAAGAGCTGATCCAAAGAAATTCGAGGTCCTCAGGCTTATCTCCAACTTCTTAAATTGGGATGATGAAAAGAAAAGACATGCAGGATTATTGTCTTCTAGCTCAAAGACAAACTCTAACAGCGTGCTAGATGTTCCTTCGAACCCAATGTCTGAAGCCAATAATTCCCGGTCTGCTCAGTCATTTGTTTCTCTTTGGACAGAATTTCTGGAAAAGGAATCCACTCCAAGGTCTTCGAAATAGTATGCTGCAGTTGAGGCAGACAGTGAAACCACTTAGTACACACTGCATACTTGATGTAATATAATAACAACATTTCCGCATTCATCCAAGTCATATCTGATATCTATTGGTGATGTCTAGTCTTTTGCTGCTCACTTTACAATAACAGCAAAAATCCTCATAAAGAACGAATTTGTCTTGCAGTAACTAAAAACCACCCAGTTAATCAGAGAGCTTAGCTTATTGCCAACATCTTTTTGGATAATCTGCAACTTATCCATCTTTCGAGCTATCGTCTCGATTCACCCATTCACCCTATACACAACCTCAAAATCCTAATAAAGTGCTTATCAGGCTTCTGTGATTACAATGCTGCATGATAAAAGGCTTTCAGAGAAATTGGCTGTGCTAAACTTCTTGGCTTCCGCATGAAGAAAAGAGGCACGGATGTAGGTGGAGCGGGAAAAGATGGAAGCAAGCATAGACAGGCAGCATTAAATAACCTCACAAGGCGATACTCCGTCGGTAAGCGCTTATGACTACAAGTAATTTCGAATTGGAGACTTTGAATTACTCTGTATAATTCAATCTTCAGTGCACAAACCATTGTCCGACTTTTGACACTTGTTGATCGAATATCTTTCTATCTATAGCAATCGCTAATAAGTTTTTGTGTCTCAGTATTACAAGATGTCGTCTAGTAAAATCGAACTGTACACTCCTCAATATTATTACACTTGTGCTTTTGGAGGTTTCATGGCATGTGCCCCAACCCATTCTGGTGTTCTTCCTCTCGATCTAGTTAAATGCAGACTACAGGTGAAGCCGGGACTTTACAAAGGAAACTTTGACGGTATTAGATCAATTATAAGGAACGAAGGGCTTTTTAAGGTGTTTACTGGGTTTGGTCCTACTTTCATTGGATATGGATTACAAGGAAGTGGAAAATACGGATTCTATGAATATTTCAAAAAACAATACAGTGATTTCTTCGGAGTTTCAAACTCTTTAGTATTCATTGCGGCTTCAGCAAGTGCAGAGTTTCTAGCTGATCTCATGCTATGTCCTTTCGAATCTATGAAGGTGAAGACCCAGACTACTTTGCCTCCAAGTAAGGTGACCGGCTTGTATTCTAACCTTTACTCTGGACTGGTACCATTATGGTTTAGACAAATTCCTTACACTTGTGTGAAATTCACGTCATTTGAGAAAATAGTTGAGCTTATCTACGCAAACTTCCTTACTAAACCGAAAGAATCCTATTCCAAAATTCAGCAAACAGGTGTTTCATTTTTGGGTGGATACATTGCTGGTATATTTTGTGCAATTGTATCGCATCCAGCTGATGTGATGGTTTCCTTGATTAACAATGAATCTGGTAAAGGAGAACCAATGGGTGCTGCTGTCAATAGAATTTACAAGAGAATTGGATTCAGCGGATTGTGGAATGGACTTCCTGTTAGAATTGTCATGATTGGTACATTAACCGGATTCCAATGGCTGATCTATGATTCTTTCAAAGTTTCTGTAGGACTTCCAACCACCGGCCACTGATGATGTAAGACTATATCATCAATCACTTTTTTAAGCTCTCCGTGTTTTCCAAAATCGATAACATCTGTTCTGTTGTTAGTTTTCACTGAGTATTCCATACATTTTTCAATTACATACATCAATAGCAAAAACAATAGTCTTTATATTTTGTACACCAAATGTAGTCGAATAGTATATATTAAGTAGTTGTCACTTTTAAATCATAGAGACAAGATAACTTCCCAAAGCCAGCCATGCATCTGAAATCAAACCTCCATGTCAGACCACTTCTTTTTCTGTAAGTAAACAAATAGCGTAAGGCTCATTAAAGCGAGGAAACAAAATACCAAAGTTGAGAATCGAAACATGAATTGTTGTCTTTGGTATATCTTCAACTGCTGAGCCTTTAGTTCTTTGAATTCCCTGTAGTTCCTTAGCCTTTTTCTTGATGTCTTTGAACCTCCTTTCTTTGGTCGGGACCCCATTGTACCATCTGTGCCGCTGGTATCAGTACTGTCTATCTCAGAATCATTCTGTGATGTGCTTGTTGTCCTCTGCTTTCTGGAAACTTGCTTACTGGCGTCCTGAACCTTCTGCTCAACATCTCCCATATAATATGGCTCCAACATGTCATACGCATACTCAGAGTGAGAAACATCATCGAACGAGCTAGAGGCGTCAACACCAGCACAATCAAATAATACCTCTGTACCACCTGGATGTATATCTAAAATGTTAGTGGCATCGTACACTTTACCATGTAGTATCATCCAAATATCGTTTTTAGAGTTGTGCTTCGCAACTTCCTCCGGTGAGTAGACTTTCCGTGAGCCTGTAGCGTTGGTCTCACTCAGTGTATTAGTATTCACTATGTCTCCGGGCTTATTAGAATTGATGGGAGATGTTAACCTGCCCAAATAAGAAGCATTTGGAGCTAAGGATAGTAGATTATCACTCCTTATGCGGTGATCCGAATGACCTGACGACTTCATGCTTTTAGCTAATATATTCTATCTTAAGATTCCACGATCAGCAATTTTAACGCTAGAAAGACAAGCCACATGCAATCTGTTTGAATGGCTAAATAGCAGCTATGGTCTTTGATTCTTGTAGATTGTCAAACTGCAGACACACTAGTCGTAAAACTGCTCGACATCAACAGAATCGCAAATAAGCTTTAGAAAACAATTTCGACAAGCCCCCGCTAAGAAACTTGTTTTCGGTTAAAACAATCACTCCAGTAAAGCGCTGAAGAATCCCTGACACTTCGCCTGTTCACCTTGAGGAATACAAACGAGCCGTTTTTTGAATATATTGCGCTATCAATTATTTTCTTCAAGTTTTCTAAACTCTCGCTAAGAAAAATAGTGAATGATTCTACCATTACCGAATGGCGACAACTAAAGAAACAGAAAAAGTTTTCCTTACACAGGCTAGCTAGTATAACACAGAGGTACTAATAGGATTATAACGCAAAGCCATAGTTCATTTTGAATCGTTGGACGTTAATCTAGAGCTAAGTATTTTATATGCATATCATAGAGACATTGTTCTTTTGTGAGTATAATCAAGAAGCTTGATATTATGTGGTAAGTTCTTGTCACCTCTCAGCCTTGTTGAGAATAAAAAAAGCTTTTTAGAGTGAGATACTCTGAGACTGTTTAACACTTGAAGAAGAATCTGAATTAAGCCTTGCTTTCCGGTTATTTGTTAGTGAGTGCGACAACTAACAGATTATCACCCACTTTAAATTTAAATACCCTACGTTCTTTAAAATCTCATTATACTAATCATCACAGCCTGAGATCGAAACACTACTTAATTTGAGCCTGGGGGATGTGCCAAATACCCACAAACTTGTAGAATTGGCCTTTTCGTTGAAAAAGACTTCGACTTAAACGGGTTCAACGCGATCGTGAGTTAGTGATCGTTGGCGTGATTGTTATTGATTGATTTCTCGTGATCGATTTCTAGTGATAACTCTGTTCAAAATTGATCACTCAAACTTTATTTCTCTCTAGTGATTAAAAGTCCCAGTGATCGCCAGCCCTGGATTGAGTTCTGTTTACGTAAACACACATGCTGGTTACCTAAACAACAAAAGATTATCGCCATCACTAGCCACAAAACCATGTGGTGTAGAGATGAATAAGAATTCTTTCATCAGCCAGCTTCTTGATTGGACATCGAATTGAAGAACGCTTTCTGGAAGACTTCAAAGGTAATTAGTGAACCTTGATTTTATTGATTCAGGTTTTATAAGTTCTCTATCAAAAGCTTAGCTAAGTGGTGTTTACCCTCAAACGAGAAACAATGCGTGCAATAAGTTGTTTAAGAAGCCCTACACTCAATACTGCCTTGAGTCTCCGTTTCAGACCTGTTGTTGGATTAAGATTTAACTCTACTAAGTCCACATCAGCTTATGACGAGGCGATTCAGAGCATCAGACAGGACCTCAAAACTAATATCAGAATGAAAGCTGACGCTTTTGAGAAAAATGTGATTAGAAGCATACTCACCGAGGTGAAGAATTTGGAAATTGACAACCATGATAAGATTAACGACGAGTTTTTACTGTACGATCTTCTCTCGAAAATGGTTAAACAAAGAAACCAAACAGCTCAAGAGTATTTGAAAGAAGGTGCGCCTGATAGATTTAGACAAGTTGGATTGAATGAGCTCAGGGAAGTCCCTTATATTGAAAAGTATATGAAGCAGTTACCTGTATCCTCCGCGGAGGAAGTCGACTCGAAGGTTTACGAGATCGCCAAGGCTTTACAAGGTGACGGCTTGCTGAAAGATCCAAAGAGTTTGTACAGCAGAATTCCATGGAAAACTGTTCAATCCGATTGGAGAACAACCAGAAACTCAGTCTCTGCTAGTGTGAACAGGGTTTTCCAGCAGCTGCAATGAGTAGACTTCCAAATATAAAAGTATAATCTCTACAATTACTGACACAGAAATGTCCTTAAAATAAAGGAGATTACTAGCTTCCTTTATTGCTCGCTAGCCTTTTGCCTATAACTTTTTTCCATTACATAGTACAAGATATACACATGCATTAACTGTATTTCTGATCTTTGTGACTTAATCGTTCAACTGTAGCATCAACTGTTTTACGATTGACCTGCCTGCTGCACCAGATCTAAGAAAGTTTCTTTGGATACCTCATTCACCAAATTCTCCCTTTTCGAATCTCCCATGAAGCCATTCTTTTTGAGTTCTTTTTCAGTTTCCACTTGAGAGAAAATTATTGCGTTAAACAGTTTTATCACTCCTCGTTGTGCAACTTTTTTCAGCTGCCTTTCCCTTTCAACAACAGATCGCACACTTGCATCATCTGAAGGAAGTAGGTGTTTAACCCTGTTCGCAGTTAATCTTTCTTTCTTCTCTGCAATAAGAAGTCTTCTGGCTTTTTGCTCCAACTTTTCACTTTCCAGTTTTTTCAACTGCCCCTTGGAACGTGCCAAAATGGGGTCCTTTCTGCTATGCGCCTTCAATTTAGTGTCCAACAAAGCATTCATTGCCCTCGAAAATGAATCCGACTGCTTGCCGGCCGGTTTCTTTGAACTTCCTGAGTTCATACTACGTTTACCTAATCCTTCATATTCGCTAGAAGAGGAAGATTCAAGTTCTTCTCCTGACTCAGCAACCGAGTCATCATCTTGACTATCACTTGAATTCTCAGACAACTCACCATCCAATTCTTCAGAGCTAACCTGCTCTTCCTTAGAAGTATCTGACGCTTCTCCAATAGAGCTCCCTTCTTTAAGAGATTTAAAGTCTTCTTCAGGAGCCTCCCTTGAAGAGTCTCCACCGGCTTGAGAAGCTGTCAACGTCTTACGTCGTTTATTAGTATTTGAGCTCATGTCAAAGTTGCAAAATGAAGCTCTTCTAGGCAAGCTATACTGTGAGAGATGAAATCAGAAGCCAACCAACCTAGTGCATATACTGTAACGAGAAAAAAGATCTGCACTTAAATTTTTTTGAAATGGTGTGCGTGCACCTTCAGGGCTTCAAAAAATCAGTAGAATAGTTACTTACCTGAGATGTCAAATGGTCCCAATCAAGTATATTCTACACATTGTGAATTTCGGGTGCTTCAAAGGACGGATATAGCTACTTACTTCGAAGAAAGCGGAATGATGGTTAGCAAGCTCTGCGAGCCCATAAAGGACATGGATCATTAATACATGTGCAAGGATGTTGCTGAAATCGCTAATTACTAAGCTGCCATTATAAACTATGTCCAAATTTTTACCCCAGCTGTAGAAATGAGTCACAGCGATTGCGTATCGAAAAGCAGGTGTCGGCTTTTTCGCGCAAAATAATTTAGTAGAGGAAGAACCGACATTGGTTACCCAGCATGTATTTTGATATGAGTTAAAGCGGCATCTCGATGAAGGCAGCTAGTTGTAATAGCAGCCAAGAGACTCATACTTTGAACGAGATGTTGGTGAAATTGTACATGATTAGGCAGGGCTCTTTTGAGGGAGATTGTATCTTCAGCTATGGCCAGTGCAGAGGTAAGATACGCAGTTCTGATGTTTACGCTGGATGCGGTAAATCTAAGTATGTGGTAAGCGCGAGCGGATATATAAAAGGTAGAGTCTTTCCTCCTTTGAAAAAAATAATTTTAGTAATGCTTTGCACTTTAACTAAAAACTACCCTTAGATTATATTTTGCTCTGTTGTATTGTTGATTATTAGTATACCAGTCCAAAATGTGCGCCTAAATGTTATACCTATAAGGTAGTGATGTTTTTTAATTTGTTTTACGAAAGTTGAAACCAATTAAGAAGTTTTCTGAAGATTAAGTTATCTTTTAAGAGAAGTTTTAGTTACTTTTCCATATTATATTTGTCAAAATGTCCCCGTGAAAGAGAGTTAGATGATCGTCCATCATGGCGTTTGAGTCCCCTTTTCCGTTTATTTTAAAGCTAAGCTGCTGAAAATTTACTGTCGTATAAATTGAAACAAAGTATTATTTGTCCCCTGTCTTCCAATATGTCGTCTAATATGCTATTAGGAGAGTCGATATTCAATTCCTTTTCTGCGGATGTCAACACGGGTGTTGACACCGCCATCAAGTCAGAGTCCGCTGACCTTGATTTCGATTCTTTATGGAACTCAACTCAAGGTCTTGTAGGCTCTGATTCTGATGTGCCAGAGACTATCTCACCTCTCGAAATTCACTCATCCGTGTTTGAATCGACTTTTGATTTAGGTTCTGGTAACTTGGCCCCTATGTTGAACATGCCTGAATCTACTGACGTGATGTCTCCCTTGTTTGAGGATGATGAGGTAGATTCTCAAGCACCCTTCATTAAAGCGGAGGACTCTAAAAGAGAGAGTGAAGGGTTGTTGTCGTCATTGCCTGACATGAATTCCCCTGATCTAACTGAAAGTCTAGTTTCCGCTAAGAAAGACAAGTTTGGTTGCGTTACCTATACTCGGAAGAAGCGTAGTGCACCGCTTGCTCCTATTGTTCCGGAAGGTGATGATGTATGGTCACTGAAGCGTGCACGTAACACAGAGGCTGCCAGAAGATCGAGAGCTAGAAAAATGGAGAGAATGAGTCAATTGGAAGAGAAATGCGAGGATCTATCTCGACAGAATGAGCTTTTGAAAAAGGAAGTTCAAAGACTTAAATCTCTTTTGAATTAGCTAAGTTTAGTTAGGTTTAAAAGACTTTTTGGTTTTCCATATACCATTTGAGCTGTAGTTAGCCATGTTGCAAAGTAGCTTGCTTTTTAATCCATTTACTGCTAGTCAAGTCTCACCCAAAAAAGATGGTGATTAACTAAGATACTTAGATTCTGAACCCCGCACTATTCATGATTCTCAAAGAATGAAGCTACTCAAGGAACTTGGGAGATTAGTGTAGTGGTTATCATTCCTGCCTTCCAAGCAGGCGACATGGGTTCGAATCCCGTATCTCTCACATCCCAATTTCCTTTTTTTTTTAAATGAGTTACCCTAACTATTTTGTGGCTGACCTTAAGAAATTGTAATTGAGTAGACGACTTCCTTATTCCCACACAATTCATTCTTTACAATTGTGGAGTCTCCAGTCACAGTATCTCATTGTTGTGCTTCTTCTTTCATAATCACAGCAGTTTCTGTTTACTCCATGTTTTTGAGTAGCTCTCTTCCTTGGGGCGGTAGATATCAGTAAATTAAAAACATTATTTATTGGTTCGAAGCTGTTTGGTTAAGAACTTCACGTAATTCTATCTTCCCAAAATATTCACTCCTACACTGTTCAGTAAACACGAATCTACCAAATAGCGGTATAGGTAACTGTTAATTACCGCTGATATAATCTTTTAAAGGCACACATTTCATGGTTATTTTATATTATTAATATCCAAAAAAAATGCATAAAGCAGGGTTCGAACCTGCGTCCCCTCACGGAGAATAGAACTTGAGTCTACCGCCTTAGACCACTCGGCCATTTATGCTATTAACCTTCTTATTCCAAAAACAGATATAGGTGGGACAGTTATATTCGGATCCTTCCCCACTCGGGTTGCACATCTATATGAGCAGAATCACTTCTTACCCCTGCCTGCATGAAGGGTATAAGCAAATGAACTAGACCGGACCACCTGCAATAACATGAAATAACAAACCTGTAGGAAGCATCTTAACCAAACATGGCTGGTCAGAATGATCCTCCCACTTCCCTTCTGCGAACACCAAAATATTCCTTATCGCTAATAGCCATCTAGTTTTCTTAACAT